>CAVMBV010000002.1:0-607701 GCA_963678735.1 Metschnikowia agaves | reverse complement strand
GTACTGAGAGTAAACACTCTGGTGGACAAGCCACTCCAAGACCTGATAATTTGTACATGAATCAGAGACCTAATCAAGGGAGATATATCACGATTGATAGTTGGCAAAAATCTTCTCAGAGTAAGTTATGGGAGCAAAATAAGCTCTCGTGATCATGAATGTTAATTTAATGTATACTTGTGTGTACTATAATGATGAAATTATGTAACGTAGTAAACATTGTGTTCGCCTGTTGTTTATTTTTCGACCTATTTTTCTCCCATACGAGATCGAAAACCTATTGAGATTAGCAGCTCTTAGATTAATTGTCATTCCAATTGCCCAGTTTAGCAGTAATTATTATCCTTTTAACTTAGCAACAAAATTCGAATCATGTAGTTTGCATTATAAATCGCGTTATCAATAAATTGTCATCAATACTTCTCGTAAATCATGAATAACTTTGTAAAGCGCGTTAAGAAATAAAAAAGACTAACTTCTATAAACCATTAATGATGTCATTACGTCTATGATGAAATTCTGTATCAAAGTGTTTGTGAAGTCACATGTAAACGACATCACAGAGCTCCATTTAATTGGGTATGTGGATGAGTTGTGAATCTGAAGCCAATGATTGCAATTCCAATAACGATCGTGAGAAATTTGTACTTCATATTTTCATCCGCAATTGCTTCCGTATTTTTCTTTTTCTTTTTCAAGCTTTCTTTCCCTAAAATGAGATATCGCATGCGGTTAAATCTGTTTAGCTCGTCATAATCGATTTCGGATGCAGAGCTTCTATCACTAAGTGTTTCCCAACCTTCGCTTGCAGAGCCAATAGTTGCACAATCGTACTCATCAATGTCATCTTCAAAAGCCTCATTCAGCTCACCAAAGTCTTCGTCCAGGATATAACTATCGTCTTCGCTTAACGAACCAGAGATGTAATTAGTCCTATGCGAACCAAAAGTTTGTGATTTAAACTTTTTGATGGTCTGCGCCGAATCAGAGTCCTTCTGCTGAAAGCCTGCCAGAATGCTTCTATCTTCAGGTTTATTGACCCTCCCCTTACATACGTTAGGCCTGATAGAGCTTATGAAATGGCTCTTAAACATGAATTCGTCTTCTTCTTCTGCCAGGTGACCGATTCCAAATTCGGTTGGAAATATCGCACTGTTTTTCTTACTATCAAAAGCAGAGTACAAAACTGGATTTATCGAAACCGAACGAAGAACTCTCTTTTTGTGAATGAGCATATCCCTCAGTTTCTCTATCAATTTTGCATCGGAATATTCGATGTTATTCGAAGGATTTTTGGGACGAAGGTTTTGCTTGCTTGAGAGTTTCTTGATATTCTTCTTCTGTTTCTGTAGCTCGAAACCAATATAAGACAAGAGTTTCTCGTTGTGAAGTTTCAAAGACTGCAATTCAAACTTAAGTTTTGTGATCTCCTGTTTGGTAATGTCGCTATTCAGAAGATTCGCATCAGTCAAGATACTTGAACGCTTAGAAGAACTCGTCAAGATCGAATCACGCTTCTTTTGGTCAGAGTAGCCGTTTAATTTCATGAATGCCATCTCACAAGGGTCCTCTATAATGTTAGATTCTGCAACACTGGCAAGCTGTTGTAAGTAGTCCTTATCGGGAACAGATGGGGATCTTAGTTGCTGGTTAAGCAACTCGAATTCCACTTTGATAGGTACAATATCATGAGAATTATAGCGCGAGTGATTTGGTTTCGAGCTTGAATACCTCTTTTTGCTAGACTCTGGTTTATCCTGCTGACCAGCCATTAACAATGAATCAGCGTCTATGTGAGATAGGTTAGAGTGACGAGTCAATTTTAGGGGAGAAAGAACAAAATCGTCTTCCTGAAAAGAGGAGTTCAGCCTGAGACTTGCTGGCAAAGAGCGTCTCTTTGCAAATTTTGCCTTCGCATCTGCTTTTTCCGGTGATACACATACACCCTTCTCTAACTCCAGCGGCATTTCACCTGTAGCTTGCGGTGGTGGGAACTGGTATTCAGAGGCGAGGTGAAATAGATGCTGCGAGTCGTCTTTTATGGGCGAAGAAGAATCGAATTGGTGCATTTCGGCCAATGTCTGAAAAGGGGCCAGAAGGCAAGAACCATTCACACTTCCATCAGAGTCGGATTCAACATCAGAGTTTTGGCCATGTAACGACTGAAGCTTTGAGTACTGAAGATTGGAGGAATCCGTAGAAAAACTTTCTTTTTCTAGATTCTCCGAAGAGGATGCTTTGGAATTCAGGAGGAGAAAATCTCGCTCCTTTGTCAAGTATTCGATTTGATCTATCAACAAAGCCTTCAGGTTTTGTTCTAGTTCAAAGTTGCTCTGCAAAGCCTTGTAACTTTTGAACAACTTCAGGTATTTGTCCTCGCTTTCCAGAACCCGGCATTCCGCTAAAATATGGGCCAGTTCGAGCTTCTCGGTTATTCTTGTATTCTGACGGCGCAACTCCTCTATTGTACTCTTGTAAAAGAATAGTTCTTGCTTCAGTAATTCGATTTCATTCCTCAGTTCGGTTTCTAGTTTGCGAAGCATACGCTCCGAGGCTAACATTTTCTTCGATAAGTCATCAACTTGAGCGTCTTTCTTGAGAAGATCCTCCTCTAGGTGCTTATACTCGGTAGACAAAGATGTAAGCTTTGCGTATAATTCAGCGCATTGTTTTTGTAAACTGAACTCTAGGGCATTGTTTCTGAGCGGGCTAGAATCTGCCGACATTGGCAGCGATGGCGAGGTTGGTGACTGCGTCACCTGGACTCTTTGTGGGGTTCTGTGGACAGGTGACAACTTGCGGCGGAGAGGCGAGTCTTGGCCCTTTGCCTTCTCTTTTGGGGTGTAACTTATGTTTTGTACTTTCGATTGCCCTAGTGGGGAACGTGCATCTCGCGGCAGGCGAGGGTTATTTTCGCTTGTAGGGTGAAGAACAGCTGGGCTTGGCGCGACTAGAGTGCACTCTGAGCTCAAGTTCATGATCCAGTTCAATTGAATGATGGATGCAGGGAAGTTGGAGTACGTAACGTATGATGCGATTCGGTGGGCAGGTGCGATGACAATGGGATCCAAACTCACAGAAATGAGCTGATAACGCTCGTTTGAAATTCCTCTAGGCAGGCAATTATCCGAGGCACTGGAATCGACTATATTCCTCGGGTAGCAGTGTGCTCACAAATAATGAATACGTGTCTGTTGTCAACAAAACTTGCGAGTAGACGTAGAACCAAATAGAACAAGACTAGAATAAGGTGAAAGTATCGAGTCTCCGAAAGGTAATGAATGTGTGGACCAAAAGCAGGCAGTGTATTCAAGCAGGCAGTGTATTCAAAGCAGGCAGCGTATTCAAAGCAATGGCAGTAATATTTCTCCGGTGCTTGTTGTTCCAAAGAGCTTGGCCCTTTGTCGGTTATTTTATAGATGTATATGTGTTTTTGTAACGAATGACTATCAGTGGGAAACAACGGGAATTGTTCCACCCGGAGCTGAGGTAGAGAACTCTGCTGGGGAAGCGAAGTGTGTAGTCCAGACAAACTCGAAGAAAAAGGTCGGTGTAGGATTGGCGCACACAATGAGTTTCTGAGATCTGGTGCACACTTAGACAAAAAACAATTGGGTTTCCCTTACGGTGAACTAACTTGTTTACGTCGCATTCCACTTTAGGAAATGCTGACGGGCAGTTGTTTGTTTATAGTGCGCAATGTGCATTCTCAAGATGTAGTCTACGTCAAATGGTGGAGCGGCCGAGGCATGGGTGCGCAGTGCGTAATGGATGGAAGTTGCACCCAATGCCATAGTGTTCACCAGATAAGATATTAGACTCGGTGCCTTAACACTGCATAAGAGGGGAAATATAATTTTATATTATTTAGTTATTTAATTTTACTCTTCGAATTCAAAGGTTCATTTTCAGGGCTACCGTTCGGTCAGTTGCTTCTAGCAATCTGTCAAACTAGCAAATATTTGCCCTTGATTAACAGACTCTTGTTTTCGGTCTTATTATTACTCTTATTTTCGGTCTTATTACTTTTGTTGTTCTTTTCTTTTCTTTTCTTTTCTTTCTTTCTTTCTTTCTTTCTTTCTTTCTTTAGTTACGGTAGCTCATGTTCGCCGAGCTGTTCAAATGGGCCCTGGCCCAAATTAAGTATGGCGCGGTCTTTCAGTCACTGCACGTGCAATGACGGCCCTAATCGCGTGCTGGGTCTTTGTCTAGGGCCGCTTTATCGCAGGCAGCTGAATATGAATCTCGGCGGATTCCGACATTTCTCCACGACTCAACGGGCGCTACAGCCACTATTTAATATTCACTCTCAACACCTATTTTTTCACATTTGATTTTCTGTTTTCATTTATTTGTCTCCAAAATGACTTCAATTATCAGCGAAAACGAATTCAAATCGCAAGTCGTCCTCAAATATACTGACGTTATCGGCGAAAAGCTCGGTGGATCTGTAATCAGTTGTTCCGATGAGTGGTTTGCAGCTGCTGAAAACTTGATCAAGCCAAAGGCTCCTATTAGAGATGCCACTAGATTCACCCATGCTGGTGCATGGTACGATGGATGGGAAACGAGACGTCATAACACCGAAGAAGCCGATTGGGTTATCTTCAAAGCTGGCGTTGCTTCTGCTCAAATCATCGGGTGTGAAGTTGACACCTCGTTCTTCAACGGAAACCATGCCCCTCATATTTCTGTTGAAGGAGTGATGTTGGCCGACTCGGAATCTCTCGATAGTGCCGGCTCAAACGTGTCATGGGAGCCCATTATCGAGAAGATTGAATGTGGGCCCTCTCAAAGGCACTTCTTTGTACGTAAGAATGGCTTAACAAAGAACAACTATACTCATTTCAGATTGAGAATGTATCCGGATGGCGGAATCGCCAGATTCAGGTTGTATGGTGTTGTCAACCCTGTCCTCCCAAAAGACAAGGACGCAGTGCTTGACTTGGCCTCCGTCAAGAATGGTGGTGTCGCTGTGAGGGTTAGTGACCAACATTTCGGAAGTGCTGACAATCTTCTTTTGCCAGGGCGTGGTGTGGATATGTCCGATGGATGGGAGACAACGAGATCCAGAACACCCGGCCACGTGGACTGGGTTGTCATCAAGTTGGGAGCCTTGACCAACATCAAGAACATTGTTGTCGACACTGCACACTTCAGAGGTAACTTCCCGCAGCAGATCAACTTGAAGGGTTACAAAGGTACTGAGCCTCCAGCATTCGACTCAGATGCCTGGACTACATTGGTTGAGAACACCAAAACTGGGCCCGATAAGGAACATTCTTACCCGATCGCCAATGCTGGTTCCTTCACTCATGTTCTCTTGACTATCATTCCAGATGGTGGAGTGAAAAGAGTTAGAGTAGAAGGCAAGATTGTGGATGCGTAGGTAATAGAGAATTGTCTAGACTAGCATCGACACTTAGATTATAACAGTACATAAATTATATAAACGTCCGAGTACATGGCGTGCCAGCAATATTTACGTAGCCCCGTATTTTCGATCTCAGGGCCGGTGGGCCAGTTCCTCGAGGTTCATCTTGATGGCTTCGCTTCGGTTCTCATGTACTCATGTGCACACTCGCACACCGATGCCATGTACATATTTAGGTGAAATGTCTGATTTTTCCCGGACCGAGTCTGATTGCAACACCTCACGGCATCGTCTTTTGGCATACAATGAACACCAAGATAATCACTCTAAACACGCTTCGAGCTTGCTTGTATCAGCGCGTCCCACCCTCAGAGTTTATGCGACACGAATGCAGTGGCATAGTGGGTGAAGATATCCAACTGATAATTGTCGAGGACCTCAGGCAAATCAGCATATCAAATGCATATTACGTTAAATTGTTCTTAAGTATATACATAGCCTTGCTAGAGACCCATAGTGGCCCCATTGAAGACGTGTATGAGCTCTATTGCGATTCTAGCATCTTAAACGCAAAAGAGCTCTCTCCCACCACTGAGGAAATCTTGCAATACCAAGTTGATGATGTCGGCACATCGGTGGCAATTTCAGAGTTCCCCAAGATCATTTCGGGGGCAGGGACTACCGGACTTCGAACGTGGGAGGCTGCTATTTTCTTGCTGTACTATCTCAATACTACGCCCAGTATAAACGAGTATATCAGGGGGAAGCATATATTAGAGCTTGGCACAGGAACCGGGTTAGTGTCGCTTTCTATGTTAAAGAAATATGACCTACACCAGTTCTGTTCAATTACATTGACTGACGGAGACAGCGCCCTCCTAGAGAAACTCCCGGGACTATTCCAGCTCAACAACATTTCTCCAATTGACACAGTCAAGGTAGCACAACTAGTATGGGGAACCACGAATCCTACAAACGAAGCTTTTGTGCAACAGGCCCCCAAGGCTGACATTGTGGTTGCTGCAGATGTGACTTATGATTCGCTGATCGTACCTTCCCTAAGTGAGACATTGACCGACTTGTTTCACCTGGGATGTCGCGTTGCTTTCATAGCTGCCACTGTAAGAAACCCTGCCACTATAGAATGCTGGGAACAGGAGCTCAGTGTAAGATTCAAGTGGAGCATGTGTAAGAAGTCTACTGATCCCCACAAGTCTGAACTGTGGAGCTGGTTCAAACAGGGCACTCTGGAGATCCGGATATACAAGATCTACAGTCTTCTGCGCCAGTAAGGAGATGAGTCAATGGCATGTCCAGAGCTAGAGCTGGCCCTAGTGCCCAACACGAGCCTACACGCTTGATTGCAGCTGCTGCCCATGTAATCACGTGACTCGTCGCTGAGAAATGTCCACTCTGCTCCAGCACTACACCCGTACATCCCCACGGCCCAAGGCTTTTCATTGGCCGGCTACGAGTGCGCTCTCCGATATTGAGCGAAAACGACTCTTCGCCATTCTTCTTCAACCACAACGATGCAGAAGTTTAACACTCCCGTCTTGAAATATTACTGGCCCTTTGCCACTGGTGGTATGTACCAACGCAATTCTTGTCGACTTTGAATCTCAAAACACCTGCTCCGTTTAAGTTCTGCTTCCCGAATCCACACTCCGAAATCCATTTCTACGTTCCCGAATCCATTACGAATTGGCCTTTGTGTGCTATTATCGATATCGTTGTCATTGAACTGTGTCCGCAAAGCTTATTGATCATCATGTCCTTCGATACCATGGCTGCTATGTCTTGTTGCTCGAACATGTCCTACGACGCTAGACAACGCATTTCCTCTCCTTCACTTATTCACCAACATTGATATCCAAGGGTGCCTTGCTCGAGATATTATAATGTATCAAGGGCTTGTTTTCACTCCGCATTGTGGCGCTATCAAAACATGTTTACACCACAGACTAGAACTAACACAACAGCTTTGATCAGTTACGCCTTGATTTGGAAGGCTGCTGGTGCGGTTCAAGACTCCGACGAATACATCAATGACCCAAGACATCCTAGATTTGCTAACGGTGGTAAGTTTATTGACTTGGAGAACAAGGATTAAATTCGTCAGAAAAAGCGATACTTCTATGTTGGCAATAAAAGCATATAGGATTATTAGACAAGACTTCATTGTTTCGCTAGTTTGTTTTCCTCTCTTGTTCTTTCCTTTCTTTCTCGTTTCTTTCTTGCTTGTTTTCCTCTTGTTCTTTTTCGTTTCTTTCTCCTTTCTCTCTCCTTTCTTTCTTGCTTGTTCTTTCTTGCGTGTCCCATGTAGTGTACTTCACTGTCAACGTGTCTACGTGCTTCGTAAAGGAAATTTAGGCAATCCACCAAGTTTCTAGTTTAATATTATCTCATTAAAATCAAGGCTTATATTCAACCTCTACTTACCTAGAAAACTAACCCGTACCATCCGAAACCATTGCAAGAAAATAAAACGCCAACCCAAAGTAACAACCATATGCTTAACGAGGTGTAACAGACACAAGCCACTTTCTGTAATTCGATTCTATAACTGTGTTTGTCAGAGACTTGTCCTGAATGTACAAAGGCTCGCTATATGAATATGATGCATTCAGCGGAAGCTGTAATGTGTATTGGGCCTCCAGATCACAGGGGGCTGAAGGAGAGTGGGTTGTCATGCAAAAGGAACATTCATAGAGAAGTTCACAGGAAGGAGACTGTGGCGACTGGTCCGAAGAGGAAAGTGGTTGTGGTGTATCGTACTGGGTGTTCCAATCCGACTCAAAGTCCAAGTCCGTGCTGTCCACAAAGTAGTTTGGCGCTGCGAATGTGTACATTTTCTTTGTTCGTAATTAAGATAATCCGAAAACGTGGGCTTCAATAAAGGTGGTTCGATGTGACAGATAAACCCAATATCGCCAAAAAAAATATTTGAAATGTTCGTAGACTAGACGCAAATGATCTCCGTACACAAGAAGGCTTATAACCACAAAACTTAGGATATAAGGCAAGGTTGTATGAGTTGAATGAAGAACAAAAATTTTTCTTCGACGCCGAAAGTGTAACTGTCTTATATACCACGAAGGTAGATTTTGCAACTGTGAGTAATTTTAGAGCATACTGTGTGTCCTGCATGAGTCACAACCACCACCACAAGGGTGTAACCATAACATTGTGGCTTCCAAAAGTGGTGGCTGCTAATCGAACTGTTGCTGCTCAGTATGCTTTGCGAGCCTAGACCCTGTTCCACAGGGAAGCGTTGTCGTTGGAAAAATCCATTTATTTGCCCTACAATCGTTTTAACTACGGATCATGGGAGTGTCAGGCTAGACTCGCACGATTCTTTTTCGTGGTTCTCATTTTTTTTCTTTTGTATTGGGCATATCCGATCCCGGAAGTGTTTTATTTCGCAGCGCCACAAATCTGAGACTCCCGCAGGAGCCGCAGTGGTTACTGGGTGGACGCTCAGGCACTGACTCACTACACCGCGAAATGTGGCCTCAGCGAACGTGCCCGCAGAACGTGCCATTATGTTCAGTGAGACAACAGAAGTAAAAAGCTTGAGCCGCACGAAACCCGTGGCGGTTTTAGGTTTTAGTCTTTTTCTTCTCCACTCCATATTCTCAACACTTTAATTAGGTGTAATCTTGCAAATACACAATGAGAAAAGTCTTGCAAATAACTGTTCTACGTGAGAACGGCAATTGTTTATTGCCACTGCGCCATTCTGATGGCTCAGGGACGGCCCAAATTAAACGGTAACTCAAGGTACCCGGTTACGTAGAATTGTTTCTAGACTTTTTTTTGCATTCTCTGGTGCCAGGGTGCGCAGTCGTCTCGTCTCAGGCCTAAAAAAAGTACTGAGTGTTGGACCGCAGCCCAGGAGTGTGATTGTCGAGTTACCGAGCAACCAGGACCAGAGCTACATTTCTTGCTTGTTTCAAACAGACTCTACATTGTCCTCTTTTCGCATATAAGTAATCTATTGCAGTAGATAACAAAAGCATGTTCTGTTCTTTGAACATTATCCAATGTATTAGCTAGACGTTTTATGCCGCGGTGTCCTATAAAGCCCCGCAGAAAGCCGGCCCGATAAAGCTGGAGTGGATTTGCGAAGGCTTCAAACGAGGTAATTAGTTTCTGAACTTCTGGCGTGCCTGAAAATAGAAAGAAAGAAATTGAACAAAGGGAAACAGTCAGAACTCATTGAGTCAATCTGACCTTTAGTTTGTTTCTGTGAAACATGGTGTTCGGATAACACTTGGTAACGAAGTACTAGTGAAATTACACTGCTACCGTCGAAACTACATCTACTGCAGAAGAGGAAGGAACATAAACAATCGTGGACAATTTCAGAGCAATATTTTACACTGTCCCCTTCCCAACGTTGTTGCAGTGTACCAGATCCCATACAACTGTACATTAATCTGGCTTAGCATCTAGCCCTTAGCATCTAGGCACTCTTTTATGCACGCACCGTTAGCAATAAAGGCTAAGTTCAAGCACAGCACAATTTGAGCAAAATTTAATGGTGCCTGTGCACGTGCCACGTCGCTGAGGATTATGTCCCTCTTTCAAATTCATTGTCTGCGCTAAAAAAGATCGCCCACAAATCGCGAACAATCACACATGGCGCTTCCCATCCGTTCGCGCGGGGACACCGACATCCATCCAAATTTTCTTGCCGTCAAGGCAACGCCCTAGCTTTCTAGTTTGTTTCGATCTCTGTATTTGGACTCATCGCTGTCATTCATTATGACAATTCATGCGTTCTACATCTACGACAGGCATTGCAACTGCATTTACTCACGAGAATACAACCACAAATCACCGTCTCAAGGTTCCATCAATGAGAACAATGAAAGCGACATGGCTAAGTTGCTTTTTGGCATCATTTACTCTCTAAAGAATCTTTCGTCAAAGCTAGGTAGCCCTTTACCAGTAGGTGAGGGAGACGTCTTTGAAATGATGTCGTCTCGAAATCCGGTCCGTTCCTTCAGCACCGGCTACTACAGAGTCCACTTGTTCGAGTCTCTTTCCAATTACAAATTCGCTCTTGTATCCGACTTATCTGTGGAGAACTTACAGCTACAGCTATGGGAGCTCTACAGCAATTATTTTGTGAAGAATGTGCTCAACAATGCGCTTTGCCCTGTCGAATTTGGCGAATCGAAGCTTAATTCTGCCTCCTTCATTCTGCTTACCGATCAATATATTCGTGAGCTTCCAGTTTTCCTTTAGCATGTTTCCAAGCAATGAGTTGCATGAATCGATACACACTAAGTTTCCCACGCCTGATAGAATTATCTCGCAAGATGTAAAGGTACCTGTCACGTGTGTATCTACTGGGCTCAATGGATTGTTTCCTTTTATCCGAGTTATTTTTTTTTGTTGTTTCTGTAAAGCTTAAGCTGAAAAATGTCGGTGACATACCTACCAAGGAAATACGAAAGGCATTTGTCACATCTGTACACCACTGATGACTAAGACCCTGGATTTTCCGAGCGCTCAGCCCGGTACGAGGGCGGGTCGCGGCCCGCCGTTATTCGGTTTCTAGAAAAAGAGGATTTCCATGATACTTCTGCCTCATTCATGAAATGATTGACTCAAGGCCAGTCATATTGAAGTCAGCACCCCAAGAGCTATGTCTCCAATTCGTGATATGCATGGGGCAGTTTTTGTCCCAAAGCTCCATTGCGATGTCCTTGAGTACCATGAACATCATCGCAGATTCCTTCAGCACTTTAGAGGGCAGCGAGATTGGGTCCTCTCAAAAGGTCTGGTTCATGAGTTCTTACGCATTAACTCTAGGAACATTTATCTTGGTCTCTGGTAGACTAGGTGATCTTTTTGGGTTGAGAAAGATGTTTTTGTTTGGTTGGTTCTGGTCTGGGCTCTGGTGCATTGTTGCAGGATTGTCTTACTATAGCAAGTCCAGCATATTTTTCATCGTTTGCAAGGCACTACAGGGTGTAGGTTTCGCGTTCGTTATACCTTGTGGTATGGGTATTTTGGGGACAGTTTATTCCCCGGGAAGAAGGAAGAATCTAGCGTTTTCTTTTGTCGGTGCATCGGCTCCAGTAGGAGCTACCATCGGCTCCTTGATGGCTGCTGTTGTTGCTCAATTAGCTTGGTGGCCTTGGGCATTTTGGTTGCTAGGAATTGTCTGTGTATTTTTTGGCCTCATCTCGGTTTATGCAATTCCTGGCCCATTTAAGCACCAGGATTATACATTCAAAGAGGGTATGACGAAATTTGATTCTCTTGGGTCAATTATAGGCATTGCTGGTCTAATCCTTTTTAATTTTGTATGGAATCAAGGGCCAATTGCTGGTTGGAGCTCGGTTTATATCATTGTCTTGCTCATCATAAGTGTGCTCCTCATTGTTGGGTTCTTCTACTACGAGTTGACCATGGCCGTCAATCCGCTTTTGCCTCGTGCGATATTCAATTACAGGATTGGATTGATCTTACTTTGTATTTCTTTAGGCTGGGGTCTGTTTGGAATTTGGCAATACTATTATTGGAGTTTCATTTTAGACTTGAGGAACTACACACCGATTGAGGCTGCCCTCACTTATCTTCCGCTCCTTGTTTTGGGAATAATTGCCGCTGTATTGGTTGGATTTTTAATCTCGAAAAAGCGTGCTCCATTCATCATTATGTGGTCAATGCTTGGGTTTACTATAGGTTGTGTGCTTATATCGATTGCTCCAGTTGATCAAACTTTCTGGAGATTGACATTTGCGCAAATGTTTTTCCTTCCTTGGGGGATGGATTGCTCATTCCCTGCGGCATCCTTGATATTATCAGACTTCCTACCTATTGAACATCAGGGAATGGGTGGATCGTTGGTCAACACTGTTGTGAACTACTCGGTGTCGTTGTTCTTGGCTATCAGCAGTACTATTGAGGTTGAAATCTACGATAAAACTGGAAGTACACTAAAAAGTTATAGATGTGCACTTTACTTGGCTGTCGGGATTGCTGGTTTAGCCGTCATATTTTCTTTTATTTTTATTATTACCGAGATTGTGACTCATGATTTATTTGATGAAAACTCGACCGTTAGTGAGTCGAAAGAAAAATAACTTAAATGAATGAACCTTGGGATGATAGAGCTTTCAAGCCGTGCATTTCCTATGTTACGAATTACACTAATTACACTAAACACACCAGAACTAATGCCGATAAATTTCTAAAGAACTCCATTCAAAAGTTGTAGCCAAACATATATCAAGTAGACTTCCTGCAGATTGAGACATGGACAATTTAGCACGTTCGGAAATATCGTACTCACGACTTAGGGTTCGGGAATTCCACAATCAAATTCACATATTGATATTGTTGAAGACTCATAGCAATTAAGATTATCTTCACAGTAACTTTGGTACGCAATCACAACTTTCTTTGGCTTTTTATTTGATTAGAGCACACCGAGAACGTCATTGATTTTAAACTTCACCGCCGCGACCGAACGTTACGTGAATCTTCAAATCAATACGGAGTGAAAAAGAACCAAGTAGGGCCATATTAGCAAGTGTTGTTGTGGTGCAAGAGGGTGCATAAGTGGCTTGGATTTCAGCGTGATTCCAGCCCTCTACGCTGAAGGTACATGATGTCGACTGTAGCTGGTGCGTCCCCGCTGGTGACTAGCCAGTCACTCAAAACAAACAAAAGGATACAACTTGAATCACTCATACGTGAGTTTCAAACCAAGTTGGGAAATAATTGGGAGAAGTATCATGAGTCACTTTCGCTCTTCTTGGTAGGAAAACTATCGAGAGTTGAATTGGTCGAAGCTGTAAGACCCTTCTTGGGTAATGGATTGGTCGAATATCATAATAAGCTCCTACTTTTGAACTTTGCCAACTCGCTTGAGGACAGTCCGGTGGAGTTCTCCAGTGAATTGGCTAGTTTTTGGAACAAGAGAAACTCGAAGGCGAAGAGCGTCAAGTCCAGTCAATATGAGAAGTTCAAACAAAACATCATGGGTTTGCCTTTGAAAGAGCGCCGAAGAATTCGGTCGATTACCAGGGATGCAGGGAAAAAAGATAAGATCAACGCATATATCACTCTTACCAGACAGGCACTCCTTCCGAAGATTCCTATGATTCAAGATAAGGAGCAACAACAGTTACAGGTGAGCAATTTAGTGAAGTGGCAGCAGGATGTTGTTAATGGTATAAATACTCCACTCTCGTCTACCTCGCATGAGCTTCCTGATCTAGATAATTTGTCTCGCAAGGTACTTATGACTATGAGAGAAAACGGATTAACTGGAGGAATCAACCAACGAGTTTTGGAAGTGATCTCTCTTGGCTTGGAAACCCACTTAAAAAACATTATCGAATCTTCTATTGATATTGTGCGCTATCGGCGTCGCAAGTATGAGTCTAGTGCTTACCTTAATACTGGATTTTTAGGAAACGATTCGCAAAGTATTACAGACACTCATAATACTGGTAATTCTAATAATTCGCCGTCTCGCAAAAGAAAATTGGCGGATACGAATAATCAAAAAAGAGATATTATAATCAGCATTGAAGACATTTACAACTCTTTGGAAATGTTTCCATATTTGATAGAACCATGTGGACCAAACATTAGACTTGCCAATGTTATGCTTGAAAATGACGACCAAATCGATCACAGCAGTTACGGATACACTCTTCCTACTAAGCCTAAGTCTTTGGCGGGTGACGCCAGCTCAAATCCGGTAAGTAGCGTGGCTAACGGGAACATAAATAATGACAAGATACAAGCTTCTAATGAAAGCTCGACGGAGTCGAAAGACAAGCATATGAACGGAGGTATCGGTAGCGGAATAAATTCCAAGTCTACACCAGAAAATCCTGTACGACTACAAAAGGACCAGTCGCATATTGGTACGACGGATGAATTGAAATGGGTGCTACATGATTTGATTACATCGACTTAATGCACGGTTCATGGGTTATTTTACATGCGTATGCAACAATCATGCCATAAATGAAATCTATTGTTTGACTTCATTTACTGGCTATAGCGTATCGTTCTCGTAGTTTTGGTGAAGCATACTGATGACAATAAGCTCAACTCTTTTTTTGGAGAACGTTTAGTATGTCTTGGGCACTATTCTCGGTTGTACTGTGGAGGTGACAAACATTTAAATGGAGATGGTATAATGTGCTGTGATGGAGTACTTTGCTTACCAAATCATCTTCCTTTTGCTTGCCCAAAAGATCAGCTTGTGCTTTCAAAGAGATTTGTGAAAGATCAACAATCATCACCATTCCCCCATCTAATCCACTTGTTCCATTTTTTCTCTCGATAGTGAATATATGTACATGTGGAATGTGTAAAAACTCCATATTGGCCAAAGTTGATCTTAAATCACTTTCGTTGCGAACCATCATCCGTTGACTGATTAAGCCTATGCTATTGTTTTGAATGGTCAAGTCGGGTTCTGAGGACAGATTTAAGAGGTCTGAGATTTCATTAGCGTGAAATCCAATGCACTGGTATGAAATAGTTGATTGCTCACATCTTTGTCCAGATCGTAAAAATGAGAAAATCTGGACGAGTTTTGAGTCCAAATCATTCTCCTCTAAACCACAAAACACTAAAGAGACCCTGGCATCACCAAGTGATTCCTGGACCAAAAGCTGCCATTCTAGAGAATCGTCTTCCTCCCCATTACACAAAACCTTGTCAAAAACCATCAACGCAGACCCTACTTTAAGTTCATTCGAACTGGATTGTGTCTCCAAATTGTCAAGTTTTAATAATGTCAGGGGTCCATTAGTCAATTTTCGTATTGCATGTTCCAAACTTCGCCGCGTTGAGACATGGGAATCGTATTTTCTCTTCTCGCTATCAAAGGATTCTTTGGCTTGCATGACTTGTTGGTCCCAACCATCTGCCCTTGTTCGCAAGAGCTCAACCCCTTCGCAAGCAGACCGTAGCTCGAGTTTCAACTTTTCTTGTATGGAGTCAAAATTTGTTATTATGTGCATCTTCTCGTTTATTTCTGCTTGTAACTTCTTGTTCATCGTACGCATGGTATCAGCCTTGCTACTTATAGCATTGTACTGGGATTCGATAGACTCAAACTGTCTGTGCAACAGCTCCAAATTGCGTCTTGCTTGATTTACCACTTCCTCACTTTCCTCAGTTTGTTTTTGTACCTCCTGGCGAACCGAAGCTTGCTCCTCTTTGAGACGCAAATCCTTCATAGCAAGAACTTCATGCAATTGGGATGCTAGTTCCCTCTTTTTGATTTCAAGCACTTTCATTTCTTCCATGTCAGCTTCTGATTCAAGGCTAGACGCATTTTCGATTTCTCTTTCAATTTCGTACTTGGTGTCACTGTAAGAACTCTCGGTCTTAACTTTATAGTTCTTGAGCTCGAGGTTCATTTTTTGCTCATAACATTCGACTTGTGTGGTCACTTGTCCCAGTAAGAATTCAAACTTACTGTCAAGTTCTTGGACAACGTTTGTAAGCTCGTGCAACGTGTTGTTTAATGATCTGTTTTGCAATCGGAGGCGTGATGACTCTTCTTCGATTAGTGTCAAGTCTCGTACTGCGTCATTTATGTCTGTATCCAATGCATTAGATTCCGAAATTAAAGCATCCAACGAAGTTCCAAATAGTGTATGAGGTATTCTGGAGCTGTTCCATGTAGTTTTGTGTGAGCCGCTGCTTTGCAGGTTGATTTTCGCTTTTCGATTGAGGGACTCGTTGATAGTAAGCAACCTTTCTAATCTGTCCGACTTCTTCAAGGTGGGTATTCCTGACCCTTTTTTGTTCATTGCTAGTGGTTGGCTTGTTGGTTCGGGTAGTTTGCATTTGGAAGATTTGGGAGATGTAACGATTTTGACCAAGTCAAAGCCCAAAGAGCGCCGTCTTTTCTTTGCGGGAGATCCTAAGTCTTCGCAATTGCTTATGTCAGTAAGAGCAGACCTTCGCCTATGCGGTGAAGTAGGCACCGAGAGACTGTTATCGAGCATCGGGTGTGTGTAAGGAAGGTAATTTAGAGTTTGTTTCCAATCTGTTTTGGTGATGATTGAAAAGTAAACACTAGTCGCACCGGGAGTGTGGAGGGCAATGAACCTCGGGCCCGGTGATAAACTCGAAACTGCTTAGGAACAGCCGTAATTTCTTTATTAAAGTATTGGTAGCGGTCTTTCATCGAGTCTCGTCGAATTTTTCTCCGTCTCAAGATTCGGATCTCATCTCTAAATTGTTACCGCAATATGCTCGTACCTCTAATGCATCAACAAAATATGGACATACGAAGTAGCTCGAATAGACCTGATTTCCGTGCTATTACAGATATGCTATGTACAAATCAATTAAAATCTTTAGATTGCAAGTTCCTGGTCATTGCAGGAAGTGCGATCCTGATACCGTCTAACTCCTTTGTCATCTTCACCTGACACCCAAGCCTGGAGGTCTCGGTTAAGCCGAAAGCCAAATCTAACATGTCGTTCTCATCATCGTCAGGTTCCGGAATTAGGTCGTAGTATTCGGGATCGACTATCACATGGCACGTGGAGCAGGCACAAGACCCGCCACATGCTCCTTCCATGTCCAAATCATGTGCCTGTGCAATGTCCAAAATATTGTCGCCTTCGGCCACTTCGAAAGTCTTTTGCAGACCATCCTTCGAAATGAAGGTGATCTTCAACTCTTCTCCCGGTTTAGGCGTGTGGATATGCCCGTGTGAGTAAATGGCTGTCTTCGAGAACCATCTAGGGTTCCGTAAAGCTTGAACTGACCTAGAAGCCTGCCACGTTCGTATCAATGGTTTGGTTAAAGTGATAGCTCTGAGCATCTTGTTTGGATGGTTTTGCGAGTAAGTCTAATCGGTGGTGTGGTTCTGAATAGTGGCGAGGCGAAGCTGGTACGGAGCTCACTTAGAGCTTGTAAGTTGAAATGTACCCTTAAGAGACAACAGTTTTCACTTTTGTCTCACCGAGAGTGTACGTCACCGGAGAAGAAATGTCCAAGAGACAAAAAAAAAAAAAAAAGAGAAGGCCCGTTTATACACAAGCGATTTTTAATTCTTCTGTATTTTGAGTTTTCTATGTCAATTTTCTTTCTGGTCTTCAGAGATTCCTAGATGCTGTCTAATCCGGATTTATGACAGATTTATTTAAATTTTTGGTTTTTTTTTGGTTTTTGTTGGTTTTATTTTTCTTTTGGTTTGGCTGGAGCTCAAAGTTCTCGACTAATGATATCTCACCCATACTAAGCAGGAATGCCGCCGTTACCGATGACGTTCTCAGCACCGGGGTCACAATCGAAAATACACTTGGTAACGATTTTTCAATGCTTACTGAATGTAACCATTGTGCTAAGCCAAATGTGAACAGTGGTTTTTCCTGGTTTCTTCAGCAAGACTGAACTTGAGGTGATAACTGAGCAGATTATAATTTGCTTGCAAGCGAGCCAAAAAAAGAAGGCAAGCCAACCGCTACCAAGCCCATATTTCTTTCATACATTATGTTTCTATTCTTTGGCTGCTGACTATTGATTAGTATCGAAAAGTTTCTACCAAAACTTACTAGCTAAAACCAACAATATTAGAAGAATCAAGACACCGATTATTGCATAGCTGATAAACTTGTTGGCAGTAATACGCCTAGACATTGACTTGAGTGTTTGAACTGACTTATCAACGTAGTTATCCGCAGCCAGTAAGGTGTTTCTCAGGTTGACAATTTGCTCTCTCTGTGCTCGTAAATCATTGAGGATGTTACCTCCAATATTTTCAGTCTCGTAAGCAACTCTCTGACTTTCACGAAGCCTTTCCGAGCTTCTTTCTAAAGATGCATTGTTGCTGAGCAATTGCTTACGTTGAGAATCATGCCCTCCACTTTCATCGTCGGTATACCGTTCACCAAACAAATCACTCCTGTCCTCTTCGTCTAGCAATTCTCTCAATTTTTGTTTTATGTCATCAACTTCACTTCTATAGCTTCGAATCTTAGAGTTGTATGAAGATCTTGCACTAACTGGTAAATTCTGAACTTCAATGTTCATCTGATCGAGAACTTCCAAACCTTCGTCTGTGGCGTGTTCAATCGCCTGCAAAACAGCACGTCGCTGCTTCGGTTCTTTTCCCACCGAAGAGATACGGTTCTTCGCCTCCTGTATAGCTAGCTGGAAGTCCGACTCGTAGGTCTCAAATAAATCTGTCATTCTTTTGTTGTACTCCGTAACGTCAAGAATAAACTAAACCAAGGAGCATGACGAAGTCTCCTATGTTGCGAATCACGTGTTGAGTTCTGCTACATTACTCTTCCGAGACTGCGCCGCGTGAGCCGCATATGTGATAAGTGGTTTCCCACTCCAATGTTTTTTAGAATGTATCCTCGTTACTTCCCGAATGTACGATTTATTTTACGATTTATTAAGTAGAGAATAGAAATATGCCTAGTGTCTAGTTTCAAATTCATCAGCCTCGTCCTCATCAGTTCTGTTTCTGTACTTTGCGAACGCAGATCTAATCTGTTCAACCAAATGAGGATCATAGCTTTTGGAGTCAGCTGATCCTCTAGATACCGATGGTGTCAAATCACCCATCTCCGCTGTAACATTCTTCAAGTCTCTGAATCCTGCAACGAGTTCATTTGTTTCACCAGCATCTTCATCATCTCCAAGATCCAAAGCCTGTATAGTTAAGTTTAATAATGATTTTCCACTCTTTCTCCTCATTAATCTGCCTGGGAACGGTCCAGCTTTAGGTGCGAATTTTTCAATTATTTCATCATCCTCGCCATGTTCTGGTAAAGATTCTTTATTCTCTGCCTCAAAGGAATGAATTGAGTTTCTTCTTTGTATTGCATGTGGCTTTGGAGTCTTTGGTGTTCTGCAAGTTGTTCCGTTGTCGTGAATCCATTTGGCTACAACTGCAGTCCATCCACATTGATGGGATGCACCTAATCCACGTCCGGTATCTCCGTCAAAATATTCGTAAAATGGCACGCAATCTCTGAAATAAGGATCCTTGTTCACCAAATCATTTTCACCATTACATGCCCTATTTCCGTCAGGGTCAGGAACAAACAAGTGTATCAATCGGTGTTGGATCTCTTGTGCACATTGTGCTAAATTCAAATACTCTCCAGATCCCTTGGGACATTCAACCTTTAGATCCGACCCATAGTACAAGTAAAATCTTTGCAATGACTCAACTAAGAGAAAGTTAACTGGGAACCAAATAGGCCCTCTCCAGTTAGAGTTTCCTCCAAACATACCGGAGTCGGATTCTCCTGGTAAATACTTGACAATGTACTTCTCGCCATGCACATCCAATTCGAAAGGATGTTCCTCATGATATTTGGAAAGCGACCGAATCCCGTAGTCGGAGAAAAATTCATTCTCGTCTAGCATCCGTTCTAAAATTGCGACTAAACGGTCCCTGTTGACTAAGGATAAAAGCAATCGTTCACCAACACCACGATTGGACATCGACGCAATATTTCTCTCGGCCATAGCTTTCCTATTTTCGATAAACCAATCCAATCTCTTTTTGAAGGATGGAAACTTTTTAAGCAACTCAGGTTCCAAGGTCAAAGATGCATACAAAGGAATTAACCCAACTAATGACCTGATTGGTAAGGATGTAGTGCGATCTCCAAAATGAATAGCATCATAATAGAATTGATCCTTTTCATCCCACAATGACTGATCAGTTGGAACTTGTTCACCCTCCTTCGCACCACGGTACGACATAGCGTCTGCAATCAATAAGAAATGTTCAAAAAACTTAGATGCAATATTTTCATACACTGGTCTCGATTTAGCAAGCTCCAACGCAATATTTAGCATTTGCAAACAATAAAATGCCATCCACCCGGTCGAATCTGATTGCTGTAACGTACCTCCTGTAGGTAATGGCTCAGACCTATTAAAAACGCCAATATTGTCGAGACCCAAGAAACCTCCCTCAAACAAATTATTGCCCTCGGAATCTTTTCTATTCACCCACCAAGTGAAGTTAAGCAACAATTTTTGAAAAACACTTTCCAAAAAATCCAAGTCTTCAGCCCCGTATATTTTTCTCTCAATCTTAAACACTCTGTAAGTAGCCCAAGCGTGTACAGGAGGGTTCACATCGCTGAAATTCCATTCGTAGGCAGGCAATTGTCCATTTGGATGCATATACCATTCTCTGGTCAAAAGCTCCAATTGCTTTTTGGCGAATTCGGGATCAATCATAGCAAAAGGTATACAGTGGAATGCTGTGTCCCAGGCAGCAAAGAAAGGGTATTCCCATTTGTCGGGAAGTGATAAAACATCATCAATGAATAAATGCTTCCACTCCTTATTTCTACCATTCGCTCTGTTTTCAGGTGGCGGTGGAGTGTTGGGATCTCCACTCAGCCAGTAGCTGTGTACAAAATGGTAGAATTGTTTAGTCCATAACAATCCAGAGAAAGCCTGTCTTTGAACTTGTCTCAACTCGTCTGAAAGGGGCAATGGCGAAACCTTCCAGTAAAATGCATCTGCTTCATCTTGTCGTCTTCCAAACACTTCGTCAAACTCAATTTCATCAATTTCGCCTGCAGACTTCGACATCTTATAACGAATTGTAACATAGTCACCTGGTGGTACACCGCCAAGTTGATCAAAAGAGAAAACAGCGGTTGCCTTTGTTCCTTCTTGCTTTGGATTGACTGCCTCCTTTACACCATCAACGACATAGTCGTGGAACGCATCCTTCACATACTTAGAATTGTTCTTCTGGTCATACAACAATTTAGCATTGGTTTCATTCTCAGTAAACAATAATTCTGGCTCAACATCTGGCTCGTCTTCAGAAATTCCCGGTGCGGGAGCAAAAACAACATATCGTTTTCCAAACTTAGGGTGATCAACCTCAATTGTATTCTTGCCTGATGCTTGCATGTGTGGCTTGCCCTTAGCGGACTCCTCAGTGCCCCAAGCCCAGGTGTTTCTGAAAACAATATGAGGCAATATAAGCAATGGTGCAGCTTCAGGCCCACGGTTGTAAGCAGTAATCCGGAATAGCAATTCCTCTGGATCATCGTCTGCCTTAGCAACCTCGTGGACAACATCGAAATAACGGCTTTCATCGAATATCTTGGTATCTGTGATTTCAAACTCCGGTTCCAAGCGAGACTTTTTCCCGTTTTCCTCAACTAATTCTTTGTAAGGGAACTTTGTCTGGGGATACTTGTACAAGTACTTCATATACGAATGCGTAGGGGTATTGTCCAAATAGTAGTATTGCTCCTTAACGTCTTCTCCGTGGTTTCCCTGAGAGTTGGTGAGACCAAACAACTTTTCCTTCAAAATGTCATCCTTACAGTTCCAAAGGGCCATTGACAAACAAACCAACTGATGGGTATCACATGTTCCGGCTAAACCGTCCTCTCCCCAACGGTATGTTCTGTGTCTGGAATCATCAAACGAAAAATCATCCCACGCACTGCCAGAGGCCGAATAATCCTCTCTGACGGTTGCCCATTGCCGTTCACTAAGGTACGAACCCCATCTTTTGTGGTACTTGATCCTCTTTTTGTCCTCGTAAAGACGACGCTCTTCAGCGGTAAGTAAATTGACGAAATCTTCATGATCCAGCATATTCAATAGGGCACTTTCAATTGTCTGTTGTGGAAATGGAATTGAGAAAACAAGATCTTAATTAGGAGGTCAAATTTTGGTATTGACAGCACAGAGCACTTTATATGGAAGCTTGTATGTTAGTTTGTGGCAGTACACACAGAAAAATTACCTAATCCCCCCGTAGATACCAAGGACTTCTGGGCCAAACCGCCAAAGGGTTGTGCATGTAATGTAATTCGAGAAGGAGACTTGCTGCGACGCATTGCGTGATAAGAATGTTTGCGGAGGGAAAGTTGCCTAGAGCACGGGGCCAATCTACGGATGCTGATGTTGAGAGGCGATTTTCGGAATGCTAACCGTTCTCATCCCTCTTAGCGAACAGGGGTTTTCTAGCGTCTAAATATTCAACATAAGTGGAATCGAAAAAGTCCGATGTATTGTGATCTTCAGTTTTTGGAATCCCTAGAGCCTTTATGATTGGCGATCGTTATCATTTGCTCTTCGCGCTTGTAGCGTGTGATTTTTTTATGGGAAAACTTTAGGCTATCCAAGAGAAGAAAGGCTAAGTGAAAGCATTGATGCAGTTTATTAAGGGAAGAAAATGGGGAACTAAGTAAAATAAAACTACAAATTGAAAGTGTTGAGGCCACCTAAAGAGAGACGTGCCAATTGCAAGAAATATCAGAAAAAAATCCAGAAAAAAATCCAAACCTAGACATCCAAGCACGAGAGTCTGATGTAAGTATACGTAGTGGAAGACAGTTTTAACGCTTGACTTTGATATCCTGTACAAGTCCTAATGGTATCTTTCCGAAGAGCTCCGCTGACCGGGACCGCTGAGTTTCTTTTCCTGCCAGTTTCTTTTTTTGGCGGTCCTCGCTCATAACCCGAAAGCGCCGGAACGTTTTTCGGGCTTCGCATCTCATTTCTGGGGAAGATGCAAAATCTTTATAAATAGTCGTGATTTCCTAAATTTCCAGAACCAAGTTTGCCATAGCCCTTACAATATGACTGGCCCAGATTTCAAGTATACTACAATCATAAAACCCGACCAGGACCAGGCCCCTGTGCCTTTTCCTGCTCCAAAGCTTAGTGCTTCTATCAAAGAGAGGTTTCTCATGACCAATAAAGTCACTGTTATAACTGGGGCTGCAGGCTCGATTGGTGGAGCCCTTGCCGAAGCTTTTGCGCAAGTGGGATCCCATGTTGCAATAATGGACTACAAGTACAATCCTTCAATCGACCAAAAGTTAAGGGAGACCTATGGTATTAAGGCGAAGTCCTATGCTGTCGATGTTTCTAGCTTTGAGCAGGTCCAAGAAACCGTTAACCAAATTGAAGAGGACTTTGGAACAATTGACACGTTCATTGCTAATGCTGGTGTCGTGTGGACTACCGGGTCTATTTTGAACGACGAGAGCACCTATGAGCACTGGAAGCGCGTGTTTGATGTGAACGTACATGGAGTTTTCAATTGCGCCAAATGTGTCGGCCGTATCTTCAAGAAGAATGGCAATGGCTCTCTTATTATGACTGCTTCCATGAGTGGTCACATCGTGAATGTGCCTAACTATCAAACAGGATACAATGCGTCCAAGGCTGCAGTCATCCACATGGGTAAATCCTTGGCAGTTGAGTTTGCTGGCTTTGCCCGTGTCAACACTGTCTCACCAGGATACACCGACACAGGCTTATCAGACTTCGTACCAACTGAGCAACGTGCCAAATGGTGGGGTTTGACTCCTTTGGGTAGAGAAGCTCAGCCCGAGGAATTGGTTGGAGCTTACTTATACTTGGCTAGTGACTTGGCCACCTTCACAACAGGTACTGATATCCGGGTTGATGGTGGATACTGTTCAGTTTAAGTTATAGATCGATCCGAATAGAAACAAATAGACTAATGCATTAATTTATTAACTATGAGATTCAATCATGTTCATAACCATTCGCGCAATGTTTTGAATACTAGTCCACCCAAAAAAAATGTACCACGCTCATAGATGTGCGATACTAGGTTAAATACAAATTAACTACGATGTGTAGATGATGAATATCAAGGATAATATGTTTTCTATTGCATTTTGAATTTGCCACTTATAATTCTTTGTGTATAAATTTAGCCTGATAAGACGACTTCATTGTATCCTGATCATTCGTGCTCGCTATTCAGAATCTCATCAATTGACTTGGTGCAACTGACAGTGGCACTGTCAATAGAAAGTAATAAGCCAGAAAAGTATAACATTTGAACTATGACATTCTTTCATATATCTTGCGATTCTTATTCTTGACCTGTTATGTCTGGGAGAAACTTGGATATTAGAATTTCCGGCACAACTGAATGATACCCTAGAGGTTTTAAAGAACATGAATGGTTATCTGTTGCGAAGTACTTGATATAGCTTGTGGCCAGTTTTTCAAGACCAGGCTGTTTAGCTGATTTAATATAACAGAAAGCATGTCATCTTGTGAGTGACGTTTTCTTCCATACTTACTTATCTATTCATATGCGTTGTTCACTCTCGTCTATGATACCTTGAAGACGTTTCGCAGAGTTTCATCTCTTGTGAACTACTGTTTAAGTTCTTGGTGACAACAAGGAGCTGCACACTATTCTAGTTTTTTCATAAAGGAAATCACAAGCTTCAACTGAATTGGATGATGTGATTCAGTTAAAAGATGGCAGATAGCGTGCTATGCGTGATTCTGCCTTCCGAGTGAGAGAGTATTGATGAGTTCCTGGCGGTTGAAACAACTACAGTTCGTGTCTATCGTGACAGGCCTCTTTGATTAATTTATAGGCGAGGTGATTTATGGTCATTAAAGCGTATAATATTTCACAATTTTTGTGGAGATTCAGCACATCATTTCTCCCATCATCCACCCTCACTGAAAATTACTCATGGTATTCAGTCCACAATAGCTTAGTTTGCAGCAACGCAGTTCTTGGAAATGTGTCCAGTCTTACCGCAGTTGTAGCAAGCCTTGGCAAACTTGTCAGAAGCAGAACTGCAGTCCTTGGAAATGTGGCCAGGCTTACCGCAAGAATAGCATTTGACAAATCCAGCTTGACAGTCTTTAGCAAAGTGGTTGGGGCCACCACACTTGAAACACATAGGGCTCTTGGATCCGCCGAACTTTGACTTCTTGACGAAAGAGCCTGAAGAACCAGTGGCGTTCTCATTCTTTGGGCATTCCCTCGAGATGTGACCGAACTCCGAGCAGTTGTAACACTTAGCTCCTTGGGCACTCTTTGGGCAGTCGCTTTGGACGTGGCCTATGTCTCCACAAGAGAAGCACTGCTTAGAAGCGGTAGTTTTTGGTTCAGGGCAGTCTGAGGATTCGTGGCCAGACTTGCGGCAGTTGTAACACAACCTCTCGGTTTGTTGGCAGTCATCGGCAATATGACCGGCCTCACCACACTTGTAACAGGATTTTGGGAACATTTTCACTGGTATATAGCTGTAGATGGTAGCTTCTTTTGTTCAATTCGCAGTCGAGAAAATTTTTTTTTTTTTTTTTGCTTTTTGATATGGCTTCTACACTCTGAATGTACTGGTGTACCCTCGCAGAGATAACAAGGCTTCGCCCTGGTGTGAACGAGGACTAGAAGTTTCGTGGACGTAGAAACCCACAAATTTCAATAGATTATTTTAGTGAGAAGCTAACGAGTTACTGCTGAGCCTTGGTGGGTTGTGCCGTACGTGAATAATTGTTATTTCTATGTTTCGATTTTTTGGAAGACTTTCAAGTTTCAAACTCAAAGTTCTGGAGAGTTATTTTTTTGGTGTGAACATGCGAATTGCACCAAAGCAGAAACTGAAGTGGGTGTTTCGGTGAAGACACATTCTTAAATGCCTAGGAATGGAGAACTATGCCTTAAAGACTACGTAGAAGTTTATTTTCTTTCCAGAGTAGGATCATTCAATTTCACATTTACATATCTTCAATGTTTCCGTACCCAGGATGTGTGATCCGAACAGATTTTCCGGAGGCTGTTCATTTGTCTTCGCGCAAAACATTCGATCGAGCGTGCATCCGGCCCACCGGACATTGACTGCCGCGAGTCATCCTCTAAACAAGCTTGGAGCTGCGCAAACAATCTTTCTAACAAAGCTTACGTTAAAAAATGAGTTCCGGTTTGAAGCATAGAGATAGCCTCGGTACAAAGTAGTTTGTCTCCAACCGGAAAAGAACTCGCTAAGCAATACAAACTAATTATAAACACCAAAAGTGAGGCCCGGACTCCTACAACTGTCAAAAGCTCGGGTGGCCGGAGATTGAGTCGCATCATCGTCCCCGCGTAAATTGAGCCGCACGCCGGGGTGACAAGCAACCAGAGAAACTATATAACGCTGAACATCTTCGCTGTTCTCCCACTATTTATCTATTTTCCTTGATTCCGTGAAACCTGCCCACTACTGCCACTAACCGCGTACTATCTCTTTCCGTGTTGTTACAAAAACAAAGAGAATGTCCTTTTTTAGATCCCTTCAGAACCTGCCTGCAACCATCACTATATTCCATAACGCTAACGTGCCCACGTCGGCAAGAGTATATGCGTCTTTGGAAAAGGCATATTTCAAATTAAACGAGAATAAAAATCAGTTTCAGATTGATTTGATGGCGAAGACAATGCCTACATATGACCAATTCCGGGAAATATACTCTAACTGCGTGCATTCGGAAGAGTCGAAGAATGTTTTGAAAACGGTCTTTCCACTCTTGAGTGACAAGTCCTCGAGGTCCGAGGACCGTTCGGTTACATTCAAAGCTCTTGGCATGAATCATGAAAGAGGGTTCCGAGTGTTTTCAGCAAACGAGTATGAGAAAATTCATGAGGCTTTCACTGAACTTGTGAGTCAGAGCGAGCCGGACATCGACCCATCTTTAGTATTCAACGCACCTTTATTAGTTGATTGGGATCAAAATCTCATTGGTTGTGATGAGAAAACCTTGGAGGCTATTTTGGCCAAATATCGTGAAAATGCATAGTGTTGCGATACATGATGATGAATCAAGACCAACTGACAATATTTGTTGCAAATACCTTCCTATCTTATACATAGAAATTTAAATGACCTCCGGATGCGACCAGTAATGCAAACTTAGAATCCAGGATCCTTTCAATTTCGGTTCGGTTTAACTGTGGTACCGTGAAGACTTACAGGGCAGGGTCTATCACGTGAGGAGATCTGAGCTCACATAGGCATTCCCGTTGATGCCAGAATTTCTGTTCAACCACTTCACATCTCTCAATGGGAAAAGTCACTTACCTCAAGATTTATAATGTGTTTTCAGCGCTAGCCTGGTTTGCGATTCTTCTAAAAGACGTATATGACAGATTTATTGGAGATCTTTATCAAAACAAGACCTATGATCACTTCCCGCACAAGTTATTGACTGAAGTTCAAAGTGCAAACGCCGCTTTTGAGATAGTCCATTCAATCACTGGCCTAGTGCCCTCGCCATTACCTTCATTGTTTCTTCAGTTCTTCGCAAGGTTAGTGATAACCTTGGGCATATCTTATAAGGTTCCCGAATCGGCTGGCAATTATAGCACTGCCTACTCTGTTGTTATCCTTGCGTGGTCTAGCACCGAGGTGATAAGATACGCGTTCTATGCTGCAAAGCTTTTCGGCACAGCCCCATATTTCTTGCTATGGCTCAGATACCTGTCGTTCATTATATTATACCCAATGGGGCTTCTCACTGAACCAATTGTCGTTTATGAGACATTGAACTACGTATCAGGCGGTTATTATTACTTCTTGTCGTTTGGCATGCTTTTATACGTGCCAGGATTTTATTTCCTCTATCTGTACATGCACAGACAAAGAAGAAAGTACTTGAGTTCTAACCCTTCAAGGAAGACAATCTAAGTCCCTTATATCACTGGATACATAAGAAGTGGCCAGTAGACGGTGATCTAATTATTGCGACATTCACGACATTCACGACATTCACCTGACTTGCGGTGTACTGAGAAAAGAGAGGGCCGGAAGTGGTTCTTCAAGCCCTCTTCGACCCAGCCCATGTCAGCATCCAGCAAATCATCAAAACACCCAAATAAATGGCTTATTGCTTATAATTCAATCTCTGCATCTTTGTGGTCTATTGTTTTTCTCAATGTTGTTCTATTGAGTGCGTTATTGGGCCAGCCAATTGTATTCGAGAAGACGAACCTTCTTCTCACTGGAGTACAATGTTGTGCTGTGGTAGAAATCGTGAACGCCATCACGGGAGTCGTTAAATCGCCAATCATAACGACCACTTCCCAGGTGCTCTCTCGCCTTTTAATTGTGCTCGGTATAATTCAATTGCTCCCAAACTCTCCCGCAAACTACCACTGGGTATACATAACTTTATCATTATCCTGGTCTATCACTGAGATCGTCAGGTATTCTTATTATGCTATAAATTTGACCGACCCAACAAGTGTTCCACAATGGCTCTTGTGGCTAAGGTATTCTTTGTTTTATGTGTTGTATCCGACTGGTGTTGCATCGGAAGTCTCCATGATCTACATGAGTCTTCAACAAGCAAGGCTGGCAGTAGGCACATGGTATTCATGGCTCCTTTTTGGAATCCTTTTCACTTATCCACCAGGGTTGTATACATTGTACACGTACATGATTAAGCAAAGAAGGAAGGTTCTTAGTGCCACCAAGAGACAATCTGAGAAGAAGAGCGAGTGATTTGAAGTCTACCCAGTGCCTTTGGGCAACAGCTCAATCCATGAAATGAGTTTAAACATGTACTCCATTATGGTGTCATCTTCCTTAAACTCGTGGGAATTTTCTTCAATAACCTCAGGTGCTGCAAACATGGCACGAAGAGTGAGATTAGCTGCTGGACGCTTAGGCTTCTCTTTCAGCAAACGTTTAAAAAGGATCTGGAGGACTGATGTCACCATCAATGAGTCGTATTTAGCACACAACTTAATTAAGGTCTCTGTTACTAATGAGCTAGGCATGTAGTTATACCACCGTACCTCATGACAAACAAGTTTTGTGACGCAAAGCAAAATTGTTTCGAGAGAAAATTGGCCGGCAAGTAATTCATTCACGAACTCTTGGAAAATCCTTGGCGACATTTGTAGCAATATAAGTTTGTTTGTGTAGTTTCTGCCATCATAAACACTTGAAAGCTGGTCAATTGTAGATGCACTCACATCACTCAAAATAAACTCATTATATATTTCGAGTATTTTTACTGTGCTGAAAAGATCAAAATCTCCATGAGCAGATACCCCAGACATACTGGTATGTAGGCAAGAAATGCTGTCCTTCAAGTTATACTTGCTCGACCACCCGAGAAAGCCAATTGCACTCCACGATAGAGCACTTCTCTCATGGTCATGCTTGGAAACTAAGGTCATTGCCCGTAGGTCTTCATAAAGAGTTATGAATAAGACTTGAAGCCATGATTTAAAATTAAAAGATTTGTTCGGGATGTTTTGCACTACAAAGTCACCCGATCTGTTTGTTGGCAAACTGAACGTTTCATTTTTTATCCGCACTAAATTGTCCCAGCCCAAAACGGAGGCTATCATACTGAGAAGATCGTATGTTCTCCCGTATGTAGACTTCGAGTCGAAATCAAGTATGGAAGACCACGGATGATGCGCTGATTGAGCCGCGAGAGCAAGCTTTGTTGCTTTTGGACCAGCCAATTTGTTAATTTGTGGATCTACTGCAGCGAGCTCAAGTGTACTAGCAGTCGAAAGTGGAGAACTATAGAATGGTCCACAAATAGGATGACGGAGATTCGGTCTGCGTAAATATTGCTCATGCCACATTTTCTCCATGGATGCTAATTCTTTACCGGATCGACCTTCAGCTTTAGGGGTTGGAAAAAAAGACTCAAATGTACGGAGATCAATCGATTTATTTTCCTTCAGCCTCTCAAAGTACTGTAGTGCATAGCTATCAAATGTATTATCCACATCTCCAGTCGTAGAGAACTCTTCTGTAGAAAATACCACGGGTAGCATGTTTATAGTTACCAAAGCGCGATTGAAATCCTCTAGCAAGACATAACAAAGAGCCAAGTTGAACCATGCATCGAAATCCAAAGGTAGAAGCTCAACTGCGGAGGCAGTAACTGTGAGCGCAGCGTCATAGTAATGCTTAGATATCAAAAATCGAGCCTGTTCAATTAAAAGCAATGCACTTTGGCACAGTTTGCTGTTTGTGGTGAGGTAGCTATGGACCAAATCCAAAAACCTCTGATTGTTGTTTTGACTACTGTCAGCTCTAAGTAAGCGGCATACAACAATGTCAAAATCTCTGTCGTATTGAGAGCGTATTTCATTAATTGCGTAATCGACACTTGCACTGGTGCTGTCGAGCGCTACGATTCTTACCAAACAATCAATAAGTAAATTGCGGTATTTCAGTGTCTTTACGAAGTCTACCCCACATGTGCTCACCAGACCATATCTTGGTCGCAGCGCTGTAAGATAACCCTTCTGCATGACCGAAACAACTCGTGTAATCGATGCCCTCAAATGTTCTTGCAGGTCTACTTGAGACGGCAAGTTCACTGTCCCACAGAGTTGATGGGTTCGGTCACCCGAATCCAAACAAAGGCGAACTAAAGTCAGCACAGCTAGTTCGTCCCAGAACGTTTGGGATAAATCCGAAACTGACTCCAGTGTATACTCATGCAGCTTTCTCAGGGCTTGCGAAAGCAAGGAGTAGGTAGTGTCCACAGTAACCGCAGCTTTATGTGAACGTGAAACGGAAATGATAAATCGGGCTCGAAGCTCTGCTCTGGCGAAGGTGTTATATGTGCAAAGTGTAACGACCATTTGTTTGCGACTGTAAGTTCCATAGGAGCTGACATCTACATCCGAAAGCCAGTGATATCGCCCTTCCTTCTTAGTGAGCCCTATACCACTTAATACATAATGTTCGATTGAAGATACGCCACAGGAGTAGTCTATTCCATTGCAATAATGGAAGAAGCCCACATACCCATCCTCCTCTTTCGTGTGATTCGGTGTTCCAGGAGATGAAAACAAATTATCCAAGAGTTTAATTGATTTCTCTCCATAGTGTCTACCCCAATGAATTAGATCCGAAGGACCGGTAGAAGACTGTGGGGACGGGATTTTGGAAAGGGCATTTGAACGATTTCCAAGCGTGAAGCCAAAACGTTCTTCTCGTATCCACGGAAGTGTATAGCGGTCGCTTCCAATGCCTTTCGCTTTATCCTCCATTGACATCCAATTGCTTGAACAATCCGATAGTAGACGATACGAGGCTCGGGGTGACGTTACACTTGTTCCAATTAATGAGTTCAGCGAGTCTAGTTGAATGTTCATCGCTCAGTCCTATATGTGCCAGTCCGACATCACGTGAGAAATCGTTTATAATACTCTTGGTTATCTCGTAAGAAAAATGCGCCAGACGATATACTTGTGCGAGAAGATATGGTAACTTGGCAAGAGTTAACTTTTTGAATAAAATTTAATTTTTATTAATGCAAACTAGTAATTATTGCTTATGTGCCAGTTCCATTAACAGTCTCACGTCATCGAGAAGTGTCCAAATACTAAGACTTTCAGTAAAGTCAATTGGTTGCTTTAAACCACGCATGTACTGGTAAGACTGCCTAAGCTCGATTGCAGCCACGCACAACTCAATTCTTGTAGCCAAATGATCAAGAAGTGCCACAACTTCAGCTTCTTGTTTATTGTTCTTGATGTTGTTTCGGTAAATATCTCCACTAGACCTCCGATTAGTATCGTCGCTTCCGTTGTAGCCCATATTCATGATCGAACAGATATGTTCCAACCTAAGAGATAAAGAGCGAAGAGATAAAACCGATTCAACTGGAAGTGCACCTAAGATTCGGCCGGAGGAGTCTTCATCTTGCGACATTCTCTTCTTGAAAAGCTCGTACCTCATAGCCAATCCCGTTGGGAATGCGAGCACAATAGTTTCAGGGGTTTCAAGGCCCTTTAATTTACGTTCTCCGAGCTCAATGTATTCACACCCCATTTCCTCAATAGACGCAATCTCATTCGCGATGATTTCACCGGCCTGAACGTTTCCATCGTATGCTTCACCCAAAGTAAGAAGTCCAGATTGAATCTGTTCATGCATGAAATATAATCGTTCCATTTCACGCAAGAAATCTGAACTGACAGCTATTTGCCCACCGTCTGCACTTGATTCGATTCTAGAAGCTCTATTGACCATTGGCCCGAAGTAGTCCATTCTACGAGTAACCATGTCAAGCTCGCAAACTGGGGCACCCCAATGGATTCCCATTCTCACAGACAACCCCCGATAGAGAACATTGCCTGCGCTGTCAGTAACTTCACATCCTTCATTCGTCTCAAGAATCTCATTCGGCCAGTCTTCGACTAGAAGTTGTTTTTGAACATTGAAACACCACAAGAGAGCTGAAGTTGGTGTTGGAAAGGAAACCATAAAAGAATCACCTTCTGTCTTAACTTCATATCCTCCAATAATTCTTAACTGACGTCGCATAATGGTATTGTGCAACTTAATTGCTGATCTCATCGCAACAGGATAAGCATCCCACAATAATGTGGAGTTCTTGATATCAGTGAATACTAGTGCCAATTTTCCTACCGGCGGTTCAATTTCGTCATTGAGTCTTCTCAATGCTGTATCTCCAGATTGTGGTCCCCTGTCTTTTCGCTTCTTTCCAGTGTAGATATCCTTTTCTTTAGCTAAATTCATGTAAGGCGCAGCCAGTTTAGGCCGTTTCTTCCTCTGGTCACCTATGCTTATGACTGTCACTGATATTTTCTCAGAGGCACCATAACAAATTGCATGATCTCTTAGCTTCTCTGCTGCAATCATTGGATTGTCCTTCTCTTGTCGAGCTAAATCTACCGCAAGGTCATGAGTAACATAATTCCACAAAGTACTGGTGGCCATTATGATTACGGCATTAGAACCAGCTGGATCATATCTCGCTATACTTGGGCCACTATGCGTATGTGGTACATAGTCATAAAACCCAACACCCCTAGATACATTAAGTTGTCCGTCTAAAAGTCCATCAGCGAAAACAAAACCTCCCGAAGCTCTAATTCGCTCGAATTCTTTTCTCAGGGTTGGCTCATGCTTTGTAGAAAGAAATTTGTAATCAGCATTACTTTTTGAAACCACTATTTCAATATCACCCAAATTAGCAGAATATACTATGCCATTTTTGATGTATACCACAGACATACAACAGCCTTTGGAAGCGTCTTCCGCTAAACTTAATTTATTCAACTCTGGCACTTTGGAAGATGGATTGAACGATCCGAACTTTTTGTTTACAAAAACGCTGTTCACCTCTTTATTCAAATTCAAGAACGTACGTCTCATTGCATCCTCTATCTCACTATCAGCAGTTATTTTTTCTAACTCAAGCATGAAATTGGATATAAACAATTGTTTGGTCAAATAAGAGATCAAATGACCCTGGCCTGGACGGGATACGCCTACTCCATCACAAACCAAGATCAAAACCTCATTTTCGTTTCCTCTGAATTTTTGTATGAACGAATCTCTAAAGGCGACAGATTCTGCCGCACCCATAGCATCGGATACACCATAGCCAATATGTTCCAATTCAGATGAGGTAGTGCGGAGTCGAACGTTGACACTTTGATCAGGGACGTTTGGTGTGGTCAATGTTACATCCATTAAGCCCACAACCTTGAGATCTTTCAAAACAAGTAAACTATCGAACGGTTGGTCCGTCTCATGATTAGGAATATAACTTGGCTTAATTTCAAATCTCTTATTTCCCGAGAAATTCAAGTATCTCAATTTTTTATTGTAACACCAATTCCAATCATAGGGCCAATTCGAGATATTGTACCTCAACAGATTTGACCCAACATCTAAGTGGGTTAAATTTTGACATTTTGCTAATTCAGGAGGGAGCGTTTGGAGTTTATTTCCATTCAAAAACAACCGTGTGAGTTCTGACAATTTTTCAAAATCTTCTGCCGGTAGTTTAGTTAAAAAGTTGCCTGATAAGTATAATTCTTGTAGGTTACCGAAATTAGCCAAAACATCTTCTGGTATTTCATTTATCCAGTTGTAAGAAATATTCAAATATTCCAAGCTTGTCAATTGAGCAATAGCTTCGAAACACTCCTCGTTGAGCCTGTTATCCGCAATCGAAAGTGTATGCAAACTATCAGATAGAGAAACTGGACCATCATATCTAGCTGAATCTCGCTCAACATCCTTAATGTTGGAGGTGTTATTGGCGTGTGATGTAATTCTTGCCACCAATTGAGGCGGTGGTCTAGGAAATGTCGATAAAATATTGGAAGAGAGATTCAAGTAAGATATTTTGTAGAGATTCCAGATTTCCAGCGGAATACTCTCGATATTATTGGAATGCAAATCCAAATATTGTAATGATTTGAGATTACCAATAGTGGCAGGAATATACTGGAGGTTATTTCCGTAGACAGATAAATGCGTTAGCCGAGGAAGATTACCTATTTCATCGGGAAGAGTAACCAAGTGATTTTTATCTAAATCTAACTTTTCAATATGAGGTATCTTGCTAAAAAACTCAGCGGGCAAAGCTGTAATCTTAGCTTTGGAAAGATCAAGCACAGTTAGCATTCGTAAAATAAATTCAAACTCCAATGATGTAATTGGATTTCTATCTAAATGTAATAATCTCAATTTTTCCATCTTGTCACTGAAGCTTGATATCATGTTTTTAGATGCATACATGACCTCGAGATTGGGAAGAGAGCCAAGCACATCAATGTTAGAGATTTGGTTATAGCGAATATCCAATCTCTTGAGATTGACCAAATTTGCCATCGCGTTAGGTAAAGCCTTGCTTAATTTATTTGTGCATAAATTAAGCTTTGTCAACTTTGTTAGCCTCCCAATCGAGTCTGGAATTTCAGCCAAGTCGTTGTATGACAAATCTAACTCCTGTAAGTTTAACAATTCGCTAACACAAGCAGGATATTCTTGAAAATAATTCGACGATAAATTTAAGCTCACCAAATTTGTAAGCTTTCCAAATGCTTTAGGAAGATAGAATAATTGGTTAGAGTTGAATCTCACTGTTGTCAACTTCTTGAGATGACTAATCCGCACTGGAATTTCATCCAAAAAGTTTGCCTCCATCAGAAGATACGTCAAGCCAGGAGCCTCTAAAAAGTTTAATGGGAATTTAGAACAACTATTACGGTTGAACTTGATTCCAGATAAGTTGGTACACGACTGAATGAAATCCAATGGGATGTATATAGCAGGGTTGTCCGAAACGTCCAAATTTTCAATTTCGTAAGTGTGCTGGTGGAAAATAATGGGGATTGTCTTAAGATTATGACTTGAAATATCAACATTGATATAATCTTTTGACAACGTAATTGTTTCTTCATGAGTAAGATTTCTGATAGCCATATTCTCCACAGTGATTTTGCAAATTGAAGACAAATCTTCCCTTCCTAACAAACTCAACTTGTCTTTATTACTGTAACCACTGAGAATCAATAATCCCATTTGAATCTTTAGAGGTTTTTCAAATGGTTCAAGAAGTTTGACATTGTTTCCGACATAGAGCGAAAGTTGGTAGTTAGAAATAGTATCGAGAAAAAATTTTCTTTGAATAATGGTCAATAACTCAGCTGAAGTAGTCTCTAATGGACACAAAACAGTTGTGAAGGTGTTGTCACTTTTGAAGACTCTGACGATATGGTTTGGACCTTTTCCAGTCTTAGAGTCCTTTTCTTTTGTAACACGGCTTCCGATGGTACCGTATAGGATAGGGTAAACTTTTTGAGGGTATTGGGGTATATGGTCAACTCTTTTTTTATGTTTTTTGCTCTCTCGAGGACTAGAGTGTTCTTTTTGCTCAGCATCACGGGAAGTCAAGGATGCTCTCGAAGAATTTTCCAGCGAGACTTCTCGTATATCCCTGAAAATATTCTTGGAGCCATTTTCACCTTCATGCTCTGAATCATCCAGCTCTGAAACAGGAGCAGAAGCAGTGGCCGAATAAAAGCCAATATCAGTGACATCCCACGAGTCGGGTGCTTTCCATCCAGAACTTCTCAGGGGTTCCTCCGAAGTAACCTCCTTCACCGTGGAAGCACTTTTTGATCCTTCCACATGATCGGAAAGTTGAGAAACTGAACCCTGCTTCGGTGGATTCTTTAAAATGGTCAGCAATTCTTCCATATTCAAATTGAGGTCAAACATTCTTGAGGGGCTCCCTGCTGGACCAGAAACCGAATTGTTTTTTGAGGACGGGCCGGACAGATTATCAGAAACTTTGCTGCTAGTATCTTCCAGTACAGAAGCATGTCTCGAAGAATCAGAAACTATACTATGGTGATGATGCAGAGAAATTGAAGGCAAGCGAAACATATGTTTTGAACTTCCATTCATGCTGACACTTTTCCGATTCATAGCGTTATGGGGCGTTGACTTGGTAGTGCTACCTGGCACCACAGATGCCTTATCGGGGTCCATGGTTTGACCGACACTACTAGGTTCGCTGCTCTCAACCAGAGTATCTGAGTCTTTGCGATTGGAGTGAATGAGCTTTCCGAGCAAACTATTGCCATTCCGTCGGAACCGGGGTTTTATAGGCTGCGACAAAGGGGGAATGGACCGAGAGGCCTTATATTTGTGAAATCCACGATAGTTATCTTTAATAATATGATCCAGATCGTCAGAATTTTCCGATTCAGCGAGCTGGGGTAAGATACCATATGACAGGCGTGGAGAATAGCCTTCCGCTGGAGGCCGAGCTGGTGTTGGTTGTTCCTGAAAGTTATTGATGTTTGGCGAAATAGAAAAATTGTTGTCCGAATGGTCCGCAGCTTGAGGAAACGACAGGGACGTAGAAAACATCAGCGAATTTGTCGTTTGGGAACGAAATAAACTCTGCCGCTTGCTAGGAGTTTGAGAAGATACGGACGAGGCGCTCTCCGGAAGACTCGAACCATCCTTTTTACGGGTTTCAACGCCTTGGTCGTTCGGCAAAGTGCCCAGGCACGATGTTTCAGACGCTTGTATTCCTCGGGATTCTTCAACCAGACCAGCTCCTGAGCGCAGAGGCTTAATGGTATCCATTGGACGATTCTCTTGCGTAATGCTTCCGGTATTAGAAGAACTTCGCTGTCTTTCAGAGGCAGAGTCCTGAGGTGTGAACTGACCAGCAGTCATATCCTTTACGGACAAATGTGACTTAGACTTATCTTTGCGTAAAAAACTCATGGCTTCAATGAAAGGAGCGGTGAATGATAAGCCACCAAGTCTTCAATTAACCCAGAATAAGTGCAAGGGGAATTCGATGTCTGTTGGTGTGATTATCAATCGGCAGATGAAACAAAGCGGGGCCCTTTGGAGAGCACAAACTCGTCAGGCTAAATGAGGTTTAAGTATCCCAAAAGATCCCGGTTTCAACTGACTTATTAATCAATTGTGGAAAAAGTTAGGTGACCGATTTACAAATGCTTGCAAGATTGTTAGGGGCCGGAAAAAAGTTAAGAAGTGACGAGGTGGGTGTGCAGATCGAGAGTGCGGCAGAGCTTGCCTGGGGTCCGACAGCAAAGCAGAGATGGAGAAAGCTTCCAGTTTGAGTTGAGACAGCGAACTGAAAAATTGTTGAAGGAACACTAGAAAACGAAAACGAATTACAGATCAAGTATAAAGATAGCAGCTATAGTGTGAAGTGAGTGTGGGGGGACCCGTCATTATGATTACTATGTTTTTTTTCAGCCTAGCCACACCAAAAATCGCAGCCGAATGCGCCGTCTCAACATACATGAAAAAGGCGGCTTGGTGCGGTACTTTAAATTAGGAAACTCTCGCCCTTCACCAGCCCTTTGCTGGCTATGTACTCCTTATGCACCAGTGTACATCACGAGGCAGATGTACCAAGTCATAAAACCACAGCAGCCGAAATGTACTCCACGGTTCTATTTGAAGTTGCCGAGGTCGAGGTCCATGGACGTCAAGGACACTAGAGTGGAATCTTCGCCTGTTCTCAAAATAGCCCATGCAATGAGAAATAATGCTGGGGTCATGTAAGAGCCGAGTAGTGCAACGAGAGAAAAATCCCAGTAGTTTATAAGGCCACTTAGTGCTAAAATTAGAACCAAATTGACCAGAGCAAACCACGACCAAATATCAAGGTTCCACGAGGAGCAGTACCTCAACATTTGGCGGGATCTTCCTTGTGCTTTCAAAGCTCTACAGAAACGTGCATGCGAGAAGCATAGTAAGCACCACATGAGCATGCCAGCCAGTGCACAGCAGCTTAACAAGAAATTAAATAAAATGGCAACAGACAGGAACTTTAGAAGAGCGGCCAATAGCCCGAAACAGGAGGTTAACAAGACAGCATTCACAGGAACATTATTTGAGTTAGTCTTGGCCAAAGCCTGTAGTTTCGAGCCACGGCCATAAGATTCCACCATGGAGCATAAGTACCGAGACCCAAAATACACATTGGAGTTGGCTGCAGAGATTATGGCAGATAAAATCACAAAGTTGAAAAACTGTAGGAGAGCACTGGTATCTGATAGTCCACAATTTAACAAGGCAATCATAAACGGAGACGATAAAATGTTATCAACACTTGGGTGTGACAATTTAGGATCAGAGTACGGCACCAGAACCGTGAGGAGAAGAGCGGAGGTCAAATAGAACACAACAATACGAACTAGAATCATTCTGGTAGCCTTGGGGATCGTTTTGTGGGGTTGCACGACATCTCCAGCAGTGATTGCAACGGATTCAACAGACTGGAAGATGAACGACAGATACACCAAGCAGTTGGTAAATGTCACCACTCGACTAGTCCAGGACATCTCGGGCCCGAAAAAAGACGTGGGCCAATCCAGCCACCATACATAGAGAAACTCTTCTTTGAGCAACAAAGACATGAAAACCACAGCAATCCAAGCCACTATGGCAATCACCTTGATAAGGGTAATCCACAACTCTATACGGCCATACACATCGACTGGAAATAAGTTAAACAAAGTGAGTATTGCCCAGCAGAGGAGGATGAGGTAGGTTTGATAATCGGAGGCCAAACGCTCGCTCCAGAAAGAGCATATGGACGCAATGATGGAGAGCTCCAAAGCATAGGTGAGGCCCCAGCTGAGCCAATATATGATACTGTTGGCCAAGCCAAAAGCATTGCTGAGAAACATGAACTGAAACTTGCATATCAGACCAGCACCCGGTAGGAATACTGCCAACTCTGTTGTGATTTCCAAGACAATGACGACGATGAACGCTATGTAGCACATGGAGGCAATTGCCATGAACGGGCCGCGGGAAACCAAGGTGGCCACGGAAAAGAACAAGCCTGTGCCGATTGTGCCACCTATGGCAAGCATAGACACCGTGAGCGGCGATAGATGATGATTTATTGCGGCATTATCACGGCTATTCAAGAGCGGGGCTGTTTCCGTTGACGGCATCTCCGACTCTTAACTAAGAATCTGGGGAAGCGAGAGCGCTCATAGTGCGCGAACTGCCCTGGTAAATTATACAGGGTTAGTTCGAGACGTGTAGCTATGGTGAACAATTGGGAATGGCAAGGGTATTAAATGTTACATCTTCATGCCAGTATCGTCATCAGATTGCAAGGGCTGTACCAAAGTCGCATACAAAAGTCACCCGCCTTTTTTTTTTTTTTTTTTTTTTTTGTTTTTTGCCGGTATTATCATATGTTCTGCCCCATTTTTTCTACTTAAGAAGAGAAGCGCCTACGTCGGCAAAGCGCACGAATCCATCCAAATGTAGCGCGCACATTTGGAGAGATGCTTGTCATATTCAGCTTGAAGCCCAGTGACCTGCCGACACGAAACGGCTCCTTTCAGTAGTGGGATTTCCCTTTCAATAGTGGGATTTCGTTCGGGAATTGTCTATTTCCTGTTTTGGGCATGCCACCTAACCAAGTACAGGTACCTTCATGTTGGCTTCTCATTTTTCAAAAGTCCACACGCATCCAATGCTTTTCACCGAATATGACATGCCAGTTTATCCTGTCTGTTTCATTGGTTGATAAGCTTTTAACTGCGCACCCAGTCCATATGGCGCAGGAATTCCTGTCCAAAATCTTATTCCCTCATGTCGCGCAGTTGAGAGGACCGAAGCAGAATTCGAGAGCGAACCTCTTGATTTACTTATCAACACCAACTGGGATCGGCAAAAGGGATTCCTTGCTGAAATAAGCGCAAGTTTAGAACCTTCGATTACTTCTTCTTCTTCTTTTTTTTTTTTTTTTTTTTTTTCTTTTTTCTTTTTTGTCTTTTTTTTTTTTGTCTTTTATTAGAAAAATACACTTCTAAGCCAAATATGCCGCTCGTTTAATGGCACTCACGGCTCCACCCCGCCAACGTAAGCACAACGTCCGCCCATTAGCGACTCTTTCCAGCCTCTCACGGAATCAAGCGACCCCCAAGTTTCCCGATAACAGGGGTGTCTGGTTCCACCGGCGAAGCACAGCGCAGATAAAAGTTTCCCATGAGGAACTCGGCTTTAGGCAGGCTTGGGTCGCACTTCGTGCGAAACTTCCGCCTCGCCTTTCCTGACAGGACAGACTTGGCTTAGACCTTTGTCTTATCAGGATAGCGGCCGGCATACGACAATTATATCCAGGCTATCCAGTAAGGGTTTTCCAATCATACTTGCCGCTCATTGCTTTTTCTTTTTATCGCACCCAAAATCACTCGCGCTCTAAATGCATTTTTCTGGTATTTAAATGTGCTATTTGCTGTTCGCAGATACTTCTCCTCCTTATCTTCCAGATCCACCTTCAATTTCTTTTAATTTATTTTGGGTAATTGACCTTTTTTTTGTTTTTTTTTTTCGAACTTCCTTTGCAAAAAAACCATTCACTTCACAATGGTTGGTATTACAGAACAAACCGCTATCTTGAACAAATACTTTGACTTAGATCAAAGAGGCCAAGTCCTTGCCGAATACGTTTGGATTGACTCCGAGGGTAACACCAGGTCCAAGTGTAAGACTTTGTCCAAGAAGCCCACTTCCATCGAAGACTTGCCAGAATGGAACTTCGATGGCTCGTCGACTGGCCAAGCTCCAGGCCATGACTCGGATGTGTACATCCGTCCAGTTGCATTCTACCCTGACCCATTCAGAAAGGGTGACAACATCATCGTTTTGACCGAGTGCTGGAACAATGACGGAACTCCAAACAAATTCAACCACAGACACGAGTGTGCTAAGTTGATGGCCGCTCACTCCGACGAAGAGGTCTGGTTCGGTTTGGAGCAGGAGTACACTTTGTTTGACCAATACGACAATGTCTACGCTTGGCCAAAGGGTGGTTTCCCTGCCCCTCAGGGTCCTTACTACTGTGGTGTTGGTACTGGTAAAGTGTACGCCAGAGACGTTGTCGAGGCCCACTACAGAGCTTGTTTGCACGCAGGTATTAACATCTCTGGTATTAACGCTGAGGTGATGCCTTCTCAGTGGGAATTCCAGGTTGGTCCATGTGAGGGTATAGAAATGGGTGACCAGTTGTGGATGGCCCGTTTCCTCTTACAAAGATGCGCTGAGGAGTTCGGTGTCAAGATCTCCTTCCACCCTAAGCCTTTGGCTGGAGACTGGAATGGTGCAGGTTGCCACACCAATGTTTCCACCAAGCTTATGAGAGAGACGGGTGGAATGAAGTACATCGAGGATGCTTTGGGCAAATTGGCAAAGAGACACAAGGAGCATTTGGCTTTGTATGGCTCAGATAACGACATGAGATTGACCGGTCGTCACGAGACTGCCTCCATGGACGCTTTCTCTTCTGGTGTTGCCAACAGAGGTGCCTCTGTTAGAATTCCAAGATCTGTTGCCAAGGAGGGTTTCGGTTACTTCGAGGACAGAAGACCTGCCTCCAACATTGACCCATACTTGGTTACAGGTATCATGGTTGAGACGATTTGCGGAGCTATCCCTGATGCAGACATGTACAAGGAGTTTGCTAGAGAAACCGAGTAAAAGGATAGTCTCATAATTTTTAAATCACAATAAAGTAATCGCTTTCTAAATACGCGTAATAGTTATAACGTTATATCTATAGCTATGGAGAGAGTCTCGAACAAGCTGAGAAATGTCATTGCATTTCAACATTTTCAGTCCATTGATGCAACGAGATTCTGGTTAACTACAAATGGTTGCCGTCTAGTTCATTATAATGGTCTTGGAATGCACATAGTGTCTCCTAGTTAATCAGCTGTTAGTAGAATAACAGATCTCTATATGTATCTAGGAAGTGAGGGAGGTCTTCAAACGCGGTTCTAATATCCCTGTTTTTGTATTTATCAATATTAATACTTGCAAATCGGTACAAGTCAATTGATCTCTGGATAGTGAGGGTTCGAGGTTGTCCTTTCTATTCTTCACCTTCGTTTATTTCTGAGAGGGATAGTTTCGTTTATCACCACGTGAGACATCCTTGTTCAGCAACCCCCTCCAACCATTCCGCTGTGTCAGAGTGCTATTTCGATAACTCCTTTTCTAAGGTGAGATAGCCATCTGTATCTAAGCTAAATCTGATAACATTTAGACGTTTTAGTCAATCATTAAAAAAAACGAAAGAAGTCAGCTGGTCTAGTATAGTGGTTAGTACAGTTCGTTGTGGCCGAACAAACCCAGGTTCGATTCCTGGGACCAGCATTACTTTTTTTTTTTTTTTTGCTTCCTTCATTTCTTAGTTTTCCCGAAATGCGCACAGCATTAGATTGGTGCCACTTGCACTTGAGACAATCAGATCTTTATCATGGTAGCCGAGCCTGTTCAAGCAACATTGGGACTTCTCCATTCGACATATGAAAGCGTATTCGAGTTCGTACATTCTCACGCCGAAAAACTCCCTGACCCAAAAAGCATTTGGGAAGCCTCGCCAATGGCGTATTTCGGGGTACAGCATGTAGCCCCAATCCCCGCAACTTCGGAATCATTTCTTGAGCAACTATCCAGGAGATTGAAGAATCACAAGTACGAGCTATCTTGCATTTTGGCAACTGGTCTCGGGATTGCTGGGCTAGTTTATTGGCAGAAGAGTCAAATTCTTCGTACAGGCAGTCACCGCAGAAGAAGGCGTGCCCCCAGATTACTGAATGGGGCACGAAAGGACGTCGTTCTAGTGGTAGGGTCGCCCACCGAACCTTTGACACGCCTCTTGGCAATTGATTTTGAAAGAAGAGGCTTCATTGTCTTCCTCACTATCTTGGACGAAAAGGACCTGAAATACATCAAGTCGAACACGATCACAGATGATATAGGTTTTCTCGACTTGAGCGACTTCAAAAGCAATCACTTCCAGTTACAGAAATTCAGGGAACACTTGAATACCGAAGTTGTGCCAATACAAGGAGCGGCCCCTCATTTGCAGCACCTTTCTGCGATTGTCTTTACCCCCAGCCTCTATTTTCCACTAGGGCCTATCGAGAGCACCGCTCATGTGTCTTGGGAAAAGGTAATGGGTCGGTTTGACACATACACCAGGCTCTTGGGCCCTGAGCTTCTCGAGCTTGTCCGAGAGCACAGCAGCAAAATATTAAGTGTCATTCCTACGATAGTCAGTTCTCTTCGCGTGCCTTACCATGGGGTAGAGACAGTATTCCAAAACTGTTTGAAAGATTTGTTCACTGTTCTTCTGAAAGAGTTGCTTCCTCAAGGCATAAGTGTCACTCAAATCCGCTTAGGTAATTTAAACCTATCTAACTCTAGAGCATTGCCAGCAAGCAAGGCTTCTCGTGCCGCAGGAATAGCTGAGGCCGAGGTGCGGAGCTGGGATGATGATATACAAGAACTATACGGACTGCATTTCCTGAGGTCCCAAGTCCGTACCAATTCCATGAACTCCTCTTTCGGATCACAGGGCCTTCGGGGCCTACATCACTTGCTCTTTGATTTGATCTTCGACAGCCATTCGAGATCCTCAATAGTTTACTACGGTACCGGGGCAAGGACATATGAGCGAATTTCATGCTTCCTTCCCCGTTCTTGCTTGCAGTTGTTAAGTTAGATGTTCAAATTTGGTTACAGATTTCTTACTAACAAAAACAAATATTTGGTCGCTTACTCTCTTCTCTTCTATACATTTAAATGATACACCACTGTTCATGATGAGCTTGAGCAAGCCGCGCGTGCACTATGTGGCATACACGACCTCATCTTTTGTATATATATGTGACGTGCGCGCTCGCTGGGTTCTAAAAACTTTTCTTCTTTACGTTCAAAGGCAAAGGTTTGTTAACGAAGCTCTCTATATGGCGCTTCTGCCATGGCGACTTGTTCGCAAAAGCTTTGGGGAAAGTCTCCGGTCACTACTACGGAAACGTGGCGGCTGAAACGCCGCTGGCGCTACAACCTTTCCTGCTTCATCGGTTTCGGGTTGAGGTGGTTTACGCTGCAAGAGACCTATTTTGTATGCTCCAATTCATTACTCTCCTCTGTGCGATTATAAATCCTTTTGGATAACCAACTCCTCATGAGTCTTGTCGCAATTGCTGATGGTTATTGAAAGGTGTACGGCAGGGATTGTTGATGGTTTGGGGCTTCTACATGGTGGGGTCTGTTCGTGGCACCAAGTAAATCTTCTTTCCCTAACTTGTGTCAGGAAAGGATGTTTGTGTTCCTGTATACCTTCTCTGGAAGGTTGCAGTTTTATTTCGGCATTGGGGTTTGGTATCCTAAACGATAGTCATAACAAACGGCTGTGGTCAAACGGCTAACACAATGGAGCTCACTCTTGTCTTTGAACGTCCCTTCTTCAAAAGTTCGCTGTCTTTGAGAGATTGAAGTGCAGTCGAATGCACCGAACTTAGAACCTTGTAAATTTCCTCAATAATTCAGGATTTATTGTCCGAATCACTTATCGTTTACTATGATGAAACAACAATGCAAACATAGAGTCAAGCTCTGAGAAGATTTCGCGGTCTGGAAAAATGGCTGGATCTACTTCGTGGACGAGAGTTGCGCCTAGTTCTGAAGTTACACGAAAGAGGATTCAAATAATATCGCTTGAATTGTTTATGGAAGTTTTTCCGATGCAGTAAAGAGTATAATAGTAATGGTGACAGTAGAGTTGACAAAAAGATACAAAGTTAGTTGAATATTGTATGGCGCGGATTGCACTGCACACCATCATTCTCAAAACATATTCGATCAAAAGTGCTCATTCAACTTGCCAATGACTTGTCAATGCGGAACTGGAACCACCGGTGTTGCCAGCTAATTCTGCCATATAGAGAACCAACGTAGTTGCCATATTTACCCAGTTCCAGAATTGCCAAGGGTGCACTATGACAACAGATTCCTCAGAAGCACCGTTCCACCAACCCCAAAGCTTCAATTCATTGCCAAGCTCGCCACTGTACAGTAACATCAAATGTGTATAGACAGCAATAATGATACAAGGAGAGTACGCGTAAATTAATTTGATGATAGCGGATGGAGGATTCTTCTTCTTTAAGGATCTGTATCTTGGCTCCTCTTTCGAAGAGCCCTCATAACCTCCATTGTGCGACAGCGAGATAGATGTTGAAGATACTTGTCTGGAACGAAGCTGGGGCGTACGCGGAGGGGAGTGGGGAAAGCCATGGTACAACGAGGGAATAATCTTTGTTGCAGCATAGAATACGCCTATTCTGTAAGCCAAGTTGATGATTAAAGGCGGGGTCAACTTCTGGATAGCAGACAAGAAAAATTTGGATAGCGTCGAGAAAGAATGAGGAATATGTGAAGCGAAGTATGGCAAGGCCGACAGAATCTTTGCCGTCACTGGATACGGTAGCTTGGCGATTTCTTTTCTCAAATTAATGGTGGTTTGAGTGAATAGGGTGGTTATAGCTTGAGAAGCATCCTGCGAGAGAAAAGGAAACGTTTCATAAATGCACCGCACAATGTAAGCAAAGATCAACGACGACTCAATCATTGATCCTTTCTTTGACACAATCCCATACAACCCCAAGCACACCGTAAGGGTGAGGAAGGAGCCTAACAAAGACGCACTTCCTAGGTCCAAAGTAAACGGACTGATGTAGATTCTGTATAGGAAATAGATTGCACCTGTAATGGTAGTGCCACTGCCTATTAGAGACACAAACAACCAACTATCAGATTTGTACTCCGTGAGCCAATTCAATATCTCACCCACTGCTTGTATTGATAAGAGCGAGCAGAATCCCTCTGCTATAGTGAACACCAGTGTGGAGTGTATTAGAATGTAGCGCCACACTGAGATAACCACGAAGGAAGAGAGGTCTTTCTGTGAGCAGTACAGAAGAAATATCATCAATATGCTGGGAAGAAGCAAGTGCTGGGCATAGAATAAGACAGAAAACACTTTTAGGATAGCAAAGCGGGTGGCCAACAAGCGGATCGTCGTTAGCGAAAAGTATAACAAGAAAATAAATAGCGAAAAGGCCAACCCACACGGAATACCTCCCACATCAAAAGCCATTGGGATGGTAAGCACCAAAAGAGCTAGATATGATATCGACAAGAAAGATTTGATATAGGCTTTGAGTTCATTCATGACGCATATGGACGTGTGTTTGCAGTAGTTAGTCGTAGTGCCAGGGCGTGGTGCTTGTTGTTTTTATCAGTAATCGAAGCGTTTTGCTGGGCAATGTGATCTTGCACTTAAGACAGTGATAGTGAGAAGACTTGACACGGAAAGCTTTTAGCTGTTCAGGCACTTTATTCTTGGTTCCAAGGAACAGTGTAGGGGAAATCTGGAAAAGAGCTTGTGAGAGAAAATTACGAAGGAGGTCGTCTAAGTGACGCGCGAGCATCAATGGAGATGAGGGAGTTGCGCGGGATTTGAGGAAACCGAAGTAGAAAGGCAAGGGGAAAAACCCCCCAAAAAAATGCTGCCGAAAGTTCTGTCCTCGCGCGACCCACTTCGTCAACCACGGGAGAGGCACCGAATCACTTCGTCAACCACGGGAGAGGCACCGAATATTAATGAGGAGTACTACGAGATAAAGCTTCCCCAACCAAAAACATTCGATTGCCCACGACTTTGAAACTGAGCAATGGGTGGGACACGTATCTATCAGTATTGTTCGTCGATAGCAGTGGCCCTCTTACGCCTGTCTTTCGATTTAAGTTACCTGCGCTGGAGCCATTAGTTCTGGTGAGGTTGCGCGACACTTGAGGCCCGTTACTATTGCCGCACTGTTACTCTATTGACGGACCGTTACTCTATTGACGGACCGTTACTCTACACACCGGCTGCGTTTGAGTTGTTTTGCAACTCCCTTGGCTTATCGTCTCCTCGACTCGTTTTGTTTTCCTTTTTTTTTTACTCTTTTTTTTACTCCTCTTTTTTTGTTCCACTCTTTTTGTTTTACCACAACTTTCATAGCTTCCGATTATAGTTGTGCGGGCCCAGAAGAATTCCTCCGCGCAGAACTCTGGCCCTACTTTTGGTCCACCTCATCTCAGCTTTTCTGCACCACCTCATCTCAACGATGGCACCCCACAAAAGGCGACAGGGGAACACAAAATATAACAATCACCCAGATAGTAAGCGTCGTCCAAACCAGGGCAGGCAAGAATTGCGCCAGGTGACTCGTACTGTGCGAAGAGAGAAGCCGAACATTGAGCAAGACATTTATAGTGGTGGCTCGCTGAGTGGAGAGTCTGAGCACGATGAAGCCGCTCCTAAGGAGAAGTTCCAGGATGGGAAAGCATACGACGCTTTGCTTACACTCTTAAGAAGTGAGCATCCAAGCAAGATTTCGTCAGGCCACAAAGCAACTCCTTCGAGAACCTCTCAAGTGGCTGGCAACGCTGATTCTGAGGAGGATGAGGAGATTGCAGGTCTCAATTTAAATGAACCTTCAGACGATGAAACCGAAATAAACGTGCAAGATAACGAGGCTTCGGACGACAACTCGAGTGATGAAGATACCTCAACCGAAGATGTGCACCCTTCAGGAGACAAGAACCTATTCGGTGTGAAACGAAACGCAAAACTATCCAAAGATCCATTCGAGAATCACTTCAATTTAGTGGACAATGATGTTCTCTCCCAAACTGTCTCTTTAGTGGAGGGGAAAAAATGGACCAGCACCAGCACGGGCCAAATCTCTCTGTCGTACAACGTCAGCACTCAAGTCCCGCCAACAGAAAACCTAAACAAGTGTATCTTAGAAGAGTTGTCGTCGTTTAGCGGCTATCATACGATAAAACAGAGAATTCAGCTGGAGTACTTGAAAGTATACCCGGACTCTCTTTCGACGTTAGACGCAAGTTTGCTTCACAATATGCTTGAGTACAAAGATGTCAACTACCCTTATCAAAACTATAAAAACTCTTCTTACCGAAAACTCTATCTTACACACGTGCTAAATCACACCTTCAAGACAAGGGATCGAATTTTGAAAAACAATGACAAAATCAAATCCTACCATGATGCCTTGAAAAGTGGCACCTTGAAAAAGGGTGCCCAAGAACCCGAATTGCATGATCAGGGCTTTACCCGACCTAAAACGTTAATTCTCTTGCCAACACGAAATCTGGCTTACGAAGTGGTTGAACAGATCATCAAGTTATCTGGATCCACTCAACAAGAAAACCGTCGGAAGTTCAAACTGCAGTTCTATCAGGAAAGTGGCCCACCGGAAACAAAGCCTGCTGACTTCAGACAAATGTTCAAAGGTAATTCAAACGATTTTTTTACATTGGGAATTAAATTCACCAGAAAATCCGTGAAGTTGTATGCTTCTTTCTTTAGCTCAGACATCTTGATAGCTTCGCCAATTGGATTGTCTATGATTTTAGAAGACCCTAAACAGCTGAAACGCCAGTATGATTTTTTGTCATCCATCGAAATTTTGGTCATTGATCAGGCCAACCAGATAGAAATGCAAAACTGGGACCACATCAGCACAGTTCTAAAGTATGTCAACAAGATACCCAAAGACTTCCATGGTGCTGATTTTTCAAGAGTGCGTATGTGGGCCATTAATGACCAGTCTAGATTTTTGCGTCAAACATTGGTATTCAGCGAATTCCTCACGCCTTGTGTGAACAGTGTTGTGTCAAGATCGTGCAATTTAGCAGGCAAGGTTCGATACAAGCCCATCGTGACAACCAAAACTTGCATCATGAACTCCGTTGGATTGAAAATTAAACAAATCTTCCATCGATTTGAGTGTGCAGACCCTCAGATGGCCTTTGAAGCTCGGTTTAAGTTCTTCGCAAACTCAGTGTTGCCTTCTGTGACCAAACAATCTTCGTATGAGGATGGTTTGTTGATATACATTCCATCTTATTTCGATTATGTGAGAATCAAAGCATACATGAAGAATAATACTAAGCTTGATTTTGCTTCCATCGATGAATACTCTTCGCAGTCGAAGACCTCAAGAGCTCGTCACAATTTTGGTCAAGGGAGGGCCAAGATTCTCCTTTACACTGAAAGAATGCACCATTTCAGGAGATTTGAACTAGCCGGTGTTAAAAATGTCTTGATCTACGAAGCACCTTCAAATCCGTTGTTTTACAAAGAGCTTCTTAAATTTGTTGGCAAATCAATATATAATGGTATTGCAGACATGGACCTTTCATTTGTTAAAACCATATATTCCAAATGGGACGCTGCTGCTTTGGAGCGCATCGTTGGTAATGAGAGAGCCCCTATACTATGCAATTCTGTGAATGAGCTCTATGAATTTCGATGACCTGGAAGTGACTTGGTATAGCATAAAAACCTCGATTAGTTTTTTCGAACGTTATCATGTAGGTTGACTACTGTTCTGTCTTCCCCTAAAGTAAAAAAGTAATGGTTCTAGGAACTAAGGACATTGAAAGCCATTATGAAACATCCAATCGCCACGTATGGGCTTAGTCTTTCACCTATCCTTGCGAATTTCCAGAAGATGCCGAAAGCACCAGTTTTATTTTTGTCTAGCAATGCTGGCCATGTGGCATGGACGTAAGTACATGTACAAATCGCCAAAAGAATTACTAGAAGCAACGACTGGAAGTTGAAGAGTGCAGACTAGTGGTTAGTTGAGGTTCTTTGATGTTGATAGGTGTAAGGCATACCATTATGAAATGAAGCAAACTGCTTTGTTCAGTAGATTGTAGTTCGTGTTCAGGACGAAGTGCGTAGCGGTGCTCACTGAAGTGCGGAGGTCAACTACGATCGGTGTGACTTATGGCCAAGCAAATCAGAAACACAGAGCAGAGTGTTTGTACTCTTTTCTTATCAAAATAAGTGCTGGAATTAATCTGGTTTTTGACTTTGTTCCTTTGCTTTTAATTTGAAGCTATTTGGGCTGCGGGTATATCTCGAGCATTAAGCTGTCTCTCATCAACGCACTACAAGCTAGATTACGTGTACCTCCCTAAGACATTCTGTATTCTGTGAAAATACCAAGTATGGACGAGAATATAGATCAGTCCTCCTTTGCCAGCATTTTGGCTGGTGTGAGGAAGATGCGCAAAGATTATGATGTCCAAGGGCCAGAGGTGGTCGTCCCACCAACATCACAATCAAGCAAAGAAGTGGAAAAAGATTCTTCTTCGAATGACAAGGACTCTGGCTTAGGTAACGATTTACAGCGGAGGCCAAAGGCCAAACCAGCAGAAAGTTCCATTCCCACTCCAAACGAGAAGCTGGGATCACTGGGCAGACCTACACGAAGAATGCCTAGCAATAATGTCCAGTCTTATACTCAAGTTCAGGTAGCAAACTCCCAGAAAGGCAACCCTCTTCTCGAAAGCCCACAGATGAAGATTACTCCCTGGGCTTACAATAGTCAGATTCTCCTGGACTACTACATCAACGCCACGATCCAAGTCCTATTCCTTTCCCTTAAGTACCATAAACTCCGACCAGAATATGTCTGGCGACGCTTAGAAAAACTAAAAGGTGGCCTGTCAACTACAGACTTCAACAAAGAGGATGAGGCGCTACGCATATTGTTGGTTGTTGTGGATATAGATTCACCAGAAGAGACGCTACGAGCTTTGCTGGTACTTTGTATGAAGAATGATCTTACTATGTTGATAGCCTGGTCTTTTGAGGAAGCTGGAAGTTATGTGGCCTCCCTCAAGCAAAATGAGATGGCGAAGACAAAAATTAACTCGTCAATTCAAGGAATTAAGAAGGGAGACTATAACTCAAACATTGTCAACACCCTAACCATAATACGAGCAGTGAATAAGACTGATGTTGCCAATTTGTTGGCCAATTATAAGTCCTTCAAGAAGATCGTGGAGACATCTTCACAAGATGATGGATTTACTGGCATCCAAGGACTTGGTGAGAGGAAAATGCAGAACTTGAGAGCTGTATTCAATGAACCTTTCGTCTTCAATAAAAATTGGTAGTTTTGAAAGCCGTGAATAGCTCAAATGAAGTCACTCTCTAATTCGGCACCGCATGTAGGCTGCTTTACTCGCTTACTTTCTGTTTTTTCTTTTCTTCTTTTGTTTTGTTTTTTCCTTTTTGTGTGTATGTTTGGCGTATGAACAAAAATTATATATTGATATCTAGTTAGTCGTCGACAGCTTTTGCGCCTGCTCATCTTGTTCCAACATCGCCTGCCTCAAAGCCATATTGATATTGTTCATAATTTCGTTCTTTTGAACTAAAATTTCTTTTAACTTCGTCGAGTCTTCCTCGAGTTTAGTATGCTTCTTCTGGTACACTCTCTTGGCATCGCTTGAGTTCTTCTCAACAAAGTACCCGGTACCAATATCCACCAAATACTGTCCTTGATGCTCCACTTGTCCTGGCAAATATAGTGAGCTTGTCATGGGCACAAGCAATGCACTTTTTCCCATTTTTTCGGTGCTGTCTATGGTATTTATGCAATCTTGGAGCTTGGACTGGGCAGTTTGAAGAGCTTGAAGCGATTGTGTGAAATGCTGAATCTCCAGTTCCGTTGACTTACGGATCTCAACAAGCTGTTGGGGCTGGAGTTGTTTGAGATCGATCTTACGTTGACTCATTTGTGTTTGGAAGAGAATCTGATCCTATGTCGCCTTGAACAGTGTTAATTCCGAAGAATTGGTGTGCGCGGTGGACGCAAGTGGTTTGGTCCGTAGTTGAGTGAGCATGGAGCTGAACAGAAAATAGCACTGCTATTACACTGACAAAGCACAAGAAAAAAAGAAAAAAAAATAGACATGTAACAATGATGTCTATATTTATTTTTGACTTGGGCTATGAGTTCTTTTTCTTGTGAGATTTTTATCCTTTTAGTCATATCCCATGGACTTCTGTCATGTTACTCTGGATGAAGTCTCGCCGCGCTTTGCAAGCTTTCAACTGTTCCAGAATTTCGTTGACATGGGAAATGATGGAGGCACAATCGCAAAAGGACAAGATTTGAAAGCGATCCACTCTCTCTCTGCTGAACAGAAACCTACCGACTCGCTTCACAAGGATGATTCTACATTCAGCATGTGCTCCCTTACGTCGTTGCCTCTCTTCCAGGACAACATGGGGCAGCCTGTTATGTCCGATTTCAAAGGCCATATGTTTTTAAAAGAGAAGGTGATTGAACTTTTGCTTTTGAAAAGAACGTCCCCTTCAAAAATCATGAAGTTACCTCACGTGAATAGTTTGAATGATTTGGTAGATTTGAGGATATCTTGGTCTAGCGATGGCTTGGTCACTTGTCCTGTGACTGGTGCAACAGCTGTTAATCACCATAAATTTGCATACTTGAGGCCGTGTGGCTGTGTTATCTCCTACAAACTCTTGACAGATATTCGACAACTTCTAAGGATCTCGGATCGAGAGTCCGATGTAAGTACCAGCGAATGTCCTAAATGCGGGGTTGAATTCAAATTCAACTATGACATTGTCTTGTTAGACCTGGGTGTAACCAAGCAGACTCAGGACTTCAACATACGAAACTTCGAGTACTTAAAAGAAACTCTTCGTTTGAGTCATTCTAAGAAAAGGTTAAAGTTAGCCAAGAAGAAACGCAAACCCAGTGAAAGGAAACATCTGGGAAGAGTTGATAAATGAGAAACAACTGCATGGTCGGAAACTAAAACATTACGTGAGTTCTGACTCCAAATAAAATCATACTTCTTTTCTTGTTTGCATGCCAACTGATATCTATTGTAGCATTTCAAATGCCCAAAGTCTACAAAACAAAGAACCAAAGCTATCTATTTACAAAATCAAAATCCTAATTAAGTTGTCTGTTGTGAACATGTACTCTGACGCAGTAAGGCTATTCCGATTTGTCAGCGGAACGTGCTTGATCATAATCCTCCTTCTTAAACTTCAATTTGTTCTTGTTCATCTTTGCAAAGTCTGAGTTTGCGTATATGTTGAAAAAGATGCTTCCGGTTCCAACGATGGAAATCCCAAAAAGTGCCAACACGGCGGATCTATGCACAAGGTCCGTAAATCTAACAGATAATGGGAGCTTCGACATGATTAGCAGAGGATCTCCTGTTTGACTTGAGTGAGGCGTGCAATTAATGGCCCTATAAAATTTGCGATCACGTGATCCTCGGCTGGAGATAACTACGTCTCAAAAGCCTGGTCGAACACGGGAAAATATTTTTGGTTTCATTGTGTATTTCCAATCTATTGAATATGGACGGATATTGACTTGGCTTTTTCCTCACAACAAGTACAGTAGCCATGCTCCATCAAAGTAATGGTTGTCAATGAGCCCAGGATTTGCGAAGACTAGATCTGGTAGCCACTCCTCGTTGTACTCTTTAAATATTCCCTTCAACTCACCTCCCTTGTCATTTTGTAGCAACTGCTTAATAATTGTTCCGAGAATCTCTTTGCTCAATGCATTTATCGGAGAAAACCACGGAGCATTGGTGTCGTATGGCCCTGTCAAGCCCTCTGAAGCCGACAAAATGGATTTAGAGAAGGTACTCAAATTCTCATCAAACACAGCTCTGTCGACATCTCCCACCTCGGTTTTTCCCGAGCTTTTCTCGTCAGGATACAGAGTGCCTTTTCTCAACGCTTCGAAATTTCCAGTATCTATACTCACTGGAAACTGCCGCGGCTGAATGCCCTTGATTATAAATTTTTTCTTCGCTGGTTGAGTTGGGTCAAGAGAAGGAATATTGACAACCATTGCCTCCGAATTTGGAAAAGCGGAGCTCACGTTTTTAATAAAGTCTACAGCAGGGAGTAGATTGGGCCATTTTGGGTTGAATCTGTCCTTCCAGATTGCTTCGAACTGATTCTCGTAAGACTTCCAGAGGGAGATTTGCGTCACTTCACCCGCTGTCAGACCCGATTCGCTTTCTCCTCTCAGTTGTATGCTGAATGGTTCGTAACAACACCTGAGCCATGTTGTTGCACGTAAAGGTTCAGGGAAGGTTACAATGATATCGTAGAGCTTGGGAGGTAATTTGGCAGTTGCCGTAGGTACGCCACTGTATGTCGACCGCTTTTTGAGCTGTATAGGAAACTTTTGTGGTAAGCTTAAAGGATCAACCAAGGGTAATTTGGCTACTATCAATTCCGGCAATTGCTTCAAAAGAACACGTAAATTGCTTTTGGAGTCATGTACTTCGGCCACCTTTTGCAAGCGGTAAAGCTGAGAAGCTTCTATCGAAGATTTGTGTTGCAGGTGTAAAGCTTCCGAGGATAGATACTGCTTCAAGAACAGTAAAGCTGCATAGATTATTTCATCGTCATTTACAAGCAAAGCTTGAACGATGATATTGAGATGTTCAGCTTGGATGGAATCAATACAGTTATTTGTTTCAGGCTCTTCGGGGTTGGTGGAGGAAAAAGACCCCGCACCACCCAAGAAAAGTAGGTGTTGCAAGCAATTGATAACAGCCTTTAAAACATGCTTGTCATTCGAGTGTATCAACAAGGATAACATTTGTGCAAATAATGGATCATTCCGCGGATTGTCGACATAAAAACAAGTTAAAGGGTCAAGAATATCCAAGAGATACATCAAAGACTCACGAAGTGTATCATTTGCCTTAGACATGGCATACAGCTTGCTTTCAGAGCCGTAAAACCACTTTACAAGAAACTTGAGTGCCTCCACAGCAAATTTCCGGAAGTTCTTTTTCTGACATAGCCACTGTTGGTTACCCAAGTCCTGAACAGCATTCCGAAGTGACAAAAGCGACTCTGCGCTTAGCGAGAGAGCAGTCTTTGAGACCAGATCAAACTTTCCCGCCAGGAAATCGTGGTATGGCTTGACAAAATAGTTGATGAGCTCATTGCCAAGAAGAGGATAGGTTTGGAAGTTGAGAATGCTAGGCTCGTGGCACGAATAATATGTAAGGGTACTAAGTGCATACTCGATTTCAGACTCGATACCACTTTTGAGAGACATGATTATTCTGTTCAAAGGCGCAACACCCATGTGTCCGGTACCATGCAAGTCGTTCACTGAAGATGTTAAATATCCATTTCCATTTGATGGACCCAGAACGTTCTCGTCATTGGTAATTCCGAATCTCGCAACACCTTGTATTGGCACTAGCGACGAAGGCATCTCGAATATTGGTGCAAATTGATTATTGTGTGCTTTCTTGCAACGAGTGTCAACAAGGGCCTTCTTCGGTTTTCAGGCTTCGGAACGCGTGGTATGATGCGGTTATAAGGTGTACCTGATTGGTGTCGGAGCTGTTTTCGTTTTTGACGGTGCGAAAACCAAGAGAAGGGCGAGCATTGAAAACAAGCCGTGGTCACGTGACTCTGTGGTACATCTCCAGAGAGGCTTCTATTGGTATTCTAGTTTACAGACTTTGGACAACAGTCGGTAATATTGATCTTCCGCGTCAACTACGGTCGTTTGATTATCATTAAAATATGAAGACAATGTTAGTGACACATGTTAGTAAATGACGCGCTTTGCAAACCTCACTTGTCTATAACTTATAATTTATTATTTAAAACTAAAAACTACGTGACTTATCGAAGCAGTCAAACTTTCTCAATCAGCCCACGACCTAAAACTTTTTCAATCCCGTGGATAATCAGAGTGCCCTCATCGCTCAGGTTGGAGTCAACCTCATCGATTGTCTTGGCTGGCCCATGGTATTTCTTGTGAGCATATACGTAGTAGTATATTAAGGAAAGGATCCAAACACCGGGTGTGATCACGCAGGTGTAGTTCATAGAATCTTTGTCGGGATTCGTATTTGTTGGGAACATGACCATAATAATCGTGTATACTATAAAAACGGTCGATACCCAACCATTAACTCTGCTCCAGAAATCACCCAAGTAGAATTTGCCAGGCACAAACTTTTCTTTCATAGACAAAAGCCTCAAAAAAGTGGGCATCCCCCAAGCAAAATAGTTTCCTGCAATGTAAAGAGTGAACAAAGCATTGGAAGCAGTTGTTCCAATGAGACATAACAAACCAATGATAATGGCGGCAATACCACCAGCAATCACTGCATGGATAGGCACAGAAAGTCTTTTGTTAACCTTCTTGATCCACCTAGACATTGGCAAACCGTTGTCACGAGCGAAAGCAAATATTTGTCTCGATATGGCGGTGAGAATTGATGCGCCCATCAAAAACTGAGCAAAGGCAATGAACACCATAAAGAAAATGGCCATTTTCTTCCCCTGACCTGGTTTGGTATTGAAAGCATCGTAAATAATCTGTGCCATGGGTTGACCGAAAGAAGAGTCCAATATGTGGTTTTCGATATCATAAGTTTGCAAACAAAACATGGTCACGATCAAAATGACGAAACCCAAGACCGTACAGGTTGAGATCGAACCAATAATTCCTATTGGAATGGTCCTTGTGGCATTTGTACACTCTTCAGACATATGTACACAAGAGTCAAATGCACCAATTGTCCAAATAGCAGGCAACCAGGCCTGACTCACCTCGACCCAACCAACAGGGAAACGGGAAATGACGTTGAAATTGCCGAAAACCCAAGATGCTGGCATAAAAGAACCTCTCGAGGCAGCGATTGGCATGGCAATGAGGAAAATGGCAATCAAAACGATGTTCACAATAATAGAGGTGGTCTGGAGCCATGCACAGTGTTTAGAGGATGCACAAGTGATGAGAATGTGAGCTACAACGCAAGCAGCGAAAACACCATAAGTCTTCGAAGTAGTGATCTCAAAGTCCCCATCCTTTGCAATGACTACCACCGATAAGAGCTCTTGAGCAAAGCCATAGTCCACAGAACACAAAGCACCCACTAAAGCCACAGAGTTTGTGTTTCCAACGACGTAAGAAATGAGCGTCTTCCACTTTGGTGGAGCATAGAAGTTGGTCCAGTAGTACAAACCTCCACTGGTAGGTTGGAAAGAAGCATTCTCACTCATGGCCAAACCAATGGAGAGAATCAAAAGAGAAGAGACCAACCATCCCCATATAGCACCTGCTGGACCAGCTAGGAGAGCAGTGCTTAAAATGGAAGCAATGGAAGGAAGCAAGCCCATGATAGAAAAGGCCACACCGAAAACCTGCAACGGAGAGAATCTTCTTTTCAATTCAGGCTTATAGCCAATTTGGGCTAAAAGCTGATTGTCGTCGGTTGAAAGAATGGGATCAATGTGAGGCCCTTGTACATTCTGAATGTTGTTATAGTACTTTGGATTTGAGGCCACGGCTTCAAGTAGCTGTTCGTTCGAAAGCACCGGCTCCATAGTCGTGTAGAAGATATTTCTTGTTGATCTGTGTCTTTTTTTTTCAGTACGGAATGATGGGCTATATACTATCACTAGTGCCGGGGTTATCTGCAAGCATCTCCAGTGAGCCTTATCTCTGTTATCTAGAGATCATCTCTGAGAGAGTACCTCCCTAAGAACGCGAAAAGCAGCGTGTTCTCTGCTAGTGCTTCTGCCCATCGATCTGCCGTTGTATCTAGTTCAGATCAGCCATTTTGCCTAGCTTAGAGTAGAATTTGGTTTGAAATCAACCATGGCCCCAGCAAAAACTTGGCATCATCATACACCGCGGGATGCAAAATCCAGAGATAAGCTCACTTAGCTACTACTTTGGGAAGAGCGCAAATAGAGCGCTGCGTATAGAACGATTGACAGATCGCCGTAAGGCGCGCAATCGAACATGGTGGGGTGCGGCAAAAATAACCAGATTTTGCAATGCTTAGGAATGGGTGAAGGAGTGGGTGACGGAGTGGTTGGCCAAACAGGAAAAACGGCCCTAAACGTCAACCAACTGGAGATTAATGCCGGATAAGACATCATACGAGATTACAAGTTCGAAAAGAGAAGATAACTGTAAGCAACTGGTCGATGAGTCCCATCGGTCCGGATGAACTTCGCCGACGGCGAATTATCCGCAGTCTGCTTTTGACACATTTCCCTTCAGCCGACTTCACAGCACAAACTGCGTGTCAATGAAGCCAAATGCCTGAAGTTTAGCCACACCGGTTTCTCCGGCAACAAAGGTTCGTGCCGTGCGCATAGGGCTCCTGCCCCAATGCCACCAGGCCAGAAATGATGTTCCACGTGATGTGCTCGCAGTGCCAGTGGCATCGCGCCGCACCTCGCCGAGAAAATTTTCCTGGTGTATTTAATATTGCCGGACTCTCTTTCTCTCCCTTCTTCTTCAACACTCCACAAAATGGCTACGTATGTGCCACCACAAATCATCAACACTATAAGCTGGCGTTAGTTCACTTAGGGGTGTGATGTGCCTATTGTCTTGTTGACGCTGGGCCAGAGGCTCGGGATCAGACTTCCACTTTCAGATACATTTTGACTGTGGACTTGTCCCGGTGTTTCAGTTATGACATTGCTGTTCTTGGAATCCCTCCAGGATTCTTGTGAAAGCAATATAACATTTGGAATCGCAGTTTACCTCCGCAAGGTTCAGTACGCTCGATTACCGTGTCTTCGACTAGCCCGCATTCTTCATATATTTGTATGCGTCGCTGCCATGGTCTCCACTGCCATGTATCGAATTTTCCTCATAACTACCTCGTTGCATCGCATCATCACACCTGTCTAAATGACACAGTCATGCTCGGTAGACACGGCATAGTTTACTAACCAACGCAGTACTTTGAAACCAGAGACTCACATCAAGAAGGCTAAGACCGACCAAAAGACTCTTGAGAAGCGTGCTGCTGACAAGGCCGCAAGAAAAACCGTATGTAACAGCGAACGAAATTTTTGAAGATGACACCTTTTTCGGAAATGACTAGCTCAGGCAATGCTGTCGTTCAGTTAACCATCTTTCGGGACTGAGAAAATATCGTCTAAACCCTGTAACGGGTTATTGCAAACATTGTACTAACATTACCAGGCCAACAAGGAGAAGAGAAAGACCATCTCTGAGAGAACTGCTGCTTACAACAAGGAGTACAGAGATGCTGAGCGTGCTGTCATCGATGCTAAGAGAGAGGCCAGAGCCAGCAACTCCTACTATGTCGAGGCTGAGCCAAAGTTGGTGTTCGTCGTCAGAATCAAGGGTATTATGAAGTTGCCACCTAAGCCAAGAAAGGTTTTGCAATTGTTGAGATTGACTCAAATTAACTCTGGTGTTTTCGTCAAGGTCACCAAGGCTACCTCTGAGTTGCTCAAGTTGGCTGAGCCATACATTGCTTACGGTTACCCCAACTTGGCCACTGTCAGAAAGTTGATCTACAAAAGAGGTTTTGGTAAGGTGCGTAACCAAAGAATTGCTTTGTCTGACAACGAGATCATTGAGGCTGCTTTGGGTAAATATGGTATCATCTCCATTGAGGACTTGATCCACGAGATTTTCACTGTTGGTCCAAACTTCAAGCAAGTCAACAACTTCTTGTGGCCATTCAGATTGTCTAACCCTAACGGTGGTTTCAGAACCAGAAAGTTCTTCCACTTCATCCAAGGTGGTGACACTGGTAACAGAGAACAGTTTATCAACAACTTGGTTAAGCAGATGAACTAAGCTACTGCTGACGTTTTCTCCTCTTTCTTCATTTTTGTTTTCATTTTGAGTTGCGTCTGTCGTATATAGTTTGATAGGACTCTCATTATTTTTTCATGTATGTGTATTGTATGAAATCATTATAATTAGTATCGAGACATGTCTAGTAGTCGGCCCATTCCAAGAAGCGATACGCGGCATACTCTAAAGTGGGAAATTCCTGAATCCAAGAAAACTTGATGGCTTGTTCGTCATTATCGCTACTGTCGAAAATGTATGAGTAAGAATCCCCTCCCGAGAAAACCGACGCAACCAACAAGAAATAAATCATTTTCACAAAGTTCATGCACACTATAAAACTTAACATGGCAGTAATCACACGCGTTAAGACTTTTGGTAATGGGAGTCCACTGCTAAATACACCCAGCTCCCCCCATGTGTCCAAAAGGCCCCAAAGCCCGTTCATGTGCACGAAATTAGACTTGTGCTGGTGCTGTAGTTTCCTTTCCAATCGAGCTATGAGACGGTCTTGGTCTCTAACCGCAGCCTCTAAATCATTGAATAATTTGCTGTTTGGGTTCTCTCGTCTCTCTCGTAATTCAATCTCCAAGCGATTGGTATACGATTGAAGGTCTGAAAGAGCATTTTGTAATTCTTTAATACTTCTATAGTCAGTGACACTTTTCTGCTGCAAGTCTTTCAAATCGGGTTGTGTAAAGAGATATGATTGACCACCATTCACTTGATTGACGAATGGAAGTCTTGAAATTGTCTTGTCTAGCCAAGGTGAAATGAAATTCTTCCAAAAGGATTTGCAAATAGTCACCGGATTTTCTCGAGAAGACAGATCTTCCAGACTCTTTACACTGAGGTCCTCTGTTGCCTCTCCACCAAATCGTTGCGCCCATTTTGGTAGCCAAGCAGAATGACTTCTGGCCTGGTTCTGGCCTATCGATTCGTTGACTTTAGCATTTGAGTTACTATCACCGTAGAAAAACTTTGAACGCTGGCTTTTGTCGTCAACCTGACCTCGCGTGTAAACTCCGGAGTGATCTGTGTGAGCGTCGATTCGTTCGGCAATTCTTCGTCTGTGAGTCGGTAATGACTTTAAGATACCACTATGAAAACTTGGGAAGTCTGCATCTATATTCCCAGTGGGATAGCTTTCAACCAACTTAGCAATTTCCATTGGTGTCGTGCCACAGCGGGTCTTGAAGAGCTTGTCTAGAGTATCGCAATGCACTAGCCGAAGGAGGAAAGACATACTTTCCGCTCGATGGAGCATAAGTTGTGGCCTTTCCAAAACCATTTTTTCTAATATTTTTCGTTCTTCCAACTTGAGTATATCTTTAGCTCCAAAGAATATTTCGATTTCATGAATCAAATCAACTATCTGTGAAACTCGTAAGTAGTCGTGAGGTTTTCCTTTTATGGCATTGAGCCAGCAGATTGCTAGAGCCTTCTGGGAACTAGATGATGACTCTAGCATTTTCCTCACTGTGCTTTATATATATTGCCCCGAGACTTATCAATTGTTTGTGCAATTAGGCTGATACGCTATGCTATCTACTTCTGTATGGCTATTGCGCGCGTCTGGAGAAACATCGCGTCGGTCTCGGTTACGTGTATCATCAGACTCTAACCGTGTCCTGTAGAAATCATCAGGAATAGTAGATGCAGACTTCTTTACTTTGCCTTACTTACCTCAGTTCCTGGTGTACCGGGATCTCGTAATCTATCCAGAATCATAAGTCATTTTCCTAAAAAATCTTGTTTATGAACTTTCGATGTTCATGTTCTCTTTGTAGATTGTACTCAGCAGGTTACGCCATACGCAAACATGCTTCGTTATCTTCATCTTGCCTAACATGGCTCAGCACCAGCACCTCAGAAGTCGACTTAGCAAGAGTTGTTTGACTTGGCTCTGTGCTAGGTGAAATTGTATCAACTGAATTAGATGTTGCAGGAGAGTAGATATTTCCTTCAATGGTTGCTTGCAGTTGATGTGCCATTTTCTCTGAGTCTATTAGAAACAGGCCCTCCCCGGCTTCTGTTTCTTTATTCCCGGATTTATTTTCCGCATCATTATTCACATTTGAAGTGCTAGTAATCTGAAATATTGCAGGCGCTGAAGAAGAATCCGGAGCTTGTGTGACTTTCGTGTCATGGTTAAGGACTAGCTTTTCGTGTTTTTCATCTGAAAAGATTGATTCGGAACATTTTAATGAAGCAATTTCAGTGGCGGACACATCTTCCAATTTTATATTCGAAGGAAGAGCTGGTTTGTCGTCATACTTATCATCTTCAATCTGTATTGCATTCAAACCCTCAGGTTCAATTAAAGGTATTTGGGTATCTTTCAATTTCTTCATGAGATCGAAAAGAATATCCTCTATAAGAATGGGAGCTCCAAAAAATTTTCGGTACAAGAACATCAAATAAGGGAAACCCTCCACCTCAATCTTGTTCCCAATGGTCAGTTGATCATACCATTTTTTTGTTTCCTGGATGATTTGGTCCAAGTCCCTTAAAGCATCTAACTCAGTAGATGGTTTTAACAATAAACTCGTACCCGTCTCCCGAAATTGGCTTACTACTGAAGTCGTCAACTTAGACTTCGGAACCAGCAATTTAAGTGAAGATCTATATTCCTCGATCGAGAGGCATGCTGGACAATAATAACTGTCTTCTTCACCTCCAATTTCGCTAAGTTCGTTAACGCAACTAACATGGAACCACTCATGACAAGTATCGCACTCAATCATAGTTCCTTCTTCGTATTCTCTGCAAATGCAATAGCGTGTAGGCAGGTGTCCTTCAACATTCTCCTGAAGGTTGTGTGTGAACATATAAGCAGAAGATAATTCATACACATCCGTTTCAGGGTTTGCAAAATTCATGGATGCTTTTTTCATTATTAGATGAATTTTCTTGATGACATGGGGATTGCACGCCATTTTTAACAGAGGAGGTGTGGTTCTTTGCTTTTCAATCACTTTGACACCTTCTAGCTCTGCTTCAAGATCGGCTAACCATTTCTCAGCCTCATCTAAGAGGGCACGAATATGTTCATCTCTATAGCTGTATCGGCTCTCCTTCAACTCAGCTAGGAGCTGTCTAGTATCAAATAAATTTGGAGGTGCACGCGTAAAGTTTTGAAAGAAGGAAATATATTTTTCTTGAGACTTGAGATCAAGGAGGCTATTATACGTTGATAAGTTCACAAAAAGTCGATTTTTGCCTTTCATTTTCGATCGCTCCTCCATTGAAGATATTTTTGAATCAAGTATAGGAATAGCAACATCATTAAGAACAGTATTCACCGAAAGGTATGACTTAATTGCATCGTCGTACTCTTGTCCCTCTCTCAAATAGTCCTCTATATCCTCAAGCTTTTTCAGATCTTCTGTTGCAAGACATATTATCCCATCATCGTGAAATTTTTTCAAGTCAGGTAAGGCAAAGATCTCTTTCTTCCCACTAAAAGGATCACCGCCCCTTATTATGGTCTCATAAGTGGATATCCACGACATTCGATCCCTTATCCGTATGAGAAACTCTAGAGATGGTACTTTTATGCCAAACGAAATTCCCAAGTTTATCATTTCATTCAATTCAGAAATAGACGTATCTTTCTGTTGTATAAGCACCCTGCAAGCTCTATCAAAATTCAATATCTCATTTTTGAACTCTATGACTTGGTCGAACTCGGGAGCATACAAGTTCATGCGTGGAATTTTGTTCACTAACTCAACTAAGACCTGTATGTTTTTTAAATTATCTGCTTCTGGAATCTCATTGTTTTCTGAACCGTTTCTTATTCGCTGCTGGTGTTTCAATGATAAAATTGAATGACATTTTTCAATCACTAAAGTAGCTTCCTCAACAAAACTTTTAAGGTTTTCAATTTGGCAACAAAAATAATGTATTCTCTCTGCCAGAACCTCATTCTTTACAGTTGTGTATTTCCCCGAACAAAATTTATCAAACGATTCTTGATTTACAGAAAGTGCTGATCGAATTTTCTGTCCTTCCTGGAGTAAAATTTTATAATTTTTTAAGGCAATTTCCTCTTCAGAATTCATAAGCTCTTCATAGTTGCCTATCCATGCTTCATAATCCACAGAGTGCCCTTTTAGTATACGCTGCAAGGATTTCAATTTTTCATCAGAAAAAAAGAGATGAAGCTCGAACTGGTAGTCCTGGCTTGACATCAATTGTTTGAACCATGATAGCTCATTTGACTTGTTGGAATTTAATTCATCGAGATGCTTTTGAAACGTGATAAGAGACATCAAGAGCACTCGACCTGATTTCTTCGAATTAATCACCACTTTCGATGGAAACGCATTCAGGAGATCGTCATCGGCAATAGCATCTGACTCAGGTAAGTTCCGCTCTTCGATCAAAACTTCTCTCATTTTAACTTTGCCCCTGATTTTATTTCTGAGAGCCATTTCTGAATCGACCAATGGTACGAATATATCCAGAATTTTTGAATAAATGTCGGAACTGAAATGAATGTCGCTTAGGTTTGATTCTAGTAACTGTGCAAAATTTGCCAATAACTTAAATGTCAGGAAGCAAGGAAGCCTTCTTTGCTTGGTAAGCCAATCTTCGCCCTCCTTTGCATAGTCCAACCATAACCTGGATGCGAAGTTTACTTTCTCACTGATGTTGAATCCAAGTGATATAGTTGATGAGTAAGTCTTAGGAAACTTGAAAATCATTTCTCCCGGGTTTTGAAGGGTAGTTGAATACTTAATACCTTTTTCCTTGAGCATCTCAGGAGTAATCAAATATTCCTGATTCAAGACAATTGAACTCTTCACATTATTAATAAGCTTCAGAAATAATTCATCGTCATATTCCCCGCGTAATTCGGGAAAGGGATTCACAATATTGTCCAAAGAATTGAGAAGACATTCGTTCTTTATTAAGCCTGGTTCATCGTCAATTGCAAAGAAAGAGGAATAGATATCCAGATTCCAATTAATCTGGTCGTGATTGATGTTCAAACGAGGAGTTTCCTGGTTTTGCTTTGACACAATTTCTCTTATCAATTGCTCAAACTTTTCGAACTCCTGCTCAGCAATAAAATACCATCTTTTACTTTTGCCAAAGGAATGGTAGTCACAAAGCTGCAAGAAATGATCTTCACATCGCCAATTTTCTGTCGTGAAAGTCATTCCAATGTTCAAAGACGAATCCAAAATACTGTTGCTATAAATATCTGTGGCTGAGCATGTTCCCATCAAAGAGTTTGGTAGAAAGGGGATATTACTTACTCTAAATGGGTCCAAAGCAGTCTTGACTCCAGCTTTGAATGTCAAATATGGAAATTCATCGAGCTCAGACTTCTCATGATCACTTTCTATGGTTGATCTCTCACACCCGGAATATATCCCTGAATTATGGTTTAATTCAGAAAACAAAGAGGTTTTATACTTGGCAAAGTCATCTCCCAAATTGTCATTGAAAATTCCTGTAATCTTCGTTGGTAAGTTAGAACAATAATCGAGCTTTGAGAATTCAGCAGACTTTTGCCATATATACTTCCAAAATACTTTTTCTAAGTTTTTTGACTCTATCACTAAATCCTCCTCGGAATTTGATATATCTCCAGATACATCCTCGGATTTATCGGCCAACTCTGGGATTTCATTATTGAAGGTGGCAATGAGATAGTCTTGAAACTTTGAGTCTTTCTCCAAGTATTGACGCAATGAATATGTAGTAGCAAGTTTACTACTTGTGTCAAGTCTGGTTGCATCTTCAATCACTGGCAGGTTTATTGCTAACCATTTGAGATAATTGTTGATCTGCGCTGGTGCACCAATAGACAATATGAGATTATCAAATTTAGCGGTGGCGTCACCGGATGAACATGAAGGAGTTGTATTGTTAGATGAGACAACAAGCGGCGTTTTTAAGTCGATTAAACGAGGTTGGTTTAGTAGAAAACCTTTAGATGCTTTGATGCGAACCGACCTTCGGAGTTCACTTCGAGAGCCAAGAATTAGAGGGGCATTAGTGGTAAGTCTCCTTCTCTTGATAGATCGAGGTACATCTTCTTCATTAGAAGCGCTTACGTCTGATGTCCTTGGATTGGACTTTTCTTGAAGGGCATAGTGCACACTTTGGTCACTGAAATTGGTTCCTTCAGGGTTGGATACGTCGAGAACCATGGATTGTTTATCGCCTGTGAGCTCTGAAGCTTTTTCTCCCATGTGCACTTCTAATGGATAAAGTATTTTGGCGTAGGACATTTTCAAAGAGCTGCTTAAACTGCTAGTAATTTTCCCTTTATATCCCAACTCTCGACCAACTTGAGCCCAAAGTTTTTTGTTGATGACTTCCAAATAACCCCCCCTTCTCACGACAAAACGAAAAAGGTCAAATAAATCCAATGTGCGCTTGTCCATGATAGGAAGCTTACTGAGGAAGATAGGAAGTTTCTGTTTATGCAAAAGTTTTGGGTTATTAGCCACTAGATCATTAGTATCAAGAACAGCACTTGAAGTTGTAGCAATATTATTGGATGTGTCGCTCTCTATTGATACCACTCCATCGGTCCTCAATATTAAGTGTGGCTCGGCTGAATCTTCCTTTGGTGCTATATTGAATGCAGTTTTCATAGGGGTCGATGGTTCTGTATTTTTTATCTCAGGCCCAAGGCCAGGCGTTGGGCTTGAATTTGATGAGTTTGCTTTGGAAGAGTCGTTTAATTTCCCATTGGAGTGGACTTTTATTAATTCAAGGTAAAACTTTAATCGGTAGTCAAGTTCGTTCATGTCGGGATTGTTCAATATTCGACTCGCCTTGAATGTAAACTGATCAGGATCGACTTTCAATGTTCTATTTGATATGTATGCATCGCTCATTTTGATCTTGACTGCTCCGTACTTTTGTCCGACCGACTTTAAGTGCTCAACTAACAGTATGGGATCTTTTTGTTCCAACTCGTTCAAGTGAAATACGGGGATTTCTTGAGCGCTTTCTTGTGAATCGAGAAGGTTGGATGCTGGATGTGGTACATGTTCAGGCGTGGAGGATGTGCCCACATGAAATTTTTGAAGCAGAGTGTACAATTGAGCAGCGCTTATATGTTTTCCTCTAGGGTTCAAGCCAGAAATTGGCAAGTATGCTGCACTTGAATTGATGCTATTCAGGTGAATTGATCTTGAATTCACCCGAAATGGCGGAGAACTGGGAGATTTTGATCTTGAGGGCTCTTGCAGTGTAAAAGACATTTTTCCTGCAAGATCTGACCTCAGCTCCCCTGACGAAACATCGTTACCAGATTCCTTTCGCGGGTGGCCTATCAAGAACCTGTTTGTCGCTGGGAAGCAGTAGCGACTGTCACTGGTCATGGTGGCAGGCAAATGAAGAGTTGAAACAGCCGTGAATTTTGTACTAGAGTGAGATCATGTGACCATGCAATGGTACGGGGACCATATTGAGAACTGTTCCCGAGAGCAGATAGATAGATAGAGAAGGCTAATAAGAATTTTCTACTATCGCTTGTTTGATTTCAATCGGCAAACTTTCCGTGGTTTGGTCTTTATCCGTCTTTTCTGTATATAATCTTTCTGAGTTATTAGGGTATTTGTTCCATCGCTGAGCTCTGCTGGCCATTCCATGGAGCCAGAAGTTTGCGCTCGCTCGCTAATTGCTACCCGGCTCTTTTAGCCATTCCTCATGGCGACGAGAATGTGCGACGAAAAAGATAATTCGTCAAGTGCAGTAGGAATGAAAGGAACAAGAGGAAGCCCACCTTTAGACAATGGTGAAGCATACGTCGAACAAAGCTGCGGACTAACTACAGAAGTCTGGATAACAATAGAAAGCATATACAGAGCAGGAACCAAGTCTCGATGCGTTGATCAAAAACCTGTTTTCGTAACGTAGGCTCATTCAAACTGAACTGGCGTCGCGACGTAGGGCACCGTTCATTATTCTCATGTTAATGACCACGACCTAGCCCTCAGCAATGTTACATTATGCCTGAGAGGGAATAGGGGGAGCGCACATTTCCTGGAAGTGGATGAACCCCGTTCAGGCAAGACGAAAATAAGCAATCTAGGATGAGGGTGGACGCAAGCGTGAGAGCTTAAATTGGAGATAGACTTACTAGTTTCGACGAGCACTGGCAGTATCACATGCAGTGCAAGGTGTGCGCATGCAGTCTCACGCAATCTACTCATTCGGCCTACTACGCTTGCTCACTCGGCCAACGTGGGCAATTTTTTGAGCTTGTTTACATCTGCTCCAACTACAGATAATGTAACGAAAAAAAATTTTCATAAAACTACATCGTATACCGAAAGTAGGAATGGTTCCCAGATATTAATCTGCTTACAAAAGAGCAGCAGCGACAGCGGCGACACCAGCGAAAACACCAGCAACGTTCTTAGCAGCAGCACCCTCGTAAGAGGAGACAGCAGCGGTGGTAGACTCAGCAGCGGTGGTAGACTCAGCAGCAACAGTAGACTTGCCCTCGGTGACAGTCTCAGTGTAGGTGGTGTAGGTGGTTGGGACAACACATGGCTCAGTGATGGTCAAGGTGGTGGCCTCAGAGACAGTGACGGTGTATGGAGCACACTGGTCCTCGGAACAGGTGGTGACGGTAACCACAGTGGAAGCTGGGCAGTAAGTGGTGTAACCGGTGACAGTGATGTCAGTGGTGACAGTGGTGTCGTTGGAGTAAGCGGCCATGGCGGTGGCGGACAAAGCAGACAAAATAGCGACGGCGGAGAATTGCATTGTTGAGCGAGTGACTTGTGTAGTATGAAGAAGAAAGAAAAAAAAATTTACAACAGGGAAATAAGGCTATTATATATGGTTCAGCGTATTGCTTTTTTTGCTTTTGCCAATGTATTCTCATGTGTTTGTTTCATATATGCAAGAAAACTTTGCCTTCACTACATGCAACTTCATGCAGAGCCGGCTTGGCGCGAATGGCCTCAAATACATACGAGAGTTAAAACAAGTCCCATAGTTCTTTGCAGAAGATGTACTAAGAAAACTTAATTTAGCCGAAGTTCTGTGGCAAGGATCTTCTCGCACGCACTGAACTAAGAGATAAAAACAAATAAAAGGTGCCGTATCGACTTTCCGCTCTACACAATCAATCCTGTATAACTATGGGCAACCCCAATCCATTCCAGAAATGAAGCGAACTTTCTTGAAAGATTTTTTTTTTCGCCAACATGCACACTATCCGAAGTCAACAAGCATATGCGAGAATTCCTTTCAAGCTTTATGAGCCAGGTGGATTGCGGAGTTACGACGAAACCTAAATCCCACACGGCATAGCTGAAGGGGCTGGCCAAAACTACGACGACGTTTGCGAGTTTTCCAAGCGGTTTTACTCGCAATGTTTACTTTCCTTACGCGGCTTCGATTTGCCCAAGAGCTGTCACTTCAAGCTGTAAGCAGGGTACTGATCCACATACGAGGCTTCAAGCTGTGTACTGCATATATAAGGAAGTTTGCACACAACCAATATTTGACGAGCGTATTTTCGGCATCATTAGGCTATCTGCAGTCCGTTGCTGTTTTCTCCTGGGTATTGCAGATGTTAGTTTGTTATTTTGACTAGCTCTATTCCTTTCTTGGAAACGCGCATGGAGGCGGCTAAAAATAGAGCTGGAGCTATGCGCAAAACAAACAGAGCCGTTCGCATTGGGCGTTCTCCCAGATCAGAAACCCCTTTTCATATTTTGCAAGCATCACCAATTGATAATGGCTGCGGCGATAAGAAATCGCAGGCTTCTCCTGTCCTGGTCAACATAATTCGGTCAGCATGCCAGTGAAGTTGCTTGTGCACAGAAGCCCCAGAACACTATTCGTTTTCTTGCATTGGGTTTACGGCCAAGTAGCTTGTTCGACTTCGCTCACGGCATGATGGTTCTCCTAATCTATGTTCGGACCCTGCACATTCGAACCCTCGTAAGAGAGAGCAATGCTTCCCACCCAAGACACAAGCTACAGACTAGAGGAAGTAGCAGCAAAATTTCCGGTACTTATTACGGATTGGATGCCCGGTCGTCGTCTCCGTCTCTTCCCTGTTCTGATAACATTATCGAGCTCGATAACATGATGGCTTGAGTGATCTTTGCTAAGCCTCTCATAACTACATTGGATCACGCTTTGCTATGCGTGTGTACTGCAGATAGTCCTACTGGACCTATTTGGGTCAACAGACAAATACGCTAGCTCCAGAGATTTAAGCGGATTAGCTTGCCTCCAGTCGTCTCCAGAACGCGAAAGAATAGGCGATGGGCAGTAACCACCTGCTTCTGAGATGTATCGGTTATGTAAAAGGCAAGTTGTAGAGAGATAGGAAACAGTGATGTTGAAGCCGCCAATGGCTTGAGGCGGAATTAATGTGAGCCCATTTGCTTACGTGAGAAGCCTCTGTGAGAAATGCGCCTGATTTGTTTTCTCGTTTGGGGCCTCGTGCGAAGGTATATTTACCATTTGCTGAGTTTGTCATTGGTCGAATTCATGCCGTGCCTGTTTACGGTATTTTTTTGCGCTGCCTATGGAAAATCCGTCACATGTGGTTTCTGAATCATCGACGTATGTGAGCATATAAATTCATATTCCTCTTGTCCTTGTTTGTTTTCGGTCTTAGCTGACCCTCCGACGAATGGCCTTTTGGGCCCTCGCGCGCATTTGGTTGTTTTGATGCGAGTGGACCAGAGCATGTTCGCGCGACTCTACATGGACTGCTCAGTTTTACTCGGTGCGGCCGAATATTGGTATTGGCAAATCTGCATATTCCACGGAAATGCCAAAGCCATTTGATGGCTTGACCTTTTGTTGCACAGGAATTGAAGCCAATCGGAGACATGAGTTGGAAAAGCTGATCAGAGCTTTGGGCGGCACTTTCTATGTGGACTTGATGAGTCTGGTACACTATCTCGTCGTGGGCAACAGAAAATCGGCAAAATACAGGTATTGTATTACCTATCGACATGACGTTTCGTTTGTCACCGAGGATGCAATTGATGATATCCACTCCAGATGGACCAATGGAGACGACGCCTCGTTGGACATAAACCGCCATTTGCTCCCCACATTTGCTAACTTTACTGTCTGCGTAGCACGCGTGCAGCGTCCTCCACAGGATGAGTATGACCGACTATTCTCGGAACGCTTCCGTTCCCCTCCACCTCCTTCGCGACCAGCCATCATGCTTGAAGATGCTTTTCTGACTGAAGATATCGTAAGCACTATGGTGAAACTCGGGGCCAACGTGAGTTCCATCTTGACACGCGGATGCACGGTTTTAATAGGCACAGACACCTCCGGGAAACGTTATACTACCGCAAAGGAATGGGGCATCCCTGTTGTTCATCCTATGTGGGTTTATGACTCGTGTCTAAGAGGTGCTGCATTTCGCCTCGAGGACTATGAGCTAACCCCCGGGGTGATCAACAACTTCAGCAACTCGTGCTTTGCATGGAAACAGCTTTACCTATCGCGTCTTCTGCCGTCGGTCCAATCTAATATTGCGAACAGAAGAAGTAAACCAAATCTAAAAAAGACATCCGATGTCTGGACTTCTATCATGAGCAGCACGCATGTGAGTACTGCTAAAGAAGCTCGCGATGATTCCTGGAATAATGACGACCCTGAGAGTGGAAGTGAGCCTGGTGATGAAAATGACAGTTTAAACTTGTTAGAGAAGGTAGCATCTGGCCCTGAGAACACGAGTACTCTTTTTTCCGGCATCAAATTTTTGGCTCTCGGCCTTTCCATACTGCAGCAAAACCTCTTGAGAAACGTGGTTGTATCGCATCTGGGTGAATTGGCGATTTCTGCAGAAGATGAGGATATATCACACATATTAGTACTTGTGAAAAATGCCCCGCAGATTTCGCTTATGCTCCTGATGCTCCCGCCCTCCTTGAAAAGGAGACTAAACAACAACGAGATTCATGTGGTAACAGACTGGTTTGTTGAGCGAAGTCTTTTCTATAACAAGGTGTGTAGAGATTCCTGGTGTAAACCACTACAGGGGTTGGTCCCGCTGCTTTCAGTATACAAAATCTGCATTAGCGGCTTCACCGGAATTGAATTGCTTCACATTGAGAAATTGATTGGCTACCTAAACCTCGAATATTGCCCCGTGTTCAACTCGAAAAGAGACTTGCTTATTGTCAATATCAATTTGTTCAAGGATACTCTAAAGAGAACAAGCCCTCAGCTTTTTGACTATAAGCATAAGGACATTCTTGGCTGCCCCATATATTCCAATGGAAATGAGTCCAAATCTGTTTCTGTTATATCATCAAAAAATAAAATCAATGCTGCAAAGAAATGGAATATACCTGTTGTCTCGATAGCATACTTATGGGAAATGATCGAAGTGCTGGCAGGACAGCCTAATCTTCAAATGCCCGATTTTTCCAATTTATCGTGGTGTTTGTTTGCACCTGAGACTCATTTGCGCTCAGGTTCTCTCGCACAAGTGATGAAGTCAGTAAACTCCAGCTCCAGTGCAGAGGGCGTAATTACTGAAGGTAGCAACGATGTTGAGGATTCTGTACAGCTTCCATCCCCAAGGAAATCAAAGGATAAACAAAAATATGGACACTTGGTTGGCAAAGGACAATCCCTTGCAGAAAAACTTGCGACAGCCCAAAACGATAATGCTTCCTCGGAAACTAACAAAGAATATGTGTCAGAAACTGTTACAGATACGGAGATAACGTCAACACAAGTGGGGTATGCCAATATTGAATCAATTCGAGGTGACAGCGAGCTATTAAAAAAACTTGAAGGGGGAAGTGAGCAATCGAAGAAAAGAAGGAGACGTGGGGAATGAGTTATGATTAATAGAATTTTAATGAACTAATGCATCGATAAGTTTTTGATAGTATTTGCAAGTATTGAATTTTGCAACACATCGTCCAAGCTTTGATTAGCGTGTTGATGCAACACCCCGCATATCAAACTAGCAACAAGTAAAATACCCATATCGAGCTGGTCAAAGCGGGCAGAAATCGTGAAGGATACCCATGATAATTAATATACGTAGGGGACATAAGTATGGACAAAGAAAATACGAAAATTACCTTTAATTCAATTTTTGGTGTTCATTATAAACAACTGTAGTTTGTCTTTGGCCCTAAGTTTCTTGAAATAACCACTAGTCGCGCTCTGTCTATGAACCAGAAAAGAGAGTAAATGGCCATTTCGGAAAGAACTATAAACTGCACTTTAAGAATTTTCAACCACTAATCCAAATATATAAGCAAATTCATTTTCAAATTTTTTTGAAAGCACCGCAACATGAACGCTTATCGAATTGTAGCGGTTTTTTTTTGTAATCTCCTTGCACGAAAGAGGTACTCATCATTCATGGTCAAGAACAAATGCAAAGCGGTTGAAAAGAAAGCTTAAAGAGGGAAAAAAGAGAAAATTGATACATTTGCTTAGATTCACCTTACACTAATTTATACCGTGGGGATTCTGAATAACCAAATGCTTCTTTTTCGATAAAGAGTATGCTTTAACCAGTTCTTGATCTGAGACTTAATTAATGTTGGGGCTGCACGTTCGTGTATGACACAGTGTGAACTGCGATGTCTCAGCCAGTGGGGAAAAAAAGAAAAGCAAAGGACACCCAGGGCATAATCTTAGAACCCTCTAATTCCTGCATATAATCGAACTAACAGCTGATAGCCTAGTTGCTTGATGGTCACACTCAGTGTGATGCTCTTACTTTAGACATTTTGAAACATGAAGGATTTGTGACTGGAACAAGGAGAAGGTGAAGAAAATGGAAGATCAAGGGCAAAAAAAACGAAGCATTCGGACTAGTTGTGTGGTTTGCAACGCCCGATGGATATTTGTTCCATATACACACCGCAGAGAAAAATTTTCCTTCCATTTGGCGCAAAATAGAAAAAAAAAAGAGCAATATATAAATCAAGCATCCCGCGCTCTCCCAGAGATCTTTCCTTCTTCATCTATACATACAATTCACAATGGGTAAAGAGAAATCTCACATCAACGTCGTTGTTATTGGTCACGTCGATTCCGGTAAGTCTACCACTACTGGTCACTTGATTTTCAAGTGTGGTGGTATTGACAAGAGAACTATCGAAAAGTTCGAAAAAGAAGCCGCTGAGTTAGGTAAAGGTTCTTTCAAGTACGCTTGGGTCTTGGACAAGTTGAAGGCCGAGAGAGAGAGAGGTATCACCATCGACATTGCTTTGTGGAAGTTCGAGACTCCAAAGTACCATGTCACCGTTATTGACGCCCCAGGTCACAGAGATTTCATCAAGAACATGATCACTGGTACTTCCCAGGCTGACTGTGCTATTTTGATCATCGCTGGTGGTGTTGGTGAGTTCGAGGCTGGTATCTCTAAGGACGGTCAAACCAGAGAGCACGCTTTGTTGGCTTACACCTTGGGTGTTAGACAATTGATTGTTGCTATCAACAAGATGGACTCCGTCAAGTGGGACAAGAACAGATTCGACGAGATTGTCAAGGAAACCTCTAACTTCGTCAAGAAGGTTGGTTACAACCCTAAGACTGTTCCATTCGTGCCAATCTCTGGTTGGAACGGTGACAACATGATTGAGCCATCTGCAAACTGCCCATGGTACAAGGGTTGGGAGAAGGAGACCAAGGCCGGTAAGAGCACCGGTAAGACCTTGTTGGAGGCCATTGACGCTATTGAGCCACCAACCAGACCAACTGACAAGCCATTGAGATTGCCATTGCAAGATGTTTACAAGATCGGTGGTATCGGAACTGTGCCAGTCGGCAGAGTCGAGACCGGTGTCATCAAGCCAGGTATGGTTGTTACCTTCGCCCCAGCCGGTATTACCACTGAAGTCAAGTCTGTTGAGATGCACCACGAGCAATTGGCCGAGGGTGTCCCAGGTGACAATGTTGGTTTCAACGTCAAGAACGTTTCCGTTAAGGAAATCAGAAGAGGTAACGTTTGTGGTGACTCCAAGAACGACCCACCAAAGGCTGCTGAGTCCTTCACTGCTCAAGTTATTGTCTTGAACCACCCAGGTCAAATCTCCTCTGGTTACTCTCCAGTTTTGGACTGTCACACTGCCCACATTGCTTGTAAGTTCGACACCTTGTTGGAGAAGATCGACAGAAGAACTGGTAAGAGTTTGGAGGCTGAGCCTAAGTTCGTCAAGTCTGGTGACGCTGCTATCGTCAAGATGGTCCCATCCAAGCCAATGTGTGTCGAGGCCTTCACTGACTACCCACCTTTGGGAAGATTCGCTGTCAGAGACATGAGACAAACTGTCGCTGTCGGTGTTATCAAGGCCGTTGAGAAGACCGACAAGGCTGGTAAGGTCACCAAGGCTGCTCAAAAGGCTGCTAAGAAGTAAGCTAAATACTATACTAGACTTGCTATGCGATCAAACTGTATAGTAATTGAATGCAATTTAAGTTGAGGCTTGTTTAGCGCCGTTCCTGTTCCAACCTTCGATGCAGAGAAGAACGTTGTAATTGGTGCACTGATGTACCTTAATGCACGGGGTGGAATTCGTAGAAAGATATTAGGTGCTAAGGAAGACATCCGGTATTACTTAGACTTCCTCTCTTGAAAATCCGTTGAAAACAACAGTTAACATAATGATCGAGGAAGCACTTTTCGATAAAAAAGACTACAACCATGCAACAGACTCGTCGTACAGAAACTACAGAAGCGAGGCTTCAAGAATGTATGGCAAAAGAAGCCAACTCTTGCAACAATCTCAACATGCATATCAAAGAGGTGATAAGCAGAAAGCGCATATGCTCAGTGAACAACTGAAGCAATGTTTGCAACAAGCTGAGGATTACAATAAAAAGGCGGCAGAGCATGTTTTTGTGAAGAATAATGCAGACTCAGCCGAGGACGAAATAGACTTGCATGGGTTGTATGTGAAGGAAGCAAGGTGGATTTTACAAAAACGCTTAAGCGAATGTATGAGAACAAATCAAAAGCATCTCAAGGTTATTGTCGGAAAAGGATTGCACTCGCAGAATGGGGTGGCCAGGTTAAAGCCAGCCATTGAGGTGATGTGCCTTGTGTCAAGATTAAACCACCATATTGACCGACACAATCCAGGTGTTTTAATCATTGACTTTGAATCCTCACCTCAATGCAATATTCCTTCCCACTGGGACACCCATACAATCGGAAACCAAGGTTATCAATCGACACAACAAACACAACCCTCTGATCAACAACAACCACCTCAAAATCAAAACAAGGTCAATCCTTTGTTCAAACTTTTGTTGAAGCTTGTTTGTAACTGTTTAAAGTAATCCAATCGGACTTTTCTAACGGAGAAAGAAATCACTGTAGATAACATGAAACTAAATATTGTTGAGACTATTTAGAGACTTTATATTTCTGAGCTATTATAAAATAAAGCTGTCGATGCACTTTCTCATTATTCAATTGCTTAAAGAAATCTAGGTCATTCATAGAAAACAAATAGAATGGCAAACAGGGCAGAGCTTTCGTTGAGTTAAACAGTCATTCACCTCGGGTTGAATGAACTGCGCCAGATAAAACACACGTTGATGAGACACATACTTTAACCAACATGAATTACTACTGCAACAGGAATAGCCAGCTATGCAGCTTTGTGCATATCAATATAGCTCGCACTGAACATCCGTCCGTTCTTTCAGAGTGTAGACAGACTTAACAAGCACAGCCTCCCGAGGAGTTCTCTAAGTGTATGTTGATGGCATCGTTATAGTCATCATTCATGTCGGCTTTAGATCCGTTGAGTTCTTCTTGTTGTAAGGCCATTTTGGCAACGACCTCAAATGCAGCTTCAACGTTGATAGAATCTTTGGCACTGGTTTCAAAAACTGGGTAATTCAAACCCCCCAATTGATTATTTGTCACATTCATTAACTTCTTTTGCAAAGACGAAATCTTTTTACTTTCATCAACGTCAATTTTATTTCCTATGATAACAAAGGGAAAGTCCTGAGGATTCAGCACATTCGATTGGATCAAAAACTCGTCCTTCCACGACAGCAAATTGTTGAGAGATTTCTCGTTGGTAACATCATAGCACAACACGCAGCAATCTGCTCCTCTATAGAATGCAACACCCAAACTCTGGAATCGTTCCTGGCCAGCAGTGTCCCAAATTTGCAAAGATACCGTCTTGTTGTCAATCACCAAGTCTTTAGTAAGGAAGTCAGCCCCGATAGTTGCCTTGTATTGATGAGAGAATTTGCTATTGACGAACTGTTGCATAAGAGAGGTTTTGCCTACTCCCGAGTCACCAAGAATGATGACTTTCAACAACGTTTTTCTTCTGTTGTTTGACATGTTTGAGTAGGGATGTATATTGGTTATCTCGAAGCGTAAATTTTGCTCCCTTGTCTACGCAATGCGCATCTACTTGCGCGAAATGCCTGGTGTGCGATAGTCGACTCGTACGCCCGAGCGACCTCAGTGGTGGCCCAGCGGGCTAATGCTGGCGGAGGTAATAATGTGCGACAATACTAGGAACTGTGGACGATTATCCTCAGTTAGGTGCTCAATATGCACGACGACGCCCGCAAGCAACGCATGACGGCAAGGGTAGACAGTGCACCGAGGTTTGGTTGTTGCTCCAGTCCTGGAGCTAGACTCTGCATTATATAAAGTCTCCTAAATTTGGTTCGCAGGCTTATATATCTTTCAAAACACCGATCGTTTGTGTTAAGATAAATCAGACTACTATGACAATCCAGACTGTAGCTAAACAATTGACAAGAACAACGAAGTATAAGCTCAACAACGGTAACTACATACCTGTTGCGGGCTTCGGTGTCTTCCAGTTACCGAAAAATGAGACAGTGGATTTAGTCTATGAGGCATTGAAACAGGGCTATCGTCACATAGACACTGCCGTTCTTTACGGTAACCAAAGAGAATGCGCCGAAGGAATTGCCAAGTTCTTGAAGGATCATTCTGACTCGGTGACCAGAGAAGACATTTGGTTCACAACAAAGATATGGAATGATGCGCACGGGTATGAGGAAGCTAAAAAGGCAATGAGCGAGATTGCTGATGACGTGGAAGAGTACATCGGCTATGTCGACTTACTTCTCATTCACTCCCCATTGTCGTCTAAAGAGAAGAGACTTGGAACCTGGAAGGCAATGCAAGAATTCTACAACAACCCCAACAATGGGGTCCTCAAAGTTCGGACGATCGGTGTTTCGAACTATGGTATTGAACACATTGAGGAGATTTTAGCAATGGAGGGTGCAGTGGTGACACCTGCTATCAACCAATTGGAATTGCACCCATGGTCCCCTAAACTCAAATTGCGAGAGTATTTGATTAAAAAAGGCATTGTACCTGAGGCCTATGCACCATTAACCCAGGGTTATCACCTCAATGACCCCGAGCTCTTGGAGTTGGAGAAGAAGTACGGTATCTCCAAAATTGAGATTCTCTTAAAATGGTCATACCTCCAAGGGTTCGTTGTGTTAGCTAAGACTGCTAAGAAGGAGAGAATAAAACAAAACCTTGATGTTTTACCTGAGAGCCATGGGACTTCCGATGAGTTGCACGAAGGTTCCAACTTAGGAAAGATTGATTTGGATCCAAATATTTTGTCTGCTTTGGACAAGGGTACTGATCAAATATTTTGTTGGGGTGGAAGAGATCCTACCGAATATAGAGACTGATGTGTCTGTTACGTTTTTATTTAATATAGATGCCCGGGAAATCATTTTGCTTCACTTCGTTTTCATTCTACTTATATTCCTTGCAGAAACGAGAAACGAGAAACATTTACAGTAAATGATTTCTGGACAAAAGATTACATGCTTTGAAGTAGAGAGAACTTGTAAATGCAACATACAATTCCAATGCACGTGCATTAGCTAAGATTTAGTCAAGATGCCTGCATGCTTGACAAAAGTGCATAGTAAGCGCAATCAAAGTTCCTTGCCAGTTCAACTACAAAAGGATAAATCCGGCCCAGGTTGGTTAAATATAAAAATAAATCCGTTTTGTATCCGTGACTCAGGTTTCACATACTTCAATTGAGCAATTATAAAAGACAAATGGGGCCAAGAACTGCTATCATCACATACTCTCTCTATCAGCATATTGCTAAATTGGCTGTTGCCGAACAAAAAGGCATTGTAGCAGCTGGAGGAGTTGCTGATATCTTCAAAGTTAAGGAGACTTTGCCTGACTCCTTATTTCAAAAATTGGGTGGGAAGAAGAATGACTACCCAATCGCTGACAACGACACCTTAAAGAACTACGATGCATTCTTGTTTGGAATTCCTACTAGATACGGGAATTTTCCCACCCAGTTCAAAGCGTTTTGGGACCAAACGGGAGCATTGTGGGCATCTGGAGCCTTGAGGGGTAAACCAGCGGGAGTGTTTGTTAGTACAGGCACTCTTGGTGGAGGCCAAGAAACGACGGTAATTAATGCACTTTCGACTTTGGTTCATCATGGAATGATCTTTGTGCCTTTAGGCTTGTGTCACCCGGCTCAGGGCAGTAACGATGAAGTTCGTGGCGGTTCTTTGTGGGGGGCGGGAACCTTTGCGAATGCAGATGGCACAAGGGAAGTGACAAGCGTCGAATTAGACATTGCCAAAACGCAAGGCGAGCAGTTTTACAAAATCATTAAAAAAATGGTCTAGATAGGAGTTTTTATTTTGAGTTTTTATTGAGTTGAAGAAAGATTATTTTGTAGATTCCTCGCAGTGTGCAACACACGACTCGCGTCAAGAAGGTGATGAAATTCAGTCTCGTCGAGAAACAGTGTTGATAAGTCATGTCTAAATCACTGAAGCCTGTAAGGCAAGACTACATCGCCAAGGTGAGGTACATTAATAACTTACCTCCTCCACCTGTGAATCCAAAATTTCTCAAGTATAACGTGACTGACAGTATCACGCCAAAGGAAGAGAATGAATATCTTCTAAGTTCGCTTTTCAGAAAAGAAAACTTCAACCAATACATTGCACAGGTAGACGAAGAATACGGGATGAATTTGAATCCGCTTCAAATAAGAGGATTTTTCGAAAGCTCAGGGGAACAGGCTATATCCGCCAAAACTTCCGTGCCCTTGCACCCGAAAGATAGAGTGCTTTTAAGAGACGCAGGGATTGGTAAGATAAATACATCTGAACCCGGAGTGTCATTTTTGAGAAGAACAGAGTATATTGCAGATAGACAGTCTTCAGGAAAAGGAGAAGACAAAGTTCAGGCACCCAACAAAAACGAGAATATTACACTCGCAGACCCGGAGTCCCAACTTCGTGCGGTTGAACAAAGTTTTGAAGATGCACAAAGAACCTTACTTCATTTTACAGAATTCAGGCACCCTAGAAAGAAAAATCTACGCGCAGTTGATACATTCCCTATTTTACCCGACACGGCCATGATGGACACAAAATTCTTGTCTGTCAAATTCTCTGGATCTGCGTCAATAAATAGGGAGTTACAAGTGCTTAAAGATCAGGAAAAAGACAAGTATGATGAACTGTTTCAAAAAGCATCATTATCATGTGCAATATATCGACCTATCACCTCCGAGGATGGGGAATGGATGAGTTTCTACCAAAACAGAAATAAAATGGCTGTTGAAGAGCTCAAGAAAAAATTGGATTCTACCGAGAAAGAGCAGCCTGTCAACCTTCTCGACGAACAGGAAGATGATTCACAATCGTTCTCATTCAGGCACTGGAAAAACTATGATATGCAATATCATCGCTTCAACAAGCCTTATGAAGAACTTGCACTCAAATTTGCGATAGATCCCGCAAACCCCAAAAAGAGGCGAGCTGCTTACTATAGTCCGTTGTCGGGAAGAGTTGAATTGAAAAAGCACCGAGCTGCTACAAACGCCGAAATAAACCGATTCTTGGAAGAAAGCACAGTCGACGTCATCAATTTCAAATTACGTGAGCCAAATACAAATGAAATTAGAATCATGGATAACGTACGGTCAGAGTATGACCCGATGGAATACGAAGCAGAAGATGAAGAAGAAGAAGAAGAGGAGGAAGATGATAAAGAAGAAAAACAAGAAGAAAAAGATGAGGACAAAGTGCTTAAGGATGAAGGGAATGATGTGAATGGAAAAGTGACTGATGAGCGTGCACCAAATGTAAAGAATGAATATGATGAAGAAGAATAATTGACGCTATATATATGTAAAATGACTATCATTTTTACATCGATTGTTCATTTCAATGCTCAAAAATGAGTTGTTTGAGTCGCATGAATCAAATACTAGATTGGTCATTATCCCAAATCATGAAATAATGCAACTTGATTTTTTTTTCGGATCTCTTTTCGAATTCGTATGTCCTTGCTTACCTTTTTTGAACCTGGCATTTTCTGGTTCCATTGGGACCCTTTCCAGGTCTTTCGTAGTATTCACCCTCTTACTAGTCGTTTTTGTTTTTCCTTCTCTTGATGAGTTGAATTTGGTTTGTAACTTTTGAGCATACGCTGAGTCTTCTTGCTCCTGCAATTCTTTGGCCAACAACGCGCTTTCATCGTTCTGATCGTCGCTGTTAACATTCCCATCACCATCTAAAAGAGGTACAAAGTCACCAGTAAAATATAAATCATCACTTCCAGATACAGAATTCAAAGACTGCCAAACATAGTTTTTACGCTTCGAAAACACGTTATCAGTAATGAGGAGATAAAAGTCATGATCCTGGCCTTTGTATACTGTGGAAAAGTGGTTGTTCCTGAAGAAAACAGCCACAGAGTCAGAGTTCATTAACGAGTCAATAGTAAGGAGACCAAAGTTGGTCAACTGAGTAACATTGTCCACGAGCCAATTGTTTACTTGGGGTCGTACATCTTCATTTTCTGCTTCAGAGAGTAGAAAATCTTGGAGTGAGTCATAAGTCTTGTATCTCAAGAAAACTTCGTCCAAGTCAGACATTTTTGAGCAATCTCTGCACCATCCATGAATGAAATTCAAGCCAAACGCGTTGAATATTTGAGTAGCAAGGTCCTGCTCGCAAAAGAGACCCGTTGTCAAGTCCGGATTCACGTCCAAACCGGTGTGTAAAAGAGGGAGAATTTTGAGCAACTGATCTATTAAAGATGGATCCAAATGCTTCATATCAAGGAGACAATCTCCTAAAGTCGTCAAGAGCGTCGATATTTCAATTACACCATCTTCGCTTTGATTAAGTAGTTCACGTAGTCTGTCCGCTGTGGAAGGAGTTTCTCGGCTGCTCGAGTTAGCTTCCTTCAGGCCAAAAGGCACTTCATTGTATGTTTTCGAAGTGCGATCTACATCTAGAATCCTGGACTTGATATCGGAATCTAACAAAATGGTGTTGACTAGAGCGATCAAAGGACATGGGCCATTTTCATCCTGTAAGAGAATTGGGGATCGTTGTTCATAAACAGACCACTCGATAGTTTTGATCTGAAACACTATTTCTGACATCTAAAGGGAGAACTAAGGTATCAGCAGATTGCCATTGACACGGGTCTTACGTGATCAGGATAAAGCAGGCTGAGCATGCCCATAATCGTTGTGCATACGCATGCTGTTATCATAGAACCTTCGCATCCGCAGAACCACGGAGAGGTACATGATTTAAGGGATTAAACTGCAAGGTGAAGAGTAATTGCCATGACACGAAAAAAGTAGATAGTGTGTGTGAAAATTATCTCATGTACATGCTATAGATTTAGTTCCGATTGAGAAATAAGAAACAAGCTGCGATCTATTTGAAGGGAGAAGTTTCGATAGTTTCTGTGCTACGGTTTCTAGCAAGCTATATTGTGGATTCTTGAATGCATTATCTTATGTTTCTTCAATAAATCTTTGTAAGAAAGGGAGAGACAAAGCTCCAATCATCACGAGAACCATAAAAAGAGATACACGAACTTTAAATACCTCCTCTTCGATAATCCTTTGTCCAACAATATCAAAATTACCTCTGTTTGCAATGTTTTCGTTGATTTTTTTGAGATTCCGTTTTGCACCATATGGTATAGAGCCTTCAGTAGGATACATTATTTCACAGAATTGTTCGATTTCTCCGAGTTTAACGCCGATCTTGAGATAATTAGGATCTCTAACATCAGACTTTTTGTTGATGACCCTAATGTACTGTCTGAAGATGTTAACAACTCCAGGCAAGGTTCTACACTCAATCATCAACTTACATGTAGTGCCCTTTCTGATTTTGACGTTTTTCTTTAAAACATCTGAGTTGTTGAAGATTTCTGCCAATGTAGCAATAGCCATGACCTGTGGAATTGCACAAAAGTTGAAACTAGTAGACTCCTTAATCAATGATAAGTAAGTTAAGACATCAGTAACATGTCCCAATGCATTTAAAACTAACTCGTTAATACACGCCACACCTTGTGTAATTTGCAGACGATCGTTCTTAAAGTTTGGCAATGCATCAGTATATTTCAGCCAAATCTCACGAGGGTAAAATGAACGGCCATCTAGCAAGTCTTCATGGTAGTCTCTGATGATGTTGACTTTTTGCAAAAACAACCCCATAGAGTTCGACAACTTGTAGTTATCCGCCTTGACATCTTTGTCAGCAAATTTTGCGAGAACCATTAGATCAGTCAAGCCCTCGCCAACAAGACCTGCAACATAGTAACAATATAAGTCATAGTCTTCGACTGCATTAACACCGTTAGTGTTGAAATTGTCATCCAAAATGTAGTCTGCCATTCCATTGCCCATTTTCTTGGTGATTCTCACAACAATATCTTGGTAAGCAGGTTTCAACTTATGAAATTCTACTAAAATGTTATCAAATCCCGTCAACACAACTCTATCTTTCTCGGTGGGCGAGCAGCCGTCAAACGTCCAGTCAGTGGTTGACAACTTTTCATGGAAAGTTCTTAAGAGTGGAACTTTCACCTTGGGGTCAATACCCATGTCATCTTCCACTGTGTCCAAAGCCCTCAAAACCAAATAGAATATCATTACAGCATCTCTCAACTCTGGGTGTAACTCCTTTATAACAGCCGAGAAGGAACGGGACGTAATGCTCAAATAGTCGTAGCACGTCTTCAATGTCTTTGGTGATTTCGAAAGGTCAAGAGGAAACATTGGTTTCTTGAATCCAACCATCTGGATCACAGCGAAGAGCTCAGTAGGATGAGCAAGCAACTGGATAAGTTTGCCCATGGCTTATTGCGAGAACTGGTTTATTTTGGATTGTCTGTTAAACGTTTGATTAGCCAGGTATTATGAGTGGCCAGGATGAACTTGCGCGCAGAGCGAAAAACGTCTGAACGAGGCAAGAGCGAGGGAATAAACGAGACGCGGTGAATATGATCAAGCTTGTGCGATAACACCCATCAAGAGACATACATCATTTTCGTAGCGTAACCGGAGGAGAGGCTGAGTGTCCTAAAGTAAATAATTAATTCCCTATGCGGGCAACCTGCTACGATATTCTCGTGACAAAGTTTCTTGGTGAAAGTTTGTCTGTTTGTCTGTTTGTCTGTTTGTCTCTTTTCTAAGAGAAATAACTGCCTTCCGATTCGGGCAAATTGCGAAAAGCCCACATGCCATCTTCGATTAGAAAAGAGATAGTCTCGGGCATGTTAACTAGGCTTCGTATCACTATAACTTACTTTATTTCAAGCAAACAGCGTAAAAAAAAATCTCTTGCTTGATAAAAACAGATCTTTTCCGGGACACATGTTTTTTCTTCAGGTAATGAGACGTAAAACATCTACAATTGCGGTACTGCTGATTCTGTTATGGTTATCTTGATTACTCTATTGTTGTAATATCTAATTCTAATCGATTTTCTAGTAGTACAGCTTGACAGTTTCTAGTAGTGCAGCTTGACATACACGCGTCTTCTATCCTCGCTTAATCGTCTCTAATTTCAAATGCTTGATCAAGGTTCTCGATTAAATCTCTTAATTCCACAATTCTGGCTCGCAACTCACTCCATGCCAAATAATTACGATAAGGTCCAAGCTGAAAAGTAACCTTTGCACAAAACCTGTTGAATTTTCCTCTGTATTTAAGCCAGTCATCCTTTGAGATTGTAGGATCTCCTTTGTCGTCATAAAATTTCACCATACTGAAACTAAAGCGAAAAACTTTCTCAATGAGATTCATGAACTTGTTGTCAACATCAGTATGAGCAGCTTTTTGTTGTTCCACTAATTCAACTTTGTGCTTAAGCATATCGGGGAAGGTAGTGATCATTTTTAAAGTGTTTGGCTGCCTAAGTGGTAACTGATCAAAGAAGTCCAATCCATCAAATTTCTTTTCCAACTTTGAGCTTTCATCGTCCAAATATTCTTGTTGTTGGTCTAAATATTCACGGTAATAGTCATAACTTGACCACATATCTTTCTCCTCGAGTGCTATTTCGTGCAAAATATCAACAAACTCTTTCTGGTCATTGTGATAGTTAGTGTATTCAAGGAGCAAGGCATACGGGTCTTCCAGGTCCGAAATGAGAGGTTCTTGCTGCTCCGAGTCAAGCAGTTCTGATTCAGAAGAAGGAATTTTTCGAGCGGTCGGCTTACTAACTCCATGGTCTGTGCCTTGTCTATTCATTGATGTTCCATTTCTATGAATGGGCAAAGCGGAGGTTGCAATCAAGAAAACAGGTAAGATAGAGAAGGGAGCAAATTTCATGTCAATTGTAAAACGAATGAAACTTTGATAAAAGAAGATGTAGCAAAAATACAATAGATCAGCGAATCCTGTTAACTTTATATAACGAATGTCTTCAGATTTTCCAATGGCTGTTGCGTTTCTACGCTTTGAACACATGTACATTCAAATACGACCATTTGGAAAGATGTTCAATGCACAACCAAGGAAAACATGGTCACTGCAAGGATCGTACACTTCAATATTTTCCATACAGAGAACAGCTCTTAATAGTTTCGTGTTTCTTGAAGTTAACTCTCGAGTTATTAAGGCTCAGTCTGGGGAAATGAGTCGCGAATCGCCCGCCAGTCGCGAAACTTTCAAAGCAGATCTCTCAACGGTTGTACAGCGTAACGGCATACACGATGACACGAGGACCACAATTTTAATTCTTCTTCAGACAGGCGTCGGTCGAGGCGAACTTGGTTCACAATGTTCTACACATTACGTATTACAAATTTTCTGGTTTGTCAGGCGAGCAGGTGCTCACAAAATTCGACTATGTTCTTGAGGTACCCACCTTCAGGAAATTGTAAATTAATTATTTAAAAACTACAGATCCCACAGGTTCTTCTATCTCGATATTTGTAGGTTCTCTTTCTTTTCTCCAGTAATATCGATCGACTCTCGATTGTATTTTCCGATATCTTATATGAGTTAAAAGCACGGCGGAGCGAACTCGCCTTAAAGCAATCATTTTCCGCTCTCAATTCGTTCAAACCACTTCCGTGCGGCCTTCACGTTTTCTAAAATTAGTAAATCTTCATGGCTGCTAGTTGCCGAGGATTTGTGGTTTTTTTCTTTAAGCACTATCATGATGAATAGGTTCTCCGTAAGAATATCAATGTAAAAGTGAGCTCCATTCGATCCACGAATAACTAGGTTCTGGAAATTTGAGCGGAGTTTCCCTAGAGACTGTTTATAGGTCTTTATGATGTTGGATATTTTCTCGAATCTCTTTGGATCCAAGGCTTCCAACGGGCCGTTAGACAAGCTTGAGTTTTGACCTTGGAGCTGACGTTGAATCGAAGCCGTCGAGGATATAACAAGAAAAGTGGTCTTTTCAAAGAGAATGATCTCATCTGCATCAAGTACTTCATTGAACTTCAAGAGATTATTGTTGAACAAGTTCATATTAGGGATTAAAGAACATACGATCTGCGACCACGCCTTGTACAACGACTCATCCCAGATGGAGGTAGGAAAACCCACCAATTTGAATTGGAAGGGATTTGAGATTTTCTGCAATTTCTCCATCATGATGTGGAAAAGCTCATCTCTCTTATCCAACTGCACCAAATCCATTTTATGTAGCAACACGAAGATCTTGGCGTCGGGGCTGAATTTCTGCAAATTGGTAAGAGCCTTCACAAATATCTCAATGTCCTTGTTGATCGACTTCGACTCTACATCAAACACGTGAATCAACACCTGCACCATCTTGAAGATATGGTCTTTTTGCGTTGTGAAGTAGTTGTCCATGAAGACATCTTGACCTCCACAATCCCATAAGTTGAGGGTCATGTTTCCAAGGAAACGTAAATGTGAGTGTTCAACGTCAATCGTTGCTCCCAACCGACGAGTATCGAAGGCGGAGTAGTTCGAGAAAATGATAGAGCGCATTGAAGATTTGCCGGAGCCAGAGCGCCCCATCAAAAGGAGCTTTTTTCTTGATGATTGCGACATGTGGGGCAGCACTCTACTAGCGTGTTGCCGTGAAGAGTATCGTGAGTAGAGGAGTATGCCAGACCTGCACAGGGGCTCGCACGGGAACTGTTCTTTCAACCACCAGACCAAGCGATTCTCTCGCAAGAAAATTCATAACCCAAGAACAGAGCCTGCGCATGCGTTCCAGTACTTCGTTCTCAAGCAGAAATATATCGTCGGAAATGCGTGCCTCGAATGTTTGTTTTTTCAACCGTCTTTTTGATTCCGGCAGTATATGGATACCAGCTCCATAACAAGCACGAAGCTCGCATTGGCCAATGAGAATTTATCCAGCAACTTCGTCTCGCTAGCTGTACTATGCTCGAAATTAGACCCCAGGTAGGAACTTTATTCTTGGAAGTTCTTATCTAGTGAATTGTCCCTGTCTTTTTTTACACAAAATTGTGGCTTAACGGCCAGTTTCGCGCAAGCCACACTTGACGTCTTCCGCCGTATCTCAAACTCATTACTGCAAAAAAAAGAACAGCATCGCCGCGCCATAACTAATTCTCCGAAACGGGCTACAGGGTCCGATTACAGTAGAAAGCACTCAATTCGTCCCTGAAATTCTAGCAAAGCGCAGAAGCCACAGTATACGATGTTGTGGAGTTTTACGGCTCTTTTTCTTCTTTCCACTATTCCAGTTATCCATCCTTGACTCAAACTCTTGGCGGTGCATAACTCCGAGGTGTTGCACTATACTATGTCGTATTGTTATGCACGTGAGTGAATGTAATATAATGTTGCACACACTATATAAAGAAGCGGTCGTTTAAGCAAAAAAAAAAGGATGAAAAAACCCCACTGAGAACTTAGACAATGAATCACTTAAAAGAACCCTTGAGTAGGCTCAAGTGGGGCTTCATTCCTGTGAGAAGAATTGTTGATGAGGATGAGGATGAGGAGGTGGTGAAGGAGGATGCCGGTAGAGAGACCTTACAAGACAGCAACTATGAGGACAGGCTGAAGGAAGAGGAGACCGAGATAATCGAATACCGTGATGAGGCTAACAGAAAATGGTGGAAGTTCTTTGATGAATACGAGTACAGATTGAACAAGTTTGTCCGTGCTAACCACAAATGGTACAAGTGGTTTGATGAGAACGACACACCGGCTGAGCGTAAATTGATGTGGAAAATCGACATATTGTTGACATTCTACTCTCTTATGGCCTATTGGGTGAAATATTTGGATCAAACTAACCTCAACAATGCGTATGTGGCAGGACTCAAAGAATCAATTGGTATGAAAGGAAATGATTTGGTCAACACCCAGGTACTTTTCAGTGTGGGAAATATCGTATTTCAAATCCCATTCATGTACGTTTTATATGGGCTTCCTTTGAATTATGTATTACCCTTATTGGATATTTGTTGGTCCATTCTAACCATTGGAACATCTAAGGTCGATACCCTCCCACAGCTCAAGGCTGTACGTTTCTTGATTGGTGCTTTTGAAGCTCCTGCTTACTTGGCTTACCAATACCTCTTCGGGACCTTCGTGTTCAATCCTGCTATGATAGCAAGAAGGTCAATGGTATATTATATCGGTCAATATCTTGGTGTCTTGACTTCCGGACTATTATCAGGTGCCATTGTGCGTGCTTTTGATGGGGTGGGGGGTCTTGAGGCATGGCGTTGGATTTTTATAATTGATGGGATAATATCAATTATTGTTGGTGTAATTGGGTTTTACATGCTTCCAGGAACTCCAACAGATTGCTATTCGATATGGTTAACAGATGATGAAATTCGTTTGTTGAGAAAGAGGTTGAAACAGAATCACACTGCAGGAAGACCACAAATGCATTTATTCAAATCCTTAGTTTCCAAGGAAATTTGGAAGCTGATTTTGACTTCGTGGGAGTTTTACATCTTAACTTTCTGGAATATGCTCTGTTGGAACAACAGTAACGGCTCATCTGGTGCTTATATTTTGTGGCTTCAATCTTTAAACAAATACAGCGCCGGCGATCTCCAAGACTACACAGCTTTGACACCTGGTTTGGGTATCATTTGGCTCTTCCTCACGTGCATGTATGCCGATTTATTCCAGCTGAGATGGTCTGCAATTTGGCTTTCACAAGTATTCAACATAACGGGAAATGTCATTTTAGCAGTGTGGAATGTTCCTGAGCGGGCCAAGTGGTTTGCCTGGTGCATGCAATATTTTGGTTGGGCCATGGCTCCTGTGCTTTATTCGTGGCAGAATGACATTTGCCGCAGGGATGCACAAAAGCGTGCAGTTGTTTTGGTATTCATGAATATGCTAGCACAGTCCTCAACAGCCTGGATGTCTGTTATTGTTTGGAAGACCAAGGAAGCTCCTCGCTATTTGAAAGGTTACTCTTTCACAGCCACGAGTGCCTTTACTCTATGTTTGTGGACTTTGGTGGTGATGTACTTTTACAAAAGGCAAGAAAAAAAGTTTGCTAGGCAGAACGGAATCGTGTTGTTCAATTCTAGAACAGATCCTACACATGCTGCTGAAGTAAATGTTGCTTCTGATAGTCTGGAGAAAGTTTCACGTACTAGCGTCGAGAAATTGTCTAGCACCAGCGCAGAAAAAATAACCTAGTCTGTCCACTAGGCTATGAGAGATGTAAAAATTTCATGACAATATGGATCTATTACAGAATATGACGTATATAATACGTTACCAGAGAAGATACTCTCAAATAAATGTGCTTTGTATTGGGTTAGTCCGTGGTTTACTTAATTGCGAATGCTACTGCGCATCTTGCAGACCTAAGGCCGGTAGCACTTGCCCAAAGGACGGGGTTTGGACAGTATGGCGGCCCTGACAGGTTTTTGGATAGGTACAGGTTCAATTCAATCGAAAATGCACCCTGACAGTTTAAACTTATTATACATGAAATTCGGGTTGAACTTTAGGGCATCTTTTTCCTCGAGACATCGAAGTCATTATAACTATCTATCCCGATATGGAAGATGACATTGAATCATCGTTCGGGGAAATCTATACACAGGCGAAGGGTCTGAAGACTGCTGGCTAGCACTCATATTATTGGTGTGCACGACTGCTGATAAAGCCTTAAATGTAATGCACAACGCACTAAATGTTTAATTTCAGATTAGTTGAATTATTTTCGGGACCAGAGTGGCGGGAATGTCAGAGACTACCACCAACTTCTATGACTGAGAAACAGCAGTATCCAACAACTCACCTTAATGAAGCTTAAGAAACAACTGCAAAATCAAGTTTATTGAACAGAAAATTAAATTCATCGTATTAGCATTATCGAGGCTGAAGCTCATTTAACATTCCCCTTTTCGGTTTTTCCTTGTTGCAAAGTCCTCACAATAAATTCCGACATGCCATGTTGTCACTAGCGGTCCACGTGCTCACCCATAACCAGGATTAGTTTGACAATTTTACAAGGCTTAATCAAGGTCCCTTCTATTAAATAAAAGCTAACAAACAGGTTTCTGCCAATGATATCAAGATTATACAAGCTACAAAGGCAGGAGAAAGGGTCAATTCAATTCCAAAACTGAGTATTACTTTAGATCCCGGCGTGAGCCTGCAGAAACCGAATGCGATATAAATTCAACGTTGTCTATGCAGACCAGGTACTTTGCATCAGTTTTAGCAGATATAAAACCCCATCAAATGGTGCCTTTTTGAAAAAAATTTTTGTGGGTAAAAAGCAGCACTTGTGGTTTCACAACTAACAAGAAAAAACTTTGTATATTTTGCTCGCTTGTGATACAATTGCTCCCACTAATGTTATTGAAGTTTCTTTTCGCAACCATAGCTTTCGGAACCTGCTTCGCACAGGTTGTCAACAACATTGACTCCATACGAAAGCAGAATCTGGTTAGGAACGTTCCTTACGGATCAGTCATCGATGATATGTTGACTTCCTTAACTACAGATGAAACCGATTTTATCTCCAGGCAGCTTGCAGAGTTACTGCGGTTTAATGGTACTCTGTGCGAAAAATGTCATAATAAGATGAAGTTTGCAAAAAAGACTTTGGAGGAAAACCCCGAGAAACAACACTTGATATCATTGATGCTCTATGAATACTGCTTGACTCAAAATAAAGATAAAGATTCGAAGTGCGAGTTCGTCGATTTTTTCATCACCACGAACACCTATGACAGTGTTGCTTTAAACAGTGACACAGGCCCAACCGGAGCTTACGAAGGGGCAACTTCCGTCAACTTTTTTGATAATGACTTTATTCTGTTAATAAAGAATATGAATGTTTCCTCAGGTCTTACTCTCGACTACTACTGCTACTATAAAGGGGAGTATTGTGATCAGCCTTCGACTCCAAACTTGACTCTGATCATCGACTTGGATTCGCTCTGGCCAAAGAAGGAAGAGAAGTACAACAGCCCGCCAAACTACAACACTTCGGGCAATCTCTTTAACGTCTTACATGTTTCGGACTTTCACAACGAATTGCGCTTTCAGCTTGGGTCAGAAGCAAATTGTTCTCAAGGCTTGTGTTGTCTTCCTGAATCCTACAACGAGGATTTGACTGATTTTTCATACAACTTCACCGATGTGTACAAAAACGCAGGTGCTGATGATAGCATTAGTCTTGATTTTTATGATGGTGCAAGATACTCGCTGGAAGACAACTCATATATCCCAGGAACTTATCACGACTTTCCTCAAAGCAGAGGATGGAACTTTGCCTGGACACCGGCATCAACATTTGGCAACTATGAATGTGACCCTCCTGAGGTTATGTTGAACAACAGTTTACTATACATTAGTAACCAAACAGATTCTTTGAACTTCGAATTCTCATTGTTCACTGGAGATGTTGTCGATCACGATGTCATCCATTGCGATGCAAATGTGACCAGATTTGCCGAAATCCGGTCCTTTAAAATTATGAAATATTTTCTCAAAGACATTTCAATTTATCCCACCTTGGGAAACCACGACACTTTCCCATACGGTCAATTAGCACCCCATCGCTTGAATAATGTAACATTTGATAATTCCACATACCACTGGAACGAAGAAGAAATGGCTGAGATCTGGATCCAAAATGGTTGGCTCAACCAGTCAGCTTCTTCTATTACTCAACACTATGCTGGATTTTCAACTACAACTCCAAGGGGACTAAAAATAATTTCCTTGAACTCAAACTGCTACTATCAAAAAAATTTATATTCATACATTGACGTGGAAAATGAACCAGATCTTTTCGGACAGTGGAAATTTTTGATAGACGAACTAGTTGAAAGTGAAAGCAATAATCAGCGTGTGTGGATTTTGGCTCACATTCCAGCCGGTGACACCGATGCATTACCAATACAATCAAACATCTTTGCAAAAATAGTGGAAAGGTTTTCACCATACACTATTGCAAATATTTTCTACGGACACACACACAAAGATCAATTTAAGATACTACAGAATGATGATGATGAAGCCATAAATATGGCCTGGATTTCTCAAGCAATAACACCATTGGGACCGGCAAATCCTTCTTGGAGATACTACGAGGTTGAGGACGAGTCATTCAATATCATCAATGCATACAACTACTACACCCAGCTAAACGAAACGTGGGTGAACGGACCCAAAGAACCATCATGGCTCTACGAATACTCACCCAGAGCGGCTTACGATCCTGAAAATTCCTGGCCTGAGACAGCACCATTGAATGCAACTTTTTGGGATAATTATGTACTTAAAAAGCTTGCAAACCTGCTGAATGTCGATTTCCACCAAAAGTATACGAACTACGTATACAGAAACAACCCCTACGTCCCAGACTGTAGAGATGGGGACAAAGTCTCAGACGATTGCTATTCTGATAATTATTGCTATAATGTGGGATTCAGGGTCGATGACTACACTAATTGTCTGGCCACAGTTTGACGCGAGAAGCCGATTATAATAAATTTCGATACCCAAATATATTTCACTGTTTCAATAGCTCAGAGTAGATATTCATCTACTGGAAAGCTTTAATAGAATGCCTTGTTTTTGAATTCTATAGAAGGACGACTAAGTAAACCACTACGAGTATTTTAACTATGACCCAGGCCAGGACTATCAATCACCAGTGGAATCCATTGAATCTAATCCCGTATTACACAGAATAATCACATAGAATCATTGTGACCTCCACGGAATCCTCCACGGAATCCTCCACGGCCCCTAAAGGGACCTCCTCTATGGCCGCCTCTTCCTCTTCCTCTTCCTCTGAAGCCACCTCTTCCTCCACCTCGGAAGCCGCCTCTTCTACCATAGCCTCCCTCCATTTCACTTCCAGCCTGCCCACCGTAAATTCCGCGACCGAATTGTCTGCCTTCTACAAAGCCAGGATCCAAGTCAATCTCGAGGCTTTGCCCGTCCAAATATGTGCCCTTGAGGTATTTAACTGCGTTAAGCGAACCCTCCTCATTCTTATAAATGACGAAACAAAACCCACACGGCGTTAGCTTATTGCGGTCAAGGCCCATTATGATTCTGTTGATAGTGCCGCATTTCAAGAAGAGTTCATGAATTTGTTCTTCTGTGGTGAAGTGGGTTAAGTTTCCAACGTAGATAGTCTTCAGATGCAATGCCTTGATGATGTTGTCATAGTTTCCCCTCCTGATGGATTTGCGAATCAAATACTGAGAAGGCTTGTCTAACCTCTCCGCCGAATTGGTGTACGTTTCCTCTAGAATCTCCATCGGTGAACGAAGTTAATCATACCCACGTTCAACTGGTAGCAAAGCTGCGTCCTCTCTCACGTGATTTCAGATGCTACGTGTACAATGAAGGTGAGTTGTAATATTTCTTTTTCCGAGGCTGTGAATGAAAGTTGGGGTTGCTTTCAGACTTGTAGTACGGAGACGACCGAGTTGTTCAATAAACCCCAGAAATCAACCGAAACTGCTGTTTTTAGTCCATTATTGCCCAGATCTAAGTCGGCCACTAATGCGCGGAGATGCAATCGTTGTATCTCGCTTACGCGGCATGGGCTTCTGCACAGAATACCATAACGGAGGGAGCACAGTGACACCCTACTCTTCAAAAGGAACTCAAACATGTTCAAGTCTGTTTTCAAGACGGGGATTCGAGCCTCATATAGTGTATCGGAAAATGCGTCTTTCTTTTCCGACTCATGGGCTGTTTATCCGGCTAAACACAAACAGTCAGGCAAGATGGTTTCGGTGTTTATCTTTGACAAAACTAAGTTCGAGACCCACGTCAACAGGTTATGTTCTCAAGCGGCAAACACGAGGAATCCCAAACAAATTATCAGTGAGGTGTATGAACAAATAAAGCTAGAGGTTTCAAACCTCACAAAGCTCAAGCACCCCCAGATATTGACCGTCTTGGAAGTATTGGAGGAAACAAGACTGAAGTTCATATTCGTCAGTGAACCTGTAATAGCCACTCTATTCACTTTGGACTTGACTCAAGAAACAAGTTTAAGTATTCAGAAAGGGTTACTAGAATTGTGCAAGGGATTGCAGTTTTTGCACGATCACTGTTCCATCATTCACTTGAACTTGCAGCCGACATCAGTCTTTGTGAATAATCAGGGGGATTGGAGATTGGCCGGTTTTAAATTCTTACAAAGCTTAAACGAATTATCTCCACAGGAGCGAGAAAGCTACTACATCATGAATAACTCGTCGGTTGTAGAGTATGCTAATCATAACTTGAATTTCACCGCCCCGGAGCTCATTATAGACTCTTTGAATCAGCGCTTGAGCACTGCAAATGACATATGGTCTCTAGGATTGTTGATATTCTACCTCTACAATCATGGGGACCAATTAATTCAGTGCTATGAAACAAACAGCGTGTCCGACTTCAAGCGTGAATTCCGCAAGTTTGAGCAAAAGTTCTATAATCATCGCCCGTCAGAATTAAAGTACATGTTTAAAAACGTCCCCGAGTCGTTATGGACGACAATGACCCATTTACTTGCTAGATATCCCAATGATAGAATAACAATTGACCAGTTTATTGATTCCGACTTTTTTGATGGCAGCTTGATCAAGATGATGTGGTTTATCGACGAATTCAGTACCAAATCCACGGGCGAAAAAATTGTATTTTTGGAAGGCTTGCTAGGACAAAGCGACCTACTAGGTGAATTACCTGCTACTTTCAGAAATTCGAAACTTCTCCCTTTATTGGTCGGTGCGATTAAGTCTGAGGTCAGCGTGCAACAGAATAAAAAGCTCGACCCAGAGACCGATGTCTTTCTTAGCAAAGCTTTAGTACTAGTATTTGCTATTGGCCAGTCTTTGTCAAGTTTGACATTCCAGGACCGTATCTATGATGAACTACTCAGCGGCGTTAAAGGAAAACGAACGGAGAGCAATTTTCAAAAATTGATAAAATTGTCAGTGAAAATCCGATTATCTATTGTTACAAACACACCTATTCTTTTGCAAAAACTTCAGCAAAAACAAATGGTTGATGTTATCAAGGAGCTTTCAGATCTCTGTGTAACTTTCACACCTAACGAATTAGACCTGCAAGAAGAACAAATTAAATTACAAGATAATTTTTTGAGCAACTTAGCCTTGGTGGTTGAAATGTTTGATTTCCCGTACATCAAGAACACTTTATTCCCTCTCGTTTGTCTGGTCTTTAAGACGACTACTGTACTCTCCACAAAGATTGAAACAATCAAAACATTTGACATGTTTGTGGAGAAGAAGATAATTGATAGAATAATTATCACTGAGCAACTTCTTCCTGTTGTGGAAAACCTCAAAAGCAGGGACAAGCGTATCATAAACAATCTACTTTCGTTTTTTGTCCGTCTTTCTTTTAGTCAGCATATTAATTTGGACTTGGATACTTTGGTGGAAAAAATACTCGGGCAATGTCTAAGGTTAGTGTTTGGATGCAACGACTGCACAAAAAGTGAATTCAAGGGCATGATGTCTTTGGTAAACAAGATTCAGGTGAAGGCTACCGAAGAGAAGCTCAACAAATTGAGCGACTCGACTGATTCTCAGTCTTCTGAAAACTTCAACACTTTGATTAATAGTGCTCTGATTCGACAACGATCAAATGAAGGGTCCATTAAAGTGCCAGCACTCAAACCTACTGGTTCACAACCTTTGCCGGTGAAGAACTCATCTCCTGTGTTTGTACAGCCTGCTACAGAAAGAACTCTTGTAAAGCCTTTGACTTTGTCGCCTGTGACACAGCCTACTTCCTTGAGATTTGGAGCTACTAGCGCAAAGCTGAATGAACAGGCCGTTCTTAACAACGCGAACTCAAGAAACAGCAAGTCAAACATCTCACTGAGAAGTGCAAGTGATAATCTGAAGTTTAATGCTAATTCCCGGGCCAGCAGTGAAATAGACTGGAGTTCAGCTGCTTCTTCATTTTCTCCAGTCTCCAATTTGACCAATAATACAAGCAATGCCCCACTGCCCTTATGGGCGCCGATGAATGCACAATCGGGCCAGACATCAAACAAACTTCCTCCGGGATTCACCAATGCAATCCTAACACCTACTTCCACAGGCCAACCTAGCTGGAAAGGATCTCCTCAAAACACTTCTCATGGTGATATAGACTTACTATGATATTAGTTGAAACATATTACGAGATATCTAATATTCAAATAAAAAGTAATGCATTCGTCTCTAAATAATTTATTTCCAAATTTTGCTTTTGCTTTTTCTCGTTCTCGATAACACAAAGAAAGCCATAGGATATTGCATATTTAGCGACAAATCGGCAAATGCGGAGCCATTGGTATTTAATTAGTAGACACGCTTGGCTGGTGGGACCGGCTTACAGTCATTTGGATCCAATGTAGTTGAAATAACGTCTCTGTAATCCAATGTAACAGGGCCACCAAACTCAGTTTGGTATGACAAAGTATGCTTCATCCAGTGTTCATCATCTCTTTCTGGGTAGTCATCTCTTGCATGAGCGCCTCTGGATTCTTTCCTGGCAGCAGCGGAAGTAGCCGTCTGAGTAGCACAAGTCAACAAATTCTGCAATTCTAGGGTCTCGACCATATCCGAGTTCCAAATCATCGATCTGTCAGTAGTCTTGACGTGTTTGAAAGATTCGTCAACCTTGTTGATTTTGTCAACACACTCATCCAATGTCTCCTGGGTTCTGAACACAGCACATCCCTTTTGCATAGTAGTTTGCATATTCATTCTGATTTCAGCGGTGGTCATGGTACCTTCAGCAGTTCTGATATTGTCGAGATTTTGAATGGATTCCAATCCTAAATCCTTAGAAACAGGCTTCAAAGGAGTACCAGGCGTCAAGGAATCTCTAATAGTGTGAGAAACTGCTCTGCCGAAAACAACTAAATCTAACAAAGAGTTAGCACCCAATCTGTTAGCACCATGGACAGAAGCACATGCAACTTCACCGCATGCCAATAACCCAGGAACAACCTCATCCTTTCCATCGGGGCCCTTTTTAACGACTTCACCAGTCCACTTAGTTGGAACACCACCCATATTGTAGTGAACAGTTGGCAAAATGGGAATTGGTTCTTTTGTCACATCAACACCAGCAAAAATATGAGCAGTTTCAGAGATACCAGGCAATCTTTCTTTTAAGACGGATGAGGGAATGTGAGACAATTGCAAGTACATATGGTCTTTATTTGGACCAACACCTCTTCCTTCGTTAATTTCCATTGTGATGGCTCTAGACACAACATCTCTAGAGGCCAAATCCTTGGCCGAAGGAGCGTAACGTTCCATGAAACGCTCCCCCTCAGAGTTAAGCAAGTAACCACCCTCACCTCTGGCACCTTCGGTAATCAAACAACCTGATCCGTAGATACCTGAAGGATGAAATTGAACGAATTCCAAATCCTCCAAGGGTAAACCAGCTCTCGAGACCATAGCATAACCATCTCCGGTACATGTATGGGCAGAAGTACAAGAGAAGTAAGCTCTTCCGTAACCACCAGTGGCAAGCACGGTCTTGTGAGCTCTGAACCTATGTAAAGTTCCATCTTCTTCGTTGTAGGCCACCACACCCACACATTCACCGTCCTGCATCATCAAGTCCATGGCGAAGAACTCGATGAAGAAGTGAGTGTCATGTCTCAAAGACTGACCGTACAAAGAGTGCAACAAGGCGTGTCCTGTTCTGTCAGCTACAGCACAGGTTCTGTATGCCTGACCACCCTTACCGTATTCTTTTGACTGACCACCAAAGGCTCTTTGATAGATTCTTCCTTCGTCGTTTCTACTGAAAGGAACACCGTAGTTCTCCAACTCGTAGATCGACTGGGGCGCCTCCTTAGTCATGTAATGAATGGCATCTTGATCACCCAACCAATCAGAGCCTTTCACAGTGTCATACATATGCCAATGCCAATCGTCCTTGTGCATATTTCCAAGAGCAGCGTTAATACCACCCTGCGCAGCGACAGTATGGGATCTGGTGGGAAACAACTTGGTAATACAAGCAGTCTTAAATCCGCTTTCAGCCAAACCGAAAGCAGCTCTGAGTCCGGCACCTCCAGCACCCACAACCACGCAGTCATATTCATGGTCTATGACGTGATACTTTTGTCCCAAGTACTTAGTCGCATTCACGGTTTCACCCTTGGCAGATCCAATGACCTGCTTGGCCACTCTCGATGTGGAGAGGTTTCTGAAGCTTCTCAACATGGCTTCCGCTATAAAGTTTGTAGAGGTTCGGAGGGAGAAATTCTCTCGCGAATTGTCCGGTAGTGTCCATTTTGTATGTCTGGGGTACAGGTTAGTAATGGCAAATTTCGCGCACTCTCATTTGCTGGAATTATGTGAAGAGAAAGCCGAGGTGCCCCGGGTTTCGCTCCACCTAACGAAACTCCGACGAAAGCTCCGACTTGTGCGGCGCTAGTGGTCTATTATTCGACACGTAAGGGACGCTCATCATTAGGTTCACTGCTGGTATCTCTGAGAATTCCTGAGCGTAGTTATTGCTGTGATTTAATTTGATATTCAACTTTTAATCTTCACACTATTCTGATTTTGCTTTTTCCGGTGGTACTGACGCTCCCCACATTGCAACAGATGCGGTGCCGGGTTCTTCGTGAACGAAATGCTTTTACTTATATCTTGATGGTAAAAACATGCAAGCTTCAAACCCAACGGGTGAACTGTTTCTGAGATAGCTCAATATATCGGCGGGATAAAAAGATGTGAAAAACCATTTGGAAAGAAAAAAAGGGGCGAGCTGGGAATTGAACCCAGGGCCTCTCGCATGCTTGTTTTCAGCTCAGTGTAAAGCCGTCGCCCAAAGCGAGAATCATACCACTAGACCACACGCCCGATTTTCGAAACTAAAAGACTATAGGGCCTATAAGTCTGCTAGTAAAACACGTGAATAGAACAGAACAATATTACAAGATGACATGACTTTTCGAAATTTAATCGTAGAGATTATGAATTTAGAGGGTGCTTGCTAGTGCAGATTTGAAGATTTGCTATAAATGGACCTTTTTCTAAAGAGAGAATATGAATTATTATGATAAAATTCACCATTGGAATAACGAGCTGAAGGTTATGAAATCACTGACTATAGGTCTCATTATCATTATTGTCTTTAACATTGCTTGAAAGCCATTTTTACTTCTAGATTACAGCTTAATATCACGAGTAAAACTACGAAACACACTGATAAAATTCAAGATTTGCGCTGAGCGACGTTGATATTAATAGAAAAATAGGAAACCAAAACAAAATCAGTAAACATACTTGAGAAAGTCAAAGGCAAATTTTTTGATAGAGGCATCTGGAAATAAGTCGATTTTGTTTCCAACGTTTAGGTTTATGATTATGGATGGCATGATATTCGTTGTAGGATTGCTGGCAGTCAACTTGAATAACCTCATGGCTGATGATACCCATTAATATGTTATTACAGAACCTCGATTATGATCAGTAAGCTATTTGTATTGATAGTAGAGAAAGTCCTACGTTTCAAAAGAGGACGATTAACTGTACTAAAAATGCGAAGAAATGAAAGAAAGCCCTAGTTTGGAAACATAGCACTCTAAAAAATAACGTCACCTTCGGTTTCATTCAAGACATCGTTTTCAGCCAATGTCTCAGCGCTCTTGATGATATCGCTTTCACTAGGCTCAGAGTTAGTATTCTTGCTCTTCTTGCTCTTCTTCTTCTTCTTCGCTTTGCCTGCAGTCTTGGGTTCAATATTTTCACTGGGAGTGCCAGCATCAGCATCATCAGCATCAGCATCATCATCATCGTCATCATCTCCGTCATCATCTCCAGCAGCTCTCCGCTGCGCCATGATTTCCTCTTCTTCAGCAGCAACAGCAATTTGTTTCTTCTCCTGGACCTTCTTCAACCTATAAAACTCCTCTCTGTCCAACTCATCTAATTCGGAGTTTATGTAGCTAATGGTGTTTTCAGTTCTTGGGATAATCACATGCTCAATGGCATTTACCCTACGATTAGTGACTTTGATCACCTCGTCCAAAATGATGAATGCTGTTTGCAATGATGCCAATTCCACCAATGTCTCTACGGCCCGGGTGTAGACCATCTTAGCCTTTTGTACCTGTTGTCCGCCTCTTCCTAAACCAGTCATTTTGAAGTCGTTGATGTCTTCATTGATGTGACTCTCGAATGCAGGCAAATACACACCAGAAACATTCTCTTGCTTGGCCTTTATCTGGAAACGGGCCTTCTGCACGCTTTCAATCACTTGATAAGAAATGTTATCACCAGTGGCATATTGAACTTCGGCCAATGAGAATGCAGCGGTTTGCATGACACGGCCCATCTTCCGTTTGGCGTCATCAATTCGTTGGGTGATGTCCCTGAACCGCTTCGTCAACGCTTCAGATTTCCGCTTCAACAAAGAGTGGCCTTGCTGGGCACCCTTCAACTTGCCCTTCATGACACCCAAGGTCATACGCGTCGGAAACACCTGTTCTCTGTTACCAGCTCCAGACATTGCGGCGATTGTCTCTGGTATTCAATGATAGGGATACGGCGACGGACTCGGGTCAAGGGTTTTCCCACATGAACAAACCGCGAGAGGTACTGGTGTTACTTACGAAGTTCACTTACGTATCTGGGGATCGCCAAGGTGAACTTCAGGCATTATTAAGTGCTACAATAAAGTTTTCGTTAAATCAGAAAGACTATATATCACGGATTTTCAACAGTAGAAAATTGGCTCAAATTGAACCATCGGTGATAATTATGCAAATACACAGTCCAAGCTGAGAGGCAAACGGATCATTTATCAATGGCGCCGAAAAGAAGATACGTAGCTCAACTTTTATCTTTAAAGCCAGCCGGATCAAACTAGCACAAATGAGGAGGTAAAAGAAAGTTTGGGATAGAATTTTTGATGAAATATACGTGTTGGCAGTTCCGACAGATCATCTTACCCTCAACGATTTGTGTTTCAACGAGCAAAGAGTGCAAATCTCTTAAAATGGGTTGATCGTCTTCCATAATTGGATCCAAGCCCTCTGGTTTGACCGGGGGAAGTGACGTGTTACCCAAATCCTGAGCGACCTTTAAAACTGCACTCCAGTCCAATCTGTCTAACATGTGCACAATGAAATCAGGGTTGTACTCCAGTTCCTCCTGAGCCAACTCACACTCGCTGAATTGCAAGGGGAAGGAATCGGCTGAAGAGTCACAGCTCTTCACTGCACATTTAACAAAATTAGACGTCAAGAACTTCATATTGTAGCGAGAGCCCTTTGAATTAAGATTGGTTCGCTCATCACATAAAAATTTAAACTCCGGCACATAAGCATTGCGATGGTACGACTCGATTCCGTCACATCATGTTGTGAGAGAGACACCTTCATAGCGGGCAGGCTGCTTCTTGAGGGTGGAAACAAAATTCTTGGGCACTCGAGCTCTGTTGTTCACATATCCCGGTTGCACAAACTCTTTGCCATCGGATGCATATTCCCCTGCAGTACGCAACGCTTTTCCGTACAATGCTTGTAGAACCTCACTGTCATTATTCTGCAAGTAGTTACGCACCAACGGTAAAACCCACTTGCACCGTGGCTTATCTCCGCTATTAACAAACGCTTGACAAGTCAGTACCAAAATATTTTCGTTGAAAAGACGACCAATAGCGAGCTCAGTTGGTAGGTTGCGGACAAAAAGTCTATCGTGATTAATTTTTCCTGAGCATATCTTTATACCGTCACAAGTTTCAATCAGATTATATACAAGTTTGTATAATAGCCCATCAATCAAGCCATATTGTTGGAGCCCGACACATGCTTGGAATGCTCTTTCCAATACTTCAACTGGATATATATTTGGATGCAATTGAGATGTTTGGGGCCAGGTGCGCAATGACTTGGTCATAAACGAAGGAGGATTGAAAGATTTCACCCCAGAATCTACCGCAGTAGGCCTGAGAAATTCGAGTATTTCTTTCAAGCCTGAAGCGTCTTTTCGCGAGACATAATAGTCAAATAGACTCAGTAAAAACTTCGGGTCATCTTGGATGAGATCATTGAAGTGAATTGCTTTCTTCGGTGCAAGTCCATGGCGGAATTGGCCATCAGCCAACACGGTTGCATTGTGCTCAAAAGAAGGAAGAAGATCGTAAACCAAGGACTGGTAATTGTACAACCCAGCTCGTCCGAACTTATCGAGCAAATCTTTGAATATTGCTACTGAGGGAATATGCTGTCCACCTTTTGCCAAAACTCTTGCAATCTCAAGAACAAGGGTAAGATGTTTGAGCGGATGTGTTTCAATTTCATATGAAGAAAACAACTTGCGGAACGACGCTAGATATTCATCATTATTGATCACATTGCTGATAAAATTTGGCCCCTGTGGCGCTAAAATTTCTTTGCCCGTGTCTGAGTTCGGGCGATTAAGCCATCGTCCAGACTTGTGAATATATAGATCATATCGCCGCTGGGGCTTGCTGGCAAAATAATCTGAAGCCCTTGCTTCCTCAAAAAGCTTCTGAATTTCGAAGTCAGACGCAGGCTTCTCAACGGATGTGCTTGACTTCTCATTTTCCCTAACTAAGAAAGGCAGTAGTTCACTCATCAATTCTCTTTTTGTACCGTCTTCTTTCATAGATTTAAAGAGGTTGGGACGAAACATACCGGGCTTGAACGACTTTGAAGTCATTCCCTCGTCGTACTTGAGCAGGCTCCTCAAGTTTAGTTCAATAAGACACGACGTAATAATCTGGTGCGATAGTAGCATTAAAGAGTTTTGGATCGTTGACGAGTACGTCTTGTCGGCGACACTAATTTCCAGAAGGGTATCAGGATTTGGCCAGCTATTTGAGTTATTTTCAAAAAGTTTACTTATATTCTCTTTCAAGGAGAAAGCCAGAGCGAACTTTTGTCTCAGTTCTAAAAACTGATCTGCTATGCTAGCTTGTCTTTCGAGAGCGAGCTTACGAGAAGATCTCTGATGCTCTCGCCATGACTCTGTACGTGATTGTATCTTCTCATTTTGTTTGTCACTTTTGAGACCTTGCTTTATACTTTGAATCTGCTTTTGGATAGCATCGTTTTGTTTATCGAGGTCGCTTAAAATCTGCTCGTAGTTCTCCAACTCAGCGGCCTGCAGCAGCAAGTTATCGAGGTGTTCCCTGCGTTTCAATGTACTAAGGAACTTGAGATGGACTAATACAGTGACATTTGTTGCAAGGAACATAACATGGCTAGGACTTTTTATGAGTCTCAAGAACAATAGGCTCAGTTCAGATTTATGTAAAAGATTAAGGCCCAGCCGTAATGACACTCGGGAGAAATGGTTCGTGGAATTTTGGACATGAAAGAATCTTCTGGAGATCTTTGAGTGTCTCGAGGGCAGCTTCAGTCGATCAAGCATGGTGCTGGCTCGGAATGTGCTAGCCAAACAGTCCTAAAGCTCGCTATTGGAAAACATACCACTGGCCTGATATCGAAAACTACCCCCGTACACCAGGAGTAGAGCCTAATGCTGTACATGTTGGCTCAGTGTACCTGAAATTTAGCATAATCACGTGAGTCTTTCGTGAACACATTTAAATTTCCCGAGCAAATGCTCAATTCACCTTAATATTTCAATCCAAGCACTATGAGACTCTCCGTTTTGCTCGCTACTACTCTAGCTTTGGTGTCCAAAGTGGTCGCCGAAGAGAAGGCCGATGAAGCCATTGAAGAGCATACCGATGTCGAACCCGAAACTGGGTACCCTGATCTCACCAATTTCCAACTTGATTACTTGATTGAAGAATATGCTGATTTAAGTCCCTCAGAGATTGCTGAATTTCTGCAGGGAGACACACTCACATTGAAATACACGCTTCTCAATGAAGAAGACAAATCAATCACAATCGTTGGTCTAGGTGGCTCCTTTCGTGATTCCATGACTGGCGAGCAAACCGTTAATATGACGGCTAACTCAGTAGAACCACTAGTCATTGAACCTCACAAGTCTGGAACTGTCAGACAAAGGGTTGTACTTGATTTCACGCCCAATGAATATGTTTTGGCGCCAGAGGTCTTCGTTGCATTCAGTGACCTGCTCAAACTTATTCCCGCCAGAGGTCAGCTTCTCAGCTTGAAAGAAGTCCCGATCTCCATGTTCAATCCACAGTTTTTGTTTCTAGAGTTGATCTTTTTTGTTATTTTGGCTGTTGGTGGTTATTATTTCTACACTACGGCTGTCCAAAATTACTTCAAAAAAACTGCTCCAATAAGCAAGGGCAAGGATGAGAAAGCCTTTGGAGCAGCTTCAGGCTTCGATCCAGATTGGATTCCTAAACATCATCAAGCCTTACCAAAAAAGTCGAAGGCGAGAAAAGCGTACTAAGTGTCTTTCACGGTATATTACGCCGTTGCCATATGTCATTTCTTTCTGCTGTGAGAAAAGTTCGGTCGTTCAAGAATGATCAAAAAGGAAAAGAATTTTCATTGAAACAAACATTAAGCTCTTTGCTGTAGAGGCCACTCTAATTCATTTGTATTGTTCTTGTACTGCCTTCTAGTTTGCTACTTTTTTCGCTTTCAAAACTCTCAATCCTACTATCTTCATGACTAGTGACCCACAACTAATTTGTACAGGCCCAAAATCTGCTCCCTGGAGAGTTTGCTCCTCTCTTCGGTGAACCTCCTGAAACTGTTCCTATTGCCTGGAGTTTCAACACGTCACTGATTAGGAGAGCTCTGTACGTAATGCATTTCGCAGCCACCACTCCATGGAGCGAAACATGCAGTATCCAAATAACTCAGCTCCGAGCACAGATTATAGCATTGACAGTTGTTGATAACTTGAAAGAATGAGGCTCTACTTGAACGAGCGGCCAAGAACATTTGTCATTGTCGATTCGTTGTATGCACTTATCATCCGCCACCCTGACCCAAGATACAAAGGAACTGAGCCGGGCCACAGACACGTACCCCACATTCACCACGAACGAAGCAAGCATAGAGAGGGCACACGGAAGACCTTTTCAAGCAACAAGGTTTTAGTTGAATTCTTGCAAGCTGATGCATTGGACCTTCTGCTGTTTACGGACATTACACCAAGAAAGACGAACAAATCAAAACAACTCCACGCCTTCTTAGGACTTTTAAATGTCAAAGGATACATTCACTTGGGTTTTGTGACGAGATACATCAAAGTTGCTTCGCCTCGAATTGACGAGAGTATACATATGGTTAAGGATGTTGAATTTTACTGTCTTAATAGTGATGAGTATGACTCGTGGATACACGCAAATGACGAGGACTTGCAGCCCATCCATGGTGACGAAAGCGAAGGATCCCTCAATGGGTACCCCGCCGCATCTGTCAAACGGTTTCTCTCACTGGGTCACTTCTATTATTCTAGAGGTTTTGATATCACTTGCAGCCTTCAAGAACGAGGTAACGTGAATCCCCATACATCTGTCAAAGTCTTTGGGGACCCGTACTCGAAGCGATTTGCGTGGAATAAATATATGATGGCAGATCTTATGGAAATGAGAGAGGCCTTGAACTCTTTTGAAAAATCGAAAATCGACAGTACAGGTTTCTTAACTGTTTTGATAAGAGGATACTGTAAATCTGTCAATGTTACTTTGCATGACGACGAAGATGCGCTCATGACATTAATATCCAGGCAATCCTGCAAGAAGACTGGAGTTCTTTTTGGTGAACTGGGATGTGATGACGATGGCGAAGTTCCCAACTATTTGGAATCTGAGGTCATTCTATATTCAGAGAATTTCAGCTTCTCATATGTTGTTATCCGAGGCAATGTCCCTAGCTTTTGGGAAGTTGAAAACCACTTCACAAAGAATAATTTTCTATCCAAAAACTACAAAAAACTCAAACTTACTCGTTCGTTTGAGGCATCTAACCATGCATTCACCAAACATTTTAACACACTCAACAAGCATTTTGGTGATGTGTACATTGTCAATTGTCTACTGTCTGACAAAAAAACTTACAAAGGAGAGCTTAATGAAAATTTTGTCAAGCATTACGAAGAATATACTACTATCAAGCGTCGGGCGAACTCGGAGGCTGAAGATCCCTCTGATTCCAACACAATCGCAATCAATAGTTGCAAAGTCACATTTACATCTGTACCTGTTACCCTGGCAATCATTCGAAAATACGGCTACTCCCCTAGTGTTCCCTCAGAGCTCATTAAGCCTCTCACTAAATATATGGTTGACATTGGTGCAACGTTTTATGATTCCAAGAAAGGTTTTTATGTGGGTGAGCAATTGGGTGTGTTTAGAGTGAACTCATTTGACTGTCTAAGCAAAGCCAACTTTGTATCTAAAATTATAAGTCAAGAAGTGATGGAACTAGCTTTTAGAGATATGTCGATCCCAATATCTTTGGAGACCTTGAATCATCACGCACGTCTATGGTCAGAAAATGGCGAAGTGATCAAGGTGTTAACACTGGCCTATATGACATCAAAATCCAAGGTTCAGCCGTCTTCAACTAAGGAAGCAATTAGACAACTGTTGACAAAAAAATACTTGAACATCATGAGAGACCCCAAGGCAAGTGAAACCGCAATGCTAAAATTGTTGGGCCGTTTACCAAACCAAGATGGAGTGGTTCTTTTCAATCCTGTCCACCAATACTTAAATCTGAAACTTAAGGAAAGAGCTGCGGAGTTCAGTTCCCGACAAGACATCAAGATATTCTCCACTACTTTCAATGTGAATGGCACAGTCTATCAGGAAGAAAATTTAAAGGAACTCTTTTTTCCCAAAAGGCACCCTGTGGACCAAAACTATGATCTAGTGTTCATTGGATTCCAGGAGATTGTCGAATTAACGCCAGGGAAAATGATTTCGGCTAAGTCCGATAACTTCGTTATTTGGGATAAAACGATAAAGAGGGTTTTGGATAAATGTGGACCTCTGAAAGAACAATATGTTTCATTATGGGGATGGCAATTGGGTGGAATTGCGATGCTATTGTACATTAAAGAGAGTCAAATGGGGTACATTTCCAATATTGAGGGATCTGTGAAGAAAACCGGCTTGGGAGGGATGAGTGCAAATAAAGGGGGCATTGGTGTAAGTTTTGAGTACTCTAATACCCTGTTTTGCTTTGTCACGTCACATTTGGCAGCAGGTCATGGCAATGTCGATGAAAGACACCACAATTATAAGACCCTAGCTAAAGGCATCATGTTCTTGAAACATAAGAAGGTTAGGGACCACGATGCGGTTATTTGGCTTGGAGACTTCAACTTTAGAATTGAATTGCCCAACGACGAAGTGAGGTCGTTAATCGAAAGTAAGGATTATCAAAAGCTAGTTGAATTTGATCAGTTGAATACCCAGATGGCAAATGGAGAAAGTTTTCCCTACTACAATGAAATGGAAATCTGCTTCCCTCCAACTTACAAGTTCGACAACGACACAAAAACCTACGATACTTCAGAAAAACAAAGGACTCCCGCTTGGACAGACCGGATTTTGAGCTTATCAAAGAACAATATTCTAAAGCAAGAGGTGTACGATTGTGAAGAAAACATAGTTTTTTCGGATCACAGGCCAGTCTATTCCATATTTACTGCATCGGTGGAGGTTATTAATGAAAAGACCAAGAAAGAAGTTTCTCATGAGATATTCGAGAGCTATACTAAAGTTATGGGTGATATAAACTGGCTTCTTACAGCTAATGATGTTTCCAAATTCGTAGCAAACGCCAATGACGATGTCATCCCGCCTCCCAGCTCCGACACTGCCAAATGGTGGCTTGATTCAGGATTGGCAGCCAAAGTTCATATTGAAGAACTTGAGCAATACGCCAAGAATGGAGACGTTATCGTGAATCCTTTTGCACCAATTAATCCGTTCGTGAAAACAGAGGAGCCTGCATTTATTCGCAAGGACTCCTTATTGCAAACGTTGCAGCAAACCTAATATTTATGAATGCACAAGTGGGGTTGAAACAGTAGTTGAGTTAGTTGCTCTCCTCTCTCTTATCTTGTGCTAGACTCTCGGTTGGAGTACATTCAACTAACTCCTTTCTGTTCAGTTCTATGTCCTGTAGAATTGAATTCATTTTGCTATCGAGATTATCAAGCATTTTTTCGAGGGCAGATGCCTGTTTCTCCGCATTTGTGATACTCTCGTAGGTTTCTGCTATATTCAAGTTCTCCTGAGTCATGTTGCTATGCTAACTGATGCTCAAGTTGTTGGTGAAGGATCAGCGCATTGAAACCACCGCGAACGAAAACGACAGAAAGCACGTTCGCACAAACTACAATCATTACATTTATTTTATATTTTTTTTTGAGAAGATACCTGGAAGCACTAAAAAAATTACCAAGGGTTTCTTTGAAGAATATTCAAAATAGAAATCAAAGACACAAATGAAGCCTGAGAAACATCCTCGTGGATTCCCACACCCCATTTCGTGGAGCCATCGTTCAATTCAGCTTCGATATACGTAGCAGCCTTGGACTTCGAATCTGTACCAAGAGAGTGTTCATGGTAATGCTTAACTACGAAGCTGACACCAAGCCCGTTTTTTATAGCATTTGAGAAGGCGGAAATGGGTCCGTTACCCTTTCCAGTAATCTTCTTCACTTCATCGCCGACCTTGATTTCCGCTTCAATAGAACGCTCACCCTTGTGGGAAGTGGTGATTGAGTAATCAACCAAACTGTAGTAGTATTGGGAAGTTTCGTCAGAGTCCTCATAAATTATACAGTAGTTGTTTTTGAACAAGTCACAGAGCTCTCTGTTAGTTAATTCGCGGCCCTTAGCTTCAGCTTGCAGCTGGACAGATTTGGAGAACTCGACTTGCAACCCTTTAGGAAGGTCGAGCTCAAGATTCTTCAAAATGACCCATGCTGAACCACCTTTGCCGGACTGGGAGTTTATTCTTATGATGGCCTCGTAGGTTCTTCCTATGTCGGCCGGATCAATAGGCAAGTAAGGCAATTTCCATTTTGCAATTCCATTGCTGGATTTGGCCACCTCTTTGCCATAATGGGCAAACCCTTTCTTGATGGCGTCTTGATGTGAGCCAGAAAAGGCACATACAACGAGAGCACCGCCATAAGGGGCTCTTTCGGGAACTGGAATTTTGTTGCACCTTTCGACAATGTCAATAATATCAGTGAGATTGGAAAAATCGATGTTGGGACTGACACCTTGAGAATACAAGTTGAGGCCCAATGTGACCAAGTCGACATTTCCTGTTCTTTCGCCGTTTCCAAAGAGACAGCCCTCGATTCGATCGGCACCTGCAAGCTGGCCCAATTCAGCTGCGGCCACAGCACAACCTCTGTCGTTGTGCGGATGAAGAGAAATACAAACCTTCTCCCTTTCAGATATGTTTGTGGCGAAGTATTCTATTTGATCTGCGTACACGTTTGGAGTGGACATTTCAACAGTGGCAGGCAAATTGAAGATTATTGGCTTCTCAGCAGTGGGGCCCCAAGCCAGCTTGACCGCCTCGCAAACTTTTAGCGCGTACGACCGATCGGTGTCAGAAAACGTTTCTGGAGAAAATTCAAAGTCCCATTCTGTTTTGCTCTGGCTGTCGTCGTCCTTCGTGAGCGAACGAACAAGCCGAGTACACTTGACAGCCAATTCCAAGCACTGGTCCTTTGATAGGCCGAACACCACGTTACGGAAGCAGTCAGAGGTAGCCAAGTAGATATGGACGGTCGCCTTTTTGGCACCGCGTAAGGACTCAACAGTTCTCTTGATGAGGTCCTCTCGGCAAGGAGATAAGACCTGAATGCTAACATCAGAAGGAGCGTGCTGGATGGCATATCTGGTGAAGTCGAAATCAACCTGGGATGCAGATGGAAATGCAACCTCGATTTCCTTATAGCCTATGTCCACAAGCTTATGGAAATATGCCTTTTTTTCGTCGAAGGACATGGGATCTGGAAGCGACTGGTTACCATCTCTCAAGTCGGTGGAAAGCCACCTTGGAGCCTTGTTCAAAACCTTGCTGGGCCACTGTCTGTTGGGCAAGTGGATAGGGGGAAAGGCGGTATATTTCACCGAGGGATCTGCGAGCATAGGCATGGTGTGTTGTCGTTCCTAGAAGCTTGCAGAAGATATAATTTTTCAGGTGGGAAGCAGTAGGCTTGGAGTTCGCACGATTTTCCCGGGGAAGGTGTGAGTCAGTAGAGACGGAGAAAACTGGAATGTACTGTTTTCTTTAACTCTTCCGTGCATCGTGCGTATGCCTTTTTTCGCTATGAGCTACGGACTTGGAGGGGCAGCGACCTGCTCAGTTTGTTAGAAGAAAGAGGGAAGAAAAAACGAAATATGGAACATGAGAGCAAGATCCGGGAAGTTTTCGGAGTCAGCACGAGGTCTGGTCGAGAACTGTAACACGTAAACAGATTAAATTAATACATTGAACATGCAACGTGCACCGTTTTCCGCGGACCTAAATGGCTCCTGTACTTCTCTCTAGGTTGGTCCAGCCGTTGGCACTTCCACCGAGTCCTGTTTTTTTTTTTTTTTTTTTTTTTTTTGTTTAGTTTGGTTTTCGGAATCATCTATTCTCTCCTTTGGCAAAACTGTAGTTCGATTCAATCACCTGCTAATTTACCCTAATACAGCTCCGGAGTGGCGTTTCCTGTCTTACGTCCCCGCTTACGGCCTATGCCAAGTTGTTATCCAGGCTAAGTGTTTTTCATTAGACTAACGCATAAAAAGAAATGGTTTGCCGACAACTGCCAAACCTAATCGCTATTGGACGCAGTCAAGGGCCCCTGCTCCCGGAACTCGTAGGCAGTTTATTGTCTAATTAATGTCAAACGACGCATGCAGTTTATTGACAGGCAGCTGTCAAACGTATGCGGCGGGATTGCCACGGCGGGCACGTTCCCACCAGGAAAAAAACACTTCTGCTTATACCCAAAAACTGAGAATGTATATTTCACAGAATAGCCTCTCCTGTTATTTACGGATGTAGCCGTGACGTTGGAATGTCATCAAACTGATATTTGATTATTTTTTTATTTAGTAGCTGCAGGTTTGAAGCACAGTCTTTTACGAGTATTGCTCGTGTCAAACGTGGCAGGGCGTTCTTGGTTCCCCACACGTGGGGCATCAACCACACGGCTACACATGCATCGCTAAATGAGGTGTTCCGCTTTGGTGCTCTCCCCTCGCGAGACTTTAGATTAGCAAAGGGGCTGCTCTGCAGCGAGTCTTTTCACATAAATATAGGAGCCACCAGCTCCCTTTGAATTGTATTGTAGCCTTTTTTTCTCCATATTCGAGTTTTCACAGTCTTTCCTGCCGAGATGTCCACATTGCAGAATGCTGATAACGATCATTCTGTGTTCCACTACGATGCTCTGGCTAGAAAAGGCCGGTTGTCCAAACCAAGGTGGACTGACTACTTCACCATCATATGCTCGGGGTTCGCTTTGATTTCGGACGGCTACCAAAATAACGTCATGACTATGGTCAACTCAGTGTTACAGAGATTATATCCTGATACATATGGCAGCGCTATGAAGACCCGTGTATCAAATGCGTCCACGGTGGGGACCATTTTCGGCCAGGTTGCCATTGGCATCTTGTCCGACAGGTTGAATAGAAAACAGTCGATTGTGGTAGCCACGTTATTCTTGGTTTTTGGCACCATTTTATGTGCAGCAGCTCATGGGGCTTCTGCTGAAGGCATGTTGTGGATGTTGCTTATTTTCCGGGGTGTCACGGGCTTCGGTATAGGTGCTGAATATCCGTCGTGCTCGGTATCTGCAAATGAGGCTGCAAATGAAACTTTCAAAAGAAGAGGTGGTATTTTCGTCTTGGTGACTAACCTTCCGTTATCTTTCGGTGGTCCCTTTGCATTGATCATCTTCTTAATTGTGTGGCAGATTACTGGCCTTACTAACGGGTTATGGCGTACAATGTTTGCCATTGGTGCTTTCTGGCCTTTATCGGTCTTCTATTTCAGATATAAAATGGCAACCTCTGAGTTGTTCAAAGAGTCTGCCATCAGAAAAAATGTACCTTATTGGTTGGCAATAAAGTTTTACTGGAGAAGACTTATTGGTACTTGTGTCTGCTGGTTTTTATATGATTTTGTGACATTTCCCAACAGTGTTTTCTCCTCAACGATCATCTCATCTGTGTTGTCTAACACCAAGGACCTTGAAAAGGTAGCAGAGTGGAATTTGCTTCTAGGAATTATTGCCATTCCCGGTGTGTTCATTGGTGCCCTTATTTGCGATCGAATCGGAAGAAGAAACACTCTCATGGTAGGCTTTAGTGGATACATCGTCTTTGGTCTTATCATTGGCTGCTCTTATGACAAGATTAAAAAGATCGTGCCTTTATTCATTATATTCTATGGATTAATGATGTCAATGGGAAATTTGGGTCCTGGTGACATGATGGGTTTGACTTCTTCTGAGTCCTATGCTACTCCTATTAGAGGGACATTTTATGGCTTTTCTGCGGCCATGGGTAAAGTGGGTGCTGTAGTTGGGACCCAAACTTTTACCCCAATTGAAAATAGCCTTGGAGAGAATTGGACTTTCATAATTGCGGCATGCTGTGGTGTTGCTGGTGTTCTTGTTGCATTCTTCTTTATTCCGCAATTGAAGGATGAGGACTTGCTACAAGAAGACGTCAAGTTCAAAAACTACTTATTGTCAAACGGTTGGAAAGGTACGTTTGGTGTTGAAGATGGAGTAGTAGAAATTGACACTACATCCGATGAAGAACTTGTTAAGCAGAGCTTTGAAAACCGGGCTAAGTCCTGATTTTCATCTTTTCAATTTTTTTTTTTTTTTAATTCTGCTCTAAAACCTTACTCCATGTTTTAATAACTGACTTGCTTAAGCGCAGAATTGATTATAAGCGAAGAAATAGAATAAATTTAATTCAAGCGAACTGTCCAAATAAAATACATTAAATCACCCTATAAATTACTTTAAACCTTAATTGACTCTTCATACGAAGGTGGAGGACCAAGGAACTTTGTGTTTCCCTTCTCATCGAAACCAGTATCAGTATCAAAACAGTCCACTCCATTCTCCAAAGCCTTGTTCTTCTCGATCTCTGACAAGCCCATTTCGTCTCTGGCAATCCAGATTTGCGGTGCAGGGTTCGTCACTGCTGGGTCATTATAAGCAGTTCTCACAAAGTCAGGGTTATACTGGATGTAATTGAAGTAAGAATCTGGCATGGAATCACGAACTTCCTCGAAAGAAATTGTCTTAGGCTTGAAAAATCTAGAGATTTTGCCACCCTTTTGAGGCGAGGATCTGTTTCGTGCTTGTGGTGCGGGAAGGTTGTCATAGCTGTTCTTATCAGTGCTTGGAACCTTTTCACTTGTTCCGATGGCTGTGTTATTATCAGATTCATCCTTATCCAATAATCCGCCGCTTTCAACTGGTCCATGTGTGTCTGGTAAAACCTGATCTTTTGGAGATTCGGTCAAGCCAAGTTGATTACCACCTTCCCAGTAATTTTCACCCTCAGCCTTGATTTCCTTCAAGCCTTGATCATACATTGGATACTGGAAAGTGCGGTCTCCTGAAGCAAACTTGAGGGCAGAGATGGGAACTGTCTCAAACAAAGGCAAAAACTTGATCTTAAACCAAACGTGACAGGCTGCAGTAAAGGCGATAAATACACCCTCTAACGCAACACAAGCCCAATTTTTACCAAAAACAAACAAAGCAAGAAGTAAAACTTCGGATAAGTAAATTGCAACAAACATTTGCAATAAAGCCAAGGGATAGTTTCTCCCACGCGCATCCGTTGCATTTGGTTTCATCACATGAATCAAGTTATATAAGAAAGCAACTAGAATCAAGAGGAAAGTGATGGTAGCAAACCCTAAAATGAGAGGCGCAATGATAGAATAACAGATTGCAATCAATGCAACGAGTTGAAAATTGGGGTACAAGACCGAGAAAGCCGGTTGACCCAATTTGATGGAACGATTCCACTTAGCTCTGGGTGTCTTGTCCAATATCTTTCCAAGAAACTGGGCCAATATCAACGCAACAATTCGTAATATGGCTTTGGCAGAGAATGTCAAGCCATACAAACAGAGATATGCAATGTAGAAGTTCGAGGCTTTAGGTAATTTTGTGGCCAAAAGCTTTAAAGCACTACCGGGATCGTCAATAATGCTTTGAATGGCACTGACAGCCGCAGATGCAAGCGTCAAAACCAAGAAAGATTGAACAGCCTGGAAAGCGTAGTACCAGTTCTGGCAATATCTCTCTACTTGCTGTACAGTGATACAGCCACTTACCTTACCCATCTTCTTAATGAAAGGTGGCACCAAGGACATCAAGAGAGCCAAAGCGATAGTAGGTAACAAAGAAGTTATCACACCCATTAAAACATCTGGCATTTTATTGATGAACTTGAGGAAAGTAAGTTTCTCGGTGATAAAATTGATGTTGGAAATAGCACCTACCACTGCAACAGGAATAGACCAGAAAATGATTGTCAAAGTCAAAACCGTAGAAGCAATAATCTTTTTGATTCTTCTCTTGGTCTTAGTCAAGGAAAGATTCTCCCAGATTACATCGTCAGGAGCTAAACCCACATGCTTTCCGGCCTTCTTGAGCTCTTTGTGGTAAGGAAGAGCTTGGTAAGCCTTCTGCATTTCTAATTGGGTAGGGAACTCAATAAACACAGACTTGAGCTGGGGTCTAGCATTGTGTTCTAGTTGTTCTTTCAGGATTTCGCGGTTCAACTCACCCAATCTTTCTACCCCGTAGTTCAAAGTGTCAACCTTCTTGCCGATAAGAAACTTTAATCTGTGGGTAGGACGCTTCTTGCCGTCCTTCAAGTACTTGTCCAAGTCATCCTCGGGTTGTGGCACAGGCTTGTTCTTCTTAAGACACTTCAAGCGCAACTTTACAGCAGTGATGATGGCTCCATTGACAGCCTTCTCATACTTAGCAGCCAACTTCGTCCTTTCTTTAACCAACTTGGAGAGATCGTCAAAGTCACGCGCATACCAAAGGTTTGTTGCCGTGGGAAAGTATTCTCTCAAATTGGACTCCTCTAGGGCAGCAGCAGGGATCTCTGTTAAAAGAAGGGTTCTAGACGACAAAAGAGAGTCGTACATTGGGGTGGTTTGCAAAGCATGTCTGAAGGTGGTGTAGAAGACCAACTCACGGTAGATCACAAACATGACCATGCCGAAGAATAACCAGGATATGAAGACATGGGCAAAGTATCTGTTCTTATTCTTCACATTACCATAGGTGAGCATGTCCAATTGCTTCTCTCCGTTGGAGTTTGTTGCATCCACGGAGAATATCACCGGCCACACCAAGAAACAGCCGATGAAGCAGATGATGCCGAACTCAAACAAGTACCGGAGAAAGAAGAACCCATCGGGGCCCGTTTGCTGAAGGAGGTAGCGTTGGGGCTTCTTGAAAAGGCTGGTGATCCAAGCTAATGGGCCCTTGGGGCTTTCGCCGGGCCTCAAGTCCTCGGGGACAACGGAAACGGTATTACGGGGTTCATAGACTTTTCTTTGGGATTTCCGTACGGCAAGGAAAATCGTCATAAAAACCGCCGCCAAGATCAAATTGGGGATAAGCGACGACAACAACTGCGAAGCAGACGTCGACGACGTGCTTGAACTGGAACTGCTCGACGCCATTGTTGGAGTAATTCAGCCGTGTGGAAGAATTGCCGATGGTATTTATACACCTTGGCTGATTGGGTTGAGAGCAATCCAGGCCACGCACACTAGCACTGCCAATTCTGTGCATTCCGCGAGGGTTATGCATTGCAGCAACCAGCCGCTCTTCTATGCGAGTCACCGGTGACCGATTTCCGCACGGAATTGTGCGAAAGAATATGCACTATGCCTTACATCAGAGGTGGAAGACTTTTAACGAGAGGCCCCGCAAAGAACAGGAGCAGTTTTCTTGAGCCGCGCCAGCGCCTGCCCCGCTGATAAACCCTGACCGGTGGCAGTGGCTGGAGCTGCGGTGAAGGTTTTCCGCGGGGTTAGCGGAGTTAATATTTCAGTGTTCTTTGCCGAAGGGAAGATGCTGCGACTGCATAATGGTTCGCTGTGCTCATGTGATAAAGGTAAAAATTGAGAGAAGACGTCCATTAGAATCGTTGGAATGTGCTTCAGGCGGTTTGTTACTACATTGCCAGTAAGCTAACGTGGTTGAGGAGATGTAGTCTATTGCTATTTGTAGCAGAATTGAAAGGCTGATAATTAGTAAACACCAGTGATCTAAGCTTGATAAGGTCTCTTCATGCCAGAATAAACTCAAGTATTCAAACATAAATACGAACTTTTGGAAAGGCAGACGGGGCAAAAACAGAAAAGTAAAATAAAAAAAAATAACAGACACGAGCGGTTATTTGCAGGTCAGAAGAAGCGGTGTCAATGCGAACAACGGCACGGCCAGCTCGTCCAGTGTCTCTGTACAGAAGAACCTTCAATTTAGTGGCTTTGAGGATGGCTTTGACTTTGGCTGTGCGGCGGGGGGTTCGAGGGCCTCTCAAATGTACCCGTAGTGGACGTGCCTGTATTTGGTGGAGACCCGGCAGGCCTTCTGTAGAAATTGCCGTCCTCCTCATCATCGATATTGCTCACAGGATGACCATCAGCATGCGACATGGTTCGATGGTGGGCAGGCTCTGGCATTAACGGACCTTTGGCATTGGGGTTGGCATGGAAGTTGCCCTCGTTGTCGTAATAGCCCATATCGTTGTCGTTGGCCTGCTCAGAATACTCGGGCACGTATACGTTAGGCATATCGGGGTCCCTTCGTGTCGGCTGGTTGTACTGACCTTGCGACTGGTAATACGAAGGTGGAGTCATCCACCTGGTTCCGTACAAGGGCAGCATGCCCTGACGGCTCCTGGACTTATTCACACGGATCGTGCCGAAAATGAATGCTATGATGACAAGTACGAATATGGCAAAGAACGCCCATCTGGCACCTCCAGACCAGTCGCCACCATAGTAGGATCTTGGGGCAAGTAAATGCTGAGGAACTAGTGCTACTGCCATTTGAGCAATTGCGAATATGTTATCGGAGAGAGCAGGCAAGAGCGAAGAGCCTGGGGATATGCAGTGGTATCAGGGATGCTTCAGCCTCGCGGGACAAATGAGCTCTCAAGAGTGTAGCGGGTTTCTTGAGCAATACAACGGGTAGGTGTTCTCCAGTAGCACTGTAGTACTCAAGATTTGTCGATTATTTATGCCGTCTGGATTATTATGGAGTATGCGTATATGCCGGACTCGGGACCGAGGGATGATCACCTAGACAGTGCCAAGCCTGGGAAAGGGTGTCTGGATGAGCCTCGTATGTTCACACCATTGGGCTCCCCCTAATTATGTTGCTGTGAGTAGTTCAGGCTTGTGTATCTTCTTCTCTGCCGTGGCTCTCTTTTCCTATCGTTTCCCTTGCTGCTTTATTTCTATCCCAGTCTGGCGGGCCTGCGGATATATTTAGTGCGGGATCATAGATGTAATGTTCTGCGCTCAGCCCGCTAGCGCTATCAAAAACGATAGTCTGCGGCTATGGCAGTACTAGTGCGCACCGAGATCCCCGAGAGCAGGCGAAAAAAAAGCTCCCGATTTGCGCCTTCCTCAGGGTGCGGTGCCGAACAGCTTGTTTTTGCAACTACCATAGTGAGAATGAGGCATAATCTCAAATTGAAAAGCCTATCCGTGGATGAAGACAGCGTAACGGTCTTTATAGAAAATTCATCAAATTCGCAGTATGTGAGCTTTTCGTTTCCATTTGTGGTTCCCTTTTCTCCTCTTTTCTTTTCCTTTTCACTTCTTTTCTTTTCCTTTCCATTTGCCTTTTGGCATGGTACTTCTTTCTACAGTCTCACTAACACCACCGCAGTGCCAGAGACTTCTTGGAAGAGCTGTGGGCGAAAATGACGAAAGCTGTGCTTGGTGAAACCGAATTGTGTTTAGGCTTCCAGAAACAGTGCAAAAGAGCTCACGACAACACACAATTATCTAGTCTCGTTGTTCTTCGAGAGTTTGCCGAGACAGAACACCAAGCGAATAAACTCACTCAGACCTTAGCCGCCATGCGAAGTATCATTCAAACTGTGCAGAGCGGCGGCGAAACAACCTTGAGGGATATCTACTACAAAGACGTCTCCACCTATTGTGGCAATCAGGAGAATCTGAATGCCGCCTTGAATTTAATCTCCCTGTCGTTGGGAGTTGCACTTGAAAGCATGGGTATCTTTCCGTCGCCGAAAGGCTTGATTTATGGTGGGCCGCACTTAGATTTGCTGTGGGGCTGCAAAGGGCAACTCACCTTGCGCTATTCGAATGAGTGCGCCTTGATTCCAAGTCTCAAGTCCCAAAACGTAACCAGCAGTGTATCGCATGTGGACGCGGTCGTTATATTGGAAAAAGAAGCAGTATTCAAGTCCTTCACTTCTTTTTTAAGCACTAAGAACTGCTACAAAAAGCTCGTGGTAATGACAGGAAAAGGCTTCCCCGATAGAGCAACTACGTGCATGCTCGAGGCACTACTTGCACAGTTCCCGAATGTCCCGGTGTTGGTGTTTGTCGACTCAGACGTGTATGGCTTGCGCATATTCTGGATGTATTTGCAGAAGATCCGCCGTCTGAATCCCTCGGTGTTTCTTGCCGGCTCCTTTTTACTAGAGCACAAGAACGAGCGTCTCACACTTTCGAAACGCGAATGGAAACTTATGATCAATTTCCTCACTCAAGTTTCTGCACATCTGTTTGGTGAGACTGTGGGTGACAGAAATGTGAAGTTAATTCACCGCGAGCTTTGCAGGGGACTCTTGCTCGGCAAAAAGGCAGAACTCAATGCTGTGCGCGACACTCTGGGTGCGAATAATGTCAATGATTATTTGTGGGAGAAAATTGCAGAAACCATTGGAGGCAAGTGATTTCGCGTGCTCACGGTATATGCACACCGTCTGGTGTTGGCCTTGAAAAGTCGACGTTGGGGAGAAGGTTTGTTTCACCCCACCATCCAAAAATGTCTTACACCACTCGTCAAGTCGGAGCTGCAAACACTTTAGACTACAAAGTCTACATTGAGCAAGATGGAAAGGTCGTTTCTCCTTTCCACGATATCCCTTTGTACGCTAACAAGGAAAAGACCGTTCTTAACATGATTGTTGAGGTCCCCAGATGGACCAATGCCAAGTTGGAGATCTCCAAGGAGCAGAAGCTCAACCCAATCATTCAAGACACCAAGAAAGGCAAGTTAAGATTCGTCAGAAACTGCTTCCCTCACCACGGTTACATCCACAACTACGGTGCTTTCCCACAAACTTGGGAGGACCCCAATCAGGTTCACCCAGAGACCAAAGCCAAGGGTGACAATGATCCTTTGGATGTGTGTGAAATTGGTGAGCAGGTTGCTACTCCTGGTCAAATTAAGCAAGTCAAGGTTTTGGGTGTCATGGCCTTGTTGGATGAGGGTGAGACTGACTGGAAGGTGGTCGTCATCGATGTCAACGACCCATTGGCACCTAAGTTGAACGACATCGAAGATGTCGAGACTCACTTGCCGGGTTTGTTGAGAGCTACTAACGAGTGGTTCAGAATCTATAAAATTCCAGACGGAAAGCCTGAGAACCAGTTTGCTTTCTCTGGTGAGTGCAAGAACAAGAAGTACGCTGACGAGATTATTTCTGAATGTGCTGAGGCCTGGGACAAATTGATCAAGGGTCAAAGTGCTGCTGGAGACATTGACTTGACTAACACCACTTTGAGTGGCACTCCATCTTTCTCTGCCTCTGCTGATGTTCCAAGCGCTTCTCCTCAGCCAGCTGCCCCAATTGACAAGTCCATTGACAAGTGGTTTTTCATCTCCGGTGCTCACTAAAGTGGATCGCCTTACATAGTTTAGTAAGATTTTTTTTTTTTTTTACGACTTCTGCTATTTCACAATAAAGTTCCTTGTGTGCTCTTTCCACAGTTAGTTTTTGATTTGCGCACCCAAACCTTGACTAAGAGACAGGAGACACGGCAAGACACGAAAGACACGTCGGGTCAATTGGAATCCATGGATATTGGAAAACAATACCCAGAAGCAGTAAGTAAAGACGGCTATGAGATTTTAGCGCAATTTGAAGATATACAGAGCTCTCTAGGTCTTTCGACAGTTGATTTGATAAACTACTGCAGAAGTAGCAGCGAGCTAGGGGAAGAGTTAAGCTTCCGCCTTGGCAAGACTCGAGACGAAACTCTTGCGTATTTGCAAAGAGCTAGAAGTATATTCTCCTCGGCTAATGCCGGAACACGGTTGCAGAACGAGGAGTTTATTCCTACCGGAATTGAGTCTTTGGACGCGTACATGATGGGTGGGCTTCCCGTTGGGTGCGTAACAGAAGTCTTTGGGCCTAGCGGAGCAGGGAAATCACAATTCCTTCTATGGCTAGCCATCCAAGCACAGAGGAGCTGTGACAAGAGTGAAACTCAAAACTGCATTTTTATTTCAACAGAAGCTCTGCTAGAGACAAGGCGACTTCATGACTTTGATGCACATGGTGAAAATGGCCTTGACAATATATCGTACATATACTGTCAAGACATCGAGACCCAGGATCATATAATTTTCACCCAATTAACTGCAAAAATCCAACTTGAGCTCAAAAACGGACGGAGGCCGAGGGCTGTCATCATTGACAGTATAGGCCACCATTTGCGGTCGGATGATCTGTTCATAAATGCGCTGGACTACTTACGGAGCCACTTGGCACTACAGGAGGAGAGCCTACTGGCAGTTCCCTCTTACGCGCAGCATAAAAGCATGTTTGACTCCATTACCAATAAGTTTTTCAAGGGTAATGCTGCTTTCAAGTCCAGAATCTCCAAGAAGTACTATCTTCTCACCATGTACAAGCATCTAGCGGACTTGGCCAGAGCATATAATGTGGCTGTTGTGTTGGCAAACCAGGTCAGTGATATTATAGTGGACAATCCTGAATACTTGACACTGGAGATACACGACCCGCTAAACCTTAACTTTCAAGTGGGCACGTACCTGGGCTGGGACGAAAGTTCTCTCGTTCCAGCGTGGGCAGACGGAGATTTAAGTGAAGAAGTCAATGAAGTGGCTCTAGGCAAACCCGAACGAGCACGCAACAATGGCGACACGCCCCGGGATTACTCTGCGGACAATGTGTTCATTTTAGATAGTTCCAAGATTTTGAGGCCGAAAAAGAAAATTCCGGCGATGGGTTACACGTGGTCAAAGCTTATTACCCATAGGCTTCTCCTATGGAAAGCCTACGAGCCTGTAATTACCAAAAAACGTGAGGGTACGATGGACAATACATCTAATCAGTCCAGCGAACCTCAGGCGGATTCATTGGCAAGCAGTCACAAATTCGAAGGTTATCGTTTACGTCGATTTGCCAAGGTTATATCTGCCCAAAGCGTAGGGCTCAGTGGGCCTGGCGCTGCGCTCGCGGAATTCGAAATACGCCAAACAGGAATATGTGAAGTTCGCACGTGATACAGCACGACAACGATGAAGTCGGCCGCCGAAGCGAACGTGGGGGTGTTTAGAACACACTAAGACCACGAATCGAAATCTTTGAGAAAACAGGCCAGTAAGGAATATACTGATGATCATGAAATTTATAGACGAAGTGGATATTGAACTAGTGAACCAGGAGCTCAATTTCCATTCTCCGGACAATAACCTAATAATCAAAGGAGGATGTGACCTCTTCACAACAAAAGCGATAGGGTCCGACCGCAAGTTGTTTAAGACGATAGATAAGCATTTGGACCAAATAATGGAGGACAACCAGCTCTCCCAGCTGATGGAGAGAGAAAGGAAACAATCAGTGAACTCTTTCTTTGGCAGCAGCGCGTCACCCCAACTGCATTATATAAGGCGTGGTAGTCTCAATAGTGACTTGGCTGACCGTGAGAGAAGAATGAGTGCCCACCTGCCTCTTACTCGGTCGGAAGACTCTCTTAATGTTGTCGGCGGAGAGAGCTCGTTTTCCCAGCGGTATTCTTCGGCATTGGAGGAAAACAACGACGAAGAGGCGATTGAAGAGTCGCCCTTCGGGCCGTTAAAGGATATCTCCACAAGAAAGACATTTGCTTATTTGATTGCTATCCTCAACACAACCTATCCTGATCATGATTTTTCCAACCTACAGCCTTCCACGGAAAACTTCCACAAAATCGATACATCCGAGGAGTTGGTGCATCGCTTCAACAGTGTCATGGTCTCGCTTGGGAAAAAGGAAGACTTGCTAAGTTGGATATGGGATACAATTAATGTTTACATGAATCTTATCCCTCCGCGTTCTCCCACACAGACCATGCTGAATGGAACTGAATCCCGTAAAGGCAGTCTAAGCAACGCCCTTCGCTCTTCGTCTCCCCTACAGGTGGATTCGCCCGTAATGCTTGATTCAAACTGCAAGATCTATGAATTTCAGCCGTCCGACCTGTCTATATTGGAGGACATGAATTACCCTTACCAGACGCTATGGTCCAACTACTGGTTCATATACAATAAGAAAAAGAAGCGTGTGTGTTTTCTTTACTTGACGGCAATCAATCGTGGACACCACTCGCTTGTGAATCGAACAACGACGCCTCCAGCAGGCGCTGAAGAAAGATATTCGGAATCTCGTGGTCCAAGGAGTGGATATGATGATGATTTTGAGGATGATGATGATGGTGATGATCAAGACATGGACGAGGACGGAGATGATGTTATTGGAGATATGGAAATATAAGCTGTGTACGATGGTGAAACATGCCTGTGTCTCTGCAACTGTGTGAGGAGTCGTGGAACATGGAAATATATTCGATTGTTCACCTCGAGTCAATTCCTGTATCCTGTTCACATCGATAACCTTTGTTCTCTCGTAGTTCTGCTATTTCCATTGTCTTCTTCCGTCCTCAGCTACTTGCAACCAATACTACACACTGTGGAAATAGTGTATTCCGACTCGGCGCACTATGGATTTCGTGCATGGCCGTTCCGCGCGCTCTGGCTATAATTAATGGAGTCAAGGCTCCTTGCTTTACAGAAATACCTGAACAATGAACATGAAGAGCGTTCTGATTGCTGTATTATTGGTGGCAATGTCCAATGCAATGAAGATTCAAAACTCTCTTTCCACTGAAAGTGGGATCGCCATAACATTGCCTAATAAAGCGGAAGGTGCAAAAGTGGCTAGAACATTGGTTGCCCGAGAGTCTTTGATGAGCGTTAACACAATTTCCCGTACATCGGAAGGGGGAATCATTCCGGTATCTTCAATGGAATACTATGCTGACTGTGATTTAGATGGTAACCCATATTGGCTAGTTGTCGATATTGGCTCACCTTACCGTAACATAGCTGACGGTTCTTCCTACACCATTTCCATCCGTGCGGGTGATCATCCAATCAACGACAATGTAGACCCCAGTTATCCTGGAGGTATCGTGTCGTCGCCCGCAGGCTCTCCAAGAGTCAACTTGAGGGGAAAGATTGAGAACGTCACCATGACTAATCCTAAGGAAGTGGCAAGGTTGCTGCGCTGTTTCCTCAAGAGACACCCGGACTCAAAGTGGTGGCTTCCCACAAACGTGATATCACCTCATAAAACTCATTGGGTCAAGTTCTGGGTCACAGACGCGTACATGGTGGGAGGTTTTGGTGACCGTGCATATATCGGTGCGTTGGATGGCAGAGAGTACCACGAGGCAGAGATTTTGGAATGAGTCCTGGCGATTGCTTTCAAAATCATGTTTCTCGGGAGATAAAGTGCTTTCATGTGCCGGGTTGAGTTGCTCGCTGTTCATTCCTTGTGGGCATAATCTCATAATCGTTCCATGAACTGGTGGACCCGTCTCCTGAGGAAAGTCTATTACAAATTTCACTTCTCTCGTATGTTGTCTTTGATATATAATGATTCATCAAATCTTTCGATTCTGCCGAAAGAAATATCAAGTGAGTGATAATATTTGACTTAGTTGTAGAAGAGGCAATCAGCCAGTCGCGATGTGCTCCGAAGTAATCCCCCCCGCGCTGGATTTTAATATATGAACTCTAGTTACTCTCAGCTTCAGACACAATGCTTGCCAAACAAACATCCAAAATCGCATGTCTACGCCGACAAATCCGGTGCTTTGCCATCCGCCAGGCAGACACGCCACCTCTCCAATTCCAAAAGAGGGTATCTGTGCGTTCTTTCGTGAACTGGAAAATCGCCACAATTGCCTTGATCGCCGGGGCAGGTTTGGCTTACAACGAGACTTTGTTCGAAAAGTACGCAGAGTATACGTCCATTGGCGATGAAGAGCTTCACAAGATCCAGCTTGAGTATAAACTCAAGACCCTTCCACTTTATCAAAAGCTATCAAACTGCCCCAAAGACTGGATCAAGATGAGCTCGTGGGAGAACTTGGACCGTAACATCTTGGACGGAAATGGAAACAATGTGCAAGTTAAGAATATTGTTGACGATAAGAACCCCAGCCTTACTAGTCACACGTTGGCGCAGCCCGGCGGTATTTCAATTGCGCCGATCATTTTCTACAACCCTCAATCGGGGAAAACCATCACCATGGTACATATGGGCTATCGGCTCTGTGGCTATCCATTCTTGGTTCACGGAGGAATTCTAGCAACACTCTTGAACGAAACTTTCAAGAGAAATGCGTCATTCACTGGCGGCTCGAAGAGCACGCTCAAGGATGACTTTATGGTTGAGAAGCTCTCTATCTCGTACCGGCTGCCCACGCTCGCGAACCAGTTCCTAACTGTGAAAACGAGCAAAGCGGAAACACATCCAGATCCTACAGTGGCTACGTACAAGAGCGTTATAGAGGACGAAAACGGCAAGGTTTTGGTGGAAAGTGAAGCTGTGCTCCGCAACACCGGTAGGGCAACGCACCGCGAGAGCATGTCTCGTGCCAGCAGCTGGGTGCTCTTCTAGCACCTTTGGTCACGTGCCGCAGTTTTCGTCCCAAGGAAAATCTCCGCTTTATCTGATCTGAAAATTACCTGTAATGGCGGAATCCAAAGTTGAGGTGGTCAATATAAACGACCTCAAAATCCAGCCGGATGAAGAGGTTGTTCCACACGAGCGTCAGGTGGTGGATGCGGTGATTGCTTTATGGAAGGAGGATCCATCTACCGAGTCTCTAGGAGTTGCAAAGCTCCATGCACTTGCAAAGGCAAAGCACCCGAACTGGTTACTTTCTGAGAAGAGAGTCAAAACGCTTCTCAAGAAATACGATCTTTCGCCAAACTCAAGTGCTGAGCAATTCAGCTACGCCAAGGATATCATTTCCGAGGCTACTCCTGCCCTCACCCTCCCTGACAAGGTGGATTTGGTGATGACATCCAAGAGAGGCAAAGGCTTATATGCAAAGAAACCAATTCCAAAGGGTGAATTGATTTGGGAGGAGAAGCCGTTGTTTCTCATACCTCTGTTGTCCCACTATGAGCTCATACTCACAGGAAAGGCATGCACGTACTGTGGAAAGATGGGCAATGACCAGTCGAGATCGAAGTCGGGCACTCTGGTTCTTCGAGGATTGGACTGCAACATATGTCAAGAAATCTGGTGCTCTCTGGATTGTAAAAAGCTCAATCTGACACTTCATGCGCCTTTGAAGCATGGGGGCCGTGCTACAAAAAAGCTCATAGATGCTCTGGCATTCAATAAGCTAGCCGAGTATTGCATTCTGGAACAGTGGAATGCTTTGTACGCCATAGCCATGATTTATGCTGAGTGTATTCTAGATAAAAGTGGTGTCAAGATGAGCCAGTTCAAAGCAATGGCTCGGGTCTCGCAAAAAGTGCGGTACAAGGCACTTAACTCCTCTGCTGGAGCATTCGACTCTCTTCTGGGAGGTGCGTTGTTTGTTGAAGAGCAGCAAGAAAAGTTGTGGCATGAAGGATATGAGGCGTTTTTGAAAGTTTTCCCGCTCGCTCAAGAACTTGATTTCGAAGAGTTTTTAAACATTATGGGTACTTACAATATCAATAATCTCGACTCGAGCGTCTATTTGCTCCAATCTCATTTGAACCATAGTTGCGATCCAAATACCAATGTGGATACTTCAGTGAAGAAGTCTGAAGGTTTGAAGGTTTATGCGGCTCGGGACATCAAAGCGGGAGAGGAACTCACTACAACATATGTGAACCCTTCGCATTCAGTCCAACAAAGACAACGTGAGCTCCGGGTCAACTGGGGCTTCATATGTAAGTGTCAAAAATGTAAGGCAGACATGCAGCTGCAACAAAGACGAAAGTCGAGCAGTTCCTCACTGCAAAAGGAAAGAGTACAGATAAAGAAACTTTTGGACCAGACTGCTGAGGAATTAGGCGGTGACGCTGAACTAGAAATACCCCTCGATTATAATGGTGAACGGCGGAAATCTGTGAGGTTCGATGATAAGGTATTGCAAGTGACTTGAGCAGGTCTGGTGTGTACGACCTGTTTTTTTTTGCATATAGACAGAATTATGTTTTGAAAGAAATATATAATGATGGAATCAGGTGTAAGTAAGAAATAAAAAATGAAAACTTCTATTAGACTTCATAGAGGGCATTTAGTTGAATTTGCAATTACTCGTTTTAGCAATGATTAGGACAAAATCATCCCGCGAAACAAATTTCAGGTGCTAGAAACATCGAGGTCAGAACATGTCTGATTTAGCAAAAAAGTCACTAAGGAAACTCGTAAAGTTGCGACTTAAATCACTCACAGAAGCCCAGATTGCCGCTCAATCAAGAACTGTGTTCGATGCTATAGTTAATAACGACAGGTTTCGCAATGCCCTGACAGTAGGTTTGTTCATGAACATGCCTGAAATGGAAGTGCATACCCTAGAGCTCATCAAACACTGTTTTGATCACCAAAAAAAGGTTTATCTCCCGAAGTGTGAGACCAATAGTGAAAATGGTCGCTATATGAGGCTCTTGGGAGTTGATTCGTTCCATGAGGTGATGGATTTAAAACCCTCTGGAAGTTATGATCTTCGAGAGCCGATGCATGGTGAAGATGTGATGCAAAGTGGCACTCTCGATTTGATGATTGTGCCGGGAGTTGCCTTCACTATGAGAGGAGATCGTTTAGGTCACGGTGCAGGGTATTATGACAAGTTCCTCAGTGAATTCAACAACAAGTTCGGCAAAACACCCTATTTGATAGGAGTGGGCCTTGCCGAACAATGTGTGGACTCTATGAAGACCGAACCGCACGACTGGAAAATGGATCTAGTGATTATGGGCTTACTAAATAACAACCATGTTTAATCTATTTTGCTATAACGCCTATCATACAACTTTCTAGCAATCTTTCGGGGTTTACCCAGCTGTGATACTTATTAAATAGTGCCGTGCCATCACAGCCCGCGCACTTCATGATCTCATCGACCCCTCCGGGATGGAAATCTATGTATGGCGTGATGTTGAATACTTTGCCATTTATGCAAGTCCAGCAATCGTTCCGGCTTGAATGCTTTCTTATTTCGTCGGCAGTAACTCTTACATAGGGTGCCGGCGGCGTTCCAGGCTTCACCCCGCGTAGAACGTGCTTTGGAGATTTGGATGTCAACGCTGCCCAGTCGAGAGGCGAATGACCCGGGCTTAAGACCACCTTGCTTCTCCCGTTTTTCCTTGTTGGTACCCCCAACGATGAACTACCAGCCGGGGCTCTCTGCGATGAGTTCGAGCTGGGAAACATACGTACTGGAGGTCTCCGGTGAACAATAGTTTAAGCTACCAGTCTTAAGCACGTGACTTCGCGGCCGATGCATCAACCTTGCGGACCTGTGGCCGGTCTACTCTTTCGAAGTATAGCATATAGACGCTTAAAGTCTCGAAGAGAACAGCAGATTTCGACACTTCTGTTACCTGAGAATCGCCTATTTTCCAGTATGGGTGCTTGATTAAAGATGGGATTTTTTTCATTTTAATTTTTGGGGTCTTTTGTGCAGTCTGCGTCTTGGAGAATTTGTCAAACAGTTTTTGTATGTCCTGAGCACTGGGTGCCAGAAAGTAATCACCGCCATCAACCAATACTTCAGCAGGAGTAGCCAAACCTGAATCAATAAATTCTTGTAAATTGGCCTCCGTTGGATCGGCTTGTATGATTGAGGGCCTTCTGCCCATCATCAAGGAAAGCTTGCGTCTAAAATTAGCCTTGTCACCCTCCACTGTATCTTGCAGGTCAGCACTGGAGTGTGAATCTGACCGTGGCTTTGGTCCACTAAGTTGGGCTTCGAATTTGTCAGTTTCTAGTACTTTTTCTTGATCAATCTCGGGAGACAACTTAATGATATTACCCTCAGAGTCTTTCACGAAAAGCGGTTTCCTCCTGTAGCATTCGTAATGGCCTTGAGTGTGTGAACCCTGGTGTCTTATGACAGCTTTGAGTCTATACTTGTAAATGTTGTTTTCGTTAAAATTGAACTTCCGGAAATGCCTCCTCAAGTGTTGTGTTTGGTCCTCGGTGATGGGGGCACTGTTAAGCGTCTCAACCTTGCTCTGATTGTTGAGAGTTTCAGAGACACTCTCTAAGGATGAAGACTCACTGTCGTCATGGACCTCACTCTCAGCATCAGAGCTTTCTAAGTTATCTGTATTATCGTCTGTATCGTCTCCTTTTAAGTCCACATCCTCGTTTTGGACGGTCTCATCCTCCATATCATCAACATCGGTAGTCAAAACACGGGTTCCAGACTTCACAAGTGGCACGCTGGCATCAGAAGTCTCATTTTGAAATTTTTGCAAATCAATGAGATAGCTTTCGTCTATAGACAAGGATAATTTATCGTTGAAAGTGACTCTGCATGGATTACGGCTCACAGTTACTCCATTGAATGCAGATCGTGACAAGTGTATGCCAAAGACTTTGGGCGGCTTGAGAATATGTGTTTGACGGAACACAGTAGATTTTACCTGCAGAATATCCAATCCTAGTTTATTGTAATTCCTCAAGTATTCTTCAAGTTCATTGCTAAGATCCTCATTGATGAAAAGATGCTCTTCGTTATTGTAATTAATCAACTTGTTAACTAGAGCATCCTCGGACTCGGAATTAGCATTTCCTTGGTCCTTCCACAATTTTTCATTCGCCACAATCTTCAGCAATCTGCATTTTAAGCAATGGTACTCTGTAATCGTCTCCGATTCATTTTCGTCAAGTAATTTACCTAAGTCAGTGCTAGTCTCCTGAGGAGGGTGGAGTGTCAACATCAAAAACGGAGAGATGTTAGGACGCGAAACAAAAGTGCAGTTCAAACACTTCATTTGTGAAAGAACAAGGCCGTTGAAAGGAAACTCGGCAAACTCGAGCTCAGACAATTTCTTACAAAGCTCAGCATTGCTCGCAAAATGTTCCTTGATGAGCCTCAAGATCTTGACGCACATTATGTTCTCGCTTTCAAGGGTTTCGTTGATGAGTTGCGTCAATTCGTGAGCATCGTGTTGGGACCTTGAAATCTTAGCGTTGTATATCCTCTCAATCTCGTGCAAGAATGTCCAAACTGAAACCGTACGGCTGGTCATTTGGGTATCTTGAAGCTTACTGACAATTTTTGCCAACGCCAAATGCAACCTGAGACTGAATAAATGGCTGGTTGGCTTAGGCTCGGGGTTTTCATCCTTCTGATTCGATTTCAGTTGAGATACTAGCGATATAGTCTTGGGTAAAACCACTTGATCCAAATCTGCACCGCACTTGGTGAGAGCCTCTAAAACCTCATTGAATGTACCCAACATTTTGTTCAAGTAATCAGTTAAGCCGGGCAAGGCAGAGTAAGCTTGGACGCTCGAATTCGCAAAACAGTCGTTTCTCATATTAATGAGACCCGTTGTGTACTTGTCGGGCCTTTTGGAGAACATCTTGTTTCTTTTGTTATTACTAATGAGTGGAAGAGAGGGAAAGATAATCCAGAGTGACAACGCAAAAGTAAAGAGCTTCACAACAAAAAGTCTGTGTCGTTGGAGTTGAGTTAATGTTTTGGCTATGAATGAGTCTGTCGCGTAAGGAGGCTCAATCACTTCAACACTTGTTCGATAAAGGAGACTTTCTCGAAAAGACCGTAGAAGACTCATAATGTAGGTGAACTATTTCCAGCCCCACCGCGGGGGAATATCGTAGCGGCGCGAATTCTCGGGTAAGTATCAGTGCGGCAAGCTGGAAAAAGAAATTACCATGAAGAGAACAACAAGCGCCTTCAATCCTCAAACAACTTCCTACTAGAATCGATTTCCGTATCAAATATATATCTGCTTAACTGGTATAAAGCGCTCTGGTGGGATTTTTTTTTTGCCATTCTCAAATCCGTCATTATATTTCGACAGTAGGACTTCTCTTTGTTCAGCTTACTGATTCGCGGAATACTGCCCCGGATGTTGCGACCGAGCCGAAGGTCTACCAGTTCGATGGATATCCCGAGACCATTTCAAAGTTTTAAGAAAAATATTTAGAGTTTTCCGTCGCAAGATAAAGACAATTAGATAGAAAATGGTAGCTTCAATTACGCAATCTAGAAGTTTTGCCAAATTTGCCAGACTATGCTTTGACTCTGAGATGTGCCCCAAAATTTTGACAGATCCAGGTGCGACATTTCACCAGATCACTCCGAATAAAACTTCGACATCTACATAGACAACCAGATTCTGTCTGAGTTTGTGTATACACCGGCCTACGGCTTGTGGGCGATGTCGTTCTGTTCAACATTCTACCCCTTCCAACATCGTGTATGACTTGGCACACCGTTCGAGCATATCGTCAGTGCGCTTTTTCCCTTTATCAATCCGGCTCTTGGCGGACCCAAGACGTGCGCACACCAGCCAGCCCTGCCATAAGTCCACAGGGCGAGGAGAGTGTAGGAATCGTGGCCTAGCATGAAGTTTTCCCACTCCCTTCAGTTCAATGCCGTTCCTGAGTGGTCGTCCAAGTACATATCGTACACCACTCTCAAGAAATTAATTTACTCCTTACAGAGAGAGTCATTGAAGCGGGGAAGTGGAGACCTCGAAGCCGCTCACCTTATTTCCAACGAAGCATCCACCACAAAAGACCCAGTTGAGATTTTTACAGCAGCCTTAGATACTGAACTTTCAAAGATCGAGAAATTTTTCCACACCCAGGAGGAGTTCATTTTCCAGAATATAGATGACTTGATCAAAGATATCAATAGCTTTGAGAATGAGCTAGAATCCACTGACTATGCCATCCCGCCACTCCAGCGCTATGGCTTGAAAAAGTTCTCACTGAACGAGGAGGAAGCCGGTGCCATTTGGAGTCAAAGCAAAACTTCGGATATCTCAGGCGATAATTTGGCCCGTGGAAACCAAGACACCGATTTCACACAAGATGAGAATGAGCAAGATGAGGATCATGATTATGATATACAGAACATCACCGGAAAAGGCACAGGTCGGGACGCGTCCGATGTGAACTCGTCATCCGGCAACTTGTGGAAATCAAAATCCATTGACAATTACTTAAAATCTCCCAATACTTCAGCCTGGGCAACAAATCTAGATGCTGCATCTCTTCCTCCTCAACTAGCCCTTCTCTCGGAATCTCGTGTTATTTTGAGAAAGAGAGTCATAGGCCTCTACACTACATTATCAGAGCTCAAGAGCTATATTGAACTCAATCAAACAGGCTTTAAGAAGGCAACAAAGAAATTTGATAAATCCTTGAATGCAAATCTCAAGGACAATTATATGTCGAAATTGCCTGACACCTACATATTCAGTCCTACAACTATGGCTAGGATTGATGAGAAGTTAGACGCCTTGGTTAAATTGTTTGCCCTTATTTGCAACCACGATGACCTAAATGTGGCCAAGAATGAGCTCTCCGTCCATCTTCGTGATCACGTAGTGTGGGAAAGAAATACCGTTTGGAGAGACATGATCGGTTTGGAAAGAAAGTCCCAAGCTGCAAATTCAAAAACCATTAAGCCAACAGACTCCTCGAAAGATGAAAAGAAAGGTTTGGCTTCTTTCAATCTTTCTTTCCGAAATCCCGTAATTGTCAAATTGGCTGTCATAGTTGGTATTACACTCATACTATTGAACTTTTCACCATTTTCAGATGTTTCGCAACAAAACTGTTTTGCGTTATTGGTTTGCGCTTCGCTTTTATGGGCAACAGAGACAGTTCCGTTATTTGTGACTTCTTTACTTATTCCATTATTGATAGTAAACTTTGGCGTCTTGAAATACTCGGACGGCTCTACAATGGATGCTGTGGATTCCTCAAAATACATATTGTCAACAATGTGGAACTCGGTCATACTCCTTTTACTAGGAGGCTTCACTTTAGCAGCCTCATTGACGAAGTATAGTATTGCTAAACTTATTTCGACGTGGGTATTGTCAAAGGCGGGGACGAATCCGTCAGTCGTTCTTTTTACCATTATGAGTATTGCTTTGTTTGCATCAATGTGGGTCTCAAACGTTGCTGCCCCTGTATTGTGTTTCTCCTTAATTCAACCACTCCTCAGAACGCTTCCTAGAGGTTCAAAATTCATTAATGCGTTGATCTTGGGAATTGCTTTAGCATCCAACGTTGGGGGTATGGCATCTCCTATTGCTTCTCCGCAAAATATGATTGCTATTGAAGCGATGGATCCACAGCCGTCCTGGGGCCAATGGTTTGTGATTGCTATTCCTGCTTGTATTTTAACTTTAACACTCATCTGGTTATTCTTGTTGCTAACGTTCAAATGCAATTCACAAAATACGCAATTGGTTCCTATCAGAATGATTGACGAAAAGTTTACAGTGGTTCAATGGTACGTGGTTGGAGTAAGTGTATTGACTATTGTACTTTGGTGTTTTGCATCCAAAATTGAGGGAATCTTTGGTGAGATGGGTGTCATTGCCTTACTTCCTATGATTTTATTTTTTGGTCCTGGTTTACTCACTACTGAGGATTTTAATAATTACCCATGGAATATTGTTATTTTGGCCATGGGCGGTACAGCCTTAGGGAAAGCAGTCGCGTCCTCGGGTTTACTTTCCACTATTGCAATCACCATAGAAAAGGAGGTTGAGGGCTTTTCTTTGTTCGGTGTTGCTTTGACATTTGGCTTGCTTATCTTGACAATGGCAACTTTTGTCAGTCACACTGTAGCGGCCCTCATCATAATTCCACTTGTTTCGGAGATAGGAAACAGTATGAGCAACCCGCACCCAAGATTGTTAATCATGTTGAGTGCTTTACTTTGTTCCGCAGCCATGGGTTTGCCAACCTCCGGATTTCCTAACGTGACTGCCATTTGCATGACCGATGAATTTGGCAAACCCTATTTGACTGTCAACACTTTCATCACGCGAGGTGTTCCTAGTTCCGTCATTGCCTATGTTGTAGTGGTGACCGTCGGATACACAACCATGAGGCTAATTAATTTTTAGAATTTTTTATTGCCAGCTTTATAATTGACAACGAAATGATCGCATTAAGCATTTTCTGTACCAGGAGATATCTCAAAAATTAAAAAATCCCAAAATGGACGTACTTTTACACATCCACTCCAAGCTCTGGCGCCAGAGATAACGAAGTACTGTACGATTCGCGCACGTCCACTTTTGATAGTGGTTCATGCAAGTTCGCGGTGTTTTGGGACACTTCTGGGGGACTTTGGGACATTTTTTTCGCAGCATCCGGCGCGCCACTTGGTTTTGGGAAACTCTCTTCACTTTTGGGACACTGTTGGCTCTCCGAAACAAAACTTCAACCTCCGTACCAATAAAGCAAATTCTGCAAAATTAAGTTTTTTATCTTTTGATCTCAAGTCTGGGAAGGCTACTTAGTGTTCGCCTTTTGCATAGTATTGCTCGTTTAGATTAAAGATTACATTAGTAAACTGTGTGTTCCTTATCGCATATTTCTAGTCCAAAGTACCCCAGATTGCTGCTACAACAGCTTGTTCGCGTTACGCCGAGCGAAGATAATTCCCCAGATAATATAAATACGGGACAAATGGGAACACAATTACAAATTTTATAAGAGAATTAACACAGAGCCACATGTTATACAAAGGAGCTACCATCATTACTGTGAACAAGAACTTTGATGTCATCGAAAAAGGTGCAATTGTTGTCAAAAATGACAAAATTGAAGCATTGGGACCACAGGAAGAGATGTGCTTGCAGTTTCCCGATGAAGATGTGATTGACTTGAAAGGACAGATTATTATGCCTGGTTTGATATCGCTCCATGTTCATTTAGCCCAATCACTTCTCCGGACTGCTGCTGATGACTTGGCACTTATTGAATGGTTGTGCCATAGGGTTTGGCGAATGCAAGGCTGTTTCACGGAGGATGACGGCTACGTTGCTTCACAACTCACAATTGCTGAGATGTTAAGGTCGGGAACAACTACCTTTGTAGAATCTTTGTTCGCAGAACGTTATGGATTCGAAGGAGCTGTGAAAGCTGTCGTAGAGTCCGGTATTAGGGGATGTCTTGGCAAGGTTGTCATGGATCAGCCACGCTATGCAACACAAGAAGGTATCACCATGCATCCCGGTCTTGTAGAGGACGAAAGATCTCTCGAGAACGCTGTTAGCTGCTTTGAAAAGTTCAACGGCGCCGGTGATGGCAGAGTTGAAGTATGGTTCGGAGCCAGAACCCCAGGTGGGGTATCCGAGGACTTGTACCGCTCTATGGTCAAGATAGCCAGGGAAAGAGATATAGGTATAACCATGCACTGCGCAGAAGTCAAGGCTGATCGTGAGTTTTTTGCTTCTAAGGGTCACACTCCAATGACTTACTGTCAGGAGCTAGGACTTTTGGCACCCCGCACAGTTCTTGCGCACATGGTCCACTTGGATGATAATGATATTGACATCTTGAGCAAGTCGGGGGCTTCAGTAGCTCACTGCCCTACATCTAATGCTAAGCTTGGAAGTGGGATCGCGAGAGTCAAGGAAATGCTTGAAGCTGGTACCATAGTTGGACTTGGATGTGATGGGTGTCCTTGCAATAACGTAATGGATCTCTTACAAGAAATGAAGCTAGCTTCACTTTTGCCAAAAGCCATTCATGGTGACCCTCTTCTTGTACCAGCGAAAAAAGTGATTGAAATGGCTACTATTATTGGTGCCAAAGCTGTTGGGAAGGATCATGAGATTGGCTCACTTGAAGTGGGCAAGAAAGCTGATTTCATCACAATCAACTTAACTGATAAATTATATGCGCAACCTTTAAGAGATCCTGTTTCTATGGTTGTTTACATAGCAACTGGAGCCGACGTTGATAATGTCGTGATCAATGGGAAGATGGTTATCAAAGACAAAGTTTTATTGACAATGGATGAAAGAGAAATTATCAAGAAAGCTAACATACATGGCGAGGAGGTTAGAAAGCGGGCCAAATGCTGAACAAAACGTGCTGCAGAGACTTTGTGTGTTTAAGAAACCTGACACCGTTGGCACTGAAGCCCAAATCATGCAGAATAGCTTAGCTCGTTTGGGATATACATTCACAATCTGTTTTAAACTGAATATATAAATTTTTTATCACATTGATAATATACACAATTGTAGGACGTGGATTGTTTAAGCGCAGATCAAGTTGATGGGTAAACAGTAACAATTTAAAGATCAGCAGCACTCGATTCACGTGCCTCCACAATAATCCCTTGTCTCTTTCTTCACCCCATGATCGCAATCGGTTCACCTTTCTTCAATCGTGATAACCCTTCAGAATCTAAATCACCCGAGGCACCACATATATTGCACCTTAAACGTTTCTTAAAGCTAAAGGGGAGCACAGGTACAAAGAACAAAGTAACCCAGTTGCTGGATTTAACACCGAAGACAGACTGGTTGTGGCATCTACCACAATAGCATGCGATATTCCCACCCTCTGGTAAAGGTTTGTTGAATTCTTTGACTGCCAATTAGTTTTTGCTCTTTCGATAAGCCTGATCAAGTCCAAAGATACATACATCCGATGAGAAAAAAGCAGAAATCCATATTTATGACTTAAATCTAACAAATTTGATACAGCTGTCGGTCAGAGGTCAAACTTCAAGAAAGTAACACAAGCTAGAATACGAGAATAGTTCGAAATCGGCAAGTCTTGCAGTGCCAAGTTCGGTCATACTCTGGCTATTGCTATTTGCAGACTATTAGTATACAGGATGGTTGGTCAGGAACATCCAACAGAGCACCTCTTTTTCTGGTGCTGGAAAGATTGCCCGAGCTAGCTCAAGTCATGCAAATTCCGCTTATACTATATTCTATTAGAGATTATATATCTAATATGAGAGGTAAACTAATTCAGATTACTGTTTTTGTTAAAAAAATTATTTGTGCAAATGTATAATTCCCATTCCGCAGCGTAGGTGGCACTTTACTCAAAAAATACGAGGCAGGAATGTAATATGTGATCATGGACGTAGGTTCAGCAAAAATCAGACATGTGAATATACAATGAAAAAACCACTTTATCGCAAGGAGTAGCACCCATTACTTTGTCTGGAGAACCTATAATTGTTAGTTGAATGTTATCGGGTTTTTTGAAACCATCTTCGGCATCTGTTTATAGAGGCCCCACTCCCACGGGCAAGACACACCAGTGTGCCGGTCTACGCACATATCTATGGTAACCAACTGTGCTTGCCACACCAAAGTCCGTTCATGCCACCCAAAGTAAAACAGCCACTCAGTTGGACTAAGACGCTCGCAAATCTATCAGGATCAGTACAGTTCTACTGGTACATTGGCCATGTGGCCAGTGTTTTCTTTTTCATCTTGATCCAAGTTTTCGGGTTTTTCAACAAGGCGAAAACTCGTACATTCTACCAACTCACGTTGATTTCTGAAATGATCTCATACGGGCTTGTACTCAAACAGGCATCGCTCAAAAAGGGTAATGTTTTGAAGAAGGACGTTTTGAGGAACGTCAATGTCCAATATCTTTTGTTTGCCACCGTGTTGTTTGTGACTAGTTTCGGGACACAGCCATGGCCCAAAGCCCTCTACTCCTATGTCATTTATTCATTCTTCCATTCCATTGCATACTTCAAGGCTAACTTGTTGGAATCCTTGCCTGTATCTCTTCATGTTCAAGCTGCAATCAATGACAAGATTGATTACATCACGTCAAACTTCAATGTGCAAGCATTATACTTTGCTGCTTTCAGTGAACTCACGTTGCCAATAGACTTTTTATGGCTCTTACTTACTCTCCCTTTCCTGCTTCTTAGGTCGCCAGGATACACACTTATTCAACTGTTCTTGTTGGGTAGTGTGGTTGTCTTTTTGAAAGCCAGATATGACACTTCCGAATCTACAAAAGCCGCATTGCAACAACTTGACATGAGAATTCTAGCCATACTACAGTACCCCATAGTACCACCAAGTATATCAAGATTTTATACGGTGACAGTGAAGGGTTTCATTAGGACTTACATAGGTCCTCTTGGAGTGCCCAAAGCATCCAGTGTCAAGAAGAGCCAGTGATCGACTTTTGTCAGATTTATTATGGAAGATCTGTCTTTGGTTTGACTGGGCTATTACCATACTATTTGTACAATGGATAATACAGAGAAACCTAGCCACGCCATGGTAAGCAATAGTAGTTCAGACGCAGTTTTCCAGACATGTATATTTTACAATTAAAGAATTAATATATTTAATAAATATATTAAAAATTAAATTAAATATTGATTGTACTTTACATAAAAATAATAATTTATATAATATCAGAAATATTATTAGTTAAAATATACTATCTCTTTTTGAGAGATGTTATTATAATAAAATATAATAAAAATTTTGAACAATCAGCAGGAAACCTAATATATATAATATATATAATTTATATAAAACCATATAAATTAATTAGAAAACATAAAAATTTTACATCTATTGCATTTAAATACCAAAATGTTAATGATATGCCTTTTATTTATGATTATTTTATGAAAAATAAACTATATTCAGATTTAAAATTTTATAGAATATCTAAAATTTTAAAATTCTTAGAAATAAGAAAATATAAAATATATCCTTATGAAAGTGAAGAATATTTAATTTATTCTGAATTTGTAGAAAATTTAATAAAATATGAAAATCCTAAATGGTTCTTTATGTTTTTTACGTAAATCTTTTAATAAATCTAATCTTTCATTAGATAAAGATAATTTAGATAAATTATCTTTATTATTTAAATTATATTCATTATATTTACATCCTTTTAATTTACCTGCTTCAGTTAATATATTATATTGAGGAACTAATAAAGAAATATAAGAAGTTTCTAAAGCTAATAATTCATAATTATTATCATCATTATCTAATTTTTTAGGATATAATTCTAATATACCATAAATAAAATTATTTAATCCATATTTATTTAATGCATTTTTTATTATTTTACTACCTTTATTATTTTTTTGTATTAAATGATTTCTAAATCTTAAATTTAAATTATTTGTTTTAGCTGAACCTATATAATAATTATATGATATTTTATTTATTATTATATATATTCCTGCTTTATCTTTTAATTCATTTTTTATATTATCTTAGGTCAAGAATGGCCTATATGCACTATATGCTGGAAAGATTTATTTATATATATAATAATTTATATATATATATATTTTAATAAAACTAATTTTATAAGTGTATATTTTTATATACCCAAAATAGTAAAATATTATTTAAATAAAATCAATCAGCAAATAACCAAATATAATAAATATATATATATTTTTCATATATCTTCTAATATACAATATAGATTGCCTAAAAATAGTAATACTTTTCATTATAAATTAGAAACAACTAATAATAGATCAATAAAAAATAAAATAAATATTTTTATTAAAAATGATCATTCTATATTATTTTTAGGTGCTAAAAATTTAGAATTTTCTATATAAAGGTAATAATTTAAAATTATTAAAAATACAAAATTTAATGAAAAAATTAAAAAATAAATGTAATATTATCATTAAATAAATATCGGTATATTAAATTTTAGTTATATTTTATTATCTATTGTTACTTATGATTTAAGTTTATATATTTATTTAATACAATATTCATTAACTCATATTATAATATTTTTAATATTATTATCGCGAACCGACTTGCGCACTTCAACAGTATCTTAGGTATTCTTTTCAGTTAGTTGGAGAAACACTCTTGACCACAATGGCTTCTCTGAGCAGCAAGAAAACCGCAAGCTCAAATGCTGCCACGCTCCGGGAGTTGCATTTAATTTCTTTGGTGATCAACATGCTTGCTCTTCTTGTGCTTTTCGTTTTTCACAGACCTGGAAGCAAATGGAAGTACTTCGTCTTCTCTGCTCCAGCATTTGCTTGCCAATTTGTGTTGGAGAAAAGTGGAAGACCGACATTTACGCTTGATAATGCCACCGGTCACAAAAAGCTCCTTCGAAGCGGCGATGATATAAAGGGCCCTGGCCTATTTGAGTACATGTTTGATTGTATCTATATTACTTGGATTTGCGATGTTCTAATGATTGTTCTTGGCTCGAACAAAGTTTGGTTGCTTTATTTATCTGTACCAGCTTTCATCATCTATAAAATAAGCTCTTTAGCTAAAGCTTTATTTGGAAACAAATCCCCCAGTGACCAAGCAGGCACAGCTAGCGAAGTTACGAAGGAGCCCACAAAGAGTAAAAGACAAGCTAAATTAGAAAAGAGAAACAATACTCAGAAAGTTAGATTAAGGTAGTTAGTCGATTTCCAATTCGCAATAAAATATTTAAAAAGTCCCTTTAGGCATTAGATGTTCCGGCTCATTATGGTCCTACGACTCAGGCCTAGCTCACGACCGCTGTGAGATGCGACCTTTATACCCAGGCTTTAAGTTATTCCTCGCTCATCGAAAAATCACCCGGTAGAATCCGAACGAGAAGGATATTGCTCTAGATCTCAATGATCCGTGCTTTGGCCAAGACCAACATTAGAGAGACACTAAGAAACATGGCCACAGCAGAAGCAAATATCATCAAGTCCACTGCAGAACCTGGACCAATCGAGGAGCTGATAATTGAAAAGATTACAACCGCGTTGGCGCCTTCTTACTTAAAAGTCAGTAACGACTCCCACAAACATAGTCACCATAAGCCAATGCAACTGGCCTCCAATGTTCAAGAATCTCATTTCAGATTAGAGATTGTCAGTGACAAATTCGAAGGCAAAAACATGCCTTCTCGGCACAGACTTATATATCAACTACTCGATGATGAGTTCAAAACGAAGGGTTTGCATGCACTTCAGATGAAAACTAAAACAGTGGCAGAACAAGAAAAATCGAAAAAATAGGATATATTAACGACTAATAAACTGAATTTACTTAAAAAGGTGCTCAAAACTCACAAAAATATTTCTCTATTAAGTAGCAACTCCGTTCGTACCATTTTCAGCAGACGTCGACTCCAGCACAGAAGCGTTCTTTGCAACTAACTCAACAATTCTTCTAATTACAGGCAAGCTTAACCAAGCAGGCACATATGCTTCAACACGAGAAAATGGTCGGAGATCAACATTACGGAATGGATCATTGAAATGACCATCTGTAGAAATTACCTCGAACAAGTCATCATTAGAACCATCAGTGCTCTTTACCTTATCAGCAACAGCTTGTAAAACATCGGGTGCAATTGGTGTTTCATACTCGGCAACATAGTATTGAGAAATCAATTTTTGAATTTGAATAGGCTTCAAAGAATAACAGATCTCGTAAATAATGTCAATATCATCCTTAGTGTTTTTTCTCAACTGTAACAATTTTGCTGCCTGTAGTAAATGTATTAAATAAGCCGATCCTTCTTGAACATCATGGCCCTTGCACCATTCCTCTAGCCTTGTCACATTATAATTCACTTGTAAACCACGCTTCCAGGACAAGAAGTTACGCCTCATAATCAAATCATTAAAACAAAGCGCATCAACAAATCTTAATAATTCAACAATAACTTCATTTATGACCTCACTCTCAACAAAATAAGACTTCATAGACCAATAGACTGAGTTGAAAAACGACAAAATATCATCCATTTTATATTGCACACCAGGCGAGAACACTTTAGCTAAGAATGGCGAGCTATCCGGAGCCATAAACCCTGGAAGTGACTGCGAGACAACAACTGCCGAAACTGCTTTCTTTTCCAAGTCTTTCTCCATCTTCTTCATCCACATGTTGTAGATATTATAAGAAAGTGATTCGAAATCCTCTTTTACCACCGCGACTAGTTTTAGATATTCGTCAAATTCTTCTTCACTCATATCGTGAGACAAAGCATCATTGGCAATGATTGTTTGCTGAGCATATGAGACGAAAGAGTAAAGCTCGTGAGTGTTTGACAACCAAAAAGCGCCGTTAGGAACGACCTCGTCATCCTTCAAGGTAGAGACGATGTACTGTATGGCTGCAAGGACCTCTCCCAAGAACTCTTCACTCTCCTTAGTCAAACCCAACCTCCACATATCTGATAAAATGATGATGATAATTCTTGCCGGAAATAAAACCTCTTTTCGAGTCAAGTCCACAGCAACACCAGAAGGAGGAATTTTCAATCCCTTTAATAAACCCTCCACTATCTCTCTATGTAACTGCCTTGAGTCTCTCAATAATCTGAATAATTCATCATTGATATCATCAATATCACTGATTCCATCAGTGGAAACAGCGATTACTGAGACAGGCCTTTGCAGTTGTTCCATAGAGCTATTGCCATTCCAACCAGCTGCACTACTATGGCGTTTGTTGCTGACATTTCTCATTTTGGTCATAGAGGCCAACTTCTGCTGTGATTGTAGCGCCGCAATCTCGGACTTCAATTGTTCAATATGTGTCTTGAGGTCAACCTCAATTGTATCACGTTTGACAAGGGCATCTTTAGCAGCATGAAGCTCCTCAATATTCAGCTGAACCGACAGCCTCAATTCCGCATGTTCCTTTGTCAATTGCTCAATCTTTGCCTCTGCTGCATTGTATTCTTGTTTAATAATTTCTAGTTCCTTATTCAAACTTTCAATCTCTTTCTTATGCTCTGAGCTGGATTTGTCAAATTGCGCATTGAATTCTGCTTCCCTCATCTTTAAAGCCTCAGTAGCGTTGCTAGATTGATTCAACAACTCTTTGAGATTTGTTATTTCAATCATCAAATTCTTATTGTCTTGTATCTTGCTAGTTAAGGACTGAGTTAATTCAATGACCTTGTTCTCTAACTTGTACGAAACCTCTTGCAAGTGATTAACAGATTTTGCATCTTGCTTCAACTGCGCAAATTCTCGGCGTGCCAACTTTCTTCTGATGAGAGATTGAATTGTAACGGCGGCCTTCCTTTGCGTCTTGAACTCACGTCTTGCTTGCAAACCTCTGAATGATTTCTGCAAGACGACAGCAGATTGTTCCAGCCGCATTTGTCTGAAATTCAACCTAGCTTGACGACCTCTGATAGCTCTTTGCAACATGAGAGTCGAGTCTCGAGTTTGCTTAAATTGCTTTCTCGCAAGGTACCCTCTGATTGCAGTTTGAATACCTGTTGCAGCCTTTGCCTCTTTCTCTTCTTGAATACGAGCTCTTCTGATATAACCGCGAACAAGAGATTGTAATTTCATAATAGAGCTGCGAGTTTCCAAGTATTTTCTGCGATGATAGACTTTACGCAAATTCTTTTGAATCATCACCGCCGCTCTGTGCAACTTATCAGCTCTTAACTTTTCGAAATGGGCCAACATTCCTGCCTTGAAAAAAATCTTAGTATTACCCAACTGATATTTTGAGCGATCCCCTATATTCTCTGCAAGAATTTTATCACACAATCCAGTAACCGACTCTTGTGTGGTCTCTCCACTCATAACTTTCATCCATTCATCTGAAGAAACCAAAATGTGGTATCTATCAGCAAACTCAACGTATGTCCATCTCGAAGGAAATCCAGCGCATGAAATCCTAATCGTCTCTAGAACACCACAAGCTCGTAATTGAGACAAAACCATTAATGAATTGAACTCCCATGCCTTCTTCTCTTCATTTGGTTTGATGCATCTTATGTAATGGACATTTGTTGAGTCTATCGTCTTCATGAGCTCGATTAAGGAGTTTTTGAAGAGTGAACCTAGAGTTGGTTTTTTAGATGCAATAGACTTTTTCCCTGAATTACTAGAGTTTGCACCTTCTATAGCAGCGTTGTTCTTATCGAGAACTGACAAAATACTTTGCAACATCGCATTCTCGGTGTTCTTTAGAACGTCCAAATGGCCCTCACCAACTGTATCTCTGTTTTTCTCAATAAATCCCTCAATATCGTAAGTAACGTCAAGTGCATAATGAGCAACAATGAATTTAGTCTGCCCAAAGCGTGGTTTTTTAAACACTTTGTTAGTTGGGGGCTTATCGAGGTTTTGGTGCATCTTCTCGATCCATGATTGGTCATTTCCAGCTGGCAATCTTGACTCTTCATCCAAAAGAGACAAAATACCTAGTCTGTTTTCGATCAAATTTATGCAAGGTTGATTGTCCGCAAAATCAATGAAAGACCATTCGATTTCTTCTTTGACATATTCTTCTTGTTCTAACTTGAAAACATGTTGGTTAAACTCCTGCTGCAACTTCTCGTTAGCGTAGTTAATGCAAAACTGCTCGAACGAATTCTTTTCAAAGTGCTCGAACCCATATATATCCAAAACACCAATGAATGAATTTATATTTTTAGCAACTTCGGGAGGACATAAATCAGCGTTGATATAATCAACAAGCCAATCAAACAACGCCGAATAAATGTATTTTGCGAAAGAGTCTCGTGCAACCAAGGCCTGTTTATGATTAAGATTACTGATAATCTTTTCAGATCTCGTAGTAATTTGTTTCTTCACACACCATTTGCTAAAATTGAGCGCATCAATGCCCAACAATTGACATGCTTTGACCAAGTTTGGCTCATCAGCAGACAAATGAGCATCGTTTCTTGTTGCACTAATCTCGATATTACCAATGTGCAAAAGAGCAGCTAAAACCTTGTAAATATCAGCCTGTTTTGATGAATCAATACCGATTAATGACAAAGATTCATTGGTTATAACAAAATCTTGGCCGTCGTCAACACCAGGTATATTAATGGTTTCACCTTGATTGGTATATTTGAAGTCTTCTGCGGAGGTCAATCCCAAAGCAGACTTTTCATCCTCGTTCATACCCGCCAACATTTGATAAAAAATATGGTAGTTTCTCTCATTGTTGGGCTGAAATACCAATCGAGATCTCTCCAACAAATAAGTTCGTACCCTGGCACCTATAATTGAGGTCTTCGTATCAAAAAGGATCTCTAAATACTTACCAAATCTTGACGAGTTGTCATTCCTTGTAGTTTTAGCATTTCCGAAAGCCTCTGTGATAGGGTTGGTTGCCAAAATCTGTTTCTCCACTTCCGACATATCAGATTTATGATCGGTTCCGACTTTGACCTCCAACTCCGAGTCCTCCTCAACAGATGCAAAGTATCTCATGATGTATTTTGCACTCACAGTTTTCCCAGCACCAGACTCTCCACTTACCACAATAGTTTGATTTTTGCCGTCCATTTTCATACAGCGGTAAGCATCTTCTGCAATTGCAAAAAGATGAGGATCCAATTCACCCCTGCGCTTTCCAGCGTATGCCTGTATGATATCTTGTGAGTAAAGTTGATCAACTTTTTGGAAGGGATTGGTGGCAATCAAGACTATACCAGAATAAGTATAGATGTTCAATTGCGCGTAACGAACCTTGATTGCATGCAAAACAGCTGGCTCGTTAAGGTATGACAAAGAAGTCAAATCCTCAGCAGCTTCCAAGATAGGAGGATTTCGTAAAGGAGGTAACTTGTCGTTGTCCTCACTGAGGTTCTCAGTTTCAACAACATATACTTGGGATTCATCGGTTTCCGAAACAAAAGCTAGTTTGTGTTTATTCCCATTCTTTTCGTTTGATTGAACGGATACACCTATCCAACCTAGTTTATCATCTGGATACCAACAGCGACTTTAAAGGGGTTAGTAAAAAGCCAATCAAAGCTAGAACTTATCGCTCTTGTAGAAAGGTAAACATACGTTCCAACATCATACACTGAAACCATTTCGTGTGTATTGAATCAGTGAGTTTATATGTTTGATGGGAATTATAGCGTGAACTGATACACGTGTTTGCCTGATTGAATCAGACACCTTTTGGTAGATCACTGCCAGAGGGGCTGATGCGTCTGTTAATATGGACGATCGGCCGAAACGCCGGTAAAATTGTACAATATGAGCAGGGAAATAAAAGACCAAAACAAACACAAGCCCTTTTTCTAGCTTCTAGGCGGTGGAAAACTTTAGTGCTACTTAGTCCAAGCGGATCAGAAAGAAGAAAAGACCGTGTATGTACACTTTGATGAAGCTTTTTTTGGCAGGTGAGGAAAGTTGGACAGCGCGGTTTATCACGTGCGAGGTTTTGAATGTTTTCAACTGTTTACTCGCTACATGCAGATGCTATGAAGAACAACAACAATTGTTGACGTTGAAGTATCAGCAATTTTTAGTCTAGGTGGGTCGCCAGCCGCAGTATCTGTATTAGATACCTAGGAATCGAATTTTCACATACCATGTAGAAGAGATACGCGTCTTTTGGGCAAAGTCCGATGAAATCAAACGAGATTACATACAGGGATTTTTAGGCGACCGCGACTCGAGACGAGTTTCTTGAAACAAATCAGAGGATAGGACGAAACGCAGAAAATGAGCTCTGTGCCGGACTGAATTCGAGACGGCCCAAGCTAACTACCATCAAATCAAGAATCAAAATAGAACCAATTCAAGAAGGCCCCTCAAACAGAAAGGAGACATGCATACTCCATGTGGGATTCAAAAGGACGTAGATATAAACAGAAAGAGTGCAATGTCATCCATTCACTCTATAACTTTGACTTGAAGGCTGGATGCTCAAGCGGCTCATACACCTGATTGAAAAGACGATCGTCTGGTGTATTTCTGCTCAAAGCTGTTATGTCGACAAACGATTCGTCTAAGTGCTGAATAGTAGGTGCACCTAATAATCTCATGTTCATAGTCATCTCATCTTTCAAAATTTGAATGGCTTTGAATACACCATCATCTCCGTAGGTCGACATGGCATATAAGAATGGCCTTCCAATACCTACTCCAGTAGCACCAAGCGCTATAGCCTTGAGAACATCGCTCGCTCTGCGTACACCACCATCGACAAAAATCTCCATTCTCCCCAAAAGCCCACGTTCCCTTAACACAGGATTGAGGTTTGCTAAAATTTCGATGGGCCCTTTGACGGAGTCAAGTTGCCGACCGCCATGATTCGAGAGAACAATGCCATCCACTTTGTATTCAATGGCCTTGAGTGCATCTGCCACACTCTGCACACCCTTAAGAATAATAGGCATCTTAGTGATGGAACGGAACCACTCAACATCATTCCAGTTCAAAGCAGTATCTATGAACAGAGAAATTGCTCTGGCAGCTCCTTGTGTCCGGTCGGCATCTTCGCCCTCACCCTGGACATGAGATAAGTCCTCCACATTTTTAGATCTCATGTCCTTTTCTCTTCTTCCTAGTTGAGGAGCATCCACAGTGATGAAGAGACCCTTAATGCCCCTCTTTTCAGCATGCTGAACTAGTTTGCGAGTGACTTCACGATCTGAATTGACATACAACTGGAACCATTGTGTTTGCTTGCCATCAGCCTCATCCATTATCTCATCAAATGAACAAGATGCCAAGGTAGGAATCATCTGAATGACGTCTTGTCTTGCAGCTGCGCGAGTAAGAACCTTCTCACCGTCAGGATGGCCCAATTTGCCGAGTGCTGTTGCAGTGATATAGAACGGTACAGACGTCTTGGTGCCTAACATTGTAGTACTCAAGTCAATTTGAGAAACATTGACTAGAATCTTTGGGTTGAAGTAAATCTTGTGGTAAGACAAATGGTTGTTTCGTAATGCGATTTCATCGTCGGCACCAGACGAGTAGTAAGCCCATGCTGTTTTTTCCATAGTGTACTTCGCCACATATTCAAAGTCATGGAGATTATACATCTGGCCGAGGTCGGGCATTGCCTTAAGATGGTTCCTTCTCAGCTTCTCTTCCTCACTAAGAGGCTCACCGTCCTCATCCAACTCGACGTCATCAGCTTCGCCATGATCAGCACTTATCTGCGCTGTCGTGACTGGGATTGGATCTTTACCATCCTGCTCATCATATTCCACATCGAACTCATCCACAACTTGTCTGGACGACAGTTGCGTTGAAGAGGAAATGGCGGAGGCCCTTGGAGCATTCTGCTTTTTGGGTTTTACTTGTGGCTTCGAGGACTCGTCGACTGGTCCAAGATGATACTTTTCCGGTAAGTATTTTGTCAAGGTGTCGCTCGGGTGAATGGGGTCAAAAGCCTTCGTAGCGTCCTTCCCCGCGTATTTCAAGATGATGGCAGAACCACCAGGATGTTCATCAAGGAAGTCAGTAACGTCGTATGCTTTTCCATGAATAATGACCCAGCAATCTGACTTGGAATTATGTGAGCCAACTTCTTGATAAGTGAGCATATTTAGCTTTATTTCGTTGTTCTCGATGTCAGAGTGTTGTGGTGACGTGAGACAGCACCAAGTGCACTTGGAAAGAAATAGCGGATCACCTGGAAAGGAATAGCGGATCTGACTCTAGCCAAAAACAAAACAGGAAGGACGGCCGACCAAAACGTAGAAAAATAGCGGTGTCTATTTCGGTTATCTATACCGATTAGAAAAGCCGATTGTGTGCTAATTGGCAATCTCAAGCAATCTCTAGGTAATAGTCCAGATAGGGCTCGGGCCATGGTGTGGGGAGGGGAGTCGCACAATCTAGCCAGTAGGAAGGGCTCCGTTCGTCACGGTCATGTGAGCACAGTCCTGCGAAGCCGAGGCTGCCATGAAGACTCTTGTGGTGAACTTAACCCCGATGCAGGTTTGTAAGGGCGATCGGGAACGCTCCAAACAGACAGTAGGGTCTTTTTGGGCCCCTGGGTGATTCGAAAGTTAAGAGAACAAGTGCCAAGACAGAAAACACCCGAACAATCGGGGTTTGGGCCATAATCCTGCCGTAGTGGCTTTGGACTTTGACAGGTGCCAAAATCGGAATCTTGCTGTAGCTTGATGCGGTCGTGTTCGTGTCGAAGGAAAATGCCGCTGCTTTACGAATTCGGGCCCGACAAACAATGCTTCAGAACAGTATCTAATTGTGCTTTGGTGCAAAATCAAGTAGCCATGTTGGTCACCTTTACTGAGTTCTTTTATCTTTTATCTTTTATCTTTCTTTTTTTAATATCTTTCAGACGATATTCTTATTTGGGCCCAGCACAGGCTGCGCCGCAGCGAGGAAAGAAATAAAATTGGATGTGGCCACTCATTCGCAATGTCGTCACATCTGAGGGGTGTATTTTTTCCTCCCGATGCGAACCGTAACTGTAATCCGGCCGCCAACCGCACCTGGGATTTTTTTTTTTGGACTCGTCTGTCAGTGCGCATGACTCTTCGACGCAACCGAAAGCAAAATAGTTAAGTTCGCCTTTCTTCGAGAAATCTATTACTTCATTCTTGAATTTGTCCTGCGTCTGCGCAGCCCAGTTTCCTCTACCAAAAAAGTTTCCTCGGTGGTTATCAAAAGCGTTTACCCTACTGCGGTGCGACTATAATTTTTGTCTTCTCAATGCGCTAGTCGCATTATTCAGAGCGAGAGAGGAAGTTCAAGAAAAGTTTGATTAAACTACAACAAAACCCGCCACTCCATCATTCATCATTTCTTAAAAAAAAAAAACAAAAAAAAAAAACCTTCTGCCTAGCGTTAGTGCAAACGGCTCTGACTCGACTCAGAACCTGCGATCCTTGTCATGGTTCTCTTGAACGGCGTGAAGTACGCCTGTGACAGGTGTATAAGGGGCCATAGGGCAACCTCGTGTACACATACAGACCAGCCTTTGACTATGATAAAGTCGAAGGGGAGGCCTGCCTCGCAATGCCAGCATTGCCGAGATCAGCGAAAAATGAAGAACGTTCACGCAAACTGCAACTGTGGCAAGAAGGGAAAGTCTCCCGGACAGCATTTAGCCTCTTGTGTGTGCTACAAAGATTCACATTGCACTTGTCCTAACAAAGAGAAAAAGGCTAACAATAAGAAAAAAGTCGAGCCTATGTCCACGGAACACAGTGATCCAGCTCGTGCCGAGCCCTTGAGCCACCATCGGTCTTCCCTAAGAGTCCTGGACTTCTCGATAGAGGATGTTGCAATACCATTTGAAGCAGACGAAGGTTTGTTAGACTATTTATCTTCGCCAAGCTCCTTCTCGGATAGCAGCAACAAGATGTATGGGATACAAGAGCCACATGCTACTAATTTGCGTGCTCAAGGTGCATCGCCTTTCATTCGAGACACACTGCAAACCCTTAGAAGCTCCAACAGCTCTCTAGGGCAGTCTCACGCTGGGAGACAGCAAGCTGCAGACCGGCCCAATATTGGACAACCGCATTCACTGCAAAATATTCAAAACTTAACCAATTTTCCTAATCCACCTACCGATGCTGATTTGGATCTAGTTGAAAGTATGTTCCCGCTTTTTCCGTTAGTGGGATTCAACCTGTTTGAGGATGACAAATCCCTCCCGCTACTGGCGCTACCGCCTCTGAACAGCTTCATAGGTGAAACCTTGAGCAGCGACCCAATTCTTGAAAGAGGAGGCATCGCTCAGAGATCAGAGATATTTCCTACTGTCAATACCCGAACTAAGAGCAACCACAATCACATGGGGCCAGGGCCGACATCAAATCTGTATTCAAACCAGCATTCATCTGCATCACTCAACCACACAATTGGGTCTCCCAACCCTCAGCGTGTCCGTGATACTTCGCTTTCAGGAAACGGAACCTCCCATTCTTTTCGCCCGAGAAGATCCGAGAGTGTATTATCAGCAGCTTCTACTTCCTCAAACATAAGTAAACATAATTTTTTTGATACACCTATAAATGGCCTGATACAGTTCCCAAAGACACCAAGCTCTGCTGCTCTCCATCAACTTAGTTTATCACAGAATAACTCACATGATGGTATCAACCAGACGTACGTCAACTCACCAGATTTATCCCTTGAGAATCATCTGTTGTACAATTTGAGCGATGAAGACACTCAAAGAAGTGGAAAGAGTGGATACTCTACCCCTCAACACTCGATTCCTTCTCGACTGCTTCTGCAGAGCAAAAAGAAGTTGCCTCTTTCCAGATCTCATTCACAGATCCACCACAATGGAGTGAGTAAGGAGAGATTTCCATTGCACGAAAAAACAGCCTCTCTGGCTGAGTCTCTTTCGCATTTGATCAACGATCGGATGTTTTCTCCGTACCAGGGCCAGCTGAAACATTCGGTACAGGAACCTGAAAACTATCTCCGAGATGTGGCAGAGGAATTTCTACCCGAGGTTGAGAATGGAGCTATTAACCAAGCAAACTCTTCAGCAAATTTGCCCAATAAGGCTTCGAATCATGACACATTTTATCCGCCATTAATGCCAGAAGCTGAAGAGCTCTCGCAGATTCCCATGTACCAAGAGCTTTTCGAATCCACTCAGAATGGCTGGTAGTCTGGTGCTTTGGATGTTGGCCCAATAACCCTTATAGAATTATGTATTTTAAATTCAAGTGTATAATCAAGTTAAGTGGCCAATGCTCGTATGGGGGATCATGCAGTAGATTTGGATTCATCCTGCAAAGAGAGGTGTTTTAAGCGATTTACATTCGAGTCTATCAGTAGCATTTGCCCCTGAGAGTCTTCCTTAAGATGATCCTTGTGCTTCTCAAGATTGCTCTTTGGAACAACAGCATTGTCTGTTTGGTTGTGTAAATATAGTAGAAGCATTTCATCCTTCACATCCAAGATTGACTTTTGCTCGACCTCTTGCAATGACGCAAGCCTGATTAAATATTCGAGGAGAGACAAATAATTGTATTTCTCACTTTTACTGCTTTTGTGATCCACTTTGCTTGATTCGTCACTCTCTTCATCTGAATCACCAGCAAAATCAGAGCTGGTTTCACCTAATGCAACATATTCGGTGCCGGAGTTTGTCTGTATTTTCAATGTTAAAACCGGCGAATTTGAACCTTCCAATTTTAGCAATTTTCCACTTGCACTAAAAAACTGTTTCTTGATACTATTAAGTTTGAACCGCTTCACTTGAGGTTGGGTATCGTCTTCATGATAGCGCCCATCATCGAAATCTTCGCTGATAACTAGTTCGTAGTCAAACGATTTTTTGCTGGTTCTTTCCAAAACACACAGACAACGAGCGAATTCCTCTTTCCAAGTAATTGCACTTGATAAAAACTCAGTTTCGTCTGAATCCCCTGCACTAGTTGGTTGGTTATCTTCCACATATTTTAGCCGGCTCGGGTTGTAGAAAACTGAATAGAACGTGAGGTCAAAAACAGGACCAACCTGGCCAAACTCCGATGTAGAGCCAGAATCAAAATCAGAATTCGACTTGCAAATTTGATTGGAAGCTTGAAGTAATCGGCTAGGAGAGATTTTTGGATCTAAAGCCGTAGGCAAATTGACCCCACTGGTGACTAACGCAAGACTGATAAGAGGAATGGCCTCATTTATTGAGTCAAGAAGAGCACTGATTTTTGCTTCGGCAATCTTAACCATTTCTTTCTCATTTGAATTGCTGAGGCCACTCAAAATGTCGTATAGTTCCACATCAAACTGGTCGATTTCCTCCTTCAAGTCATTCACCAAACCCACGGTTGCATCTAACGCGGAGTTCCCTCTCGTAGCAGCGAGTCTGATAAGATCAATTGAAGTTGAAAGAATGGTAATTTTAGTCTGGAGCTTGGCTTTCTTGTTTAACAAATTCTTCTTTTGTGATTCGGGGATTTTGTCGAGGAGTTTTGTCACCGTCTTTATGGCAAAACCCGATGCTAGAGATATACCTGATCTGATAGCAAACGTAACTGCCTGATTGCTCGCCTTTGCGAGAATTTCGTCCATGTGTGAGCGATGTTCAAGACAAGTTTTGAAAATGTGCTGGCTGCACAAACGTTAGATGAAAATGTACAGATATAACCTTCGCTGGATGCGAAAGGAGCTTGTAGTTTGGAGGAAAGAGAGAGAGCAGAGATTAGCCATGAGTGCGCGAATATGTCGCTGGAGCGCTAGTTAAGTAGAGAATTCCAAAAACAGTGAACACGAAAAGCAGCGGAGAAGAAAAATAAGACGGTTAGACACAAAGAGGAAATACAACAAAAGACGCGTATATGAGATACATTCCGAAAACTTTTGTGACGTGAGTTCGACCGTTCAGTTACGAGCTTCGCTTGTACCCTGCGATTATTGATCCACCGCATGTTGTTGCAATCGCGAAAGGCATGTTAGCCACAGGAAGATAAACACAACACTTTTTTAATTTAAGATCCACATCCCCTAAAACGCTGGAATATGGCCGTGAGAAAACCCCTCACAGCATTCACTACACCTTTGGGGTCTGGCGCAGGTGTACCTAAAGAAAACAGGCCGCCTAGAATTAAGGACTCTGATACGCGTCTTGCAAAACCGTTCCGCGTTCCATTTGCTACGAAAGATATAAATAGTGCAAATCCAAGCCTGAGGCTTCCCGATCGACAAGCAAAAAAGGGCGTGAAAAGGTATATCGATGACTCAGCTTCTGCGGATGATGCCTCTGACTTCAATGTGAACGAAAACGACGAAGTTGTGCGTCCAAAGAAGAGAGGAGCGCTCATGCCTCGAGCTGTGCTTCAGGGAAATGTACTAATTAAGAATGAGAATGCTTTCCGCAAACTGTTTGTTGTTCCCTTTGCTGGAAAGAATGTTTCTCTGGAGCATCTGATGAATGAGTTGCCACCACCTCCGCTCGGCACAAAACGTAAAATCGTGTTGCCTCCACGGGCTTTACATGACCCCACAAGCGAGTTTGCCATTGTTTTGTATGATCCTACTGTAGATATTTTTCCAACATTGCCGAATAACCCAGAGCAAACAGATTCCAGCACTGAGGTCCGTCCGTCTTCCGAGGAGCCCGATTCGACCGAGGATACGGTTGTTAAGAAAAGAAGACCACAGAAGTCGTTGGCTGAAATTTTGGGCATTTGCAAAACGCCTGATGCTTCACTAAAATATCCAAATGTGCCTGTTGTTATAGACCCTCGCCTTGCAAAAATTCTCCGACCTCATCAAGTTGCAGGAGTGAAATTCTTGTACCGTTGCACCGCAGGTCTAATGGATCCTAAAGCAAAGGGATGTATTATGGCTGATGAGATGGGCTTGGGGAAAACTTTGCAATGCTTAACACTAATGTGGACGCTCTTACGCCAAAGTCCCCGAGGCAAAAAAACAATTGAGAAGTGTGTCATTGTATGTCCATCCTCGTTAGTTCGGAATTGGGCAAATGAAATAGTCAAATGGCTTGGAGAAGGAGTTCTCACTCCTTTAGCTGTTGATGGTAAGAGTACGAAAGCATCTGAATTGGGGCAGGCACTCCAACAATGGTCTGTTGCTTCTGGAAGGAACATAGTGCGTCCAGTATTGATTATTTCGTACGAGACTTTAAGACGGAATGTCGACAAGCTTGCAGGCACTGAAGTTGGGCTTATGCTAGCCGATGAAGGTCACCGATTGAAGAATGGAGATTCATTAACCTTCAATGCCCTCAATGCATTAAGATGCGAGAGACGTGTAATTCTCAGTGGTACTCCGATTCAAAATGACCTTTCAGAATACTTTTCTCTTTTGAACTTCGCAAATCCTGGATATCTTGGTACCCGAAACGACTTCAGGAAAAATTTCGAAAACCCTATTTTGAGGGGAAGAGATGCCGATGCAACAGAAAAGGAGGTACAGAAGGGTGAAGAGAAACTTGGGGAACTTTCTCAATTAGTGTCTAAATTCATCATTAGACGTACCAATGATATATTATCAAAGTATTTGCCAGTGAAGTACGAACATGTTGTTTACATTGGCTTGACTGATTTTCAACGAGCAGTCTATGAGCATTTCATCACATCGTTGGAAAACAAGGCCATAATTAAGTCACAGCCTTTGAAAGCTATTGATACTTTGAAAAAGCTCTGCACACACCCGGACTTATTATCATTACCTCGTGAAATCAAAGGGACAGAAAAGTTGATGCCCGATGACTACGAAAGCCTGGAACTAGGAGGACGTGGACGTGAGATTCAAACTTGGTTTGGTGCAAAATTCGCTGTTCTTGAAAGATTCTTGCATAAAATTCACGAAGAAACTGACGATAAAATTGTCGTGATCTCTAACTACACAAGAACCTTAGATCTCATTGAAAAAATGTGTCGCTATAAAAGGTTTGGCTCCGTCCGTCTAGATGGTACCATGTCTATCAACAAGAGGCAAAAAATTGTGGACAAGTTTAACGATCCAAAAGGACCCGAATTCATATTTCTTTTGTCATCAAAAGCTGGAGGATGTGGCATTAACTTGATTGGTGCAAACAGATTAGTGCTCATGGATCCTGATTGGAACCCTGCTTCAGACCAACAAGCGTTAGCTCGAGTTTGGAGAGATGGACAAACCAAAGACTGTTACATTTACAGATTCATCTGCACAGGCTCCATAGAGGAAAAAATTTTTCAGAGGCAATCAATGAAACTCTCCTTATCGTCGTGTGTTGTGGATGAGAAAGAGGATGTTGAAAGAATTTTCAGTGGTGACATGCTAAAACTTCTCTTCCAATATCGCTCAGATACTGAATGTGATACGCATGATACATACAATTGCAAGAGATGCACGAAAGATGGCCAGGTAACAAAAGCACCCGCCATGTTGTACGGCGATGCTACCACATGGAATCATCTCAACCATGGCTCTTTGAAAGAAAACGAAGATATTCTTTTGAGAAACGAAAGTGAATTTAATGACATTTCCTTTGCATTCCAATATATTTCGCACTGAGCCATAAGATCAAATCGAACCTAAGAGCAAGAGCGCATTATACTTTTATTCTTGTAGTAGTATACAACAACTAATAGTAGAAACTTTGAATTTGCTGGAGGCAAGTACGAAGTATGTATTAAGACTTCTGGGGGTCAATCTCACTAATTTCCACTTCTGCACCTCCTTTGCCTTTACGGGTTAAACTCAGTTCGTCATGCTCCTTAGGGCTCTCGGAGCTGTCAACTGCCAATTCTAAAACCCCATTTTGGGGCAGGGTGCGCATTTCCCGGAGTTGCATCACTCTTATAATGCAAACTGCAATGGCAGATGATATAACAGTAGCAAACATTGCATAACATCCTTTAGAGAATTTGGGGACAGTTGATGCCCCATAGAAGAGTAAAGACCACCAAGCATTGACCGCATTGCTGAACATATTCATAGAAGCAAGCACGACGGCACGCTCTTCCATGTCATTGTAAGTCACAGTATTCGCCCAAGCGAAAAAGACAGGTTGGCCAGCATAAGCCCATGCACTCAAATAGTGAGCTGTAAACACGTAGGCTTTATCCAAAGGACGAGCAGTTAGCAAAATAGCAGAAATAAGCATGAAAAGAGCAATTACTAGACCAGCCCTATAATGGTATCTTCCACGTGTGAAGTCAACATAGTAACATAATATGAAATTAGCCAAGATCCCCATAGCATAAATTCCCATGGGAAAATGGTTTCTGTCCTCGACTGAGTAGTCATAGTACTGGAGCCAAAGAGAAAACAAAGAATTCGTGGAAAAAGATTCGTTCTCCCCTCCGAGAACCCAAAGGAATGAGAAAAGGTACCAATGCCAATTTCCCATGACACGTTTTATGACAGTCCAGTCAAGCTTTGTAGATTTTCTGGGTTTCACTCTCCGCAATGCTATTTCAACTTCTCTTTCACTAAAATAAAAGGCTTTGCAGGTTTCTGGAGTGTCTGGGAAAAAGAATAACCCGTAAACGGCTACAGGCACTGTGATCAAGAAGTCAATAATGAACAACCAGCGCCAGCCAGCAAGACCATTCTTTTGATCCATATTGTCATAGATTGCAGCCTGCATGGTCGAGGAAAAGATGTTTCCAAGTAGACCAGAAGATGTGAAAATAGCGGATCGTTTTGCAAGTTCCTCTTCTGTATACCACGAACCTAGAATCAAATGGCATCCGGTGAATGTCAGACCTTCGAAGATTGCCTGAAAGAAACGAACAACACATAAAAACTTATAGCTTGTGGCTTTGTATAAAGATAACGTGAGAAGACCCCAGGCGAAACAGCAAAATGGGAGCCAGTACCTGGGGCGGACTTTCAACAAAATCAAGTTATGAGGTACTATTGCCACAATGTAACCGATGCTGAAACATGTGTTGATGAGATTATATTCATCTCCTGCCATGTTCAAATCTTCTTTCATACCACTTACATAAGCGTTTGAAACATTCAATCGGTCTAAATAATTAACCCAGTAAAGCAAGCAGCAGAAAGAGAGCACAAACCAATCGATTTTAACAACTAGCTTGGCTTCTTCAGGGTCCTCTGCCTTTTTACCAAGAAGAAATTCCTTAACTTTTCCCATGATCGGCATTCTTTATTGATGTTAACATAACTGTGCGGATTTGTGACTTATATTGCCGTGAATAATCCAGCGATTTACACCTAAATGCAACATTAACTGATAACAGATTCACTATCGTTTATCGTCAATGCGGCTGCTACGCACAATGTATGGGGCTCTGCGCCTATGCCGAAGATGCATTTCATATGCACTCAGTTAAATGCGTCAACGCATGCCAGATATAAATGATAGCACCAACTCCCCGATTCAGGTAAAGATAAACGGGAAGAGATCCGCAATAATTGATAATCGAGTAGTCTGAAACTGCTTCTTAACCTACAAAAGTACAATTCCGCATCAAAGAGGCTATGCCCGCTATCTCTCGGACATGAAGTGTTTCATCAACTTGACACATCTTTCACTTCCGCTCATGGAGTTTAGCCAGCTTCTTGGTATTTCGTGAAAGGGATACGAAAGGTTCATAATTTTGTAGATGTTTATTGTTATTAAGCTGCATCAAGTGTCTGCATAACGGCCTTCATCAAGGCAATTACCTTCTCTTCCTGAAATTTGCGGCCGACTAGCTGCAAACCGACATATCCACCGTGTGACTCCTCTGGATTGTAATCTTCCCACACTTTTTTGTCGGTTTCACTATAGAACTCTGTTCGTGTTTCTTTTTTGTCCACAGCAGCGTCTGCGCTTGTGACAGGAAACGTGCCTACTGTGTAATCTAAAAGATTGAATGGCGAAGTATAACCAACGTAGTCTTGAAATTTGCCATGGGGGTTACCAGGAAAGGGACTGGCAGGCATAATGATAGCATCAATTGGTTTTCCGCTCTTAGTCTTTGCTGCAGTTGCATTCCAGCGGTCAAGGTAATTTTTGCTTAAAGTTGTCCTTTCGTAGTGCAAATCCCATAACCGTCCCACCTTCATTTCAGGTGTGGTTCCATACATCTTCATATAAGGAAAAAACGGCTCACCAGTTTCATCAATTTCCTTTTTCAAATGAGTACCACCATCAGACGTGAAAAATTCTGTGGTGATCTCCGACAATCTCACATGATCTGTTGGCTCCCATTCAATGACCTCGTGCCCTGCGTCAATGAGAGCTTTCTTCACCTCCGACACCGCCCGAACAACGGGTGGGGTTGGACGAACCCACAAATCATCACTCATAATAGCAAACGTCAACTTTTCAGGGAGCTCAATTGATCTCCAGGGTATTTCAACCATTTTTGGGTCATAAAGCCAAGGTTGACCTTCGACAACAATCCGCGAATAAAATTCCAAAGTATCGAGGTTTGCACAGATTGGCCCATTGACGCTATTCACTGACTCCAAACCAGGGAGACCAGAACGAGCACCGTAGGTAGGAAACCTGCCGAAAGTGGGACGCAAGGAAAATACTTTTGCGAAACTAGCAGGAATCCGAATGCTTCCTCCAATATCGGTTGAGACAGCAATAACGTTGGACAATGCTGCCAAGCTAGCACCCCCACCGCTACTTCCACCTGCAGAAAGTAATCTGTTAAACGGATTGGTGGTTTTACCATAAATGTGGTTGTCTGTTTCTGGCATCATCATTGCAACAGGCACGTTTGTCTTAGCATGGAAAACTGCGCCCATTTCACGAAGTAGCTGCACCAAAGAAGAATCCTGAGTAGCTTTCTCAGGCTTGAAAGAAAAATTCACTATTCCCACGGTAGTTGGCTGTCCCTTGATATTGAAGTTGTCTTTCATGGCAATTGGTAATCCATGCAACGGCCCCATGGGCTTCCCATTCTTCTCGAGATATTCATCTAATTCAACGGCTTGTTCGAGAGCTGCGTCAAAGAAAACCTCTGACAAGCAATTGGTCAATTGATGAGCAATGGAAGCCCTATGACAAAATGCCTTGGTAACACAGAGAGCAGACCAGATCTTGTTTTTGACGTTGTTCACGATGAGCTCCGCCGGAGCGGACGTGATTTCAAGCTCGTCCTTCGTGAGAATGCCTGATTTCTCGATCCATCCAGAAACGTCCCTCACCGTAGGACTAGGTAATTTCTCTTCTGGAACCAACCACTCCTCTTTGAATTGAGCATCTCTATGCTCACGCTTTCTGGCCGCTATTTCCTTGTAGGTTGCTTTGCTGACAGTCATGTTAAGGACGAAAATATTGATTGAGTGAAGGGCGATTGCGAAGTTTCCTATCTTTTGTAGAGAAGCCACTGACGCAGTGTTAGCCTTTACATGCCCGTTGTGCATGACGCGCCGCGATAAGACGGGCATGTGGCAGCTTAGGGCGTCACAGATACGCCATAACACGGAATTGCGCTTTTGTCTTCCGAAAGAAGTAAGACGATTGATAGGATATAAACGCTATGAAACACCATGATGCTTATACTACATTCCTTGTGGTTTCTGGGGGTAACTGTATATTCACTAATGCATGACGAAAAAAAAAAAAAATCAAACCCCCAAATTCGAACCATGATAATCAACTCTTTGCACCCCCAATCCCAGCCAAATATGCTAAAGACCAAGTTCTAGACATACCTGGGTCGATTAGGTTATCTTGCCAGTCCCTTCTAGAAAACCAGCGATATGCAGATCTGGGATCAAAAAGTCCCTGATTCAAAATTAGCAAGCCTCTCCATCCGTCTGGAATTAGATTCACGACTTTAGCCAACTTTGCATCCCACTCTTCCTTCACAAACCTTGAACTCCGAATATAGGATGAAATTGGAGTTATTGGAATCATATGTATACCATGTATGAACTCATTACCAACATTGCCTCTCCCAAAAAATGTAGCAAAATCTATCTTGTTTTCGAAGAGGATACCTGATACTTTGTTACCCATGAACCGTTTTGGCTGGTCCTTGTTATCTGACAGATACAACATGTACCTGTTGATGGAATCTTTCATGATAGCCAACATCAAAGAGGCTCTAGATTCCAATTCGTCATCATTTAAAACCTTTCCTAGTAATTTCAACGCATAAATCGAGTGGTAGTCTTCTGATGACGACTCCTCGTTCTTTCCATCTCCACTAGGAAATATTCCGTGGGCAAATGAGTGGCCGTGGAACCAATCAAAGTTTCTAGATTGCGGAAAATAACGGTCTTGATCGCTGGGGTTTGCGTAGTCTCTAACCAAGGTGAGTGCATAATTGCGAACGAGACCACCATTCTCATCTAGCCAGCGGGGGTCGATATATGCAATTAATGCTATAGCATGAATATGATATCCATAATGAAAATGATGGTCATTGTAATTAGAGTTTCCGAAATCTTGCTCTGCAGTAGCGGAAGAAATGATTCCTTTCCATGTACAATCATAAACCAACGGGTTTTTTTGCTGATTCCGGGCGTATTTCTCCACGGCGCTTTTAACTTTGGGCAAAATCTGATTCAAAACATCTGGATCTCTTAAAATAAACTGTGCAACATACGCAATGTACGCAAACTTGTCCAATGTCTTCCCCCCAAAATACATGGAGTCCACGTCAGACAAGCCTGCAACATCTTGCTGAGACTCACTAAGAGCCACGGTTTTGATTAGAGAAGAAACTTCATGGTCATAGTTTTCTCTTTTGTATTGAAATCCTGCAATACTTGTCCATGGCTCAAAGGAGATATCAAACGGAAGATCCTGTAACTCCATTTTAAGACAATTTGTAGTGTATCCTTTCATGATCCCCTTTGTAGGCGAGTCAAGAGTGATACCAGTTTCTGACTTCCTTGTTTCATTGGATAACTCTGATTGCATGTGCGGTAAGGCAAATACCAAGCCAACTCCGGACAGACTGGCACCAGTAACACTGTAACTAATTGAGTATGAGCCGGTTCTCTGCTTGCGGTCCACTTCCCCGGATAAAGAGGCATCGCAAGGGAAGCAACCAGCACAAGCATCGTAATGCAGAGACTCACCTCTCGCTAACTGAACAACACACACTCTGGTGGAATTACTGGCGACTATGTGATTGGGATCCTCGAGTGCAAATTCATTATCGGGGTCAGCACTCACGTAAAGAGACCAGATGACTTGGTTGAACAACTTCACAGTGTACTTGGCAATATAGCCACCATTAATACTGCCAGCTTTACAGAACTCTTGCACACCAACCGCAGAGTGTATCACAGGACGCTCATTCTCGTATATAGCAGTAACGAAGCCCATACCATAGACCAAATGCATTGTCAACATACCAGTTCCCGTGCCACCAGAAGCTCTAATTGAAGATGCAAGCTTGGAACTTTTGAAAACTTGCAAATTCAAATCTTTCCAGTTTTTTGCCGTAAAACAAAACAGCTTGATCTTAGGCGGATTGAAGTAATATTGAGCAGGGTCCTGAGCCGGATCTGGCCCGAACACCAACTGGGACCGATCTGTGTGGTTGAGAGCAACTCCAAAATCACAAGTACCATCGCGAGCTACCCATACCAGGTATGGAAGTGGCCATGCTGGAAATGTCTGGTCTGCCAAGAGCAAATTGTTGAAAGTATTGTTAGTCTGAAGTGGAGTTTGAGTTTCGCAACCAACAGGCTGCTGAGAGTGACGAACCACAGGGTAGCATTTAGAGGGACTTTCCACCGAGCTTGGGAGCCCGAACAACTTAACCATATTTCAGGATTTCGTGAAAATCTCACGTGCTTTAATTGAGATACCAGAAAAGTGAAGAACGGTGGTAGCTCGATTCAGCACGCTAGATCAGAATGAGATGGTTTGCATGAAGTACGCAAGCTTCGAGCCCGTCGCCTTGAATATGCTCATTTGCTTGCCGCACGCGGGAAAGTGCGGAATTTTGTTTGAAGCGCGAGAATTCCGCTACCAGTTTGTGTCTTCGACAACTAGATCCTCTGTTATTCGTGAACAAGCACAGGAAAAACCGTAACTACTTCAAACTGTTGGACGGCAGAAACCGGAAAAGATTCTTAGCTATTCAATCGAGGTAAAATCCAACACTTCGCTATGAAAATTGCAAACTTGGTCTTCGCAGCCTTTGCAACCCATGCGGTGATGGCTCACTACGAGTCGACGGGGGACTACATCGTCAACACAGAGGGCACAGAACCGCTGCTAGGCGAAGTCTGGGGAGATGCATGGCCATTCCAAGGAATTAACACCTTCGCTCATTTGAAGCACGAGACTTGTCTCACAGACCGGAATTTGACTTTCGATATTGCGCTTATCGGTGTCCCCTTCGACACTGCTACTTCATATCGGTCAGGCGCCAGGTTTGGCCCACGGGCAATTCGTGCAGCATCACAGCGACAGACTTCGTTAAGAAGCTACAATCCCCGAGCAAATTTTAGTCCATACATGTCTTGGGCTACCATAGTCGACTGCGGAGATATACCCGTGACACCAATGGACAATAGTTTGGCTTTTAAACAAATGACAATGGCTTTTGAGGAATTGATTCTTGAACACAAGTCATCGAACAACTCGAGAAACGCTCCCAGATACGTTGCACTCGGAGGGGATCATTCGGTCATATTGCCCCATCTACGTGCGCTCTACAAAGTATATGGACCAATTAATGTGATTCACTTCGATGCTCATTTGGATACATGGAAACCTGATAAATACCCAAGTTTTTGGTCTAGCCCACAGAATGAGCTTAACCACGGCTCTATGTTGTGGAAAGCCCACGAAGAAGGAATACTCGGGGATCACAACGTACATGCTGGGATCAGGACTAAATTATCCAGTGAGCAGGACCTTATAGACGACGATGAGCAACATTGGCTTAGAATATCAGCTGATGACATCTGGATTAAGGGAGTACAGAATGTTATTGACACCATAAACAATGCAGTGCCCAAAAATAAGCCCACATATATCAGTGTTGACATTGATGTGTTGGATCCTGGCTTCGGATCGGGCACGGGAACACAAGAACCTGGTGGATGGCTACCAAGAGAACTATTATATGTCTTACGTGGAATAGACCACTTAACCCTAGTCGGTGCTGATGTTGTGGAAGTCAATCCCGATTTTGACCATGCAGAAATCACATCCACTAACGGCGCTCAAGTCGCTTACGAATTGATCACATCCATGGTCAAAAAAGGTCCAGTTAAACTCAATCAAATCTCACCTTTTGAGAAAACGGAAGTAGTCGAAGCTGAGCCCGGGGTTAGGAAAGACGCTAGCAAAGAAGACTTGCTTGCCAGGGCCAAAGAGTTGCAGATCAGGTTGACCGACTTGGAGAAATTGAAGCTGGATTTGAAAAAAGAGCTCTTTGACTTACGTAACATGCAAAATGTTATTTGAATAAAGTGTTACAAAACAGGTCTAAGAAAAGCAGATTATTTATAACGAAAAGAATATACTCCACCAAACAGTGCTCTGGAGGAGGGTATGAATATTGTCTGCTAAAAAACAATTATGAGACACACCAAGTTATGACACTAGTGAATATGCACTAAGAATGAGTTTTTCAAGTCTAAATCAAAAGAAGACCGGCAGCCAAAGCACCAACAAAGCCAAGAGTGATTCCGGTAGAAGCTTTAACATTGGCACCGTTTTCGGTTGAACTCGAACTTTCAGAAGAAGAGTTGGAGCTGCCATTGGAAGCTCTGTTTACAGCAGAGGTGCTTTCGACATAAACTGTGGTGGTGGTTGGGTTTTTAGTCTTGTCAAACTTTCCATACTCGTGAGTTCCTGAGCTGGAGGAGGTAGTGGACGCTTTAGTCTTGTCGAACTTTCCATACTCATGGGTTCCTGAACTAGAAGAGGTAGTTGCGGCTTTGGTTTTGTCGAACTTACCATACTCGTGAGTTCCAGAGCTGGAGGAGGTAGTTGCAGCTTTGGTCTTGTCAAACTTTCCATACTCGTGAGTTCCTGAGCTTGAGGAGGTAGTGGACGCTTTAGTCTTGTCGAACTTTCCATACTCATGGGTTCCTGAACTAGAAGAGGTAGTTGCAGCTTTGGTCTTGTCGAACTTACCATACTCATGAGTGTCGGTTGAGCCAGTAAAGGTAACAGTGACGACTTCTCTGGATTCGTCGGCAAGGGCCGCTCCAGCCACTAAAGCACCAACAGCAAGGAACGATGATAACTTCATATCTGCTTTTCAAACCAAAATTTGTGTATGCGTGGGAAGAAACCGAGGCAAAAAAAAGCGAGGAGCTTCGACCACTAATAAACCAGGTTTAGCGGTAAAAAAGTTATGTTTTGAGGGAATTTCCGCGCTTCCGGATTAGGCTGCATTTATGCCGAACTTGCCGAGTTTTTCTGCGAGACACCCATAATAAAAACAGGCACGTGACATAAAGCTGCGCTTAGTGTTTAATATGTCTCTTACCGCACCTAATTTCCATTCCCAATGCGACTAATTAGCGAGGCTAATGCTGCCACCGGACACAGCGCACGTGACCTCGGTGCAATAGAGCCAAATGTGCCCTTTGGTCTCTAATTGGTCCGGCTCTTCTTCAGCACAGTTTTCCAGGTTTTTTCTGATTTGGTTCACTGAATTTTCGTTTCTTATCACCGGCCTACTGCGCTCCACTCGAGGGCCGCCTACATGAATCCTTGCACAGAGACTTCATACTGTGAGCAGAGACGCTGGTTCGTTAGTGCAGTATTTATTGAGACGTGAGATAATGAGATAGAGATGTGAAGAGAATAGAGATTGTAAAGACGGAGACAAACGGTGTCCCATAAAATTGAATAATTCTGTGCCTCACAGAAATAATATGTTAATAGATCAGATTAACTCTTCTGGCATTGAAGAAACGAACTTGCTGCGGGGCCTAAAACTGGAAGTTTTGATTGTTCTGTACTCCAAATCCGAACGAGTCGCCATAGGCTTCGGGCTGCAAGCCATCCTCGTTAAATGCATCATCATCTTCGACTCCGAAGTACTTCTCAATGATCGTGTAGGCCTTGTTGTAGATGAGTTCATTCGAGTTTGCCTGGCAGTGGAAAATCTTCTCCATTCCACCAGCTTCTTCGATGTAGACAGCATACTCATTGGTGGCAGAATTCCTTTGATCCTTGTCCATTTCTCCAACTTTCAATATGTTCATCAACGAGTCTAAGGTCACTTCCACAATCTTGGAGTCAGCGACACCCAACAAGTCGCACAATGGCTTGATACAACCTTGACTCACTAAATAGCGGATCTGATCTGGATTCGTCAAGCCTCCAGAGCTTGCATTAGAGATAGCCCAACAGGCTTCCTTTTTTGTTTTATATTCTCCGTGGATTAACAACCGAATGATTGGTGGAATCAAGTTCGCGTTAATGACGGCCTGAATTTGATCAGAGTTTCCTGCGGTGATATTGGATATGGTCCAACAAGCTTCCTTTCTGAGTGTCTCCTTGGGCGAGTTGAGCAAAGGAGCCAAGTGGTTCAAGACACCTGCATTTATCATGACTTGCGTCTGCGCATCATTGCCTGTGACGATGTTGCCGATTGCTCTTAACACAGGCGTTTGCACTAAAGTTGACTCATGATCTAATAACTCGACCAAACGATGGGGTATTCTGGCATCAATGACCGCTTGGATAGCCTCTGAAGGACCATCACTCAAGTAGGAAACGGCCCACGACGCATCGACCAAAGTCTCGACGTCGACAGAAAAGATCAATTTAGCTAAAGTGGGAATTGCTTGCTGAACAATATTCCAGTCTGGCTGGGGGTTCTTACCTCTGCACAAGTTAGACAATGTCCAAGTAGCAGTTCTTATCAAGGAGAGCTTAGTGTTATTGAACAACGACAACACTGGCTCCATAGCACCGCTTTCCAAGACAAGGTCTCTGTATGTCGTGGAGTCACCAGCAACGTTACCCAAGGCCCATATTGCTTGCTCCTTCACCTCCAATGAACCTGAGTACAATAAGTTCACGAAAAAAGGAACAGCACCCGACTCAACCACCACCCGGGTTTGCTCAGACGAGCCTGATGCGATGTTCGTTAACGCCCATGCGGCCTCAAGTTGCAATATGTCGGGATTGCCCTCCTTCATGAATTCGACTAAGGTGGGAATGACGCCACTTTGGATGACAAAGTCAATTGGAGGATTGTGTTCCTTACTCAACACTTGTCGGAATTTCACCGTGGCGTTGAGACGATTATCAAAGTCTGGCAGCTGTATCATTTCCATCATCTTGGGCAAGTCTTGTTGTAATTTTCCATAGAACAGCGACTCTTCCGCTGCAGCAGACAATCCGAAGTTGTCGACGTCTTCTTCGTCTTCAGAGTCATTAACCAAAGCGTTGCCATCTGTGTAGTTTCTTCTCTTGGCCAAAACATCCTCTCTCTTTTGCTTACGCAAATCAACCTGGTGGGTCTCCCTTCTTCTCCTCAACTCATCACTCTGGAACCTTCCCTTATTCTTGAAGTTTGTGCGGCGGTATTCGGGGATAAATTTGTTACTTGTTTCCTCCATGGCTTTTCTGGCTATATGGATTAATGATGCGTAGAAGTATCGTGGCTCAAGGATACTTAAGAAAAAAATCGGTTCGTAGATGCTTGACAAAGCTCTGTACAGGAACAGTGATTCATCCATGAATAAATGCCCAGCATAATGGAAACAAGAAACTGACGCCAGTTGGACTACGGACATGTATGAATACAGAGAGAACTCGAGAATACGTATTCTGGGGTTTATGGAATTTTTTCTACTGGTTAAAATTCTGAGTGTTGCTTGCTCTTCAGCAAGCGATTGGGATAGCCGAGCGCACTAGCATTCCAACGGTGACAAGCGAGAAACAAGCATGGGAGTGCCCAACGGTCAAAAATGGAAATGATACATAAGTCGGACTACATTCATCAAACTAAACACTGGGGCCAATCTTCTTGCTGCTTTTAGCCTTATTATAGCTAGTTCTGTGAAGTTTGGCAAAGCATGAGTTTGTTCGCAGTGGTTCTCGCACGCGAATAAGACCTCAGCTCTGTTCAGCCACCTTACAGAATTCCTAGGTTTCGCCGCAAATGCTCTGCTCCCGAAGACTGCTAGGCACGTTGCCACGTCTCATGATGAGACACCAGGGCACGTTCAAGTCTCCCGATACCACAGTGGAAACTGACGAAATCATCACAAGCAATAATCCGTGGTCGCCCACACTATACACCGACAGAGTCTTTGTACGGAAAGGTTGGAGGGACGTCGAACTACCATCTAAATTCCGGTTGTCCTTCGAACCGCTTTATGAGGCGCCGGGTGCTAAGTATGTTGCTGTGCTTAAGCGCTTAACACTCTCCTTCGCCGTATTAGGAATCTACGGTTCCAAGCTCTTGTATGAGCTGGTCCAGTTTGACGACATGTATGCCGTGGCCTTGATACTTGGAACATGGACGCCCGCTGTGGCCGTGCAGTATAAAACTGCGGACTACGTGACAAGGATTTTCCGTTTGTACAATAAGGAGAAACCACAAACTCTCGATAACTTGGTCAGTGACGAACAACTAATCATGGAAAAGCTCAACGCAACTGGGGGAAGAACATACAACACTTTGCTCACTGTGCTGGGCAATAAGTCCTTAAGGCTCGCTCCCGATGGAAAATCACTTTGGAAACCCTACAGGTCATGGGAAGGTGATGTTGATGGACGTAAACATCACTTCTACGTGGAGGACAACGTAGGTGGGATGAAGATGGATCGCTTATGGGGAATCGTTGAGCATAACTCGGACGTGGACAATGGCCGATTTCTAAGTCCCGAGGAAGTCGGAACAGCCCCCACTCATGACTAAAGACGGTATTGTCGAAGATATTTTTAGAGACGAGCAGGAAAAAAGAGTGGTTAAAGCAGCATCAGGACTGAGCCTACTAGCTGAACAAGAACAGGGTTCTGTCCATCCGCCACCTCTTTGCATGTACATATAAAGCAGAGTAATTCAACAACAAACCACCCCGAGCCTTAATGGTATTCCAGCTTTACACCACACCAACACCGGCACATCCTCGCCGTACGATCGTTTTTCCGCCCCGCAGTGTATTTTGGACCAAATGCGCAATGGGCATGGAGATATTGTAGCCTCAATTACCCAATGGGTCACTTCCTGGATTTTTTTAGCTGTAGAGAAACATACAAAGATTAAGTAGCCCCAATTCCCTTACACTGGCAAAAAAAAAAAAAAAAAAAAAACATCTACTCTGAAGTTCTGAAAGCCTCTTATCATAACCTGGCCAATACGGCTTGCACCACCGCCAGGTCATGCAGATAAGAAGCTGGAGAAGCTGTTGAGCAGGTGGTCGATCCTGCAACTTTTACGTCGAAACGATTTGAATGGATCTGCTGTATCAACCAACATTGCCACACTAGAGCCACCGGACCATATTCTTGCGATTGGGTCCGCCATACACAGCTAGAATTTCACACTTGAATTAACGGCAGCTGCCCCGATTGTCGAGCTGCTGAATGCACTACTCTGATCAGCCGTATTTGTTGTGAAGTCTTGTACAAAATCAGACTAGCTGGCAAATATAGACACAACAAACACCTTGACAGACCCCCGAATTTAGAGTTAGATGGGCATATTTTCCCCCAAAAGCAAACAGGCCTACTCTCCATCGCCTGTGCGCAAGGCAGACGTGGCACCCATAGGGGAACAAGAAAAGACTCCGGGTTTAGACGAGGCAGATGATCAAGATGCTGGGGAGAAGAAAACGTACGCAAAAGAAAAAGCCAATCCTGCGGCCAAAGTAAAGGAGTTGGAGCCGGATTCAGTAACGTCCCTCAACACAAAGCGCAATGCTCTACTCTATCATACGTCGGATGATTCAATTGACTTGTATCGTACCCAAAACAATTCTCTGGACCTTTTGGGAAGACTTTACTACGATGACTATGACCCCGATAATAGACAAATAGCGGAACGCATTTCGTCCTTCAATTCCCTTCTGTCCTTATCGAAACACCAGCCACCACTGATCATGGAAAAATTGGACACGGGCTCCACTGCAAACAGCAACGCAGAACTTTTGCCCGCACAGCGACCTAGCAGACGTCCTCTGTTTTCCAGACAGGTCTCTTTTGACACCTTGAATGACACTCATCACCTGTCGATAACGCTTAAGGTGAAGCATCCCGACTTCCGTTTCCGCAGGAATAACAAAACTTTCCTTATTGGCTTCAGCAACGATTCTGAGTCCTTGAAAGCCGTGGAGTGGGTATTTTTGGAAATGGCGATACACGGAGACACAATAATTGTTTTTCAAGTTTTAGATGCGAAAAGCTACCAATTCGTTGATCCCTTGACTGCAGAATCAGTGTTGGAAAAATTGAAGAAGCTCAACACGCACAGAAGACGGATATCTCTAGTGTACGAAGTTGTTATAGGAAACCCTCAAAACTTGTTGAAACTGGCAATTAAAGAATACCAGCCTGCCATGATGGTGGTAGGTACTAGACAATATGGGCAAGCACTAACAATTAATTCTTCCAGTTCTTCAAGTCTTTCGCAATTAAATCAAACTGGCCCATCTGTGCATAACTCCCCACAGACTCATTTGCATCCACTGAGTTATAGCCATTCCAAATACCGGTCCTTTTTCTCCAAAGCTTCAGTTTCCAATTATTTTCTCCAGTATGCTCTCGTTCCCGTTATCATGGTAAAGCCATTCTATGAAATACACGAGACATTGGATAAGCCAATCGACTCGGAAAACTACTTCCGGGACTGGCTCGCTAATATCGACATTTCCCATACGCGGGAAAAAAAGAAGAAACACATGTTCGGGTTCATGAGTCCGACGTCCTCCAAGAATCTGTCGTTCACATCGCTCACTGATTTAAGGGCTTCCCATGAACCTGGCGATAAGCATAACGACGAACTCCAGGAAACTTTACAACTAGCAAGTGGCGAAAGGCGACAAACCAAACATTACGAAAAAAGAGGTCGTTCCGAAGAAAATGCTTTTCTGTTTTCTATTGGAGGAAATCAAGTTTCTTCCTCCAGTAAGCAAGCCGCAGTACCTGCAGAAACGTTAGCCACCGAATCAAGATCTGGGTCAAGATCCCGATCGAAATCGAGAACTACGCTTTCAAGACTTTTCAGTGCCTGACCAGGCAAATGTGAAGCGATATTGCACTAAATATTTCAGAAAAAAAATACTATCTAATTCTGCTTGAGCCGGAGCAGTTGCAAATCATCCGAGTAACTCATATACTGCACACAGCCGTAATGATTGAGCCACTGCTCTTCTGCCGGCGGCCCGAGGAAGCCATCAATATCGACAGCATCCTTCAGGGTAGAGATAGGAAAATGGAAAAGTTCATCGGAAAACCTACCATTGTTTTGATAGACGCCATTTCATTCGGCCTAGGGCTCTTTTCGTTGTTATACCTCATGCATACAGTGCAGCTCCCCCAGCACCTTGCAGAAGCAGGCCAGTGGCAGTTTCTAACAAACTTATCGTTGACATGCGCTTTGGTGGTGTTTGCTTTGGGGTGCTTTGCACACCTCTTGAAGAGCCCTGCATTATTCCAGCTAAAGAATAGCTTACATCCTATTGCAATGACCTTGGAGTGTGTTGTGACGGCGATCTACTGGCCACTAAGACTCATGTTTATCCAAATTTTGGTTAAGGACCCCAATACAAAGTTTATTCCCATTTTCATTGATATTTGTTTGCATTTGGTTCCTTTTTTGGCTTTGGCCATTGACTATTTTTTCTTCATGCCAAAATGGACCATCACCCCAGCTGCCTCATTTGTTACGTGTATCTTTCTCTCGACACTTTACTGGGTATGGTTGAAATTCTTGATTAATTTTGAGAACGGTGGTGAGTATCCGTATGAGTTTTTGAATGTGCCTGACGAGAGAATCAGAATAATCATTTTCGGAATTGTTACTCTCCTCGCCTATGGTATCTTCATGCTTTTGCGGTCTTTTTATGATGTGGTTCATCGCTCCAATAAGCCGGCCCAGAGTAAGGAGAAGACTCTTTAGTTATTTGCAATTATGACCAGATGCGTCATTACTCACCAAGTCTACTGAACATCCGTTCTGTTTTGCAGAATGTGTTTTCACCAGGTCGCGCTAGCAGCAGCCTTATCAGTGGATCGCAATTGACGATAGCCGAACAGCAAGTACCTACTGTTTCGATTTACACAGTTGTAGAACCAGTAGGTTACACCGACCTGTAGCCGATAATTGACTAAAACTCCCGTCGGCCTTGCTTTTCTTTTTTTTTTTTGCTTTGAGCATGCAATGGATACGCTTGTTTGAGCGGGAGATGTACGGATGTTTGGTATCTATCGAGTGAGCTTTTCCTCCCCACACAGATGCTACTCCTTGAGTACCAATGTGGTTTTCTACACTAGCAATATGTGTCACACTCGTGGCTTCTTTCCAGATTCCATTTGTGAATCCAGAAGATCAGAATGTGCGTACACACTTTACATTGGTAGACAGCGAGTCTCTCCCGATAGACCTAAAACCATACATAAATAATGTCGTGGTGAGAGCAGAGAAATCACCTTCATTGAAGTCTTTCTTGAGAGATCATAAGCACGTGGTGTGGTCTCACAACTCTATTCAAAATACGATAGATTTTCAGGTTGACTCTGACCATCTAAAGCACTTTACCGAAAGCTATCTGATGGTTATCAGTGACCTACCCCAGAAAATCTTCGAGACATATCCCCAAGGACTCACTTGCAACAATTTTGAAGCGAAGCAGGCTTCATTCATAGATGAATTAAAGGCTGCGGTGGACGGCAGAGTCAATACTAAAGAGAAATTGCAAATTATGAGTGAACTTTTCTTCAAGCAATATAGGACATTGGATTCTATTACAGCATGGTTAGAATTGCTCGAGCTGACATACAGTGACATCTTGAGTCTCGAAACGATCGGTGAAACATATGAGGGCAGACCCTTCCAGATTCTTCATCTTTCTGTGATGAGTAATATTCCTCATAACGACAAAAAGACCATTGTCGTGACTGGAGGTGTGCATGCACGTGAATGGATATCGGTATCTTCTGTTTTATTCTCCATCTATGATATACTCAATCGATATGAATCTGATCCATCTTCGTGGAAGGAGTTTGCGAATCTCGACTTCATTTTTATCCCAGTCTTGAATCCAGATGGATACGAGTACTCTTGGCTCTCAGACCGACTCTGGAGAAAGAACAGGCAGCCACCAACAGAAGATGAAGGGAGCGAGTGCCGGGGCATCGACATTGACCACTCGTTCGATTTCCACTGGACCAAGTCAAGTGATTCAGCATGCGGTGAAGAGTACGCTGGCAATGTTCCTTTTGAAGCTTTTGAGCTGAGAATCTGGGATTCTTATCTCAACGAAACAAATGAACGTCACAAGATATGGGGCTATATTGACTTGCATTCTTATGCTCAGGAGATTCTATACCCTTATGCTTTTTCTTGCAGCCAGCAACCAAGGGACGAAGAGAATCTTATTGAGTTGGCCTACGGCATCTCCAAAGCTATTCGAATGACGTCGGGCAAGTCTTACAACGTGTTACCTGCATGTGTCGATAGAGACTCTGACTTGATTCCCGACATGGGGTCGGGCTCTGCGTTAGATTACATGTACCATCATAAGTCTTACTGGGCGTACCAGTTTAAATTGAGAGATAGTGGCTCGCATGGGTTCTTATTGCCAGAAAAATACATCATGCCAGTAGGCGAGGAAATTGCGGCCGGTTTGAAAGTTTTTTGCCGCTTCATTCTCTCTGATGACTGAACGATGGCTCATCCCACTAGTATCTCTGGCTAATAACCAATATTCGAGATTAATTAATACAATACACAACTATTTACGTAGAAGAAGAATCGTTAAACAACATACTTGGTGTGCGCACACCATTATCGTTAGTGTGGAACAAATGTATCCGAGACAACTCCCATCCCAATGAGAGTAGTCATTCAGAAGGTCAAGCAAGCCTCAGTCAGTGTAGATGATCGCATTGTTTCTTCTATCGGCCGTGGCCTTTTAGTTTTGGTCGGAATTTCGACCTCGGATACTAGTGAAGACGTCAATCGACTAGTTAAGAAGATTTCAGGATTACGCTTATTCGAGGACTTTTCAAACCCACCCCCCGATCAAGCTAAATGGTACGGAAAGCCTTGGTCGAAGAGTTTAGCTCATGATCTGCAATTGAGTGTTCTTTCTATTTCACAGTTCACTCTATATGGGACAATAAAGAAGGGGAGCAAACCCGACTTCCACAAAGCAGCAAAAGGTGGGGAAGCACGTCCGTTGTACGAAGAATTCTTGTCTAAGTTGCGAGAAGAATTAGGCGATGAAAACAGAGTACTAGATGGCAGATTTGGAGAGATGATGGATGTTCAATTGGTTAACGATGGGCCGGTGACAATTGTGTGGGACACTAGAGAAAACTCAATCTGAGAACTCCAAATCGGCAAGAGTAGAACTGGACTACGACTAGTCAGAGAAATATCTTATGAGGTCTAAGTTCTTATTATACAAGTGAATTATTCAAAATGAGTGAGTCCCAATTAAATGGCATTAGAGGCACATGTGAACGGATTACCATAGGCTCCAGATTCATAGGACAACACAATACTATCGATTGTGGCATAGAGCCCAGGACCCAAAATGAAAAGTCCAATGATAATCAAAAACACATTGCCAAGCATTTCAAGCTTAGTTAGCCAACTGGCTTCTCTAATTATTGCCGAGAGTGGAAGTTCGGGATTATTGAGCCTCTTCAACTCGAAATAGGCCACCCCCCAGAAAATGAAACCAAACCAACAGTCGAATAACGAGCACATCAAAGAAAGCAAATCTGAGAAGAAAGGAATCACCTGGGCTAAAATAAAAGCAAAAACCCAGAGAACCAAGTTCAAGCCAACCCAAACAGTCCAGCCGAGAACAGTATGCTCATTTCTGTTGACGGAGTGCTCATCGAAAATTCTCAAGAAAATAAACTGGGACGACACGTTCGAGTACAATGCGCCCAAGAAAATAATGGTGGGTAAGGCGAATGAGAAGGCAATCTTCTTGTAATTGCCTGTCAAAGAGCCGAAGGCGGGAGAAGTCATGTTCTCTGTTCCAACATAGACGTAGACAACAGCGCCTGCCAACGCGAAGGTGATGAGTTCACATAGAGTGACAATATAAAGAGCTTTCTTAAACTCCTTGGGGTTGCGCATCTCCGAAATAAACGATGGGTAGGTGATTTGACCAATAAACGTGTAGACAATGTTCAAAAATGCAGACATGCCACTGACAAACGTTGTGCCCTTAACCGGAACAACATGCCAGTCGTCGGCAATGTCAAATTCCACACCAGCAAAAATTATCGACAAGAGCACAGCGATGAACATAGTGATGGCCGAAAAATAGGCAATGCCGGACATTTGCGAGAAGGTTCTCGGCAAGGAGACCAAAAAGCAGATGATTGCAGCCACCACGCCGAAGATGATGGAACAGATATCGCGCGTGCCAGCAGTATGGTAATTATCAGAGATGGTGTTGAAATATTTTGCGCCCACAAGCACATGCAACGCTTGGATGAGCGTATTGTTCAAGATAAAACATACCGCGGTAGCGTACCAGACCCATTGCCAGTTGCCAAATAGGTGCTGGCCAATGTCGCAGATGCTAGTGAGGTGAGGATGTGCGATGCAGTAATCGGTGATAATGAGACCGGTGTAGAGCACGGTGATTGCGATGAAGCAAGTGAAGATGAGCCCAGGAACCAAGCCAAGAACAGAGTACGACCATGGAAATGACATGATTGCCAAGCAAATGTACTCAGAAAAGAGTAAGCCTGCTGTTCGTTGCCAAGTGCAATTCTTGTAATTGATGGTCACCAAGCCCTCATCGTAGGAGACCTTCTCCGAATTGGAGACGCTATCTTGTTCCCTGTCCAGCTTTTCCAGCTTGTCCATTGCAACTTACTATGGGGCAGGCAAAAATTGATAGAGGATTGGTTTGAAGTAATATATAACATCAGTGTCAAGGCATCTGCTACTTTCCCATGCAACATCGATGAGCACGTCATTCACTGTGGCATAGTAAGCGAGCTATACGTCTCGTGATTTGACATTCTACACATAGGACCCTTGGACGAAGGAAGAAACGCCCGCAACTCATGCGGCACCGCTTAAAGCATGCACATAGAGGCAGAGTAGGTTTTGAGATGCAATTTCGCCCCGCAAAGTATGGTCCAGGAGCTGTACCTCCCATTAGCAACCTCTTTGCCAAGATAAGCTCTGACGGGCTGTCAGTTTGTCAAAAAAAAAGAACCCTTGAAAAAGAAATGCAACACAGTAAAAGGTTAATAAACAATTAGCTGTAGCCAGTAAACGGCCTTAAGGATCCAACGAATTATCGAAGTGATACGACAGTCTCTTGCTTCGGTTTATGCTCGTTTCTCCAGCGAAGGCGTTGGTAATTGCAATTCCTGTTGCAGTAATTATTTTACGCAATGGGGCTCGGCGTTCAGCGAAGGGTATGTGAAGGTACCTGCAGCCGGTATCGGTCATCGGTGCTATTTCATAAAAGTTTGTTTGGGATTGCATAATCGACGGAGGCAATTGCTTTATGGATAAGAGCTGAAGCCACAAGAAGCATGGCCTTGCGGTATTCCCGAAATTTTGAGTTTGACTTGTAAGGCTTGTATTTTACTGTACTTGAGTTTTGCATTCAAGGAAAAATTTCCGCGTAAGTAGACCAAAGCACCCAAAAGAAACGTAATCTAGATGCCCATTCTCTGGCTTGCTATTTGGAGGTTTTTTTTTTGTTTTTTTTTTTTTTTTTCTTTTTTTTCTTTCTTTTTTCTTATTATTTTCTTATTTTTCTTATTTTTTCTATTTCTCTGGCTGTTATGACATGACTTCTAGCTCTAAGATTCACCTCTATCGCCGCTTTTCTCTGACGTACAGGCAAGAGAATTCATTTGCTAGTAACCGTAGCGTGCACGAAATGGCCATTTGGACATTCTCCTGTTGTCAAGTTAGTTCACTCTGCACAGCTTATGAGTAGTAACAAATCTCCATATCACCTACAATCCTACCAGAAAATAACACTTCATTCTGCGTGTGTTGAGGAGTTGCTCCACCTTTATACAATTTTCTGCTTCACGAAGAAACTCTTCAAGTGACGTAACTGGTAGGCACAGGTACCCACCAACACAAACACTTGGATGATACTCCACCACACCACCTTGGAATTCGTGCTCTCACTTTGGTTTCTGAACACCGATTCTCTCTCACGGATGCTCTCCTGCTCCATATGGATTTCCAGCAATTTTCTGTTCAAATCTTGGATTTGCAACGTCAACACATCAACTTTCTTAGAAGATTTAGAATCGACATAGTCGGACGCTGCCCCAATTGCAATATCAAAGAAGATCCTATGCCTTCTACCATGGGTTCCATCTGTATAAAGGGGCGTCAAGCAAAACTTATGCTCACCTGTGTCATGGGAATTGAAAACAAAGTCCCCGCTTGGCTTGGAGTTCTGATTCACTACTCTGTGGTCGTTGTCGAAAGTCTCATCAACTGTGATTCTCAACTTCAAGTTTTCGTTCTTGAAGTAGTCGTTCATTCTCTCGTCATACTCGTACGCATCGAGCTTGCCAACAACCAAAGCATCGGCCGGCAAGTCCTCATAGAAACATCTGGTTTGATCGGTTTCAAGATAAAAATGCAAAGCACTCACATGCGAAATCCACGCAAAGAGCACGAAAATGACGCCTCTCATGATTAGATGGAAGAATGGGTTGTTGGTTTTTTGACCACGACGAAAAACTGATTCTACGCGTCGCTATGCAGGTAGAACCGCGCCAAACAACGTGCACGGAATCATCGTTTGGGCCTGGCCACCAATATCTTACACACGAATTATTCTAACCAGAGCGTATATATTTATGAGGTGTAAAAGAAAGTACTGTTTACTTTTTTTGTTTTAGTTTCTTCACCAAATCATTCAATGCAGAACCTTCGGCCTTCTCGGCGTGCTTTCTCTTTTTTCTCACCTCCCCATTGCCATGTGCCAGACGTTTTCCTCTTTCCTTCAAAATTTGCTTCATGGTGTTCGTCTTTTTGAATTCACTACTGGTAGGATCGATAGCAAATTCGTGGTTCTCGAATATTTCTTGGAACCTGTCATCGTCGAGATCTGCCTTGAAATTATCTTGCACCATGTTGTCATCATAGTTTTTGTTGCCTTTCCGTTTGTTCTTTCTGTTCTTCTCGGCTTTAATAATGTCTCTCATATTGAAATGCTCGGATTTGTTGTCAGCGTCTTCATCTAGCATAAGTAGCTCTAATTCCTCTCTACTCTTTTGCTGTGCTGAATCACGCTTGCCCTTTGTTCTCTTGCCCTTGACGCTTGAGGAAGACTCATCCTTCTTTTCTTCTTCAAGTTTCTTCTGGTACTTTTCCGCTCTCTTTAAGCGGCGCTCTTTCTCCTTCCTTCTATATGCTTCGATAGTAGTTTCTTCCTTTGGTGTTTCCGGCTTGCTCTCCAAATCGGCTTGCCGTTCATCCAAGCCTGGGTTGAAGGTTATTTCCATATCAACTTCTCCCTCACTGTCTCCGTCTTGGTCCTTAGAACTAAAGCTCTTGCCCAATAAATGCTTGTATTTATTTTTCAAACCAGCGGCTTCATTGTCGCTGCCTTCACTATCAGAAGCCAAATATGCCTTGAAATCCATGTCATCAATTTCCTTTTGAGAAAACAGTCTAGTTGAGAGAGACATCCGTTCCTTCGGTGTTTCGTCCCATGTCAATTTAACCTTGGAATGCTGCAAAGCATCAGTAACGAAATTGAAATCAGGACGATAAGATGAAGGGATCTTAGTGCAAACCTCTTTGGCCTCATGCTCTTCAAATTCTGTGCCTTCTGGAACATATCTCAAGTCAAATATATTAGCAGTTGACTCATACTCGGATCCATCACAATTTTTATATATGGACTGAGCAGTGCTAACAGAGTCACATCGAACAACAGCATAGTAATACCTCAAGCGTTGAAGTTGGTAGCGCCTCAACGCTTTTGAGTCATAGTCCTGTTCGCCGTCGTCTTCTTCATAAAGTTTTCTTGTGGCTTTCTCGAGGTCCTCCTTATTGGTTAAATCTAGATCCTCATCTGAGTCCGAGTCTGACTCTTGTGCCCGCTTCTTAATTTTGAAGAGTTCTCTTGGCGGGCCTTCAACCTCTTCTTTCTGCATTTGTTCTTTCCCATACTCTGAAGGATAAATCGTGACTGAGATAATATTGCCGCCTTTAGGAACAAACGAAGCAAACGTGGATAACAAATCTACTGCTTTTACATTATCCCAGTCCATGTTCACAACAGCAAAGGTTGCCGTTGGGTCGCCTTCTTCGGGACGCTCCTCCTTTGTCTCGATTTCCGCTTCTGACTCTTCATCTAAATCGTCTGAATCACTATCATCTGAATCACTGTCCGATTCAGACTGCAACCCCTCTCCTCTCGCTCTGTCAACATAAGCCTGCTCTTCTTCTTCTTCCAGAGATTCGTCATTTGCATCTTCTTTTAGCTCTGTTCTGCTCTCAACCTCTTTCGAGTCTGACTCACTCGATGAATCGTCGGACTCGTCGGAGCTTTCAGACTCGGAGCCAACTTGATTTGACTCCCCGTCGGAGACCTTCCCCTCTTCTTCAAAGTACTTTTCAAAATCTTCGTTGTGGCCTTCTTTTACAGCTCTTCCATACCTGTCAACTTTAGCTTTTTTGCCTGTGGCAGTCGTATTCAATCTTCGCAACTCCTCTTTGGAAAATCTCTCGTCCACCTTCACCTTATTTTTCTTGGTGCTTGGCACAATAAACCGAGGATCATACGAAGACGCAGAGAATCGATCATCTTGGGTAGCGTTGGATTTTCTCGCCATTTCCCTTGGTACGTAGACTTGTCTTTATTGAAATGCTCTTCGCTAGACCTCATCGCACTCATGCAGTTCATCAGAAGGCACTAATTATTATCATCCGCGGAAAAAATATAACAATGTGAGGGACATGGTAAATTTGAAAATAGAATGAAATAAATAATATAGAGGAATAAACAAAAGCAGGACTATTCACTACCCGAAACGAAGTGAGTTTAGTCGTTCCAGTTTTCGATTGAATATGAATCAATTGACCTATGTTTTGCAAGGACAAGCTCGCTCTCTTTCTTGCACCATCAGATTGCAAAATGTATGAACCAGTACATCTATACAGAACCCCCAGACCCATGTTTTCCAATTATTCCTGCCATCTCAAGAAGGGCCCTTTCTTCCCCAATACTATGGAGATTAACACTTTGCCTCGCTTGCGCCTGCTTTTCCTCCCATTCCCACTGCTTTTTCTGTTCCTCGAGCTCTTTCGTGGAACCAACACCCCACACTTCTAAATCAGTTATAGTAAACCTATCTTCATAGCTCTCTTCACAAATGACTCTCTGATTGGACTTGCTAAAGTAGTTTGAGACATTTGCACCCGAACCTACAACATGTCTGAATATTGCGAACTCCAAATTTGCTTCTATTGTCAACGAAACACCTCCAGGAAGGTATTTTCTGACATTATGCTTATTGATTGGTTGGTCATTCCCAAACCCAAGACCCATTCCCTGATTGTTGAAATATATCAGTTTTCCTTGAGCGAGCAGCCCCAACCTGCTTTCAAAGATATCAAATCTAGGCAGAATTGCCATGATTGCAGTCTTCTCATCGCCAAAGTTATTTTTGTTTGAATTTTGCCAAGGTTGGTTGACAAATACTGCATAAGTTATTTTATCATGATCAGACTGCCAGCTGCGTTTTGGATCTTCATTAGAACGAAAGAAACGTGGGAACTCCAGGTCAAATTGCTGATACCGCTTGTTCTTCACAATTGTTTTATTGCGCACTCTCTTTCCGGACACTAAGAAAATTGTTGGCGCCCTCCACTTAAAGATTTTCAGTTCCAATGATCGGATAGAGAATCCACTTTGAGAACCATTATAGAGCTCTACCAAATTTTGAGGCGTTATTTTCACATCAGAGGAAATGCTAGACATGAAAAGAGCAAGCTGGGAAATTGTAGCCTCATTCACAAGCCGTGTAGAAGTAAATGTGATTTCAGATTTGAATGTCCCTGCAGTGTTATTTATATTCTTCAGATTTTCAACCACGATGCTTGCAGACAGAAACAAGGAATTTCTAATTAGTTTAGTATAACATTGAGTCAAGAACCCTTCAAGCGCATTTCGCATGGCAAACGCAAAATCCATGTAAGAAATAACTGATGTCGCGAGGTTCGATTCAATAATATCAACATTGATGTAGCGCAAGAGGCTCATAGCAGCTGTTTCGAAAGCACTCCATTTTGTTCTTGCTAGTCGATATATGTCCTCTTGCATCTTCTTATGTGATTTGCTTGGCACTGAATTAACAAGTAAGAACAAAGAAAGAACAGATAGCAACTCCTGAGCCAGTACTTTAATGGTATCCATTGTTATGCCATCATAGGTTTTCAAAGGATCAAGCGTATTCCAAACGATTCTTTTGGACAAAAGAGTTGCATCTTCTTCACTTGCATCAGGTATCAGGAGCACTTTCACTGAACACTTTTTGTCAGCATCCGTAACTTCCATCTTAGAGGAATACGAACATTCTGATTCATATTTTTTCTTTATCTCATCCTCCTCAGGTATGGGTTTTTCTGTTTCTAGCTCTTTCAGATAATCCAGAGAGTCCAATGGTTTCATCGCAAGAGAGATGTAAAATAGTTTAAGATGATCCATTTCGTCCAGCAAGCGCAGAAAGCGACCAAGGAGAGCCAAAACAGATACTATGAGTTTGCGGAGTGTTAGTTGCTCTGGATGTTTCTCAGCCTTAGCCAAGAAGGGCAATCTACCCAATATTGTGAAGGATCTTTGCAACACTGTAATTGCGTCGTCAAGCAGCGTTAGTGCCAAGTCATCACTCTCATTCGAAACAAAATCATCACTTTTAGCATCATGTGATTCTGAATCAGGTTTGGAGAATCCAAGAAGATGCTTTAGGTCTGAGAAGGTCAATACGGCATCCATATCGATTACATCTTTCATGTTTAGTTTCGAAGATACAGTGGCCCGTTCCGTCTTGGTCAAGAGAGATAGTGCCCGGATTTGAAAAAGAGCAAATAGTTTCTCTTTGGAATACAGACGACTAGACGTGCTTCCTGGGGTCTCTGAGCTTGGTGACTGACCCATAGTGAGTGAATTTGTGGGGTAAAAAGACTAGTGCTATTCTCCGAGAGCCACTAGGTATACTGGAATTTTCTCCTCAGAGCAGTGGATTGCTCACAGTTGTGCCAATATAACTATTTCGGAATGAGAATACCACCTGATATGACACGTTGTACAATATTTAATAGTCGTGAATGAAGTGCCTTGGTTTGTGCGGTTGCTAGAGACACGCAGTCAGCAGGTATAATGCTCGATGTGTGCCAGATCTAAACATAGCTTGGGTTGTGAAGCAGATTGAACCAGAAATAAAATGAAACAAATTCAAAAAAAAAGAAAAAGAAAAAAAAAAGAAAAGAAAAAAAAAAAAAAGAAAAGAAAAGAAAAAGAAAAAGCCCATCGTAAAGAGTCTAAGTCGGATGTGTATCACTGAACTAGTGCAGTATTAAGCTCGAAAGGCTTGAAGACTATGGCCAGTCAAGTCAAATATGAAAAAGGGCATTATAAAGTAGAAATGAACGGAAAAAAGTTAAAAGCTGAACACGAGAAAAAGATCAAAATAATTTATAAAGGACCAGTTCCGTAGCATATCAAGTTTTGCAATTCTTGTTAAACGAGGAGAAGTATCCGGCCATGTTCTAGTTCTCCGAGCTTGGCTCTATGAGGACGTCAATGAAAAAGTGCTTAGCCCTCATTTCAAGGCCGTATACAAACTTCTTGATTTTACCCAACAACGAGGAATGAACTGCCTCCTCGCCAATTGAGTCATGGCCATGGAACTTTTGGTTCCGCATAGACTGGACTAAGAGCCTCTTGGTAAACGATACAAAAACGAGGCAGAAATAGACACGAATGGCAGTGGTCAAGAATGTGCCACTCACAGTAAGAAACAACTCCCTACCAGGAGAAGCCGATTGAGCCGAGTTGACTGCAGAGCTGGTGGAGCCTGAGATTGCGGCGCCAGCGTTGTCAAGCTGCTTCTGCGCCGACGAAGCCCGTCCAGTCGAGTTGGTGTCTTCTCTACTGAACCAGAAATGCACGAAGTATATGGTATAAAGCAACCCCCAAAGCGTGTCAAAGATATAGATGGAGCAACTCAAGCACATTTTGCGCAAATTGGTTGACCTGTTCAGCATACTGAACAATGCTGAAATGTAGAAGGGGAGTATAAAAAATGACGAAAGGTTGTAAAGCCATTGCCAGAAGTTCATGTGGTGGCCGGTCAAAATCGACAAAACCCCGTAGACGCCCCCTGCCTTATTTAAAATGGCAAACGAAAGAATCAACTCCACGCCAACATATAAGGGAATTAAGTATAGAAACTTCTGTATACATTAGTATGATATCTTTTTACGTAGATAGCTCCAGCGCAAACGTGACACGTTCTTTCATAGTACATACCGAGGGTAGAACATGGGTAAGGAAAGCTTGCTTCATGCCTCGTTAATCAAGCGTGGTGTAATGTTTGGTTTTTAGGCGGACAAAGATTTCGCATACTCTAATGATCTGTTCGAGCGAACATTGAGCCGCACCGAGAGTGCTACCTAGAAAGAGTTACTTCTGACAAAGAGTATATTTTTTTCTTGCAGAAGGTGTAGTTTTCTCGAAAAGGAACGATTTCTTCCCGAAAAAAAAAGAAGTTGCCTTTTCCGGTACTTTTTCGCTAGTCTTTACTTTCTTCTACATGCTCTCGGCTCAAGCCCGCGTTGTACTTTTTTCTGCGGCATCTCACGGTGATTAAGCTCATCTCTTCAATCTCCAGGCGACTAAAATGCTTGACGAGACGAAACACTTGCTCTCGAATTTCGAAATCTCGCATGTCACCTCGGATAGTGACACTGACTCCGATTCGGATTCCAGCCAGGGTGAGGACTCTACTGAAAGAAAGAAAACAATCACTGATCATGAAGAAATAGTCAAGAAGTATTCTAGTGTGATCAGCACAGAGCCCTTGAAGAAGGGCCCCAGGATAACCAAAGATCGTGCAAACAGAGCCACGGTAGAGCAGGTATTAGACCCGCGGACTATGCGGTTTTTGGCCAAAATCATCAACAAGAACATCATCTCCCGAATAAATGGATGTATTAGTACAGGTAAAGAGGCCAATGTCTACCATGGAGACCATGAAGACCCTCTGATATCTGAAAGGGAATACGCTGTCAAAATATACAAGACATCGATCTTGGTATTCAAAGATCGGGAAAGATATGTTGACGGTGAGTTCCGCTTCAGGAACACAAAGCATCAAAGCAACCCGAGAAAAATGGTGAAAATGTGGGCAGAAAAAGAGTTTCGAAATCTAAAGCGTCTCTATTCAAATGGAATTCCCTGTCCGGAACCCATTGAATTAAGATCGCATGTTCTTGTGATGGAGTACTTGACAAAGGGAGCCGGTCAGCCCTCTCCTAAGTTGAGAGACCACCCGTTCAAAGACACTGATGAAATCGTGCACTATTACCAAACAATGCTTTTCTACATGAGAAGAATGTACAAGACCTGTCGGTTGGTGCATGCGGATTTGTCTGAATATAACTCTATTGTGCATAATGATAAACTTTATATCATCGATGTGTCACAATCAGTGGAGCCGGACCATCCAATGGCACTAGACTTTTTGAGAATGGACATCAAAAATGTTAACGATTTCTTTTCGAGGAAGAAAATTAATGTCTATCCTGAGAGATTTATTTTCAAATATATAACAGAATCTGATGAGAATCTTGGCCTAATAGATGATTCGGACGAAGCTCTTGGACAATATTTGGAGACTTTGCCATTGAAAAGCGAACTCGAGGACTCTGGTGTGGATGATGCTGTTTTCAGATCTTTGCATTTTGTCCGATCTTTGAATCATCTCGAAGAAAGGGACTTTGAGAAATTTGCCGAAGGAAAAGTTGATACCCTCACAGATTTAGTTGCTGGTGAGCGGAAAGGTCCGAATTTCGACAGCGGACTCAAACAGAATGAGGTAAGCTCGCATGAAATGGACTCCAGCGAGGAGGAGCAAGAAACTTCTGATACGGATGATGAAGATTCTGAGGACGAAGAAAGCATCGGACAGAAAAAGAAAGAGAAAGAACTCAAAGGGAAAAAACACGAAGATAAAGACGACAAGAAGGCCCGGAAGAGTGCTGCAAAGGCTGTGAAGGCGGAGAAGAGGAAAACTAAAATGAAGAAGCATGTTAAGAAAAAAATCATCAGTAAGCGGAAAACCACATAATTGCATTATATACTCTAACAATCTATTAAGACAGCCCAAGTTTTCTCTACCGACAGATTGGACCTCTCATCCTTTGTATCGCAGCAAGTGTGTGCATGACATTAGACAAACCAACGTCAAGTTACCTTTTTTTCCGGTTCTTGGAGTGTTTTCTATATTTTATCATTTACCTTGTGGTTCGTCATACTCAACCTGTACCTCCAAACTAATTTACTATCTAATGTCAAAAAGAGGAGGCATCACAGAGCACAATTAGTAGGTCACAGTCTTGCTTTAATTTTTTTTTCTGAAAACACATAAGTCGTATGGCATTGAAAGATCTGGTACTACTATCATAATCATATTGCAACTTGTGTGCAACCCATATACATTCCGGGTAACTTCCCCACGCTCGCGCCTAAATAAACGTAGTTTAATCTTGGCCAGCCATCCCTCCGTTCCACAGCCGTACCTGAAGCTAGTAAAGAGTGTTACTAAACCGTCTAATATAATTATAAACCCCAAAGTCGGCGAAGCTCAGATTGTGCTGCCTAACGCAATAATCCTATAGAATGGAAGACTTTTTGAAAGATCCCTTTGAGGAGACGCCTCGACTGAACGACCAAAATTACCCACCAAGGCAAGGTACTCAGGAACAGTTTCAGAACCCTTTAGATTTTCAACTCAATCAGGAAAGCGAATACTTAACGGGGAATTTGAACCCTGATGTTGGCTTCTCGGATCTACAGAACGAGAACTTCGGCCAAGGCACCATCACTGATCCTTACTTGGAGGCCTTTGATTTTCTTGGGTCTCCTTCACAGCATGGAGCTTCTCCGAATGTAAATGCTGTCGGTGACGGCTATTCAGACTTCCCAAATAATGATACGGCTTTCGGCGACGGCTTCACTTTAAACGCTGGAGGTCAAGACCAGATGAACAAATTAGATAGCCTTGTATCACCTGAGCGGACACACGAAACAGGGGGGATGAACATGTTTGCGACGTCTCAATACTTTTCTCCCAGCTCCAAAACTGCAAACTTCGGACACCTCAACTCAATAGTAGAGGACTCCCTATCCCCAACTTATTATGGACGAACACTTAGTCCAAATGAGTCTCGTCATGGTAGTGTGAGTATTCCGGCTCCGCTGACGGCAAACTCTTATGTTCTGCTGCAAGCACTAATGTCACCACAATCAAATGCTTACGAAGGTTCGTATGACAACTTGAAGTCACCTTATTCAGGCTCCTATTTGGGCTCGCCTCCCGCGATGTCCTTGGCACAGAACAGCGCCATAGGGAGCGCCTCAAACTACATGAATAATAGCCAAAATATCCAAGGAAGTGTTCCAATGCTGCCGGCGCATCAAAACTTTGCTTACAGTGTATCACCAGGATATCACAATAGTTCGGTGCAACGCAAAGCGGCCGAAGCTAACACTAACGGCAAGCAATTGACTCTGGAGGAGAAAGCGAAACGGAGACGAGAATTTCATAATGCAGTAGAACGTCGAAGACGCGACTTGATTAAGGAAAAGATCAAAGTACTCGGTATTCTAGTCCCTCCATCGCTACTCACACCTCAGGTTTGTGCGGTGAAGGCTCTTCTGAAACAAGGCGATCAGAATTCAAAAGAGATGCGAGAACTTGCAACTTCTGTGAAGATAAAGGAAGCTAAACCAAACAAGGCGTTCATTTTGCAAACGTCTGTTGATTATATCCGACACTTGCAATACGTTGAAGAGCAACAGAGGAAGCGAAGTGAAGAACTACAGGCCAGTATCAGGGACCTAGAAAGCAAGAAGAATGCCCCTCAAGATTTGTTCAACTCAGGTAGCCTGAAACTCCTGGGTGCCGCGCCTCTGGCGACCGACTTTAATCCTGATGAGTTTTTTTCCGATGAGATCAATTTCAGTAATCTACATTGATACACCCCAGAACTTTTAAATTTAAATGAGCCCAAATATGGAGCAAAAATTTTTCTAACGATATTTATGTCAACTGCTGGCTTTGAAGGTGAATGCTGTTACTTCCATGTACATTTTATTATGGAATTTTACGTTGTAAGTATAGGATTTGTTACAAAATCAATAAACTTTGTTATATCATCATCATACTTCGCAGCCGCTTAATCGTATGGCCTCACACCTGCATCGTAATCAACAGATAAGTGAACGAACAAGATTTCGTATCGAGCGAAAGAGCACTAATGGAGAGCAGAACAAAAGAGAAAGCGCAGGGTCTCGTTGACTTTATCACCAAGTCACCTACGCCTTACCATGCAGTGGCAAATATTAAACAAAAGCTCGTTAATGCCGGGTTTGAGGTATTAAAAGAGAGTGAAAATTGGGTTTTACATCCTGGGAAAAGCTATGTCGTGACCAGGAACGGCTCATCATTGATTGCCTTCAAAACAGTACCGGAGTGCAAGGCACCTGTTTCGGTCGCCATTGTGGGTGCACACACCGATTCGCCGTGCTTGAGAATCAAGCCTATTTCTAAGAAGACAGCCGAGGGCTTCATTCAGGTTGGGGTGGAGCAGTATGGCGGCTTGATCGCTCACTCGTGGTTTGACAGAGACTTGAGCGTTGCTGGAAGGGTATTCGTAAAGGAGGATTCAGGCAAATACGTGTCTCGGTTGGTGCACTTGAAGAAACCTTTGATGAGAATCCCCACGTTGGCGATTCATCTAAACAGAGAAGTGAATCAGAAATTCGAGTTCAACAAGGAGACAGAATTGTTGCCCATTGCTGGCCAGGAGAAGTTCGATCATTCCTGTAAAGACGACCCTGCGCTTCAGCTTTCCGCAGATGAGTTTCAAGCAGTCAAACATGTGGTGGAGCGCCACAACAAGTCACTTCTCGAGCTCATTGCCAAAGACTTGGAGGTGGATGTTTCCCAAATCGAAGATTTCGAACTTCTCCTTTGCGACTATCAAGATGCAACGCTTGGAGGCATGCATGACGAGTTCATTTTTGGCCCTCGCCAAGACAACTTGACCTCATGCTATGCGGCTGCAGAGGGTTTATTAGCCAGCACAAAAGTGGAAGGCAGCGTTCAGATGATTTCTCTTTTCGATCATGAGGAGATTGGCTCTGTATCTGCACAAGGTGCGGACTCTTCGTTTTTGCCTGATGTTCTTGCGAGACTCGGTGAATCAAGTCAAGAGTTTACGAGAATGTGCAGCCAATCTTTCTTGCTTTCTTCCGACCAGGCGCATGGCATTCACCCTAACTACGATAGATTTTATGAGAAGGCTAACCGTCCACACATTAATGCGGGACCAGTCATCAAGATCAATGCCAACCAGCGGTACGCAACCAACTCGAGAGGTATTGTGCTAATCAAGGCCATTGCTACTCAGGCCAAGGTTCCTTTGCAGCTCTTTGTCGTGCGAAATGACTCGCCATGTGGTTCTACGATCGGCCCAATGTTGTCGGCCAAGTTGGGCATCAGAACGTTGGATTTGGGGAACCCTCAGTTGTCCATGCATTCCATCAGAGAAACTGGAGGTTCACACGACGTTGTGAAATTGGCAGACTTGTTCCGGGCATACTTCGAGAACTACTGGAAAATTGATGCGGCCATAGTGATTGACTGAGCAGATTACATATATTTATACACACGTAGTGTTCTGCCGTGGATGTAGCAGTTATTCGTGAGCAAGCCTTCGCGGGCTTCACCAGATATTCTACTCTGCCTTTTCGCAGACCAGCGAGCCTCAACGCGACAAGGTTCTACCAGGCTCGCATCTCTCGCAAACACTTCGTTACTCATTGATCATGAAGGTACTAGGGCCTTTCGTACTACTAGTCTCTACCGTTTATGCTCTCCGGGCTGCTCCTATTCTTTTGTTGTCGCACAAGCTAGTGCCGGGCTTGAAGCAGGAGATTCGACAGCCCAATACTGCAACACAAGATCCAGTTCTTGTGACAAACATGGTCAAGAAGCTTGTTACGGAATGCTCGTCAGATATCTATGTGATAGTCAACGTTCCGGGCCTCACTAACTCAGACATGCTCCAACGGAAATCCCATGTATGGAAACACCTCCAGAACTACCTCCACATGGCATCGTCAGTGGTCGGGTTGCCCTGGGTGGAAGGCACGTTAGACTTACCTTTCCTAGAGGAATACATCATTCGTACCTGCAAGGCAGAATCGCTCAGGTCGGTGTCAGACGAGGAGGATGGGGGCCATTATATCGACACGCGGAAAAGAGTGATGAGAGTTGACGTTGACCGTCTACCTGACGACAAGGAACAGCGAGACCAGGCGTTGTTCAAGGTGGACGACTTGCTTCGCCGGATATTGAGGAAGCTGCCATCTCCACACTACACGATCTTGATTACTTCGGATGAGGTGTCACCGGTGCATCCGATTCCCGAGTCTGCGCTTGCCAAAATGCCACAGCTCTTTGAGATATTCAACGATATCGTGAATGATCCAAAGCGTGAGCAAGAGGTGGAGCGCAACAACTACTTGTACAACGAAGTCGAGCCATATTGGAACACCGACCATGACCCAACTGAGTTGTATTTACGGAGAAAAAAGGCAGACGAGGTTCATTTCTTCACTGATGAGATGTGGCAGAAAAACGAAAAGCTCGTCATGACGGTTGCCCTAATGATTGGGTCGTTAGCATTTTTCGAAACACTATCGTTTGGCCGCTCCATCAAAAAGGGCAAGCAAGTTAAGCACAAGACTGGTTGAAACCGAGTCCGCTACGTGCACGTGTCATTTACTTCCTAGAAAAAGCTCATATTCAATCGGCGGTGAGGATGAAAACATACTGAGGACATTTATAGCAAATAATTATTCCTCGCAGGAATACTTATCATTTAGGGAATGATAATTATTATATTTTCGTTTACTGCAAGTAGCTGGAATGAAACTTTGCAATGAATTATAATGTAACGAAGCAATTAACAAACCGCGAGAAGTAACAAAAAAACTCCAGAAATTGCGTCTCCAATCTCCATTCTTTGCTTTGCCTGAGAGGTGATTCGCGACCTCTAATCGACAGTCCCGGTTTATGCGTCACGCATGGAAAATCACCAGTTTTCTGCCATCTCGTGCATGTGCAGACAACAGAGGGACTCTAGCCCTGGATGCTCCGGTTATTGCGCATGTAGTGGATGATCCCAGAGCTGTTGTTCTTGACGAGTCATTCAACTTGTTAGCGTTGCGTTAGGGAATGGTCTATTTCGAAAGCCCCACTGCCAGGCAAATTTTTGCGGGGAAGAAGCTACCCGTTCCAATTCGCATTTCTGACCAACGGGCGTCGCCTGGTAAAATCGCTCACACCTACTGCATTGTGTCTTGCACAGGCAAAACAGATCTTGGACCAGCGCACGACAGACAAGCATTGATATAATGCGATGTCCCGTGGCTTGAGGTTTATCTCACAGCAAGGTGTTTCTACTAGCAGGACTTTTTTTTGTCTTCTTTTTCTTTTCTTTGTGTGTTTATCTTTATCTTCATTTTTACTTTTTCTGATTCTCCCTACCACCATTGACTCCACAAAGTGCGTGATAGAACCAGCCATTTTCTCCGCACCAATTATCAGCAACTCTCGACACTTAGTTTGGCCGGGATTTCGTAAAGGTATCTCGATATTTTGAAGCAGCCGTGTGGATTCTATCTGGCCTGAGATAGAATAAAATTGCATATTGTATCAATGTCTGACTATCTTCAGTTTCGCAGCATCGCTAGTGGCCGCCATGAAGGCAAAAAGCACATTATTGTCGCCGGTGGTGGAATCATTGGCGTTTGCACTGCATACTTCATTGTAAAGCATCCCAAGTTTGACCCCTCAAAGTATCACATCTCCCTCCTAGAGAGCAAAAGAGTGGCCGGTGGAGCGAGTGGAAAGGCGGGAGGCTTGTTGGCCCTTTGGGCGTTTCCACAGCAGCTTGTTCCCCTCTCGTTTGAGCTACATCAAAAGCTTTCGGACGAGTACGACGGAGAGAAGGAGTGGGGCTACAGACGCCTCACGACGGTATCGCTCGAAGGTGATATCAGCAAAATCCCCGATGAGCCCAAAGATAGTACCAGTCCTGAAAAGGACAAAGAGACCAAATCGCTTGAGAAGCGATTGGGAGCGAAAACGTCACTGACCAGCAGCAAGCTCCCTTCTGATTTGACATGGATGTCTGAGGAGCTTGTGAGCTCGTGTCACTCTTTAGGTGGCAAGGATACCACGGCGCAGGTGCACCCGTATCAATTCACGAACTACATATTGAAGAAGGCTGTTGAAGATGCCAATGGCGCATTGGAACTCATTTTGGGAAAGGTGAGCAAAGTTCTCTATTCAATGGAAACTGGCGGTGCTATTGGTGTGGAGTACGAACCAACCAGTATCAAGGCAACACAATCAGAGGAAGTCGCCGGCAAGACTCGACTTCTCGGTGACCAGATAGTCCTCACCGTTGGTCCCTGGACGTCAAAAATACTCCCTGATTGTCCAATATCGGGCTTGAGGGCCCACTCGATTACTGTCGCTCCCTTCGAAAACAAAAGTGTGTCGCCATATGCAATCTTCACCGAGTACAAAACTGGGCGTAACTCCTATGTCTCGCCCGAAATCTACGCCAGAAAGGATGAGGTTTTCATTTGTGGTGAGGGTGACTCGGCTGTAGATGTTCCTGAAACAACTGATGACGTGGAAGTTGTCAAGTCCAAATGTGATGACCTTTTCAAGCAGGTTGGCAAAATGTCCCCAACCTTGAGAAATGGTCAGATCTTGAAAAGACAAGCTTGCTATTTACCTGTTCTCGACGTTCCTTCGTCCAGCGGCCCGTTGATAGGTGAAACCAATGTTGAGAACTTATTTTTGTGCTCCGGTCATTCGTGTTGGGGAATCAATAACGCCCCCGGAAGTGGAAAAGTAATGAGTGAATTGCTATTGGACGGCCGTGCTACATCCGCCAATATTTCTACTTTGGACCCCTCTTTGTACTTTGATGCTTCTGTACTTGTTAGTGACGACGAGGACTCGGAGGACGAGTGAATGTTAACTAGGCCTTCCCCAGAGGAGATGTTCTCCTAGGAAAATGCTCATTTAGATTCTTTATTTCGCCATCATAGTTAGATGCAGCTTGCTTTGTATCTTAAATCAAATATTCTTCCGAACGCTAGTTGCGATGCGCAAAATTGCTTAAAAAATCCTTGGCCTTTACGCCGAAGTAGCTGATATCATTTGAGGCACTTTAGTTCCCAAATTAGGACTAGGCAACGATGCTAGTGGTAAGCCCATTTGCGGAGCAGACAATTAGGTGCACGTAATCGCGCTTTCACTATCTATCGTTCCTCCCCAAGTTTTTACGCCTATAAACGAGTTTTTGCTAACTAAATGGACCACACAAATCATGGATCCAGCATGGATCATGACATGCCAATGCACGATATGTGCAAGATGAACGTATGTTGTAGTCAGTGTTCAAAAGGCGCTCTTTTTGGTGTGCTCTGACAAGTTGTGGACGTTTTCCTAACATACAGATGATATTCACTTGGGACTGGAAGAACACTTGCATCATTTATGACTGGTGGCACGTCAAGACAGTGCAGGGATTTTTGGGAACCGTATTGGCGCTTGTGATGTTGAGTATGTTTTATGAATTCTTGAGAAGCTATATCGCTCGCTGGAAAAGCAAGTGTACTCCCGTGCTAGCTGTTCCTAGCTCCCTTTCAAGTGCTTCCAGTAGAGCCCATTCGGCCTACAGAACTAAATTGTCAATTTTCTACGCTATACAAGTGGGGTTTTCTTTTATGTTGATGTTGGTATTCATGACCTACAATGGATGGTACATGTTGTCTGTCGTTGTTGGTGCTGGCCTTGGATACTTTTTTTGGGGTGATGAGCGGGAAGCCATGTCCATGCTGTGTCATTGACCAAACGACCTTGTGACCGAGAAATAAACGTAATATGCGATTTCTTTAAGTAGTATATGCGAGGCGCTCTAGATTATGCTTGAAGTGATCATTTGTCTTGATTTTCGTGATATAACAGTATCAAATAATGTTCACCAACAGTTGTAATCTGCCCAATGCCTTTGGTGAAATGGCTCATCTTAAATGCGAAATCAACGAAACTGTATCATGGAGCCAGTTATCTTGGAGCTAGGAATCTCAATACCATTCAATTGCACCATTCTGAGCCTAGTGTCCTGCCACGAAAGACCTGAATTCAAAATACTTACCGCCCCACCACACGCTAGCAATCGGCTCCAAAATGTGGTCTATTGCACGATATACTTTCTACACATCCGGGACGAAACAACCTACTTGTCAGAGCTCTCCATGGTAGAATCCACTCATCAGCATTAACCTACAATCAAATGGTGAGCTGATACTTGCAAAAAAAAGAAAGAAAAAAAAAAGTGGACGAGAGACATTAATCTTTTGCTTCAATTGCCCTTCAGTCAAAAAATAATCATCAATTCTATTTTCTCTATTAATATTTCTGGGCCAACAATAAAAATTCAAGCAGAACGGCAATCGCAAAAGCAAACAAACAAAAATAAATAAGAGCTTTCACATCAGTTAGTTTGCATACTTGGAGCGTGCTCTTAATTTCGGACCATTGATCAAGAAAAATACCGGAATTAATACCATTGTAATCATAATAAAAGCCAAAATCATTGTTCCCCACGCAACGGGGTATTTCTTCGTTGCTAGATTGTCATATAATGCTGACCCAAAAAGAGGAAATGCTCCACCCATACATGCACGGAAGAAAGCATTACTAGCATATACTGAAGCCAAATACCTGTAGAAGGACATACCAAGATAGTTGAATAAAGTCTGGAATACAATGAAAGCTCCAAGAAAAAAAGTGCCTGCTCCAATCATAGGACCGATCCAATGAACAGAACGAGTTGAGGTCCAAGCAACAATAATCAAGCCAACGGGTTGCAATACACTGCCAAAAATACACATTGGCAAGTGAACCTCTGGGTACAATGTCTTGCCAGCTTCTAACTTCTTCGTGAAGATATGATAGACCACTGGAAGATAGATGGAAAGACCAACCATGACTCCAACGACAAGGGAGAGGTAGGCTGCACCCATAGTAACCAATGTAAAATCATACATGTCATAGAAAATAATTGGGAATGCTTCGAACCACAAATAGACAATGGCATAGGTGAGACCCAAGTAAACATTGATCAACATAACAACAGGTTCAAACAACATGATTTCAAAGGGGCGCCATAATGTCTCAACCAAGACCTGGTGTGAAGATTTACTTGCTAGTTGCAAGTGGCCTTCACTTGTAATATTCTCATTTCCAGTCACTCTTCTCAACCTTTCAGCTTTGCGATATAAAAGAGACTTATTGTAGGATTCAGGGAGGGTAAAGCTCAAGAACAAAAGCAAGGTTCCAGAAGCTATAAGGATAAACCAGAAGGGCCAGTGATATCCACCAGAAACTACCAATGCAGCACCGATTAATGGCCCTATGGTCGGAGCACATATAGCGCCAGCTGACCAGCCCGCAAGCGACATAGGCATCCAAGCTACTGGAGTAATATCACCAATACTAGCACCACCAGTAGCTAAACATGGACTAGCAAAAAATCCGGCGAGTAGTCTCAAGACGGTTAGAGATGCAATATCTGTCACTAGGGCCGTAGGAATTTGTAAAAGAACGAATATAAATAACGTCAAAATGTAAATAGGAACTCTCCCAAACCTCGGGTTTTCAGATAAAGGTGAAAGAACCAATGGCCCCAACCCGTAACCGATAACAAACATGGTCAAAGGCAACGTGGCCTTGACTCTCGAAACTCCCATTTCCTCCATGATGAGGTCAATTCCAGGAGTATAGATAGCTGAAGCCATGTATATAAATGCAGTCAAAATACCAATCATAAAAACATAAACACATTTATACCACATTGGCCAATTGTAAGGATTTTCTGGGTCATCCTCATCATCCCAAGTCACTATAATTTGTTCCAATTGCTTTTCTTCTATTGGTTCAAGAGCATCTTTGTCAGTGAACGTTGAGTCAGAAGAATGCTTTGCATTACTGACTCCGAAAGATTTTTGGTACTTTTCTGGAGGAACATATGAAGAAGATTCTTCTTCGTAAGTTAGAATTTTTCGTCCTGATAAACGATAGATTACATTACCAACAAAAGAATCTCTAAAGATTCTGTAAGCTAACAGTTGTTTCTGGGCCATCGTTATTCGGGGATTCGAAATTGTTTGAGTTTATTTACTTTCTTGCTTTGAGTAGTGAGTAAATTACTTATCACGAGGAACTTTCACTCCTTATATGTGATTTTATTGTTGTTAATTTTTGCCCCTCCATTTTTGCAGACATGGCTGCTTACAAGATAAAGCTCCGGAGATGTCCCGAAACGTTCATCTCCGAGATGTACAAGCCTCGCACTGCTTATTAAAGAGAGAGATAATCCGGATATACTTGCATACAGTATTTCAACGTGCAACATTTAATGAATAGTTGCTGAAAAAACGCAGCTGAAAACAGTAAGGGACTCAAGATGTTACGGAGTTAAATACAGATGCAGAAAGAGGCACAAAGCGGAGGTGTTCTAATTAGTTATGCCACAGCAAATTCGAAATGTGTAAGCAAATGCTCGCATATGAACTTGAAGAAGTTCCTGTTCTGGTGCTTTCGGGAGGAATTGATGGATCTCAATCCACAAAAGATTCGAAGTTCCAACCACTAGTAAATGTAACAACTTTTTCATTATAGCATGTTCAAGGCTGTACCCCCAAAGTTTTTTTTTTCTTTTTTTTTTTTATAACGGAGCTCAGAGATGGATCGTGCTGTCCGCTTAGATTCACGAATTCGCTATCTTCCAAGGTTGTCAGTGAACAAAGGCCGAACTCGAAATTAATCATGTTCCTCAAACAACTTCTAGAATCTCGTGGCCCAAAGTACGTTCTCGCTCTACGGTAAACATATATTTTATTATTCAACAGCTGGGATGAGTGGTTGGTTCTAGATAAAATGCTCGCCAATGGAAGTTTAGATAGATGAAATATGTTTTTGCTCGATAAATTCAGCTCAAGGAACGATTTGCAGGTGCTCTAGTGGCGCAGTTGGTTAGCGCTTCGTGCTTATAGCCGGTTTACGACTTGGTTGTACCAAAGTCACGGTCGTGTGAGGAACGCGACGGTCGTGGGTTCAAACCCCTCCTGGAGCATTTGTTCTTTTTTTTGTCCTGGCTGGACCCATTTGTACTGTGTATAACGAAGTAAGTGAAGCTCATCTCAATTTTCAGCTCACCTGGGCAATACTTACACTTAATAGCATAATGGCATCTAAGATTAGATTTCTTATGGAACAGTCTGTTCCAGAATTGGAAGATCTTAACAAAAAGGGCCTTTTTGATCGGAAAGAAATCACAATGATAATGAGAAGAAGAACAGACTTTGAACACAGGATTCTGGGTCGTGGATCGCAGCCACGAGACTTCATCAAGTATAGCGAGTACGAGATCAACTTGGAGAAACTTCGAGTCAAAAGATTCCAAAGACTTCATAACGCCGATATGGTTGATACAAAGCCTAGTCTTTCTGATTGGGCCGGCTTTCGCAAAATCATTTTCGTGTTTGATCGTGCTGTGAGAAGATACCCTGGGGATCTTGAGCTTTGGTCAAGATACCTTCAATTCGTGAAAGAGAAAGATGCAGTCAAAGTAGTGTATCGAGTTTATGCAAAGCTATTGCTGCTACAACCCAGAAATATTGAGGTTTGGCTTTCTGCAGCAAAGTACGAGTTTGAGGTTAATGCAAATGCTAAAGGAGCAAGAGAGCTATTCCAAAGAGCGTTAAAGCTCAATCCCGAAAGCACTAAACTATGGTTGAGCTATGCTCAGTTTGAATTAACCTACGTGTCTAAATTATTGGCTAGAAGAAAGGTCTTGGGGCTTTTGACTGAGAAGCAGCAGAAGGAGGATTTGCAAGCACAAGCACGCCAATTCAAGGAACGGTTAGCAAAAGAAGCCCCTCATGGAGCAGATGGGGTTGATGAAGTTGATGATATGCTTCATTTGGTGGACGATAAAGATGATGAAGAACACGAATTGAGCACACAATTAGCACTGTTGCCTGAGGCAGATATGAATGTGTTGGGAAACCCCGAGCTGAACCCTGTTCTCAAGGGTGATATCGCCCTTACGGCTTTTGATTTGAGCATCCCTGAATTGATAAGGAACGTCCCCTCCGATACCAAAAAAAGACGTGTGTTCGAACTAGCTTATCAGTATTTGGACATGTTCAACCAGTTTGAAAATTTGAACAGAGATTATTTGAACTATCACGTGTTATCCTACTTGCAAAATAACTACCCAGAAAGTTCGGAAACTATCATGCTAGATATTTTGCTTCCGCTTCGAAATGTGAAGGTGAATGACTCGAATCTTGCAGAGGCTTTGCAGCTTTCGGTGAACAAGTTTTTAGCCTACAAACTGAAAGCCAAATATGGCTCCGAGAAACAAAAGATGACCACGGACTTTATTGAGCACGTTAATGAAAATTTTGTGGATTCTGATCTAGAAAAATCGGAAAGAACAACTCAACTTTTGAAAGCTATTATTCAAAAGTGCAAATAGATTGCGCTTTCAGTCTTGCTTGGCCAATCCAAACTCAGTATCTTGAATATGGTGGTATCCGTTCGACTTTTTGAGTCTGAACGATATATAGCCAGAGATGATGGACGAAATAATGGCAACAATGAAAAGAGATACGATATACTTTGTGTAGGAAATCGGAATCAAATACATCGGAAGTTTGTAAAAACCGTCAGTATAGGGTAAATCCACCGCCTTGGACGATCCAACTGGTTTGATACTATCAAGCCAGCGCACAGCGAGCTGGAGAGTCAATGTCTCGCCAATAGTGAGGCGTGTGGCATTACTCCCCGCCGACCATGCAATAGCATTCACTACTGTCTGTTGTTGCGGATCTTTGCTTGCAGGCTTGGTAATGATCATATTCATTTGGGGATCAATGTCCATATGTGAGTTATGAACCTCACCTCTTAAGTTGAAAGTCAAGGGCACGTATGCTCCGCCCAGTTCCAAGTAATTGGGCTCGGAGCTCAAGGGGACTCTGCAACTGAAGGGAGCATCTTCGTGGACATATAGTTGGAATAAATGGAAAAGCTCGTCTGTGAATGACACCGTACAGTTGATATCCTCGGAGATCCCATAACGGAATGTGAGTGGCTTTCCAGTTTCTTTACAGGTAGGGAATGCTGTGTAGATGATCCTATCGTTCGAATCAAATTTGTGCTCACCGGTGCTAATATCCCTCGTGATGCAATCGATGAGTACGTCTTGTCCTTGAACATACGGCTTGATGGTGGGTATCTGGCCATTTCGTGTAAGGGGAAAAAACTGGTCGACTGCTTGGACAGAAGCCGCTGATAAAAGCAACGCCGAGCAGGCGAGAATAAATGTATTTTTCATCTTTGTTCGCTGGTATACACAGCAAAGAGGGTTGTGGTCCGTTTCGTAGAGATAATTGTTTACTGGATAATAGCTAGGAAAGTTGCGCGTTCATGCCCTGTAGTACCTGTTTGACGTAGGCATTGTCGCACTCCATTTTCTCAACCAGCAGCAGAGCTCAATTTATCTTACTCGCAGGGAACTCCACCCAGAGGAGTATTGAAGAATCATGAACCGATTGACAAAGAATGAATGAATGAATGAATGAATGAACGAACGAACGAACGAACGAACCAGAGAAGGAAATGATTTATTACAGTGAGAGAGAACACTACCTGCGAAAGACTGCAAATTTCATTTGACTTCATCTATTGTGTTTTAGTCCAATTCAAGTAACCTCTACTGAACTAACCTTGTAAACACCAACCCATCTGGACAAAAAACTCGTAGATTTTAGATGCTTTGTTGACATCGATTTTCAAAAACAGACGAGCATCCTTCTTCTTCAAATAGCCGTTGCTCTTTATTGCCTCCTTCATGAGCTGGTTTTTGATTGCCAAATATGGCTTCGGCAAGATGCGTAACGTAGAGCATAATTGTTTTTCCTCCGGAGAGAGCAACTCGAAATCGGTCGCATGTGATATGTCAAGCGGTGCTCTTGCGTTGCTTATATTAATTTTGGGTTTGTAGGGCGGTTGAGGTGTGGCTAGTTTTTTCACGTTACCATTCAACTGCGCAGTAGCATTGCGAGCAACGAGTCCTGACCCGCTGCCCATGCGTTGGTAATGTGCCTGTCGAATCAACTTGTCTTTCTCATACTTGTTCCCGTCCTCTAGGGAAGTGATGCCATGGCGTCTCCAATTTTGTAGCTGCTGGATCCTCATGCGGCAACGAAGCTCGGTAAGAAGGTCTGAGGAGAACTCCTCGAAGTCCTGCGGAGTCATGATCCGAATGAAAGCATTGATTTTCTTGAGAAACTCTTTTTCCTCCTTCGACTTCCTTTTATCGTTGGCAATGTTTTTTCGGTAATCAAGCAAACCGTTCGCAATTAACACTCGCTTTCTTTCTGCTCTTGTTGTGAGTCTCGAATTGTAGATTTCGAGGATGGTTAACTTCAACTCTATGTCCCCAGCAGAGTCTTCAGGATCGAAAATCATATCCTTTATTGGCACTTCTGCTTCGTTTTCGGCTTCATGGTCGAACTCAAGACGGCCCGGCATGTATCCTTGGATTTCGTGGCACAACGGAACAGACGCGTTAGGCTTAAGCTTTGGTGGCGGCAACGGCATATTCTTACGCTCCTCAAGACGGAGTTTGCGCTTCCGCAAGAATTCTGTGGGAGATATATCGGAGAAGTCCTTGTTCATTTCCGGCAACGGGTAGTCTTCTGAGTCTAGGTATATCTCATTATAGTGTTTAGCGACTTCCTCTCTTGACCGGTTTCCGATATGGTCGGCCACATCCTGCCAGTTTCCCAAGCCAAATGTTTCACATCCCTGAATGAGATGTAGCTCCTCATCGGCACCCCAGTCCTCGTCGAATATCGGATACGTGTTTTGCTCAATGATTTGGTAATCATGCCAGGGTTTGTGGTCTAATGTTGCTGATCCCGACGCAAAGCAGGGAACACAAAGATCGTAGTCGGTACATATGGCACATTTTATTCGTGTTCTGATAGTGCAGTCCGACGAGCACACGTCGCAATGATATAGACGGCCCTTTTCCATTGGTGGGTCTGAGTCAAATGGAGCAGCTGACTAGCATGGTTCAGTTGAATGAGAGCTGGGTCACGTGCTAACCTCATGTGACAGAACACTAGCACGTACTTTTTGCGGGGTGTTGAGCTTTGGGCAAGATACGCGGGCCGATGGCATGTGTCCTACGGACCGTCGGCTGCTACATGTACTGGAGGTTGGTTCGTGCCGACTGCTCCAGTGTAAACTACAGTGTAAGGGAGGCCACTCGTTTTATCGATTAGATCAACCGCACCAACTGCGAAAGCCGCTAAATGTTTCCTAACTAACCTAAAATAATATAAAATATATTATTATTTTTATTGATAATAATAAATAGTTATAGACTCTGGAAAGAAGAAGTGGGACTTGCAGGTAAGCTCAACATGTACGAACAAGACATGGAGACTTGATGATTTCCTGCTATACTAGTCTCCATCCAAACAGTAGACGCATGCGAACCGAACTCTAGCGCGCGCCAGAAGGCCGTTGTCGCCTGGCGGTATAACAGTCACTTGCATCACGTGCCACAATCCTGCTATGTGTCCTGCATTCGCGTGCGAAAATTTTGTCTACTGTAGTAGCTTTCTGTCTCGGTTTCCATATCTTCTCCTCAACGAACAACAGAAATCATCAAAAATGGTATGTTATTTGAGCATGTACAAACAAGCAAGACTACGAGTATTGAAGAAGAGATGTAAGTGGGAATCCTCACAACAGGCTATGTCCATCGGACTGGGTCTGGTCCATATTGACGTCACTGGAAGTTTGAAAAGAGCCAGGGAAGTCAAATATAAGCTCGAGAAACCCAATTTTTGTATCGATTCCCTTTCGAAAATGTGAAATGATGTTAAGATAATACCGTCTTCGACCGGCTGAAATGGCTATCCAGCAACTCGACTTTGCTTTTCTATTCTAATTTCGGGCCCACCACCCTCTTGCTTGCGTTGAGAATGCCGAGTTGAATAGCAGTGTACTAATTTGCCAGGGTCGTGTTAGAACTAAGACAGTCAAGAAATCTTCTAAGGTGATCATCGAAAGATTCTACCCTAAGTTGACTTTGGACTTCGAGACCAACAAAAGATTGACCAGCGAGATTGCTGACATCCAATCCAAGAGACTCAGAAACAAGATTGCTGGCTACACCACTCACTTGATGAAGAGAATCCAAAAGGGTCCAGTTCGTGGTATCTCCTTCAAGTTGCAGGAAGAGGAGCGTGAGAGAAAGGATCAATACGTTCCAGATGTCTCTGCATTGGACTTATCTCACAGCAACGGCCAATTGGAGGTTGACGCGGAAACCGCTGACTTGGTCAAGAACTTGGGCTTCAAGATCCCATTGCAAACTGTTGCCATCTCTTCGCAAAGAGGTCCAAGAAGATTTGCTAAGAGAAACTAAGCATTTTTTCTATATAATGTAATTTACATCGTCGATATCTCGGAAGGGTGAACTTCGGAGCGACAATTTGAAGTCGCTGTCTTGCCTAAGGCATTCACTTTGTAGATTACTGTGTACGAGTAAGCTTTGTCGGAGAATATAGGCGTTTGATTGAAAGAAACGGAGTAATTGAAGGGCCCGGCCAAAGGCACTGGTATCCATCCCTTTCGCTCGTTTCCACAGAAGCTTTTTTCCACATGCTATTTTCCACATGCTATTTTCCACAGATGCTTTTTCCCACAGATGCTTTTTCCCACAGATGCTTTTTGTCCGTAAGTCAGTCCGTGTTCATTACCAAGCCAGTATTTGAACTCGGCCACTGCCGTTTGCAATTGGTGTGCGGGTGTTTCGCAACCAATGGGGGGAAAGCGTTTTCTCTTTACGCAACAGGCTAGAAAAAAGAAAGCGAACAGTGGGAAAGAATCAAAACCTCGTTCAGAAGTTTTTCCAATAAAGTCGTCCCATCTTCCGGCCAAAGCATATATCCAGTCATTGCGTAATGTTCCGCTACGTTCCCAAGAGAGCAGGTGCCGTTGCAGCTCCATTCAAGGCATCCATAAGAAACAGCAGTATTATTTCGGTCCACAGAGACATCAAGGAAGACAACCAACAACTCCCCTTTGAATTCACGGAAGAAAACTTGAGTAGAGCCAAAGAGATCATCGCAAAATATCCTCCACAGTACAAAAAAGGAGCATGCATGCCCCTCTTGGACTTGGGCCAGCGCCAGTTGGGCTTTACCTCCATATCTGTCATGAACTACGTTGCAAAGTTATTGGACATGCCCCCAATGAGGGTCTACGAAGTGGCAACATTCTACACCATGTACATGAGACAGCCAATGGGCAAATACAACATTCAGGTTTGCACTACCACTCCTTGTCAGTTGTGTGGGTCCGATGGGATTATGAAGGCTGTCACTGACTACTTGAAGATCAAACCAGGCCAGACTACGCCAGACAAGATGTTCACATTACAAGAAGTTGAATGCTTAGGTGCGTGTGTCAATGCACCAATGCTCGCTATTGACGATGATTACCATGAGGATCTTACGCCTGATCTGACTGTTGCGCTTTTGAAGAGCCTAAAGGAGGGCAAGAAGTTGGAGAAAATGGGTCCGGTCTCCGGAAGAAAGTCTTGCGAGCCACTCAGTGGAAAGAAGGTTTTGCTTTCATCGGAACCTACTGATCTCCGTAAGTTCACCAGAGCCGACTTGTGAGTTCTGGCAACATAACGCATACACTGCATAGTCCCGAAAATTTAAGAGTGAAAGGGACAGCCTGAAAAGTAGCTGAATTACCAATAATCTCTTGAATTTATATTAAGTCTAATTTTATTGGCTTGTTGTGGTTATTGTGTAGCACACCCGACTACAAAGTTTCTTTGGCGGTGGTTTTGCCAGTAACATCTCACTGCACCCCACAGTCTACTGTGGAGAACAAGACGCTCCGCATGGCGTGTCCATGAGAGGATACTCGAGGACAAGCATACAGAACTGTACAAGAATACATAGAGTAATATATTGACAAGTCAAACGTTGTAACAGTTGGTGCTATACAGAAGCCGAACATTCCTTGGTAAACCCAGTAATGCTGGAAGCCTCTGTTCACGTGATTGTTCGACTTATCCGCGCTCTATCTCGTGAGCTGGTGCGATCGCAGTGACTAATAACGAGAAAGCGCTATCGTCCGGCATTTGGAAAAGAGAACTCCATAGTTTCTTCTGTGAAAAAAGTCTACAGTACTACTCGCTCCAGCCCAAATGACTCAGAAGCCTTACAAAATTGAAACTGAGTTGGTCTTCACGAAATCCACAGACCAACACAATGCAAGTGTCCCTCCCTTGTACCAATCTGCAACCTTCAAGCAGGAGTCCTTGTCAAATATGGGTGAATACGACTACACGAGATCTGGAAACCCCACGAGAACGTTCCTACAACACAAGTTGGCTGCAGTAATGAAGGCATCGCAAACATTTGCAGTTACTTCTGGCATGGGCTGTCTCGACGTCATTGTTCGTCTTCTCCTGCCCGGAGACGAGGTGATTGCTGGGGATGACTTATACGGTGGGACTCACCGGTTGTTGACTTATTTGAACGGCAAAGGTGACTTAAAGGTACACCACTACGACACCACGAACACCGAGCTCCTCAAGAGCAAGATAACCCCAAGTACAAAGATGATTTTCTTAGAGTCTCCTACCAATCCATTGATCAAAGTGTGCGACGTGAAAGCAATTACAGATTACGCACACTCTGTGAACCCTGATCTTTTAGTTGTGTTTGACAATACTATGATGACCCCGTTGTTGATGACCCCGTTGGATTTGGGGGTCGACATCCAATACGAGTCTGCCACTAAGTACTTGAATGGTCATCACGACATAATGGCTGGTGTCATTGCCACGCGCAACCCGCTTTTGGCTGAGCGGATCTACTTCGTTATCAATTCCACCGGCTGTGGCTTGAGCCCCTTTGACTGCTGGCTATTGGCCAGAGGATTGAGGACCTTGGCCGTTAGAGTCGAAAAGCAGCAGCTGAACTGCGTGAAAGTCGCTGAATTTTTGCAACTGATAGGTTTCAAAGTCAGATATCCAGGATCTAAGTCGCATCCTCAATATGAGTTACATCAACGCCAGTGTAGAGGCGCAGGTGCGGTGCTCAGTTTTGAAACTGGATCCATCAAGTTGTCAGAGAAGATCGTGGAGTCGACTGATATCTTCGGTATTGCCGTTTCTTTTGGTTGCGTCAATTCATTGATTTCTATGCCCTGCAAGATGTCGCATGCCTCCATTGATGCCAAGACTAGAGAAGAGAGAGACATGCCAGAAGACTTGATTAGACTCTGCATTGGAATCGAGGATGCCGACGATTTGATTCAAGACCTCACTAGAGCATTGTTGAAGAGTGGAGCCGTCAAGCTCAACGACAAGGACGAACTATTTAATGCGGTTGGTACTCAAGCTAAGTTATAGTTTAGCTTGACCGGTTCTACACAAGTAGGTTTCATCTTGCTCCTCTTCTGTCCTACCTTCCCTGCATGGCCTCCAACAGGCCACCAGCCTTCATTTAATTTAACACTATCCAGAAAAAAAGAAACAGAAATATCCTAGCATCAAGTATCCTCCAACAGGTTTGAGAGTTCATGAGAATTTATAAATTTTATTTACATTTGAGATAATGAGTAAGTGTAGATCATACGATACGCTTTGTTTTATTTGGCAAGAAATCTAGAGATCGTGAAAGAGTTGTTTATTCCACCCATCTGACAAATACAGTCGTCTTGCTCTCCAGTGACGCTTGTGGTTTTAACTTCAATTTTTGTAATCTTTACCTCCAATACACTGGCATCATAACGTAACTCTTGCGCACATCGGATTATACTACACAAGCTACCAGTGCGAACCAGGAACGCGAACGCGTAACTAGTTGAACCAACAACTATACTAAGCTAACAATCCTTACTTAGTACATATAATGACAGAAACATACGGCGTCATTCCTGGCACGTTGAAAGAGGCCCTCAGCAGGAGCACGTGTCACAAATGGCACGGGAAAGGTCTTCGTGTTCAAGTTACCAACTCCAAAGTCATTAACGAATCTAACGCTGCTGACAGAAGATACAGATGTGTCTTGAGTGATGGTCAGTATTCCATCCAGGGATTGATCGATTCCGGGTGTAATGCATATTTGGAAGCAAACGGATTTGCACGATTCTCCATCATCACGATCAATCAATTTACTATTGCAAAGACAATGAAACGGATTATGCTCATTGCTAAACTCACCGTGGACGTGCCAAAGGCGGAAAGAATCGCGTCTGATTTGAGCAGCCTTGACCAGTATTTTGACCAACACCCTGACGAGGATCTTGCAACGGGAGTTCCTGGTGCTAACGCACCCACCCTGAAGGGAAACACTCCTCAGCCTTCCAAACTGGCGGCTGCTGAGGGGAAGGGCCCCACTTCTGAACGTCCCGTCAATCCAATCGAATCTTTGTCACCATACCAAAACAATTGGACAATAAAAGCGCGTGTTTCGTATAAAGGTGATATTCGAACCTGGTCGAATAGCAAGGGTGACGGGAAGCTTTTCAATGTGAACTTTTTGGACGAATCCGATGAGATTAGGGCTACAGCTTTTAATGAGATGGCAGACAAATTCTATAATCTTTTGGACGAGACCAAGGTGTACTATGTGACAAAAGCTCGTATACAACAGGCAAAACCAAAGTTTTCTCACTTAAGCCATCCTTATGAGTTGTCTTTGGACAAGGACACTGAGATCACCGAATGTTTCGATACCGCTGATGTCCCTAAAATCAATTTCAATTTTGCAAAGTTAGACACGATTCAAAATCTTGAAAAGGATTCTGTGATCGATGTCATTGGTGTTGTCAATACTGTGAATGATGTATTCCAGATCACTGCCAAGTCTACTGGTAAGCCTTTCAATAGAAGGAATATCAGCATCGTTGATGACTCGAATTTTGCCATTGATGTTGGTTTATGGAATGCAACTGCTGTGGATTTCAGTATCCCTGTTGGCTCCGTTGTAGCTTTAAAAGGTGTTAAAGTCCAAGACTTTGGTGGCAGATCATTGAGTTTGACTCATTCAGGAAGTATCATGAACAATCCAAATATCCCAGAAGCATATCAATTGAAGGGATGGTATGACAATAAAGGGGTTAGCGAGCAGTTTAAGTCTTTGAAAGTTGAGTCAACCGCATCCACTGAGCCCCTCAGCCGCAGAAAAACTATTTTGCAAGCAGAAAATGAAGGTTTGGGTAGTAACGAAAAGCCTGACTATTTCTCTGTGAAGGCTTCAATCAATTACATTAAAGCGGACAACTTTTGCTACCCCGCATGTGATAATGAGGTCAATGTTACTGGAAGAGGACCTTCCAAGTGTAACCGTAAAGTCATTCAGGAAAGCGATGACTCTTGGAGATGTGAGAGATGTAACTTAACATTCGAAAACCCCCATTATAGATACATTTTAAGTGTTTCAATAGTTGACCATACTGGTCAAATCTGGGTGACTTTGTTTGATGAGGAAGCATCAAAATTATTGAATACTAGTGCCGGCGAATTGATGTCATTGAAGGATGAAGAGGACAGTCAAGAATTCACTAAGATCATTAATTCTGTGACCATGAAGGAATTTAATTTCAGGATCAGAGCTAAACAAGATAGTTACAATGGTACAACAAGGACGCGGTATCAAGTAAACTCTCTTACTGATGTTAACTACGAGGTTGAATGTAATGCGTTGGTGAAGGAATTGGAAGGTGTACTTTTGAATTAAATATCGTATATTAGTGAAATTGTTTATGGAATTTATAAGATTGCTTAACTCTAGGGTGACCGTTCGCTTTCTTCCTTATTTTCTTTCTAGCGAAATGGAATCATGCAAACTTTTGATTATTATATTCGACGAGTCCGTTCTCCTTGAGCCAAAACTGCTTGAGAACCTCATTAGCTGTACGACGTCCACGGGTTGTCATTAGTTTATGCACAAAAAGTTCGAGTTCTTTTGTTTCTGACTTGGTACCAAGACCATTGTTTAGCAAAACTGCCTGTAGCCATTGCTTAAATTGGATTGGATATTTTGCAATCAAACTCCGGAACATCGTATAATAATATGTGAGATTTGATCTTGGAGCTTTGAGAAATGCTTTCATGAGATTGTAGCTAACTGCATTCATCAAATTGGTACTTAAAAATAGTTTTTGCATCTCTGTATGATCTTCGTTTGTGCCACGCTTAAGGTTGAGAGCATTGGTCCAGAATCTCAGAATCGACTTTATGATAAACAGTTCATCAGCTAATATCCCCTCCACAGCAAATGAGGTGATAGTGGAAAAGACGATTTGAGAACTTATGATCAATGAAGGTTTGCATTCTAGTATTTTGGAAAACATATCAATTGCACTCTTGATCATATCGGAGTCGGACTTAAGGAAGATAAGTTTATCGATGAATATCCGCTGTATGAGGAAATTGATCGATTGAGTATCTAGATTGCGATGTTCCACTCCGATCATGCACTCTATTAGACCAAAAATATACGGCACTGCATTCACATTCTCTGTTACGTCAATGACAGAAATAGCATATTGCATTATAACATCATTCCCCAACGCAAATGGACCACCAAGACTCTCGCCAAGGCCTGCCTTCAAAATCAACGTGCACTTCTCTATGATAATCGTTTGATCTGAGAGCAGTCGATTTTGCATGGAAAATGCTCTTAGTAGAGCTAGCACGACTCCTTTGACATTGTGTGGATCTCTCTGCCAAAATTCCCTGTAAATAATCTGCTCCTTATCCAGCATTTCGTCTATCTCAGTATCAGTGAGTGAGCTACCCTTTGCTATATTCACAAGACACGAGAGAAGGGAACTCAAATACTCATATTGAATTTCTGAAAATTCGATATGGGATTCGCTTCCTGCCTTCATAATTGTGTTTGCAGCCTCAGCTATTGTTGTCAACATCGCATATACAACCTTACTGTGTTCCTCCACATCACTAATTCTTTTGGCTATCACACTATAGGCATTGAACATTCTCAGCCTAACAAGGCTGTCAATTGATGGGTCTTTTAGCATATCAATAACTACCGTCTCAAGATTAGGTAAAAAGCCTATCAAGTATGGGCTGCACTCCTCGCAGATTCTAGCAGCAGTCTTGGAAGCAAGCAAAGCTAACGTCGAGTTCTTGTCCATTATTATGGGAAATATGAGTCTGAATACATCACCGAGGTAAACACTTCCTTCTGGAAGCTTGAAAAAAAAACTCGTTGGACGCTAGAAATTGGACAAATGTGGAGTTGACTAGTTTATAAACGGGGTCGTTCGCATTGATCAGTTCTAGCTTTGCGATTATGTTACTTTGAAAAATATCTAAAGCTATAGGTGCCAATGACTTAGCTTGAGATTCAAAATAAACTGTATCATCATTGATATTGTTAAGTAAAAACATGGTCGATTCCACATCAAGAATGATGTCTCGATGACTTTGCAAGTCCGAGGGGGCTTGAATGATAGAGCTAGCCATCAGCATATAGAAGTCTGACTTGAGTAAAGAGTACGCAACAATGAAGAAGTCCGCCACACTGGTACGATAGACGCTAAACTCTGTACGAATCTCTTCGTAAGTATCATGATCAGGAAAGTGTATTTTCTGCCAGTAAATCCGGGCAACTTCGTTGAAGACCCTTTTCTTTTCTAGTTCAAAGTTGGTTTCAAAAGAAGGGTCAGGATTACTTTCGAAGAGTGACAAAATTACTTCGCTCGATTCTTGATAAACACTTGCAAGTTCTTCCCAAAAAAGGAGCATTCGTTCGCTTATTTGCTCATCCATAATTGGTATTCCTTCAAAAGCTGTCAAGCGAAGCGCCATTTGTAAAACCTTGACAGTATTAGGTTCAAGGATAGTTCTAGAAAGTCTTATCGAATTAAGCTGTAAGACTGTTAGAAATACGTCCACGTATGCACTGATCTCGGACTGATAACTTTCTCTTTCTGCGGAGAATACGACCCTCTCAATGAAGTTTGATCCCCATGAGCCTAACAACGTTTCATAAAACATCTGCTTCTCTTCATGAGATAGGAGATTCGGATTAATGTCTAAGATTTCGTTTAGTGTTGTAAAGCATAGACGTATTAGATCAAGAGATGACGACTCTTCGCACTGAATGGGATCATTAAAATGTAGGAGAATGAACCGGGTCAAGGGTTCAATATCAACATATCTCTCCTCGCCACTAATATTTGGGATATAAGACATCCAAGACACCAAAGTTTCTAGTGCTTGATAGTTTAGATCGTATGGCAATCGGGCCTCTGACTTTAGTAGGAGAAAGTATTGAAATATCTTTATCATTAATGGATACACATCATTACGAATAGATGAGTGTACAGAAGATCTGTATTCGCCAGACTTCGATATATCTTCGGCCAAGATAGAAAGTAGCATAAGAGCTAACGCTATTTGAGTAGGACTCATGTTTTGGGAAATTGCTATAGAAAAGTCTTCATGGCTGGTTACACTGGGTACAAATTCTTGAACAAAGTGCAAGAGAATATTATGAGAGGGACCATGATATTTTAGATAAAGCAAAGAAAGATTCGACATTAGTTTCTTGACTATCAGCATATTAGTCCTCATCGTTGTTGGAGTTGAGGTGAGCCTTCGGATATGTGTTAAGAAATCTGCTTCCAATATTTGAGCATTCTTGCTCTCCAAGTTGTGGGATTGAATGACCACCGTCAATGTCAAGGCACCAAAATAACGACATATTGTGGAATCGGTATTGAGTAGGCAGATTGCCAAATCATACCCTTGAGGAGACTTTTGCACCTCTTGAAGGTATCGTTGTTGCTCATGCACCACCGCTGGATCATGGCTTGAATAGAGTTTCTCGACTCTCTGATTTACGTTAGTAGCCGTGTTCAAGTTATGTTATTTGGTCTCGACTTCAAGTACACCACTTACATTTATTACCTCGTCGATACTGACTGGCATTAATTCAAGCAGAGTGTGCAAAATCACCGTTGGTCAGGTAGTATTTCATGTATCTTGCGCGCATACTTGAGGTGAGATGTTATTGAGAGACAAGAGGAAGAGATAACTTTTATACTGTCAATCAGTGAGAAGGAACAGGTACTAGCGGCTTTTCTGTTACAAGAAGGGCACTCTTTCTATGTATTGAGTTTCAGCTCCGTTTTCTCCTGTACCTTCACCTTAAGTTTCTACATACTAGCAGCATCAAGTAGGCACACAACGTCTTCAACAGCAGAAGGATGAATAACAGAGTGACGACTATATCAGTTCTTTCTTTTTGTCTTTTATGAAATGACGTAGATTAAGTTATAGCAGTCATTCTGTGGTTCTCTGAAATATTCCGTGCGAGCCGGAAATAGCCTGTCTGACCAGCATTGGCCAGAGGCTGTAGCTGCAGGGAAGCTTCCATGAGAACCCAATAAAAGTTAGAATAGTAAAAAGAATAGTAAAAGAATAGCAAATTAAATCACTACAACATTGTTATTAAATACACACATTTCACTACGCGCTGATAAACTACTTATCCAATGATACAACAAAAAGAAAGACGATAAAAGCTCTAATTTTAGCTAAGCAACCCACAACGATCACCCCATGGCCCCTCACTTTACAACTTGTAGCGGTACGGGTCTTTGCTGGACTTTTCTCAAGCTCGGACTCCTCCAAAAGCCATTATAGTCTGCTTTACTTGACACCTTTTGGGTACATCATGAGGGTATCAAATCGAAGAGTTTCCAGAGCAGAGTGCCAAAATTGCACTTGTTCCCCAGGATTGTTGTCTCGCACAAACCATCGGGCGTCTGTTTTCGCAAAAAGAATTAACCTCAAGAGAAATCCTGGGAGCATCTCTCCCAATGGTGCTTCCCGCAAAGGGTCTGTTTTCACGATAGACGCAGCCTCCTTATGTTTACCTGAGGTCAAAGAGATAAACACTTCGAAGAGATTAGAGGCGTTGAGAGCTGCTATGGCAGAGGAAGATTTGGCGGTCTACATTGTTCCTAGTGAGGATGAGCATCAAAGTGAATACGTTGCTCCACTTGACCAGAGAAGAAGCTTCATATCTGGATTTTCAGGAAGTGCGGGTATATGTATCATAACAAGGGATATCACTAGTATGAATGAAGCCCCCGAAGGTTTAGCTGCCTTGGCCACAGACGGTAGGTATTTCAGCCAAGCAACGAACGAATTGGATTTCAATTGGACATTATTAAAGCAGGGTCTCAAAGACGTTCCCTCGTGGGACAAATGGACTGTGCGTCAAGCAGTGCAGCTATCATTAGACTCAGGTCAGAAAGTGAGGATAGGACTCGATCCCAAGCTAATCAGTTACCTGACTTACGAAAAGCTTGTCTCTACTATAAAGGAGGAAGTCAAAAATAACTCTGCTCAAGTTGAGCTTGCCGCAGTTGAAGAAAACTTGATTGATAAAATTTGGCCTCATTTTGAGGAAGTTCCTCCACCCTCTGACAGTATTATTAAAACCTTAAGCTTGGAATTCACCGGTGAGGACTCGCTTTCTAAAATCTTGAGGATATCAAAACTAATTGCTGACAACAATGCACACGCTTTAATCGTCAGTGCTTTGGATGAAATTGCGTGGGTTTTGAATTTAAGAGGGTCAGATATACAATACAATCCAGTGTTTTATGCTTATTTGATAATTACTCAAGACGGCGAGACCACCTTGTTTGTGGACAACAAAAAATTCAATAGTGATGTTGCAGATTACTTGAAAAGCTGTAACGTGAACGTGAAGTCATATAGCTCTTTTTGGTCTCAGCTCACTGCTTTTGATGAGAAACTCAAGTCAGATAATAAGGCATTTCTTCTCAACACCAGTACCACGTCATGGGAAATTGTGCGCAAGTTGTCCTCTACCTTTGTGCTGGTTTCTCCATCTCCTATCGAGGAATTGAAAGCGATCAAAAACGAGACTGAGTTAAAGGGTGCAAAGTGCGCTCATTTGAAGGATGGTCGTGCTTTAGTGAAGTTCTTTGCATGGTTGGAAAATGAGTTGGTGTCGAAGACTGAAATGATGGACGAAGTCGATGCTGATGATCAATTGACTAAGTTTCGCATGTTGGAACACAACTTTGTTGGGTTGTCTTTTGACACAATTAGTGCCACGGGCTCTAATGGTGCAATTATCCATTATCACCCTACGAAAGATAATTGCAAGACCATTGATCCTTCCAAAATGTATCTTAATGATTCGGGATCTCAATTTCTTGAAGGTACCACTGACACAACTAGGACTCTACACTTTGGTATACCCTCGACATCTGAGAAAGAAAACTATACTCTTGTTTTGAAGGGGCACGTAGCTCTTAGTAAGCTCAAATTCCCCGAAAACACAACCGGAAATTTAATAGATACTGTTGCCAGACAATTTCTCTGGAAACATGGTCGAGACTACGGTCATGGTACTGCTCATGGAGTGGGATCTTACCTCAATGTGCATGAGGGTCCTATAGGTTTAGGCCCTGGTATTTCTGCCAGCAAAAATGCATTGAAACCAGGACATCTAATCTCCAATGAGCCTGGTTATTACGAGGAAGGAGAATATGGGATTCGCATCGAAAACGTAATGTATGTCAAAGACTGTGGCTTGGTTTACAATGGTAAAAAGTTTTTTGAGTTTGAAACTGTTACCAGAGTCCCTTATTGTCGTAAGTTAATTGAGGTGAGTTTATTGACGACGGAGGAGAAGATTTGGGTTAATGATTACCACAAGAGGGTTTGGGAGGAAATAAGCCCTAGTCTAGAAAAAACATCTATTGAATATCACTGGTTAAAGAGAGAAACGCATCCTTTGTGAAAAGGCAGGTGCACATTCATACTTTCAAATAATAAACTATTACATAAAATTACTGAAAAGAAGTTACTAAATTTTGGCGACGTTTTTTTTTTTTTTTTTTTTTTTTTCTTTTTTTTTAATTTTGCATGGCCTGGAATAATACAAATGAAAATTATTCAACTTTGAAGTGAAATGAAAGAGAAAGAAAGAGGGAGGGACTGAGTTCTCAGTGTTACTTCGACTACGTCGCTGATGTCCATGCCCCAGAGTTCCATGAGCTTGCGGATCCGCGCTCGGACGAAAGCAATGACCAATCATTTATAGTATATACTTGCTTATAGAATTGTTATCCTGCAGATAATAGTAACGATCACAATTCTTAGGCTCAACTTATAAATCAAAGTCATTCTTGACAATACTTGCATCGAGCCTTTTCCCTATGTATAAATGTTGAGCTCACGATTCATTGTCAGAAATACGTTTGTGAGGTATGCCTCACAAGAGGGTAAAAAAAGATTCATGAGAACGGTCCCTTCTGCTTCGAAGCGTTCACCTGTTGCAGACTTTGGTTCCCTAAGGTATACTATTCCCTCTGACTTCCCACAGAAGGAGGCAGGCTTAAGGCCCACAGCTATACCAACTTCAGATAACAGCACAGTATCGCCGTCTCCTTTGACTCAAAGCTCACGTTGGGCAAAGCATACCTTGGGTTCTCGGAGTGCCGAAGAAAATACCCCCACAAGCCAAAGCGAACCTAAGACTCTCGTCGAACGAAACCAGGTCCCTGTGCGCAGATCGAGGACAGCAAGGTTCAAAAGTATCAATTCCAATAAAGATCCCGTCAAAGTTGATGAATCAGAGAGCCTAGCGACTAAGAAAACTACTAGTGCTACGACAAGTGCAAATACAACTACATTGCAGGCTATAGAGCTCCCCACAGTCAAGACACAAGACGAAAATGAGGTGCCGAAACCAAAAACTGAGAGTGCAAAAGCAGTGGGAAAGAAGCCAAGGAGACAGTTAAGGCCCAAAAAGGCTCTCATTACGTTAACACCGCATGCCGTGGAAAACCTCCGTGGTTTACTCAACCAGCCAGAGCCAAAGATGATCAGAATTGGTGTGAGAAACAGAGGCTGCTCGGGCTTGACGTACAACCTAGAGTATGTGAGCGAACCAGGTAAGTTTGATGAAATTGTGGAGCAGGATGGTGTGAAGATTGTAATAGACTCAAAAGCGTTATTTTCGATCGTTGGTTCCGAAATGGATTGGGTCGACGATCAGCTTTCATCTCGTTTCATTTTCAGAAATCCAAATTCCAAGGGTACTTGTGGATGCGGTGAGTCGTTTATGGTATGAGGGATCTAAATTATTTTTTGCATGCAAGAGCACATGAATAGAGCATTTTAATGAATTATCTGGTACGAGGTTCGTAAGTCTGAACGTAAAGCGCGCACATCTTTTTTTTATTAGATACAGATTCGGCCACCATGTCTGCTTGAAGAAAGCATGAGTAGTGCAAGATATCAAGACTTAGTGGAAGAAAACTGATTTAGCCTGTGGAGGTTTCCGTTTTGGGTCTCTTCGTTCTTTGAGCCTGTTTGCAAAAATGATAGTGAAGCTAAATATTTTTAAGATAACTTCGAAGCTATTTTTACTTTGTATGTATTGTTCTCAATATTTCGTGAAATTGGTACTGTTGCTGTGAATATGACATTAACAGCTACAAAATACTCAGGGTACACGATTGAAAAAGTGTTATAAAAATTTAACAAAAAAATGAATAAAAAAAGAAACAGCAAAAGAAGAAACTCGGAAAATTATAGTCATATAAATTTGATAGTTGAGAGAAGTCAATGATAATTCATGAGAACTCAAAAATTCTTACTGAGATTTTTTTGCACCCACTCGCTTGTGCGCTAATATTGGCGATATTGTGTTCACAACACTTTCTTTTTTTTCTAAAAATTTCCTTTTTGAATTACAAAATGTTGTTTTTGTTTACTATCGGTTTCTTACTCTTTTCTCTGGTCTTGGGTCAGATGGCTCCGCATGCCGAAAGCAATCTCCAAAATATTGTGGCAGTTGCCGACTTTCCTGAAGCGGGTCACAATAAGTATACAAAGGGCAACGTTTACTTCACGAGCTCAAAAGGTGATTCAGTCAAGGTTCATATTGATATGACAGGGTTGCCAAGCCTGGGTGGTCCATTCACATACCATGTACACAATGGTCAGATTTTCAACACTGCTACTTGTGAGGAAGCGGGCACACCATTGGATCCCCATAATGGTTTACTAAATTGCCCTCAAAATGGTAATGATTCCCTCTGCCAAGTAGGTGATTTATCTGGCAAACATGGGTGGATTAACACAACTTGTTTTCAAGCCGAATATTATGATCCGTTCATTTCATTGAACCCCGAGTCCGAGTCTTACATCGTCGGCAAGTCTCTTGTTTTCCATGATCAGACTTCCATCCCCTTTGCATGTGCAAACATATACTTAGCCACTGCTGAACAATATGAATATCTCACAGGGGAAACTTCGACTACTGATCATGGTGCAAATGGTGAATCCAACCACATTTCAGAAAAACCCAGTTCAAATCAGGGAAAAACGGAGTTGGAAGAGACTCACAACTCCCCTACAATGGCCTTTTCTGAAGAGACGAGTTCAAATGAAACCTCTAGCGAGCATTCATACGAACCTACATCAACAGCAATCTCAGAATCAACTATAACGGAGATTGTTGAAGGAGAAGACAGAGGTGAAGGAGTTGCACCAAAAACTTCGCAAACCTCATCCGAGCCCCTGTTGGCTGCCTCAGAGGGATCCGCTGGCAGCCTATGGAAAACTTCAATTACTACAGCAATCGGATTGATTTTCGGTATTTTATTTTGAGCTATAATACGTATTTGCTATCATATGAGCTTGAACTGAAGAATCCACCTGAATAATAATAATACTGTATGGAACCAACATTTTTGTCGTTTTTTAAGTCATTCACCAAGGGTCATTTGATTTTTCTGCATTCAAAGTAAGTTGCATTGATATCATTTGGTAATGAACAGAAGTACTCGAGTTTTTGCATTTGTTTGAACAACTCTATCAGGTTATACTTCAATTTCAAACAGGTTTTATTCCCTTGGCTATCGTTGGTGCAAATGATACTCTCATCAGAATACTTCTCGCCATCAATGATATACATATTTTGTGGCCTCAAAGATACAAACTCACTTACAGCCTTGTTCGTGGCCCTGAAAGATTCCGCTGACATCTCTTTGACTTTTGCCTCTCCCTGGTTTGAAATTTGGTTAAGAGTGTGAGCGATATCAGATTCACCCTCCTGAACAACACCTAAGGGTCTGTGACTGCGCTGTTGAAGATCATGTGAAGGTACTGTAGTACTCCCTGAAGACTTGGAACCAAATGGAAGCCAACCCATCTGTACTTTTCTACCGGTATATCGAAATTCTACTGACCCCAGATACTATTCGTTGCGAAGCTTCTCTGCAGGGCCTCGAGGCATGTTCCTAGTCGATTAATTGTATTGTTTCACGAAAGCTGAGTTTAAATGTCCTGTAGCAACTATAGAATTCCTTCCTCTAATGTAAATAATTCTTATCGGCCAAATATACTCTATAGAAAAGTTCCTGTCATGCGAAAATGCTAGTGCACACGTTAAGTACACTGTTAACTTGAAGATGCCCATGCTTATAAACATAGCTCCAAAGACTCGTTCATGTGCATGAGGGTTCTTTCATACTGTAGAAATCCAATCCAATTCAAAATTTTCGAGCCCATTAGTTTGTTCACATCCTTGTTTGATAGTAGTTCAACATCTGTTTCGCTCAAGTTTTGAGCGTGATCAACCCAGGCTAGTGAACTGTCATGTTTTATTTGAGCCGGCATTTGTTCATCCATATCTAGCATTGTCCTCAAAACGTTACTTTCAACTCTTCTTTTGGATAATTGCTTCAACTCTTCGTAAAAATATATCTCAGCGATTTGATGATGTCCTTCTAACTCGCATGTTGCATTGAAGATAAAGGCATAAGTATTTGCGAGTCTTTTGGCCATTTCTCTTTCGGACAATTGGCTGGAACATCCAATAAACCTTTCCCTCCGGTATACGAAGTCTGTGTTGGAGAACTTACGACGTAGTAAGCTGTGGTAATTGGTCTCTTCCCGAACGCTGTTACCTATGAGAAAACGTAGCTTATAGAGTCGCTTGTAAATCCCTAGTAGTCTTTGCCTATGCGATAGCGTCATGAGATAGTCGACATTCACATGCGATGTTAACGGGCTGGATAAAGATAGTTTCGGCCCTAACTTTGTATATGTAAAACTGCTTTTCATCTGCTGTGTATGACTTGGAAGAAGTGAAGCATCGCGGTTCTACAAACATGTAAAACGCGAAAAGATCGCTTGCAACTGACTTTTCTTGAGCCTTACAACTCAGATTTCAGATAGGAAAGGATTGCAATTTTTGCGGAGTGGCTTGAGGAAAAGAGAAAAAGAAAAGAAAAAAAAAGACAAGTGGAAAGAGGAATAGAAGGAAAAACTAGCGAATAAATATTAAGCACATTCCCTCTGTTCTCGTTCTTTGGTCTTTTCTTAAGCGCTCTGCGACCTTAGAGAGCAGTCCACGCACCTACAATGTCATCAGAGCTCTATTTTCGAAACGGAGAGGAGATATTTGGAATTTCCTATCTGGTGGATCTATCTTCAAACGGAAATAAGAAAAGCCCCAAGGGCCCTGGACACGTAATAATCCCTAATACTACAATGGCCGTATGTTATAGTGAAAAATCACCATCACCAGATACCGACTAACAATGAAGATATCCATAAGCATTTGGCTAAATGGACAGCATTGCGAAAAGAGAGAGGATATCTTTCCAGCCCTCAAAGCCCTGCTATTGAGGTCAAAAATATGGGGAAACATAATGTTCTCTCCTGTGGATAGCAAGCTAAATGCCAACCAAGACTCCATGGATGATTTGCAGCTATTCTTGAAGTGCAACCTTTTCAACCCGATGCTAACAGAGTTGTCACAATGTGGAAACATACAATACGTAGATTCGCTCGATATAAAATTTGAGTACTGGAGCCCCCGCCAAACGCTCTACTATTGTGATCTTTTCGACACACTTCAGTATCTGTTACTGTCTTTGTTTTTGAATTTGGAATTCAAATTTCCTTTTGTCTTTTCATATTACGGGAAGCAGTTGGTCAAAACTAATTACAAGCATATCATGATGAATATGAAACTTCTCTTAAAGACAGAATTTGATTCCCCTGATTCTATTCATGATAATATCTTGGAGGTAGTTTTGTTGAAATTACACTCGGGAATACTTGAAGAGTTTAACACATTAAACATTATGAAGGAATGCGACCTCTATAGATGGAGAGCTCGTCTGTGTCGAAAATTCACAGAAAAGCAAGAACATGAGAATTCAAGAAGATCAATAAAGTCACGAGCATTTGACTTCAGGATATTAAATGAGCTGTATCGATTGAATTATTTTGCGCAAGATGAGACAAGATAAGTGAACGATATCCTAATTTCGTGTGGGGTCTCTACAAGGGTGCTGCCGCGAAGAAGCTTGTTCCGAAACGAGAAGATTTGTAAACACGCACTGTGCCTTCAAATACCTCAGTGCTCTTGAAAGCACTTTGATCTGATTCTACTTTCGAGCAGCATGTCGTTCTTCCAGAATTTTAATTCACACACCTTACGAACTACCCGAGGGTTCAAATTGAAACTGAGCTCACCGATCTCAAGCCCTCAATCTGGTACCACAACCTCGGCATTTCCACCTTTGCCACGGACCCAGCTTTTTAATCAAGATTCCCCATTTGATGCTCAGAACCAAGCCTTCCAGACCGTGAACACTGGTTCAACTGGTGTTCAGAATGTGACATCCCATAAAGATATTAGGAATTATGCTGAACAAACGTTGGGTTCCGATAATGCACTTATAAATGCGGTAAAGCTTCCTAAAGATGAGGATGTAAACGAATGGCTCGCTGTACATGTTGTTGACTTTTACAACCAGATAAACATGCTTTACGGAACAATAACAGAGTTCTGTTCACCCCAGACATGTCCACGAATGATAGCGACCGAGGAATATGAATATTTGTGGCAGGAAGCTGGGTCTGCTAGCGGCGGCGGAATTACCATGAAGAAACCAATTTCTCTACCTGCCTGCGAGTATGTTGAAAATTTAATGAACTGGATTCAAAACTTTTTTGATAACGATAATATTTTCCCCTCAAAAATCGGAGCCCCGTTCCCCCTGCAATTTCCAAGTTTAATCAAGACCATTTTCAAACGTCTTTTAAGAATATATGCTCATATCTATTGTCATCACTTTCATGAAATTTCTGAGTTGGGTTTACAAAGCCATCTTAATACAAGCTTAAAGCATTATGTGTTATTCAGTAATGAATTTGGATTGATAAACCAGAAGGATTTTGGTCCACTAGAGGATCTTATTCACACAATGTTGAAAGCGTAACGTCAGCTTGAATTATATTTGTACATTAAATGAGGGGAAATAAACGAATTGGAAATAACTATTCTTGTATCTATTTTTTGAGCCGTCTAATTCATATAGTAGATGCTCAGATAAGTTCCATTTTTGCTATCATGCAAAGATGGTCGGACGGATATTGTTTAGGTTGAGGCAATCCATTGGGTCCCATTTCTTCAACCGTCGGCATTCTGAGCAATGCCATAAGTTTTACACCTGTAGAAATTGTGAAATTCTCTAAATTATCAAGCTCCAGGCTGTTATCACGATCCCACTCACAAACAACACAGATATAATCTAAAAGTCCCTTCCAGTCATCTGTCCAGTTTGAAAAGGGTGGCTCGTTACGATCATTATTAAGACCAGAGTTCTCTGGATGGACCAAATGATACGCCATCGAGTAAAGGGAAATAGCTCTGACGTCGATACCGTTATGCAAGTTTTGAATGCTTTCTATTTGTTGAAGGACACTTGGAGTGAAATCGAACTGAGGTGGATCAGGTTCACTATCCTCACAATTGGCAGTGTCACCCCAATCATGACTAATTGATCTTCCAAGACCATTTTTGGTTATACCTTCAAAATGAACAGGTTTGGTGGTTAGAGAGATATAAGAGGCATCGAATGGTTGGGAATTTAAGTCACCAGCGAGGAAATTGTAGAAATTCAAATTTCCATATTTCTGTCTAATATCTGCACTAAAACGTTTGTACAGCGTAAGGAGAACCAAAATTTGTCTCGTGCGTTCATAAGACGCAAAAGCATGCCAATACAAATGAGTAGTACCAACAATAATGCCATTTCTTTTAGGTGGAGTGTCGAAATGTTCAGACTTGAAGGTCAAACAGATTAGAAGCGCCACATTGTCCGTTGTCTTAGAACGCTCCATGCCTTCAGTTATTTCTTCATCATACTGGATTGTTGTCTTCAGTAAATAAGAAAATATTTCATTTTTAAAAGCAATTGCTACACCATGTTTCTTTGATTTTGAGCCATAAAAAATGGCTTCGTAGCCGTTAGTTCTGAGACAAGGCATCCACTCAGGTTCCCAAGATAAAACATCGACTTCCTGGAGACAAAGAATATCTGGACTATAATCTCCTATTTCTTGGAATAATGCTCTGGACCTCCCAGCCCATCTAAGGGCCAGACCACTAGAGGGAAATCGCTTTCTATTGATGAGTGATTGAGCGAGCACATTATAAGTCATTAGACTGATCTGGGAAGCACCAGTCGGAGATTGCCCCGGAATTTTCAACATTTCTCTATGCGTATAAAGCGCTGGCTCCTTGGACTGCTGGGACATTGTATTTGAAGACTTGTCTTTATCTTTAGGCTTCAGTCTTTTTGACTTCTGTTTCATGACTTCTCAAGTGTTTTACGCATTTACGCGTTGTATCCGATGCTGCGCAATTGACGTTAAGACAAGCTAATTAAACTTCTAGGCATGCTCTACAAATTCATGCCTGAAGGTGTCTGAATTAGATTTTTCAGTCGACCTAAATATAATTACTATGTTTTCTATAGAATAACCTCATTAGCTCAACGAAGCAGTCATAACATTTTTTTCTTAAGTAAGTTAGATTTTTTATATCCATTAATGCACTATAGCAATATTATGGTGGAGGTCGCACTCACGAGTTGTACACCAAAGCACATCAGAATAACCATATTTACGCAGCCGGTAGACGAATCAAATCATTGACATGTCAGGCTTGCAAGACGTGCAAACAATAATTCGACAAATTGAAGATTTGCAGATTCGGGCATTTCAAAATATACACAACATCGACGATGACAATGCCTCCGACAGCACAGAGCCGCTTGAAATTTCACGAGAACACCTAGTGAAAGATACGAGTGTGATCATCAGGAACATGCAAGATTTGATCCTAGCTGCATCATTGGAAATACAACAACTTCCTCATGAGACAGTTGGTCAAGAATTTTTAAAAGAGACTTTGGATTTGTGTAAAGGAAAAGTTTCCTCTTTACGGAGTGCCTTGAAAGAAAGCCAATTGGCTGCTCATAACAACGAGAGTTCGCTCATACACAACCAAAGACTTCGAGAATATGGATACTTCAATGAAACCACCAACCAAAGCGATGATCTTCGTGAACAACGAAATGCGCTATTCGCTGGAAGATCTCTTCCTCATGAAATACCAGAGAGTAAAGAACGTTCAGTTGACGAACAGATCGTGAAACAGAACAAGAATATTACTTCTAGCTTACAACAGTCCAAACAGCTAATGACAATGTCTGTGATGCAGACTGAATTGAATATCGACAATCTTGATCAACAGTCCAAGGATCTCACGCGACTTAATAACAAATTGATTGATATGGAGACCTTGCTAGGCAAATCGAAACAAATCGTGAAATTCATTGAGCAACAAGACAAGAAGGACAAAAGACGAATTTATGCAGCCGTATGTTTTTTAGTCCTTTGCTCGGCATGGGTGGTATGGAGGCGATTATTGAAGATTCCAGTTAAGCTTATGTTGTGGGCAATGTTCAAAGCGTTTGGTGTCTTTAACTGGACAACAAAAGTTCTCTATCCGCTTTCTGAAAAGCAAACGCGTTCTCATCTGTTAATCACGACATACGAACTTACGGTGTCCTCTCCTTCAACACTTGAAATGGGAAGTGATACCATAGATCAACAATTCTACTCCACGCTAAGTACGGCACAGCCAGTTTTGCAGACCCAGACGACGATTGCTGCATCGCAAGAATCCCCCACTGATAAGAATGAAAATTATACTAGCACCGAGGATACAATAATTCAAGACATTAATGATGTCGATGCAATATTAACTTGGGATGAGCTAGCAGATGAAAGCAGTGAGACGGAAGTGGACTTAACTGAAGCTTCTTCTGTTCTCGAATTAGCTTTTACCGAAATGGAGGAGCCTATATTAGTAGAAGGTATCGATTCACCCAATACAACGGTCCCGAATTTGGATCTAAAGCTGCAAGATTCAGAAACCCCAGACGACGGTGTTCGTGTTAGCGATCAGAGCAAATTCGAGTTTTCGACTATTGACAGGGTCGCTACTGAACAAACTTTCTCAATGAGTCAAATGTATACTGATGGAGAGCAGCCTACAGTAGAATCTTATGAGACGTTGGCTAAAACCATGAATAATGAAGATTCAAAAAGTGCTTACGAAGATTTGAAAATACAAGAAGTAGATGGAGCAATCTCATCTAAAACACTTGTGTCAACAGATATGTCAACTTCAATTAGCTCTCATGTTGATGGCTCTACAGTCACTCAAAGGAAGACAGAGGCAGAGGAAGAGGAGAACACAGATGTTCGGGGCCCTTCCGAAGGGCATGACGAACTATAAAATAAAACAAGAATTATTTCCTCAATAATAAGGCTTTTAGAATTCAATTTGTATACTAAATTTGATCTCTACACAGTCTCAACGTCCACATTGGAACCATTGTTTTTGGATGATTCAAGAGCAGCTGCTACGACAGCCAAGTGGTGGAAAGCCTTTTTCGGAGGTACTGCGACCAAGGATTTATCCTTTGCTTCCACGGCGGCAGCAAAGTTTTTGAACTCTTCTTCGACAGCATTTACTTCGTCAATCTCCAAAATAGTCTTTTCCGAGGCACTTTGAGAACTTGAGCCAGTCTGGTAGGTAATTCTGGGCTTTGTCAAACCCGGAGAAAAGTCATAAACAATTGAACCATCTGTGCCGTAAATTATCATGTAAGTACTCTTATCGGTGGCACCAAAGGCTGATCCATATGTGAAAGTCCCGATCGCACCAGACTTCAATTTGAGAGTGGAGAACAAAATATCGTCAGCACCGCTTTGTTGTCTTATCTGTCTGGTATGTGCACTGATAGATTCAATATTTCCCAACACTTCCGTAAGCAATGCTATTTGGTGTACACCACCGTCACTCAAGAATCCCCCAATGTGTTCAGGTTTCTGTCTCCAAGAAGTTGCCAAGTATTTATTGTCAGCATTCCAAGCGCCAGTAGCATTGTAGGTGAATGAAACCACCGTACCAATTTTTGGAATTATTTCCTTCAACTGTTTGATGCTACTAAAAAAAGCCCATTGCTCTAAAATTCCAATTGGCAAGTCCGTGGATGCTGCAAGTTCGACAATTTCTCTTGCCTGCTTCATGTTTGCAGCAATTGGCTTCTCGACAACAATCGGTTTATTATATTTGATTGCTGCGCGGACCACATCTGGATTTGTTTGAACAGGTAACAATGCATCCACAAAATCTACCTCCTTAGACTGTAACAAGTCATCCAAATTTTCGAAGACATTGGACTTCTCAATGCCAGCCTGCTCGGCGAAACTGTACGCCTTACTTTTCGTCCTGTTGTATGCGGCTGCCGGCTGAAGCGTTTCGATGGCTTTGATGGCAGGTAAGTGCGCGTTCGAGGCGAAAATGCCTGTTCCGACTATTCCAACTTTGAGAGTCATGATCTTGAAAAAGAAAACGGCCTGTGACTTCGGAAGGGAAAAAGTGGCCCTATATATATTTACATAGATGCTATGTTGGCCTGCATGACCGTGGAGGGTGGGGGTACTGTCTCCAAGTCTCTTATACAGTGCTCGGATTAACTCTCGGAACTTAAGGGCCATATAGAATGGATAGTATTTCTTGAAGGTTCAACAGGCCAGAATGACTTCTTCTTATCATTACGTAAGCGTAACAGGTTACCAGAGGGTATATCAGCGTCTGGAATAAACAGCATCTGGGAATAAACAGCATCCTCATACCCACCGCCCAAACCACCGGAAAAACCCCGCGCAAATTGGTGATTTTTTGTTGTTGTGCATTTAAGCCACACTCCAAAAGCTTGTATGCTCACGTAAATTACGAGGATGCTTACTTTGATAGACATGAGCCTGCCCGCTTCCACGAATAAGAATGGCACTGAACTATCCACGAGTCGGTTATCATCAGATATCAACGTGGACAATAGTGATGTCGAAATTTTGAACAACGAAAACGCAAGCTCGGGAAATTTGCAGGACACAGACAATGCTTCAGACGATAAAGCCAATTTAGGATCCTTAGACTCGCCAGCGTCCGAAGATCTGTATGACCCGGAAGTAGATCTTTCCATACCAGACAAACGGGAAAATCAACCAGCTGTCGATGTCTCTCTGGAAACCGAAATATCATTAGAACAGAATACCAATGGAACTCCACAACTCTACGGTGGTGCAAAAGAGCAAATTACTGAGTTTCGTGAAGACGATGCGGCAGAAAATGCTGAATCATTTAAACTGATGGAGAGCTTGGGAAAGGGAGTGCTGTGCACTAACAACAATGTGGAAACGAATGATTTGCTGCTGAGTGCTGAAATACCATCAAATATTGAAGCAAGTGCCATACTGGATTTAGATGACGAGTATGATCCCGCGGAGAATCTTGCCGTGTCTCCATCTTCAAATAAAACTGTTCCCAATTTACCAGTTCGCCCTAACCTGAATAATTTCCAACAGAACAAAGCGTTTGAATTACAAGAGGCATATAACGCCGTCATGCAGAGCGATATTGTGAAACTGAAAGAGTTTGCTAGTCTCAACGAAAGAGATCAAATGAATGTAATTCAGAAACTACTTAAAGAGAAAAATATTGTCTTGCCTGAACTGGAACTGACAGAAAAACCGGATATTGCTGAAACTGAAGTTGATGAAACTGCACTCAAGGAAGCATACGAACACTTTCTTCAAAAGGAAGCGGAATTCTTGAGCCAACGCTCTAACATTGTCCTCCCTGATAATTCTAGACTATTCGTTGGAAATCTACCTTCTCACGAAACAAGTAAGGAGGAGATTTTTCGTATTTTCCAACCATACGGAAGCATTCTCGAAATAGTTTTGAAGAATGCCTACGGCTTTGTCCAGTTCGAGACCGCAGAGTCCGCAGCAGAATGCATCAGAAATGATCACAAAATGGTGCTCCATGGTAGGCACTTAAGACTTAGCCCTTCACACAAGCAAAGAAATGATGCTCTCAATTCTAACTCACGCGCAAGAGAAAGACATGCACGCTCAACTATAGATCTCGCTAATGAACTTAACGCAAATGACCTCGGAGACCTTGACTTACTCGTGACGGAAGCAGCTTCAGGTGGCTTTGTCAAGGAGATCGAAGAACAGTTGACAGCTAATGGCCTAACATTCAGCTCTAAGCTTGTCTCAGACAAGGATCTCACGGAGTGCATCAGTGAAGCTGCTTACCTGGGAAATCTTGGGGTATGTATTGTCAAAGAACTGGCAATCGACCTCCAAGTTTTTGAAAAACTAAGTGAGGGTGGAATCAAATTTGACGAATTTGTTGATATAACTCCAATTGATGTCTGTGAGATTGTCACTGAATCGAAGAAAGCGAAAAGATCCAATAACTCCAGAGCGCAGGAAGCTCCAGCTGCTGGAAAACTTCCGCAAAGAGACAAGCGGAACGCATATGATGTAAGTGGACCGCACCATAATACTCGTAAAAGGCCATACCAAAACTCCTTCTTGGCTGATGAATACAACCATGGCTCTCTGTCCAACAATCCTTCAGGGCATAAAAGGAGATATGATCGAGGTCATGACCACCGGAAATTCTTTGCCTTACAAAATACTGAGACTGCTTATCCTCCTCAACCCCCTATGTACCTTAATCCTCTGAGCTCATATCCCAGCACGCAACCATACGGCGGACATACCACGAACCATGGAGTCAACTTTGATCAAAGCGGAATGTGGCAGCAGGGTTCTTCGGATGCAGCACTACTCAACACACTACAAAATCTTGATCCCGTAACAAAACAAAATCTCATTTCGTTGCTTCAGCTGCAAAATGTCCCGAACAGTACAATGACGAACCCTCCTTACCAACAACAACCATATCAACAGTATCAATTAAATTATAATCATTCACTCCCCAGTGAAATGAGTGCCCCATCTATGCAAGTGAACTCTCTTCTCGCCCAGCTCCTGCCTCATGAACCTCAGCAAATGCAATCTGTAGATTATTCTCCTCGACCCCCTCCACCACCTCAATTGCATCAACCAGCACAAGCTTATCAGTCGCGCAGCTCCTTGCGTAGCGCTGGAAAACAGCCAGCTCAGCCTAATAGCGTTTTGATGGACATGCTTGCAAGATTAGCAGAAAAGTAAAGGTTTGTCTGTCTAAAGATAGAAAAAAGTATCAAAGCTAAATGTATTAATTTCGTACAGAGTAAGTTTAGTTGTTATCGAGGTAGAAAAGGCTCATAAGTATGTATGAGTAAAAGAGTACGGTTTGTAGCTAACTTAGTAAGCATAGAAGATATTAAATGAATAAGCCCCATTACTTGAGCGCCTTAGAACATACTTGGGACCATTGTTCCCACGTATAAATGAATGCGTTTCGAAATTATTAATCAACCTCGTTGACAGTATTGAACTGCTTAATATCACTATCATAACTTCCATCTTCAGCTGTTTTGTTGCTCTCCTCATACTGCTCTTTAAGCTGTTCAAACTCCTGCTCATTTTCTAAAACACCGCTAATTCCAACGACATTACACTGCTCGAAAATTTCAAGCACTTTTTCAGCTTCCTCAACTTTCATGGATGCAAAGACTTTATTAACTTCATCTAAAGAGCCGGTTTGAATAGCAGCTCTCATCTCGGATGACAACATAGTCTCAAAAATTTCATGCTCAGGGGTTCCTTTTTCAGGTGTATTCACCACCAAAGTTGTACTATCATCCAAAGCTTTCAATTGAATCAAAGCTTCTTCCTCTGCATTAGATGCCTGTTCCTCTTGAATTACTTTGCATCTCGTCTTAATATGATTAACTGTATTTTCAACATCTTGTAAGAATGCTTTGCACGCTGGCAGAGATGAGTCGCTGAGCTTTGAGAAAAACAATTTTATAGCACGTATAATCAGGTCTTTGTTGGCATTTTTGCCGGCTAATTGCGAGATGTATTGAAGTAATAATGACTGATGAATGACTTGCCTGGCACCATCGGTATTCCCTTCGAATTGGAAATCAAATGCAGTCATAATTAGGGAGTCTTTTTGATGCTCGGTACAAATTGAAGGGTGCTTTATTAAAAATTCTGCACTTTTGTCCAAGGCATTTATAGGTATTTTGGCAAATTCTGAAGTAGCTGGAAGAACATTGAGTTCATCGTATAACTCTTGATCGGTTTTCTCTCCCAGTCCTTTTTCCACTGCTTTACCATCAGCTTGAAAAGTAGGGTTTTCCTTAGACACTGGAGAATTGTGTGTAGTTGAAATGCTTTCCACAGCATTCTCCACTTTGGAAAGACTAGAAGAAGAAGAAGCAGAAGCAGTGGGTTCAGAAGCAGTTACTTGCTTATGCGCAACTTGTGCTTCGGCATCCTCATCTTTGTCCTTATTTAAGAACGAACGGTCAAACCCTGTATGGTAATCATCGCTGCTTATCAACATAGACTTCTGATAAAGTAAGTCGTCTAGTTTGATACTTTGTTTCAGTAGAAGATCATCTATTTTTGCCCTGTGTTCTTTGAGATATTTTGTAATGGCTTGCCCATCTGAAGCAGCTTCAGGGTGATCATCTTTGATCTGTGTAAGTAAATCTTCGATCATCTCATTATAAGGAGGAGTGTTTTCAATTTCCTCCTGGTCAAACTTCAAATCTTGCAACCCCTTACGTAAAGAAGTTCCCTTCTCTTTCTTCAATGACTCGTAATCGAACTTTTCACTCGGGTCAAATTCTTTATTAAGAACATTCAAGACTTTGGAGTCATCTATAAGCTCAGATTGAGAGAGCTTCAGCAACAAAAAGTCAACACGGGTGTTCAATTTAGAATACATCGTCAACTGGAGCAAAATGGATTTGATCTCCAAATTTCGTTGCTGCCGTTTCTCGTGGATGTCTCTCTGTTTCCACTTGATGAAGGATTTCTTGTCTACATTTGGATGCACTTCGATATCTGAGTCGTCTGATAACTCAATTTTGTCCCATTTGGAATAGTCAATGGGCATTGTGGAATTCACTGGATATAAGCGATCTGTTTGAGTTGGGTTTGCGAGTGTCCTCTTTATGCTTGGGAATAGAGTTCGATACAGGAGACGTGGAAAACGAGAGAAATCGGTAGAACACAGTGAAACATACGATTATTTTGGGATAAAACAAGCTGGAAATAATATTAAAAAAAGAACAGAATAAGAAGACCCAGTAAAATCATTATAAAAGACGAAAATGGAAAATGTTCGATCCTTAGACTAAGGAGCTTAATTTTGCAATGTTAGCTCAACTCGCCCACAGCACGTGATGAAATGACGGGTGGATTCAGAGTATGTAATTAGAGAACAAAGAGGTCCTCCAATGGGACCTTGAGATCATGCGGAAAAGAGGAGAAGAAATAGAAAAGGTTTCCAAACAAAAGTTTCGATTCGTGATAAGGTTCGTACCTTACATCTCATCTCTTATCTCTTACCAATAAAGACGGGGTTCGTCTATCGATGTGTGAAATAAGCTTTACGAATAACTGTTATTTTCATTCGCAGCCGGATAAAAATACGAACTACGGAATTAGCGAGTTGGTGCATATCGCTTGAAAAACCAATTCCGCTTACGAAGCAAAACAAGATAAAAATATATGAGCAGAAAAAAACGAACAAGGAAAAGATGAAAATGATAAAGCGGCCAAGTTAGACAAGAATGCAAGGAAATACTAATACTTAGGGAGGTACAGAATTGATTTCTACAATTCTCTGTTGCAATACATCCTTTGTATTTTGCGTATATATTATCTAAAACTCATGCTTCACCATTTGGTCTCAATCCGCAGAAGAAAGCATAACCGTATCCAGTAGTAGTGAAGGTAATAGTAGCACCCTTCTTGAAGTAGAATACATCACCTGGCTTGACAGAAACCTTGTAACCTGTTTCATCTTCAATAGTATACTCGCCTTCAACTTCCAAGATGATTTTCATCTCATCGTAGTGGTAAGTGTAGACCAAGGGCTCTCCTTTCTCTTGTCTATAAAATCCACAGGAGATCTGTTCTTCCTTTGGAGCTTCTGAAGTGAAGATGTCTCCCAAGAAGGAGTTGTTGCCTGGGGAAGGAATCTGAGGAGGCTTCACTTCCTTCCCTTCAGCAGCTGGCTTGTATAACATAGGCATAGTGGACAATGGATAATTAAATAAGAAGCAAAGAAGATTTGGCTGAACTAATCGATTTCGCTAAGCATTTTTTAGACTTTAAATACTGTTGTCACAAAAGTAGTTCGTCGCGTATCATTACCAAAAAGAATTGTCTCGCGCATATTACCCATATTCAGTAGTAATTTCCACAAATTCACAGCGATCCCGATAAGTAATAACTTAATGCTATATCACACGGAATAACATCTGTAATCACTCGCCAATTATAGAGCTTGGATAAAGAACACAACGTCAACAGAAAACTCTTAAACCAAAAATACCAGGAAAAGAAGGAGCAAAAAAACAAGCCCGACGCGGGGGTCGAACCCGCAACCTTGAGATTAAAAGTCTCACGCTCTAGCCATTGAGCTAGCCAGGCTTTCAGATGCTAGCAAACTTTCAACAAATAACTACTACATTAAGGAGGTACATTTTTTTCAAAGCTACTTCGGAAACAGATGATTAGAAGGATCAGAAACAAAGAGACAATCAATTTGTAGGGATGATTTATGAGTTACGATGTTACTACTTTGGTGCTACTGGGTAAAGGAAGAATATAAGAGACAACATTGAATACTCAGTATTTCAGAGTTCAAATCACTTACCGCCAATTCACAAGCATTTATTTTGATTAATGCAAGAACAAGTATATTATATTTAGACCAAAAAACAACGTGACTTCTTTGTTATTTTTAGAGATCTTTTATTCTACTAACGAGCGATTATTCAAGAGACGCTCTCTGTAGATCTGAGACATCGAGGTCATTATGTTTAACCATCTCAACGGGACAATTGTTATCTTTTCGCCCGTCAGCAGGAGGGAGGTTTTTATAAAACGATTATAACAATTTGGAAGTTCTAGCTCTAAGTTTTACTTGAGAAAAAGTAAAAAGTGTCAACTTATATTATACATATTAAGTTCAAAGGATAAGCACCCTTGTATTCTTGTATTCATTATTGTAAGGTGCGTTAGTTTCATGAAAAAGTCCGCTTATGAACATGTAACTGAAATGGACTAGCTAATTAAGGTGAAGAATTCAGTCCAATTCCATGTCTAAATAATGAATAATGACTTGGCTTTGTTGGGTGACAGTGAGATATCCCAAATTTAGTTCGAATACTAAAGCAGCTCTCATCAAAAGGGCGAACACGAATGTGCAAGTACATACTTTTTGGAACAATGCTGTAAAAATTAGAAAAAAATCATCCACGAATCTCATGTTCGTGGAACAACTCAGAAACATGAAGAAGAAAACAAATGCTCGTGAAGTTCAAAACTGAGTCACAAATGAGTATTGAATAATTCTCTAGTAATTGTAAGAAATTTCCTATTCACTCAACATTTACGAGCGTCAAACACACTTCAAGTGATGCCTCAACATCTGCCTTTTTCATGACGATGACATCTCTCAAAATTGCCTTGTCTAGGTTGGGAAACACCTCTTGGAGCTGTATAAATACCTCATCAACCTTAACTGAATTAACCTCTTCCGAAATCTCAGCTGATCGATTTGACTGAGGCTCCGGGCTAGAGTTGGAGGGTGAGATAAAATTAGAGATTGATTTGCTAACCATATCCGCACCAGCCATTAAAACATCTGAAGGGAAAAATGATGAACGAGTACTTGAAGGAACCGTCTGCACGTCATTATTTTGTGATTGAGGTCGAAAAGGCGTAACTCCTTTTTGTCGGACTTCTGCATCCCAAGCTTCCATGTGTGCATTATATTGGTCCTCACTGATTGTCAAATCCTCACACTTTATGTTTTGAATGAAAGAAATAGCACCTTGCATTGTAGAAAGGTAATAGCTTGTTTCCCCATGATTCAACCACTTTTCTCCACGGAACCTTTCGATGTAATGCAAATTGCTAATAATATTATCTATTTTAGCTTTGAGAATTACAATTATCAATAATGGAATAAACGAATCAGCATTTGTCTCCTGACTGTTGACTTTTAGGAGACTAAAAAGAATCTTGCAAGCATTCAATATGCATATTATCTTGTCCCTAGGGGCACGATAAGAATTAATTTTGTTCAATTCTTTTGCTGCATATTCCATATAATCAATGTTATCATTAGATACTGCCATTTTCTTTTGCAAAAGTTGGTCGAGATCTACATCCAAATGTATTCCCAGGATCCAGCTGAATTTCTCCACTTGTAAGACAAAAGCAGCATCCTCGTACAAATCTTCAGCCATTGCACTGGAAGACTGTAGATTGAATTTCTTGCATGCCTCTGGAGCAAAACAATAGTCATAGAGTCTGTTCATGACTAGTTTCTCAACTCCTTCGAGAGAATTTTCAATATCAGAGTCAGACATAGACGCAAATGGTTCGTATTTCTTGAAGTTTTCCTCAATAAATGCTTTGAAATTGGCTGTTGCTCTGAACATTTGTGTTATTGACATTGAACTAGCCTGTCTTGCAAATGAAACCAAAAAAGAGCGAATATACCTAACAATTGGATCAGCACTTTTCTTTTTCAAGTGTGCTAGGAATATCTGGAAGTCGAAAGGCTTGTGCGATTGTTGATACTGTTCACTAGCATGAACTACTCTTTTAGAAGCATTCACTAAAGAGCTTTTTCGATGCGAAACTGGCCTTTTTGGGGGAGATGCTTCGCTTTGTTCACCAGAAACTGCTTCAGGAAGCTGAAATTCCTCGAGGGGTTCAGAGTTGTCAACTGTTAAAAAATCATTGGAGTTCGCGGAGGGTCTTATCTCCATAGATGCATCTTTGGATTCTACTTCATCTCTAGTCGGGTCAGCTGTAAAATTTTTGAACTCACCGTTGCCGAGACCATTTGTGTCAACTTCATTAGACTCACTGCGGAAGATGGTTTTCTGATCACGGTCTTGATTTAGAGGTTCGATTTCCACAGACAGATTTGTATAATTTCTCTGATTGCTGTAGTCACGACTTTCAGGTACTGGATCTCGAGAAGAAATGTCTTCCGGAGCTGCGTTAACTATTTCACTATGTTTCGCACCACCCAAATGTTTGTTATCAGGAAGGCCTTCAGAACAGTGGATGTCAACAGAGGCATTCCTTGTCCCATCATCTTCCTCTCCTTTGAACTGTTCGAATTTTTCGTCGATCAGGTCTGCATCATCAGAATCCTTAGACGCTTGCAAGTCGAACTTTTCAAATAGGCCGATAAGATCCTGCTTATCATTCATTTCTGATGGCTCCATTCTGCTCGTATTTGCTGGCGTTAGGTCACCCGAAGCTGTAGTTTTATCAACCAGTCCCACGTTTGATGAACTCTCGGCACTGCTCGTTGCTAACTTGAACAATGATAGAGGAAGATCTCGCGGACTCTTATTCTTCTTCTTATTGATCAGATCTTGTGGAGAGCCCAAGGCGGCCGGTAGAGAACTGGTGTTAGCATTCGTAGTCGAAGTAGTAGTAGTAGGCTTAGATATACTAAAGTTGAGCTGACCGTGGGCTGACATTGCCTTGACAAACAAAAAAGATGACGAAGTATTACCTATCAAATTCAAGCTCCGCAGCAACTCGAAGTTATATTGTCCGCTTGGAACACAATAAAATACAATGCTTGATCAAACAGGAACTGGCTCTAGAATAAAAGCAAAATACTTTAATGTATTGATTCTTAGATAATTCTTACAAATTACCCGATGTTGAATAAGTATTTACTCCATTATCTCATATTTAGCCTCAACTTTAATTTCGGCCTATCATTAGATGCAGGCTTCTCTGCTTTTTTCCTCATAGGTCCTGGCGCAGATTGTACTGGTTTTGTTGCTGGCTCTTCGTTTTCTGCTTGGACCTTAGCTTCTCCCTTCGAAGATAAAGAGGACCCCAGATCCGGACTCAAGTTTCGTTTAGGTTTCACAATTTGGGATTCCGGATTATGTTCAATTGATCTAAAAGCCTCCGTGATAACCCCACTCTCAACTTTACCTGCATTGTCTTGTATATCCTCAGTGTATTGATAATCGTTAGACTTGAGAATGGGATCGCCGTCAGGTCCTTCGATATCTAACTCAGTGTTGTGTCGCGAGTTACCATCTGATAATTCATTGCGCTCTTCAAATGAAGTCGGCGAGATTTCTACTTTACCTGTAAATAGATGAAATCTCACGTATCTTGGCATTTCTTTAGGATTGTTCCAGTCCTGTAGTCTCTGTATGCTCGTTTGTTTCTTGAAGGATATAGTCAAAACAGTACCACCAGAGATTGTCACGTTGGACAAAAGTGGAACCGTCTCTAGGGGTTTGAGTTTATGATTTCTAAATCTGACTTGAAGAATCATCTTATTTTTTGGGTCCCTTGTCACAAGTCTATGATTTCTTTGAGGTAAAGGTGGCCGTTCTTCCGAATGTGACAATGTTGTCTGCGGTTGGGGAATTTTCAAAGTTAACCTTGATCCTTGGCGTGCGGGAACCTCCAGATAGCCGGTGGAATTCAGTACTGGAGTAGAATTTGCCTCCGCCTCCTTTCCTTTCAACTTAGGCTCCAGCGATACATGCTTTGTACTTAACAGAATCTTGAATCGACCCTCCCGTTTGATTACGATCTTGTTCGCTTCAGAATGTTTGGCGACTACCTTCTTCTTGAATTCTTCAATAGGTACACAAGGTACTGGTATGGTCACTGGATAAATGTCTTCCTCATTGTAAAGGATATCAGACAAGATGAAGATAATTTTCCTCTCTTGTAAGCTCAAGAGGGATGTATGTAGCAATTCCCAAATTGTGTGTTGAAGTCCTAGCCCTTTAGCCAAATCCCTTCTTAATAAATCAATAGCGCCTTTAACAGTGGCTCTAGCAAATGCATCTCTACGCTGATTCATTTCAGCGCTCTGTGACTCTTCCACAACCACCAAATTACCCCCCACAGCATGTCTGCTTGTTTCTTCCAGCGACAGGTTCATTAGCTTAAACTCGGCATCGTCAAGTGTTGAGGGAATCCCATGTATTGCAGCTTCACTGATACAATCAATCAACACCTGAATTAAACCAATTCTAAATTTTGCCGAAGACATATCTAGCAAACAAACTTTCAAGAAGTAATTCAAAATTTCCCCATTTTTCAATCCTCCAAGTAAAAAAAGACCCCTGAAGGCCAAGAGCCGAATAGCGGGGGGAAACTTCGGATGTGTATGATGCAAAAGTTGTTCAAAGGAAAAAGACGATAGATGATTTCTAGCCAATTCAATTCTCTGCTCAATACATGCCCGGGAAATCATTGATTGATAGGATGGAACCCACCTGTCAAGCTTCTGGAGGCGGCCGATTTCTTCAATTGCTTTTTTAAGAAATTTTTGTTCTTTCTCATCAATAAATTCAAATTCATTTCGATTCAAAATGATAGAGTGATCGCCATTAAAAGGAACAACTGATCTAGCTAGAGCTCTCACAAGGGATGATAAATAGTAACAGTCGTCGAAGTCATTATTAGAATTATCATTGTACTTCAAAAGATTTAATAAAATTGACTTGATTATTGCTGGGGTTGAGCCGTTTTCATCTTTTACACCCGCCATAATAGCGGGTATAGCACTTTTAACAAAGAACTCTGCGAAGTCCAGAAAGTCATTATTCTTTGGAATTATACTCTTTTCAAAACAGTAAAGTTGTCGAAAAGATTTGATCAAGTAATCAAGACCAACAAACTTGCTTGCAACAGTTGAGAATTTAGCTAACGAAAGAGCAGCCGAAATTCTTACTCCATAAAAATAGCGTTTGTCCATCAAAGTTCTTGTCAACATAGTGCAATATACCCGGTTCGGCTTCTCCTGGCTTCCAAAATACTCACACGCTGCAATCTGAGCCTCAATGTCACGATCTTGTTGGAGTTGAGAGCCATACATGTAGTCAGGCTGGTTAATATTAAAAGTCCCGATCCATTCAAAGTCGGTATCAACTCTCAACCATTCGAACGGCTCCGAAAACTCTTCGTCTCTTTTTGGCCACTCTTCGAAATTCCAGCTGCGGCGTTCTTGTTCTGATTCAAGAATATCCCCGAGTTTCGAGAAGACCTGCAACTCTTCGCCATTTTCATCCTTAGCTTTCTTGCTTCGTTTAAACCTCGTGTTGTATTGAACATCAAATTTTACAACTTTATCTTTGATGTCAACAATATGCTCATAAGGAGTACCATCTGCCTCATGAACTCTAATAGTCATTGGACCCAAAAATGTTTGCTGTACAGGAAAAGTTTGTTCCAGATTTAAAATGGTTAAAGAATCTGTAATAAAGGTCTCAGCTTTGGGATGTGGGGGTTTTGCCTGTTGCAACTGGCTTTGCCTGATGATGACTTCGATAAGAGATCGTTTCTTGTTGAACTTCTGGGAGATATTGAATATTGGAGTTCCAACACCATAAACCCATTGCTTGAAAAATGCTTCTAGTCTGTTTCTGTTCACTTTCTCACAAACGTACTGAAAATGAGCTGTGGAGAGGGCACCATTGGGCAAATCGCCAGATAATGCCTGTAAAAAAAAGCTTAGGCAAAACTCTTGAGAAACCAAAAGATTTATCCGTTTTAGTCATTCGACGATCAAGAATAAACATTACAGCTGGAGCTTTTAACCTTATAAAGGTAAGGTCGGTCTCTGAAACTGGGGCCACAATTGATTGAATACCTAGGGGTCGCTGGCCAATATCTTTTTCGACGATGAGGTCCATCTTCGTCTTGATTTGAAACCTGTATTCGTTCAAGCCCATAAGAGTTCGAATGAATTGTAGGGACATAAATTTTGCGATCCCTATCGTACACCAATAATCGTTTAACGTCATAGGAACAATACTCACCCCTGACCATTGTCCAGCAATACACTCTAAAATATCCTCAGTTATCCGAAACATGGGTTCAATAATATTGGAAGGATAGAGCATGTCCACGTCCAACAAAGATAAACCAGCAAAGTTGTTTCGTGGATATATTGTATCTTGCACAAAAGCTATTCCATATGAACTGAAAGGAAACGAGCCATACTCTTTCAGAAAGAAGTCAAGTGCCTTTTGGGCAAAAATACAGGTATTTCTAGCCAAATCCCCTTGTCCAGGGAGGTAATAGAGTATGATCGAAGAGCCTGATTCGTCCTTGTCTAAGCCTTCAAATTCCTCGTCCAGTTCGAGCCCAGCCGCATACACATCATCAAAATTTGTTAATTCCAATGATTGAAAAGCACCAACAGCCCAACCAACATGATGTGCACACACAGGGTTAAATAAAGACCATGATACAACTTTTTTTGACTTGTCTGTAGGGTGTGGGGATTCCTTAGTATTGACATAATCTCCAGAACAAACCGTTAGGTCTATGTTTTCACGATCATCCTCATCCTCATCAATCGCAATGTCTTCTTCCCTAGGGGGGAGAGATCGACTTGTATATTCACCCTCAGTAGTATGGATGTCTTGACCTTCTTGTTCACTTTGGGCAATGTTTCGGGCCATTGAGGACCTCTCTAGATCCCTAACCGATCTCGGGATGCTCAATTCAAATGACCAAGTACTTTTGGATAGGAGATTATCAATGCAAGGAACCCATGAAGATGCAGAAACATTGAAACTTGAGTTGACGGTGTAAGCATGCCAAAACAGGTGGTCCAAATTCTGATCACACACAAAGTGTAAGCCATTTTTTGGGTTTACGATTTCAAACTCAATTCCTATCTGTATGGGATTATAAATGTCATTGGCTGCTGCCTTCAAACGAGAGCGTAGCGGTGTCAAGTTGGAGGTTTGAATTCCCGACCCGGGCGTGTAGATAGAGTTTATGTTCGTGATTTCGAGTCGCAATTCCTCGGGAAGATATATGATAAGCTCCTCAGTATTCAAGTTATCAGGAGATTCTGCTGTGCTCATCTGGTCTTCATCGACGTGACCAAAGATATAGCTTAACTTTTGTCTCAAGAGATGATGTTGATGGATGTTGAAATCCGGTGAGAACTCGTCCCACAAGTTAGGCAAATGCAAATTTTCAAGCAAGTCGAATGTCTTAGGATTGTTTATATAGAGGTGATCATTGTATGCATAGTCTGTTAGCTCGGAATTATTCACAAAAATTCGCTTGATAATCATTGCTCGTGCATCGAGCCGTATTTCTCTGAGAGATGACGAAGTAGGAACAACACTAAGTTCAGTATACCCAACGACTTTCTTGTTGCAAAGATCAACATCCAAGTTAACTTGCTGATGCGCTATTTGGAGTTGTTGAGCCTGAAGGGACCTGAACTTACTGTTCCTAGCTCTGGGCGTGCCCGTGAGAGGCAAACTCGCTCTAGGGGTACCCCCTACCAGCTGGGGCTTTTCAAAGGTGTGGGAAGACATCTAAGATGTGTTTGGCTCCCCAATGTCTCACTTGCAGTGGATTTCCTCCTACCTTTTATGCCTCTGGCTTATGGTGTATATTTAGCTAAATGAAGAGTTATGCGAATTTACGTGGTGTGCATGCATCGTTACATGCCGAGCTTGTCGTGGGCACTTCACGACGCTCAACTCAGACTAGAAAGAGCATTGAAATGGGTTAGACAATACGTCATGTTAAATTTTTTAGCCGACACTCTACCTTCCAGCCAGGAACGGTGAAACCAAAACTTGGAAGCGAGATAATATTCCCAGTATATTTGCAAGAGACGATGGGGATAGCTTCCAAATTTTTGACTTTCCGTAAATCCTCTTCATTCACGGGAAATGTGTCTATAAGAGTCTGTCTGTCTAATTGATGAACATACCGTATGGTGAATTCGTTCTCTGGTCCCAGAACTTTTATCCACCAAATGTTATCGAACAAAATCCACTGGGACTTTCCCAGATTTCCTGATACCATACAATGTTTTAGCTCATCTCTCGAAGGTGATTGCTTAGATAAGGTAAACCGTAGAATCAGGTCTTTGTTTTCCACATTAAAAAGAACATTAAGATATGTCATTTTGAGTCCTTTACTGTGATCATACGCAAATGCCGTTAGCCGAGGAACTGCCTTTCTCTCTAGTTTTGCGTAGGACCAACGAAAGTGCTTTGCAGATGAAATTGGATATATTGTTTCATAGAGCCATCTCGACCACACTATAGGGTCTCTAGTTTTGAAGTCGAATTCAGGAATAGTGAATGTAATCAGGCATGCTCTTTCATCCAATGCGAAATCTCGTGATTTGACAAATTTGTCAAGATCCAGCTTCTGACCTTCATAAAGTGCTACAAAATGTTTCACGAGATCGACACTCTCTTGTAAGGAAGTTCGACTTAGGCATGTTAGTTCTGGCCTGGACTTCTCAAATTGCGGGACGTAACTTTTGATTAAGTAGCGAAGAAGATTGCGTTTGGTAAGTCTGACATCTTGGTTAGAAGGATCTTCAAACCAAGGTACCCCATTTCTCTCACATGTCCGCCGAATGGATTCTTTGTCATAATCTAACAATGGTCGATATACACGAGCCTGTCTCTCTTCATCAGGCGGCGACTCACCCAAAGGAAATGGGGCTCGCAGCCGTATTCCAGCGAGCCCAAAAAGAGTGGAGTTCATTTGTAATCGCTGGAGAAAAGTCTCAAGTTGATCATCCTGATTATGAGCAACCAAGAGCGAGCGTGTTCCATATTTCATACAAGCACGAAGAAACGCTTTGTACCTAAGAAAACGTGCTGCCTCTTCGAAATTGGAGATGGAACGGACATCCTTCTCGTACTGAAGCTTTTCAATAGTATGAAAAATGCCCCATTTGTGGACGATCTTACCAACCTCGGCTGCTTCTGCGGCAGAGTTGGGCCTATAACCATGGTCAATTGTAATAGCTGCAACTTCTAGCAGAGGATAGAAAGCCTTTTTATATTGTGCCAAAAGGTATACTAGGCACATCGAGTCAACGCCGCCAGAGAGCGCCACCATAATACGCTGAGGAATGCCCAGATCAAAACATTGTAGAAGCAGGCGATGGAAGTCTTGCAAGGATATCACAGGTCTCATGCGCTAGGCATAAAGTAGGAGAAACATCACGCGAAGTTATTTGCGAAGTAGCTGAGAAGACGAGCCACTGAAATGCGATGACTACCTATGATTTAGATTATAAGGTTATAACTCTCGCTACCTGGCCTATAAATTCCTTCTCATCTCAAAATTTGAATCATTCCTACGCGAGCTGCTATGCTCATTACATTTAATATTTGCTCTAATTTATCGCTTCTCCTTATGTATATAGTACGTCCTGATCTGTGCTCACTTATATCTCCACATCCCCACAGTTTTGCACCCCACCATTCTGATATTCTTTTAAATGGAAAATCTATTTTGCAAGACCTTTCTCATTACGTCGTAGAGGCGAAACTGTCCATTTCTGCACATTTGCAACAATACAGTCAGACACCGGATAAGAAAACCCGTGCATCTTGAAATGAGTAATTGTTGGTGGCCGGAAAAAAAAACTCAGTGATTAATCTCACTACAAAGGTTTCCATCATGACTGAAGAAGCCAACACATTTTTCAATTTTCCCAAGGAAGAGGAGAAAGTTATTGCTCAGTGGGATGAACAGGATGCGTTCCAGAAAACACTAGAGTTAACAAAAGACTACCCGCGCTTCACCTTCTTCGATGGTCCACCTTTTGCAACGGGTACACCTCACTACGGTCACTTGCTAGCATCTACAGTTAAGGATATCATCCCCCGTTATGCCACCATGAACGGTTTTCATGTCGAAAGAAGATTCGGCTGGGATACACACGGATTGCCAGTTGAGCACGAGATCGACAAGAAATTGGGCATTACTGGCAAGGAGGATGTGATGAGAATGGGTATCGACAAGTACAATGCCGAATGCCGTTCAATCGTTATGAGATATGCCGACGAGTGGAGAAGAACTATCCGCAGAATCGGACGTTGGATCGATATGGACAACGACTACAAAACTTTGTATCCCGAGTTTATGGAGTCAGTATGGTGGGCTTTCAAACAATTGTTTGACAAGGGCTCTGTGTACCGTGGATTACGAGTCATGCCATACTCCACAGGATGTACAACACCATTATCAAACTTTGAGGCCCAGCAGAACTATAAGGACGTTAATGACCCTGCTGTCACCATTGGATTTCCTATGGTTGACGACGAGAACACTTGGTTTGTCGCATGGACTACTACCCCATGGACCTTACCTTCCAATGTGTGTCTTGCTGTGAACCCAAATTTAGAATACGTGAAGATTTTTGACGAGGAAAAGCAAAGGTATTACATTTTGATGGAAAAATTGATCAAAACTTTATATAAGAAACCCGCCTCTGCTAAATACAAGGTGGTTGAAAGATTCCAAGGTAAGACCTTGGAAGGTATCAAGTATGTCCCCCTCTTTGATTACTTTTATGAAGACTTCAAAGACAATGGGTTCAAGGTCATTCTTGCCGACTATGTGACTGATGACTCTGGTACCGGTATTGTCCACCAGTCTCCTGCCTTTGGTGAAGCGGATTTCGCCGCCGCAACTGAAGCAGGTGTTATTAATGAAAAGATTACACCACCTAATCCAGTCGATGACAACGGAAAGTTCACAGATGAAGTCTCCGATTTCAAAGGGATTTATGTCAAGGACGCGGACAAATTGATCATCAAGAATTTGACTGAACGTGGTCTCATGCTCCTCGCTACTCAAATAAACCACTCGTATCCATTCTGTTGGAGATCTGATACCCCTTTGTTGTACCGCACTGTTCCTGCCTGGTTTGTTCGGGTTGGAGAGATTATTCCAGAAATGTTAGAAAACGTGGAAAAAACCAATTGGGTTCCTAGAACGATTAAAGACAAGAGGTTCTCGAACTGGATTGCGAATGCTCGCGACTGGAACATTTCGAGGAACAGGTATTGGGGTACTCCAATTCCATTATGGGCTAGTGATGATCTAAAGGAAATCGTCTGTGTTGGTTCGATAGAGGAATTAAAAACGTTGTCTGGTCGTAATGACATCACCGATATCCATAGAGATAGTATTGATAATATTACTATTCCGTCTAAACAAGGCAAAGGGGAATTAAGGAGAATCGAGGAAGTTTTCGATTGTTGGTTTGAATCAGGTTCGATGCCATATGCTTCTCAACACTATCCATTTGAAAGAAAGGACACTTTTCACAACGGTTTCCCAGCGAACTTTATTTCGGAAGGCTTGGATCAGACTAGAGGTTGGTTTTATACTTTGACTGTCCTTGGAACCCATCTCTTCAAAACTGCACCTTATAAGAATGTTATAGTCTCGGGTATCGTTTTAGCTGCAGATGGGAAGAAGATGTCAAAACGTTTGAAGAATTATCCTGACCCAACACATGTTTTGGAGAGATACGGAGCGGATGCTTTGAGGTTGTATATTATTAATTCCCCAGTGCTCAGAGCTGAAACTCTAAAGTTCAAAGAGGAAGGTGTTAGAGAGGTTGTGTCTTCTGTGTTATTGCCATGGTATAACTCTTTTAAGTTCTTCAAGGATGCAGCTGATGTATTTGAGAAAGAATACAATGTTGGCTTTGTTTACGACTCTAAGTTGGTCTCCGATAATGTTATGGATAAGTGGCTCATGGCCTCAATTCAGTCATTGGTTAAATTCGTTCACGAAGAAATGCAAAGTTATAGATTATACACGGTTGTGCCCAGATTATTGGCTTTGATTGATAATTTGACCAACTGGTACATCAGATTCAATCGTCGTCGTATCAAGAGCAACAATAATGGAGATATCCAAGACACAAAAAAGGGTCTCAACACTTTGGCTGAAGGCTTATATATTTTGTGCAGACTAATGGCTCCTTTCACACCGTTTTTGGCTGATGGCATTTATCAAAGACTCAAACCATATTTCAAAATTGAGGACTTGGTCAAAGATAGTGTGAACCCGACCGCTAAAGCTACGGAGTCTGTTCATTTCTTGGCTTATCCTGAAGTAAGAGAAGAGTTTTTCGACTCGAAGATAGAGTTGGCTGTGTCAAGAATGCAAAAAGTTATCGATTTGGGACGTGCAATCCGTGAGAAGAAAATGATCTCGTTGAAGACCCCATTAAAAGAGATGGTTATACTTGCATCAGAGGCTAGCTATTTGAGCGATATCGCGACTCTTCAAGGATATATCAAATCTGAACTCAACGTGAGAAACATCATCATCACATCAGACGAAGAGAAGTACGGGGTTGAATACACAGCAGTTGCTGATTGGCCCGTTTTAGGAAAGAAATTGAAGAAAGATGCCAAGAGGGTCAAGGCTGCTTTGCCCAATGTATCTTCGGATGAGGTGAAGAAGTTTTCTGAGACAGGGAAATTAATTGTCGATGGCATTGAGTTGGTTGAAGAAGATTTGAACGTACGTCGTGGTTTGCCTGAAAAAGAGGTTTCAGCAGGACATGAGGTTAGAGCAGAAAAAGATGTTTTGGTGATTTTAGATGTCAATTCGTACACAGAGTTACAAAGTGAAGGATTAGCCAGAGAATTGATCAACCGTATCCAAAGATTGCGGAAGAAGGCCGGCTTGAAAGCAACTGACGAAGTACAAGTACAGTACAGGTTGATCAAGGACTCATGCAATTTAGAAGATGTCATCAAGATTAACAATGATCTCATTCTCAAAAGCACAAAGAGGTCGTTGACTACCTTTGGCTCAGAGTCAGAAGATGAAATCATCATTGACGAGGAGCAGTCTATCAATGACACAATTTTCAATTTGAGATTATTGAAAATTTAGTAGTTTTAACGGGTCTTTCTTGATCATTCAAGAAAAGATCTATTTATAAATACATTGATACTCAATTTGCACTTTCACAGATGATAGTATAGGTACTAATCCCAGCACCTCCAACTATACCTATGTATTCACCATTAGTCTCAATGCTGGCGCAACATCCAGTATCAGCTACTGTAGTATATTTCTCATCCAAGCAGATGAGAGCATCGGAAAAGTCCCAAATTCTAACAATTTGATCTACTGAGGTGACCAACACTTGCTTTTTGCCAACTTGCGAAATTCCAGTTATTGTAGCTGATGCTGCCTTTTCAACAACAGACTTAACATCTAAAACCAACGTGTTGTTTTCAAGAAACAATATGGAGGATACCAAAGCATTATCATCGCCACCTGTGACTACATGCCACGAGGCATCACCACAAGGAACTAACTCTAACGCTTTGACTCCACTCTGATGTAGCTGTTTGTGTAACACAGGTTTGCCAAAAGCCAAATCACTGAATATTCCTTTTTCCAAGCGCTTTATATGTTCAGTTAGATCCCAAACAGTAATAAAGCCATCAGTGGTGCCACAAATTGCGTACATATTATCAAAAAGGGAAATCAATTCCACATTTAGAATGCAAAAAGTACCGTAGAAGGTTTGCGAAACAACCCGAAAAGACTTTTTTTGTTTGTCAAAATGTAATAATTTGATTTGGGAGTTACTGAAGACGGCCACTATAATAAATGCATCTTTAATGTCTATCGAGGCAAAGTCCATGACTCTCAAGTCCGGGTTTGAATCAGCAATAGGAATTCTGGCATGTTCGACCACAGAAAAATTGTAAGGGATTTCATGGTTCAATTTCCACAAAATAAGTTCCTCGTTAGCGGCAGAGCTTGCAAAATAGTTTCCATTCAAGAACCTCACTCTTTGTAGTCCCGATACATGGTTACTCATGGTCCAACGATAATCAATCTCACACAGCAGAGTGAGATAACCGATTTTTACAGTTGCATCCTCAGATGCCAGTGCCAAAAGTCTACACCCATCGGAGTCTGTTTCGGAACATATGGCGATATCACGAATTTCTCTCCCATGGGTTCCTTTAAGAAGCAGGTTTTGAGGTGAGCAATCAAAGTCATAGGATATTGGCTTCGAGTAGAAACAAGAATCTTTGAGGTAACTGAAGTAATAACATGGTCTTGAATCATGCTTGGCTCGAGAAAATTCCCATTTTCTGTGGGCCCCTCCACAATACTCTTGATCTATCTCAACTTGCTTAGTCTCGTTCCAAAGATAGAATGCACCAGATCGGAAGCCATAAAGAAACAATTGATTATCTTGGTAAAATCCTCCTTCTACAAAACCTTTGCAAAACTTGTTCTGATGAATAACTTCGTGACTGAACTTGCCGTTCGCAAATGCCACTTTCAAGAACAAATAAATACCATCACGAACGGTTACCAAAACTATTATCGCATTCTCCATGGCATGAACATGTGTTATGGAGGTGACAGTGTCCCCCGGACATAACTTCCAAATCACGTATGGTGGATTGTTTTCTTCATTGGAACAGTCATAGATGGCAAAATTTGAATGGCGAGATCCGACAAGTAGCCACTGGAATTCTTCGTAAAAAAATATTGTAGTAGGAACAAAAACTCTGGGATCAGGTCTGAGTAATTCAATGGCATCCACTTGAGGGGTAGAATTGTTTTCGAATCTAAACTTTTTGACGAAGAATGGTGCATCCTTTATGGGGCTAACCATAAGTAAGAAAAGATTCTTCAGTGTTGCTGTGGATAGCGCGTTGATGATTTTTTTTAAGTCAACAGGATGATCCGAGATCCACCGGTTGTAAATTAAGTCTGAAGTGTTTTTATCGAAACCAAGAAGCAACGTGTCTCCAGACCGAGAGCAAGCTATAACATAGTTCTCGATATCAAAGGTATGCAAAGCAGAAAATTCTGCCAATTTCTTTTTATAATTTTCCGAAACTGGTATAGGATGCAAGTCGTTTACTCCATCTCCGTAGAACATGTTCCCCAGCGATGTTAAAATAACAGATGTGTTTGTACTTGGAAGGAGAGCGAAGTTTTTGACAACTTCATTTCGCTTGCCGCTAAGCGAATTTATTCCTAACAGCTGGGGGCAATTAATAACAGTTTTTGTTGATTCACGGACGGGCAAAAGTCTTATTTTGCCATCAGCACCTCCAGTGACTAGAAGGTCCATGGTATTGAGATTCGCATCGCCGCTCCAAATATGTTTCCCCTCATGACAATTGTCGAAAGATTTAAGTTGCTTCAAAACTTTACTTCCTATATGGTACAGCCATAACCGAGCTGAGCAATCCTCTCCGGTACTGAAGATCGTCACTGTTGAGCTGCTAATGTCACAAATCAGCAAAGACCAAATTCGCGAGCCATGGCCCCAACCAGTAGCCAAAAGTTCCCCCGAAGACAAGTCGTAGAGCTTAATGGAGCGGTCGTCAGAGCAAGTGGTGATATACTTGCAGTCTTGATCAAATTTAGCAACAAAGATCGAGCCCTCATGGTCATTAAACGTGTAGAGGGGCTTCTTGGTCTGCAAGTCCCAAATGATGACACCGTTCATCACAGTCCCAGCGGCTATATAAACTTTACCATCTTTAGCCCTTTGAATTGAACCACTGTACAAAATGGATTTTTCGTTGCAGTGGACTTTCAGGGAGACACTGTAGGAACCGTCAGCACTTATGATCACTCGTAGTACTTCGTTATGAGACGTTAAGAGCAAAAGCTCACCCTGAAGCGAATTATCGACAGCCACTATCCACTCATTAATGGCCTTTTCAACACAAAACTTGGCGTAAAGCGGGACCAACGCAAAAGAGCGACCCCCGGCAACAGCTACAGTCGATTTATCATCTGATACCGAAATGCAATGTATTTTATTGCGGTCAAAGACACGTAATTTCCAGCACTCTTCGATACGGAGAGTCACGCTATCAATATAATACAACTTCAAGCTTGGACCATACCCAACAAGAACATGTGTTGGATCTAGAATCTTCAAAGCTGTGACTGGTCCATAGTGAACATCTTCGCGTAGTTCACAACTCAAATAAGAAGAGATGGCTGATTCAAGCATTGCACGACAAGAGAGTGAGCTTGTGAATTATTCAGATTGAATGAATTCAGCCGGTTTCTAAGACGCTTGTTTTAGTATACACCAAAAATGTCTATAGCGTCGTTTCGAATGGCTACACGATCGTGGAGCTTAGTTGACTTTTTTCCTCATCACAGGCATGCGCTCCTACATATTCGAGATGGAAAAGTGGAAAAAAACAAATAGTCTATACATGCGACTTCTTTTTGGCATTGAGGATTTGAGCAACAGAATCAACAATACTTGTTTTTAAGTCGATTAAAGGAAAACCAAGAATTGCCTGAGTCTTACTCATATCAACCTTGCACATTCCATCGGTCACCTTCTTACCAGAACCAGGCTCACCCTTTGGAAGCCTGGCTCTCAAGCTTTCGAAGTTGTCGTTGAGAATGTCTAAGACATCTTGAGCAGCGCATTTCAGGGTGAATAAGAGCAAACGTTGATTGTTCAAGTCCTTTTCGAATGCGACTAAATGGGCCTTTGCCACGTCACGTACATCAACAAAACCGCCCTTGAAACCGGGAACTGGAGACTCAGGAGTCAACTTCAAGAAAGAGTTGATAATTTCAGATGAGGTGTTGAGCTCGTCCTTCACTTCAGAGTCAAAAGCCTGGGGCCCAAAAACAAAGCTTGGGTTGACATAATTGACAGTGAAATGAGGTTTCTCTTGTGCCACAAACTCCCAAGCCGCCTTCTCTGCAAATGTTTTCGAGCCTCTATATCCCGCGAATGCATCTTTTTTGGCATCCTCCCAAGTAATGTTGTTCCAACTCTCTTCGTTGTTTGTGATACTTGGATCGTTGACTGATTCAGCAGAAGCAATAGCAGCATATGAGGAGGTAATTACAACTTTCTGAACAGCAGATCCGTATTTTTGGATCGCAGCCAAGGCATTTTTAGTACCATTCACAGCCGGCTTGAGCAAATCCTCTTCGGCATTAGATGACTTGAAGTGGAAAGGGGACGCAGTGTGCAAGAAGACAGTCACTTCCGGATGCTTTTTCAAAGCTTCATCAAAAGCGCCTGCTGGCTCAACATCTGGAACTATCTCATACGAAAAGCTTTCAGTACCTAACAATTTGGAGAGATGTTCACCTTTGTCTTTTGACCTGACCGTGCCCACAACTTTGTAGCCCTTTTCAATGAGGAGCTTGCAAATGTGTTGCGCGATGAAACCGGTAGCACCAGAAACAAATACGGAGACTGCCATTTTTAATCGATCTTCAAGTGTGAGGTCTCAATCGGGAATGGAATTTCGAATTCCAGTTAAGTATAGTGAACAGGAAAGGGGAGAAAATCCACTGCACTGAACTCTATTGTCGCGGCGAAACCTACAGGATTCGGGTTGGGTGAGCGTAATCTACACTCGTTGTATGCAGGACATCAAAACAATGAGAGAAAAAGGGTGTCTAGACCTCGTCATATACCTACCTAAATTAACAGAAATGCTCTACTTACCCTTTAGTAACTTTCCCAAAACAAACCGCGCTACATATACGCGAAAAACATGATACATCATGTTTTTCGCGTTTATCTCAATTTATTGTATTCTATTTATCGTTGACCGATTTGGCTACGCAATCTATTTTTGTTGTTGTGCCGCACACTTCATGATATTTTACCACCAGCTGGTCAGTACCATGTCAAGGCTCTTAGATATCTTTACAAGGGAAATGACAAAAACAAAAGCAAATTTCCAAGTCAACGGCCGTCAATATATACTGTCGTGTAACCAGCCTTGTGTTTCACCTCTCTCATGCAGTTCGCTGCATCTTTTCGCAGCTAAATAGAATAGATAATACTTATTGTATTGTTCGACAAATTTAGGCTGAGCACCATTTTCTTTGTTCATGTATAAAAATGATTTGAATTCCATGTATTCCATCACAATCATAACTGAAAAGCTTTAACTTGATATAAACAGAGCCAGAGCGTCTTATGATTACCCAACTTACGCGCAGCTCTTGCGCTTTACTCATTACAGTGCTATTCTGCCAATGGGCGGTCTGGTCACTTGAAGAAACGGAGACTGTTACCCAATTTGTCACTCCACCCTATCTCAAAAGTGTGATTTCTGATTTAGAGAAGATAAAACCCACCCATACGACCGGTATCCCCCTTGTCATAGTTTACGAGAGCGCATATTGCGGTGATGAGAATCACGACGTGATTGATAAAATAAACGATGTGACAGAAGAAAAGATCATAAACGGACCAGTGGAAAATGTGATTGATGATGACATTCCTACCACATTAACTATAACAGAGTACGTGACAGCCGCAAAGACTGAAGATGTGACAATAACCAATACTCCCGTTGTTACAATTACCAAAGCTGCTGTAGTGGACAGAACAGTTACTCACAGTTTGCAAACGAGTATAGCTCCTGAGCACTATGTGGGCCACAATTGTGTATCAACCAAATTAGTTGTGCAGAAAGGTTTTGCAATTGGTGAAACTCTTAAGACAACGTCTGATTGCGCTTGTAGAGGTTGTGCTTTAGCACCTTCTAAAACACACTACGAAACCGATTTTCAAATAATTGTTGCAAGAACCATTTCGGTTGCTGTAACATTTGATACAGAGACAAGCAGTATTGCTTCAAAAGTAAACAGAGGTCTCACTTACAGAACGATTGAAGGCACAAGCACCATTGAAGCGAATCAATGGTCATTCCAGACAACCGCATATACGAGTGTGGAGACAGTTCCGCTACTTGATACCAAAAGTGCAAGCGTCACAGCCTCTGTTGCAACAACCCATCTTGACGCCTCTGAAGAGAAAGATTACACCCCAGTGAATACAAAAAGCTTTCCAACCTATGAAAATACAACAAAAATATCCGACAGTGGATCCAGAGAACGGAACAATACTCTCCCAGAAACATCTTTAGAGCCAAATTTATCCTCTAGAAACGAAACATCTCCATCAGCTGGGCAAATTGAACAAAGCTCCCTTAATGAGACAACTTCACTGGACACTACCATTGAGGTGAGTATAATAAAGGATGATCCCGAGTGCAACGTGGTTAGCAACTTGTTCGAACTAATTTCAGAAGTGTCACCTTCCCAGTTTTATACCGAAAGGGCCCATCCTCTTGTGCTTCCCGAAGGAGTATCAAATGACAAACCATATCAGACCAATAAGTTTTACTCTAATCTATTTTTGGGCTCTCAAACCCAAACTGCTTTTACATTTCCCTACGAAGTGTTTTGGGAAAAGACGTCATACCATGGTCTTGGAATACAGAGATCTGACGCAAACAGGAGAGTATTTGGCCCTATGGATGAAAATGGTGCTTCTAGATACTTCTTCAATCCGATATTCTTGGGTGATATTTATGTTGGGGCCAACGAAATTACCAAAGAAAACAACCACATGAAAGTTTCGGATATGAGAAGTTTATCGGCTCAAGTTCAGCTTTCACCTACAACCAATGGTGACGATTACATCGAGTTTCCCTTGGTAGAAGGGATGGGATTTATAACTGCAATATACCACGGAAGACTCACAATGACGCTTAAGTCGATAAGCGGGATCAAAGACTTAATATTAGAGACTATTACACCCCAAAAACCAGACTTGTTGGTTTACAGAGTTACTATTGGGTCTGGTGATAACTGGCTCATTTACATTACGTTACCGAAAGGCGAAACGGATTTCACGTTGAAGGCTGAGAATGATGTTTTAAAAGGTTCCAAGTCTGTCGACGGCTTGATAGTTCAAATCGCGTTTGCACCTCAGGATGCAAAAAAAGAGAGTTATTATTATGAGGCAGCTGGAAAATATGCTACTGGGGCTGAAGTCACTGGTTCTTCACAATGCTCTTTGGCAACCTACACTATATCTTACAATTTGAAGGGAGAATCGATATCAGGATCAACTTTGATTTTCGCTTTGCCACATCACGTTGAAAGTTTAGATCCTAAAATCAAAGAGTTGTTTACTGGGATTAGCATGGAATCGACCACCAAGGGGACCATGCTTGGGTTCTTAACAGACCGTCTAGTGCTCAATGAGAATCTCGATTTAAATGTTCAATGGACACCTTATATCAGAGATAAAAATACAGACCTCAGGTATACGAAGGAGCAGATAGAATTAATTCGACAAACTGCTGTGAAAGAATTGGAAGGAGTTGACATCGTGGCTTCGGTCTTAGCTATTGATTCCACATATTTCATGGGTAAAGCAATTGATAAGTACGCAAACATGCTATTTGTTCTCTGGGATCTCGTTAAAGATGTCGAAATGGCTGAGAAAGTTTTAGAAGCACTCAAGACAATTCTTGCCAAGTACAAGAATGGCGAAGCCATTCAAACTTTGTTTTATGATTACAAATTTGGAGGTGTTACTTCACAAGCTGCTTTCAAAAATCCTCTAGAAGACTTTGGTTCCGGCTATTACAATGATCATCAGTTCCATTACAGTTATCTTATCCATGCGGCAGCAATAGTCGGATTAATCGACAATAGCTTTGGTGGAAGCTGGATCAAAAACAATCAAGAATGGATCAACACTCTTGTTAGAGATGTGGCGAACCCTTCTGATGATGACGTCTACTTCCCAGTTTCACGGCTGTTTGATTGGTTCCACGGACACTCGTGGGCTAAAGGTTTATTCGAAAGTGGAGATGGAAAGGATCAGGAATCTACATCCGAAGATGTTCATTTCTCCTATGCTATGAAATTGTGGGGGAAAGTCACAAACAACAAAGCCATGGAAGCTCGAGGCGATTTAATGTTACAAATCCAAAAAAGGTCATTCAACCTGTACTTTCTTTTTGGCGAAACGAATGAAATTGTTCCAGAACAAATTCGAAAAAATATGGTGGGAGGGATTGTATTCGAGAATAAGGTCGATTATGCTACCTATTTTGGAGCAAGACCAGAATACATACATGGAATACAAATGATTCCTATGACACCAGCTTTAGGGATGGTGAGGGATCTGAAATTTGCTGAGCTTGAGTGGGATAGAATCATTTCTAAAATTGATGACGTCGACAAAGGTTGGAACGGTATTCTCCGTGCTAACCAGGTGTTGTTCGATCCCAAAGCTGCGTATGAGTTTTTCGCTGATCCTAAATTTGATTATGCAAAACTAGATGGAGGCCAAAGCAGAACATATTGCTTGGCATGGTCAGCTCCTTTTGCCAACCAGGAAGTAAAAAAGATATAACCGAGCATAGAAATACGCTATCTACGATTAGTGATTTTCAGATGTCAAATATCTACAATTAAAAACCAATTACATTAGTTATGTCCCTTATTGTATTAAATTAAACCCCTGGAAAAACCCCAAATTATGTAATTGTAAAAAAAAAAATTTTAGAACGACTCGACCAATTGAAGTGCTTCAAATCTCATTTTGACGTCTAAGCTTGTTCTCACATTTTATATACATAAATGTACATCTTGTGTGTGTTGTGTGTGTGTGTGTGTACCTGCGAGAACGAGAATAGAACGCAATAATTAAAGATCTGAAGTTGTAAAAATATTAGTTTAGCTGGTACCAGTGGAGACTTTCTCAGCTTTGTGAGTGACTGACTCATTAGAAACCTTTTCCGCTTTGTTAGTAATGGACTCGCTGGAGTTTTCCTCAACATCAATTCCTTCCTCTCTAACTCTCTTGAATAAAGCTGCTTGCTGATCCTTAGTCAACTCATGCTGCTTCTTATTCTTGATATGGTACATTGGGTTCAACTTGCTCAATGTAAGGTCCTTACAGAAAGGTAAGTGGCCACGTTTTTCTTCGAAAGCCATCAAAAGAACAGTGACGATAATGAAAAGCCAGTAAATGTTGTACGAAATCACAGAACCATAAGTAGCCGAGTTTTGCCAGCCCAACAAGGCATTGAACACATCCCAACCATTATCAGTTTCCGGGTTGCAACAGTTGACATGCCAAACGGATTTCTTGATATTGTAGGTACCAGGGCCAGAACCGTTTTCAGAAGCATCACCTCCGGTTTGTTGATTGAAAACATAGGTTTCGAAATCCCAAATACCTCTGGAGAACAAACCTGCAGAAATCAAGTACAAGATACATGTAGAAATGATCAAGAACACCTGCAAAGAAGAATTAGCACCCGAGTAGTACAAGAACACACCAACTAGAATACCTGCAATTAAGCCACAAATAACGGGAATAGGGAAGGATGAAGCGGGAGAACTCAAACCGACACCACCGACGAAAACAACAGCTTCCAAACCTTCTCTCAATGTCGTGATGAGAGGTAAGATTAACATTGCATATTTCTTTGAGAGGTGACCAAGACCAAGACGACTGAGACGGCCACCCAGTGTGTCCTTAGTTCTGAGCAATGCTTGAGCAATCTTGACTCTCCACTTCTCTTTCATCTTATTGATACGCAACATAGCAAGACCCATGAAGGTGATCATAATCGTGGCAATGATACAGAAGATACCTTCCCATAAATCTTCAGAAGAGGACCAGTAGTCATCTTTGAGGGAGTAGAACGCACCAATGAAGGCAGCACCAATGATCAAACATATGACCAAACCTATAATCGCCCCCACCCAGACCTGCTTTCGTAATCGTTTGTACACCACAGGATCATCGGTTGCTTTGCCAAGACCCTGCTTCAAGAAGGCCAAAAGCACCGAAATGACAATGATGGCTTCCATGGATTCTCTGAAAACCACGAAGAAAATCTGCACGTTAAAAACGTTCACCATTGTGTCAATTTGTGGACTAGAGTCGATTAATTAATTCGCAGTATGCTTTCTAGGGCAAACTGACGAGGAAGAACTGACGAGGAAGACTAATCACCGGCGGAACGATTAAAAGGTAGAGGATAAAAAGTAAAACTCGAAAGAAAGGAGACTTTTCCAGGGGGATGGAGATGGTATTGTGCTTTTATATGAAAATTGCTTGAGTTGGAAATACTTGTGGAGCCGAAATTTAACTAATTACGCGCAGTTTAAGAAGGCGCGCATACAGCAGGTGCAGCATACAGGAATGCGCAGAAGAGACTGGCCATTGACAAGTGCCCAAGAAAAATTGGGCTCGTGTTTAGCTTTCAAAAATGGGCTTTTCTTGTGTCAAAAAAGAACTAAGGGTGAAGACAAGGGCCAGCAGAAAGGAGTGAATAACTACGGAGAACTGCATTCATACGTTAGTAGTGTTCAACAGCAATTTCGCTTCCGCAAACCTCTAAAGTCAAAGTTTTACGAGTGCAAAAAAGTAAGCCCAATCTGCTTGACTTCAGGCATGAATTTGGAACTTTCGTGTCGTAGCTTAAATGCTACTGGCTCGGTTTGAAACCAAAGCCGAGAATGGGAGTTAATGCTTCATGCACGCCCCTGCCAAACGTGCATGCGCTGAGTTATCTGATCTCATCTACAAGTACAATCAGTGAAGTTAAACCAGACCTAGAGCATTTATGTTAGCCGAAGAAACTGCCAGCTGAAAGAGATCGAGCAAAGGCCCCAGCCTATAATCATGTTTCATCGAATTATACTCTTTTTGGTCTCCTCGGTGGAAAATTCCATCTGATGTTGATTAAAAAGTTCCTGCAGGAAACTGCAAGCCTACCTATCCCAGTTATCGTTCAGAATTTTTTTCTTCCCAGCTTGACCTATAGCGCGACGAATCACAGTACAGCACCGGTGGTCTGCACAGTTTTCGCCGTACTGTCGTGCAGTTCTAATCCACGCTTTTCACTAGAGATGCGGGCGGGCCAATGGGCTAATCCTGTCTAGACGAGAATCCCTGTTGGTGGAGGAAAATCTGCTGTTCTATGAACCTTTGATGTCCGATGCCATCTTCAACGAGACGGATTCCCTTTCCTGTTGAATGTCTGCTGTTGAGATTATCCCAGCATTTGTTCGCTGGCTGTATCGTCGTAATCCAATTGGTGTGGTTTCGCTTTCTAACAAGCTCTCTTGTGTCGTCATTGAAATATGCCTAGTTAAGCAATCGTTTATCCCAGTTCTCTGATCCCTTATCTGCATATTTCTTATTTGGAACTGTGAGTAATACTATTTGTCGCGCTTAACCGGTACGTTCTACTTTTCTCCACATCTTCGCGGACGTACCGGAGCTACCCGAGCTTCTTTCGAAGATCGACATAAACGCACTTTCGTTTGACGTCTCTAGAAATATGTCTTTGAAGTATATTGACAACGCTAGAAAAATCCTCTGTATTGGCCGCAATTATGCTGCCCATATCACGGAGCTCAACAATGCACCTCCCCAACAGCCATTCTTTTTCTTGAAACCAAGCTCGTCGGTCTTGAAGCCAAACGAAGGTCCATTTCTTATTCCCAACGGGACAGTTGTGCACCACGAGGTAGAATTGGCATTCGTCTTGAATAAGACGTTAAAAAACTTACCTGAAACCTTTTCGCACGAAGAAGCTTTGGAGGCAATTGAGGGATATGCATTGTCCATTGACATGACTGCTAGAAATGTTCAGGACGAAGCCAAGAAGAAAGGATTGCCCTGGTCTATTGGGAAGGGTTTTGATACATTTTTGCCATTATCTGAGTTTATTCCAAAGCTGCAAGTCTCTGATCCCTACAAGCTACACTTGAAATTAACTGTGAATGGGGAAACAAAGCAGGATGATCCAGTCAGTCTCATGATTTTCCCTATACACAAGATATTGAGCTATATGTCGTGTATAATGACTTTAGAGAAGCATGATTTGATTCTCACTGGTACCCCCAAGGGAGTGGGGCCCTTGAATGTTGGCGACAAGGTCACAGCGTCCGTGATCCAAGATGGGAAAGTGCTTCAAGAGCTTCAGTTTGACTGTGAAGCGAAAGACGGCCCGTATGTTTATAAAGAGACCTGAAGAGCACAACGGATGTTGCAAGACAACAAAACAAAACCGACAATTTTAGCAGTGAAGAGAAATATACAGAACAGGGAGGATACTGGAGAATATTTTACTCTTTTCTACCGAATGCATAGATCTTTTTAAATAAAAATGCCATCCTTTGGTGCACTGTATTGCCTCAAAACGATGCCTGCTTCGCTCATCACACGATGAGAGTATTCATCCATAGAGTAACTTTGCGCGTAAACAACTTGCTTTATGCCACTTTGAACAATTTTCACAGAGCACGTCAAACATGGACAGGTATTACAGTAAAGGATAGAGTTTGCACCGGCCATCCTATCTCGGCCAGCTTCAAGCAAAGCGTTCTCTTCAGCATGCAAACAGAGACATGTTGACAAGCCTGCACCACTTCCATTCCCTTTGTTGCATCTCGGACATCCACCCTCGTTGCAGTTTGCAAGATTCCGTGGGGTCCCATTATAGCCTGTAGCCATCACTCTGTTATCCTTCACGATGACGCACCCCACTCTTCGCTTCATGCAATTCGATCTCAATGCCGCTAGATCAGCCAATCTCATGAAATAGGCGTCCCACGAAGGACGCAAGCGCTGGGGGTTCAACAAATCTAATTCATTCAACTTAACATACAAACTTTTGACCGATGTGGTAGTATTAATCACCTTGATATTAGCCTGGTTGTTAATTTCTATGAGAGGATTTTCCGAGTTGAATAGTAAGTCGTCTGATTGCGTAATAAATGCACTTATATCTACACCTGACTCTTTACTCTTTAGTTTGTATCTCAGAAAGCGCAAGAGTACCGGTGCGTCGATTGACAAATGAATGAAAAATGGTAGTTTCTGGAGTTTTTGAAGCATATCCATGTCATCTATGTGTGAAATAGCATACCTCTTCATCCAATTGTTTGTAACATCCTCCAACAACAGCTCGAAGCTGGAGTATTCAAAGGTCTCCAAATCACATTTAGGACGCTCAGACGCCGATTCTCCTATCGGTGGTTTGACGGAGATCAACTTGAATCCTTGGAAAGAAAGATATCTGGCGACCTCTGTCTTTCCCGAGGAAAGCGTGCCGGAAATCGCTATCAACATAGCTCGCAGGTTTTGCCAGGCGAGTTCTGAAGCGCTTCAAACCGTGTTTCGCGTAGGTGGTCTAACCTTGAAATTGTGGTGCGCACGTGACCATATCACCAGTTACAATATAATATTAAGCTCTAGTTTCACAGGCCAACACGTTTGAGCTTGAACGGGAAAAGGCTTCAAAGAGCTAATGACGACTCAGCAGCCAGTCTGTAGTTAGTCGTAAGGCATGTTTTATGGCTAGTTTTGGCAACACGCAGACAGAGAGTTTGGTCACCTACGGTGGAAAGACAAAATAAATGCTTGTATCGTCTCAATTGGCAGACCCATAAAATAGAATTGAATTTCTTTCAAGCACAGAAAATCAGGTGTTAGAATGCATCGAAGAAGCTGTATTAAACCTACAAAGGTGCCAACCGCAGCAAATCTACAGCCCCAGGTTTGCAGATAGCTTAGGGACCCACTATAGCGTCCGCATACATGTGTAAGATACTATTGCTGCCACTATATAGGAACACTGCTCTCGCTGATTTGCAACTTGTATTTGTACCTTGACCTATAGAGTCGCTAGCAAAAGTTCTATTGTTGGCCATGAAACTAGATTTGGCCGTGCGGTTTTGTGTCATTCTTTTTGGCCTACCTCAACTACTAGCTGAGCTGGTTACCCGTCAGCCGGGCTACTGCTCAAATTACGGCAATTGTGGGAAAAAATCCGTCTTTGGCAAACTGTTACCATGTGTGAACAACACTCGGGCGGTGGAACCAGCTCAAAACTCTTTGGAGATCCTTTACAAGGTATGTGGGGTGGACTTCGATGTTCGAAACGGCATATGCTGCTCTCATGACCAGCTTCTTGACCTTGAGCTGAACTTAAAAAAAGTGGATCCATTGATCAGCTCATGCCCTGCCTGTCACCAAAATTTCTACGATTTCTTTTGCAAAATGGCGTGTTCGCCGGATCAATCAACTTTCGTTGAGATTATGAAAACCGAGAAAGCCATTGATACACACCGGGACATTGTATCCGAATCGGCTGTCTACATGCATCCTGAATATGCGTCAGAATTTTATGACTCATGCAAATATCTTGAATTTACTGCTACAAATGGATATGCAATGGACTTGATTGGGGGTGGAGCACAAAACTACTCCCAATTTTTGAAGTTTTTGGGCGACGAGAAACCACTTCTCGGAGGCTCGCCGTACCAGATAAATTTTGTCTATGAGGTGCCCAAAAGCCCAGGTCTGGGTTTGGTTCTAGCCAGTGGGCACATGAGACGGTGTGATGATCCAGATTTCAAATGTGCATGTTCTGATTGTCCTCATTCATGTCCTGTTCTTCCAGAATTCCGGGGATTCAACAGATCTTGCAAAATATTGGGGATGCAGTGCTTTACCTTCGCTGTCACGGTCATATGGCTCTGTATTATTGTGACTGTTGGTTTATATCATGTTCATCTCTCTCGCTCTAAGCAACACGAGCTAGACAGTATATCTAGAATTTTGGATCACGAAGATAGTGATTCAGGGTCTGAAGGCGAAGATTTGATAACAGAACCATCTAAAGTATTCAAGAACGCGTGGGTTTCATACAGTTTCATCGAGTTGAGAACCCGTTATGGACAGCTTCGCTACTCTTTGTTGAAAAGAGCAGAAGTCTCGTTTGAAAATTGGGCCCTTATATGTGCATCACACCCATGGAAGGTCATATTAGTCTCTTTCATTTTTGTCCTTTTGTCATCCTCTGGATTACTGCATTTGGAGTTGGAAAAAGATCCTATCAAGTTGTGGGTGAGCCCAAGTGAACAGGCTTTGATCAACAAGGAGTATTTCGAATCTAATTTTGGTGAATGGTACAGAGTGGAGCAAATATTCGTGAGCAGTGCAAATGATTCGGAACCAGTTCTTTCATGGGACATCATCAAGTGGTGGTTTGAAAAAGAGCAAGAGTTATACCAACTTGAGGATGAAGAAGGAAATAAGTTACTATTAGAGGATTTTTGCTTTAAGCCGATGGAGACAACTTGCGCTATAGAATCGTTCACTCAATATTTTCAGGGAAATCTCCAATATTTGAGCGAACAGAATTGGCGAAATGAGTTAAAATCTTGTGCCAATTCTCCAGTGAATTGCCTTCCTTCATTTCAACAACCTCTCAAGCCTAGTCTTCTTTTTTCTGAAGATGACGTGTTGAATGCGAAGGCATTTGTGGTAACTCTTCTTCTTAACAATTCACTGAAAGATGAACATTACACTCAGACTGTAAAACGGTATGAGGAAGCCTTGAAGAAATGGATAACGAAGATACTGTCCGAGCAGTCGGATGTTCGAGTATCATTTAGTGCAGAAATTTCTCTTGAACAGGAACTAAACCAAGCTTCGAAAACTGATACGAAAGTAATTGTGTTGTCATACTTCATAATGTTCCTTTATGTGTCAATTGCGTTGGGTGGGAAGATTCCAGTTTCTTTGAAGAGGCGGAATTTTGTGTTGACTCGATTTCAACTAGGATTAGCTGGAATATTAATCATAGTGATGTCAGTAACTTCTTCTGCTGGATTATGTTCGTATTTCGGCATCAAATCCACGTTGATTATTGCTGAAGTGATCCCTTTTTTGGTTTTGGCTATAGGTGTTGACAATATTTTCTTGATTGTTCATGAAATGAAACTTAATACTGAGTTTTCAACATCTCAACCTCTGCGTGAAAGATTGCCGTTGGAAAAGCGGTTGTCAATGTCGGTTGGCAGAATTGGTCCCTCTTGCTTCGCGAGCTTTATCCTCCAAACGCTGATGTTTATTCTAGCATCGATAGTGAAGATGCCAGCAGTAAGAAATTTTGCAATATACTCTGCGGGAGCGGTGACTGTCAACTACATTCTCCAAATGACGATGTTTTTGTCCTTACTTGCCCTTGACCAAAAAAGATTGGAGGAAGGAAGATTGGACCTTGCGCCTTGGATCCATGCTAACAACCAAATTCGTTTGGGCAGTACGGATGGTGATCACTTCGAATTTAACTTCACAAGATTTTTTCTGTTAAGTTATGCACCTTGGCTCTTGAAATCATCTAATAGGGGCAAAATTTTGACAATTTTCTTAGTATGGCTAGGGATCTCTCTAGGGTCTTTACCAAAAATAGAGTTAGGTCTTGACCAAAGACTTGCACTCCCATCAAACTCTTATTTATTAGATTACTTCAATTCTGTTTACAAATATCTCAACGTTGGCCCGCCAGTGTTTTTTGTTGTGAAAGACTTAGATGTTACTCAGCGAGAAAATCAACAATTGCTCTGTGGCAAGTATTCGACTTGCAAAGAGTTTTCTGTGGCAAATGTATTGGAACAGGAACACAAGAGAAGTGATTTTTCATATATTTCAGAGCCGGCATCTAATTGGCTCGATACGTTTTTAAATTGGCTCAACCCAGATTTAGATCAGTGCTGCCGCTTTAAAAAATCAGCAATAGGGGAGGAATTCTGCTCACCATTCGCACCGCCTAGGCAGTGTGTTCTGTGTTATAGTGATCATGAGCCACCCTACAGTATCCTGATGGAGGGTTTGCCGACCGGGATGGAGTTCATGAAGTACTTCAGTCAGTGGATCACTGAACCGAGCGATCCGTGCCCTTTGGGAGGCAAGGCACCCTATGGCACCTCAGTCAATTTTAATTCTACTGATATTAAAAGTAGCTACTTGCGCACGAGCCACAAACCATTAAGGTCTCAGATGGACTTCATCACCGCATACAGAAACTCGCTAAGAATTGTGGATGAAATCAAAAAGAAAAACAGCCCAACCCTTGAAATTTTTGCATTCTCACCATTCTATGTATTTTTCGTGCAATACCAAAATATAGTGTCCCTCACGCTAACCACTTTAGCTGTGGCCGGAATCATAATATGGATCTTGAGTACGATTCTACTTGGCCTGTTAAGAATGGCCACTATACTTACCTTATGCGTGGTTTCAACTATTGTGAATATCGGCGGGGTTATGGCATTTTGGAAAATTTCATTGAATGCAGTGAGTTTGGTAAATTTAGTCATATGTCTTGGACTCGCTGTAGAATTCACCATTCATATTTCCAAGGCGTACTTGGCTGCGAAAGAAGAGAATAGTGACGAAGAAATATTTCAAGGATTTATGAACGTGGATTCCAGCACTGCCAACATTAAAGACAAAAGAATCACATTGGCATCCAAAGCGCTAATGAGGGTAGGGAGCTCAGTATTGAGCGGAATTACTCTTACAAAGCTAATTGGAATCATGGTTCTTGCTTTCGCACAGTCCCAAATATTTGAGGTTTACTACTTCAGGATGTGGCTTTCTCTCGTTGTCATCGCATCGGTACACGCACTCATCCTTCTTCCAGTTCTTCAAAGCATGTTTGCGGATGTTTGAAAGTTGAACTACAGCTGACGGTTTTCATCCCCAACGTCACAATTTGCCTTTGACTTTCTTCTGCTGAATTTTATCGTCATCATTTATTTCCCCACCTCTTTTGGTTGGTATTCTTCGAGTGCTTTCTGTCGTGGAGAATGGAATAGTGTAAGTGCAGGGCAAGACTCCGTCGGCTACACTCTGCAGTACAATCTAAACTGCAGTTACCTCTTCCACTATCGCCAGCACCGCTTACTACTGCGACTCTCCCTCAATATACTCTCTCTTTTTATCGCTTATGTCTTCGTTTTACACTTTCAATTGGTATGTGAGTTTTATTTTGTCTTAGATATGCCTGAATTTGTATTATTGCCTGGCTCGATCGTTAAAATTGTTCATTCCTAGCAAATTGTTACTTGCTCCAAGCCTCGCCTCTTTTCTTGAGAATAGCAATATAGGCATGTTTCCAAGGATACCTCAAGTTTACTGTCTGTGTCGCTTTTGTTTTGTCTTTGCTTACTTTTGAGAATAAAATTTGGCTTGGAATCTCTCCACTACGCCTTTAATTCTTTTGCTTCTCTCCATTCGAAGTGGCTTTTGGCAAGGTTTCTCCTGTGGTTTTTCTAGTGGCCGTTGCGAGGCAAAATTCTACATTAGCCAAAAGCTGATAAACCGACATAAAAACGTGAACAAAAGCAAAATGAAGAGAAAGCTGAAAAAGGTCTCGGAGACTTAAATTATCATAAATCTATAGTGGAAGATCAAACTCAAGTTTGCCAAGGATAGTTCTGCGGGGTATCATTATTGTCCAATGTGGTCAGTCATTCTCTTTGAAATTTACTAACATTACAGGCCATCTGGTCCACAAGAAGTCATTGTGACAGGCTCTTTCGATGATTGGTCCAAGTCGCTCCCATTAGTGAAGCAAAGCGACGGTTCATTTCAATTGCAAGTTCCACTCAAGGAGTCCGGTGAAATTTTTTACAAGTACGTTGTTGATGGCGAGTGGCTCGTGAATCCGTCACAAAGAATTGCCAAAGACAGCAACGGAATCGAAAACAATATCTTGGAGAAGGAGGATTTCACTGCAACTCTGGAGGGATCCAAAATCCCGGAAGCAGGGGGTTTACTTGCCGGCGCTGCTGGTGCTGAGAATGTCAAGACCACTGTGATGCCTTCTACTGAAGGTCAACAATCTACTATCGGCGAGCCAGGTATTTTCATTCCAAAGGACAAAGACTCTTTAGCAGCCTTTACCAAGTTCGAAAATACAGATCCCAAGTCGTTGAACGAGTCAGAACAGGTGGCTCAATTGAGCCCCGAGGAGAAGTTGAAACAGAAGAAGAAATTGAAGCGTACCCAGTACAAATTGAAGAAGAAGAAACAAGCTCAAGAAGCTAAAGAAGCAGGAGCTCTGGCTACCACCGAAACTTCCGCTGAAACAGAAGAACCCGTTACCATTCCTGGTCTGATGGCTGAAGTAGAAAAGCAGACTAATCTTGAAGCCTCTACACCTGGTGTTATTGCAGATGAAGACGAGAAGTTTTCTTCGCCCGAGTCGAGTGGTGAAATTGATCCTGTGCCTAGCCAAAAAGTACCAGACCAGGAAACAGAGACACCATTAACATCTGACGAAAAGACCGAGACTATTGTCCCAGCAGCCGTAGTTGGCGATAAGAGTGCTGAAACGGGTGATGTTTCGAATGGTGTAAATTCTTCGCAGGGGGAGACTGATGCCTACAAAAAGGCAGAAGACAAAGAAACCTTGGACCCAACTGTGGTGGGAGTCGTAGGTGCTGCTGCTGGAGCTGGTGCTTTAGGTGCAAGTGCTACAGCCAGCTCTTTACCTGAAATCCCCGAGCCTGCTGCCAAGAATCCTTCCATTGCTCCGGTGATTGATGAGCCTATCGAGAGTACAACTACTGAAGTTTCACAGAAAGAGGTTGTTACTTCAGAGCCAGAGAATTCAGCTTCAGGGCTCCAAGATGCCAAAACGACTGAAGATGTTTCTCCAAGTAAAGCAGTTCAGGAGTCGGTACCTGCAGCTGCTATCGCCACAGCAACAGCTGAAGGTGACGAAGCTGTCGCAAGCAAGGAGCCTTATCCTAAAGTAGCCAAGGAGGTAGATGCCTCTCCCATTCATGGCGACAGATTTGGAAATGAAGAGGAGATCATCATTACGCAAGGTGGTACAGACATTAAAGCGATAGAGCAACAAATTATGGCTCATGAGCATGGCCAGATCAGTGTCGAGGAAATACAACCAACAGAGTCTGAAGCAAGAAAATTGGCAGCTGAGGCCCACATTCCTGAAGATGAGGCGGTTGCAGGAAATTCCCCCGGTAGTAAGTCAAAACCGTCCGCAGCTGAAATCGGCAAGACCTCTGCTTCGGAGCAATCCAAGCCATCTTCTAGCGGCAAGAGCTCAAAAGGACATTCCAAGGAGAAGAAAAAGGGAGGCTTTATGAGCAAGCTCAAAAAGATCTTCAAGTGAGTATTCTAGAAAAAGCAGCATACCTATTGATCACCTTCGTTTGCCACAAGCGTCTACCACTAATGTCTTTTCTTCTTCCGAATACCACGACGCTTCACTTGTTCTCTCATCATACAGTTAAATCTTTGTTTCTAAGTATTAGTGTAATATCAACATGTTATTTCCATCTAAGCTAGCAGTTTACATAGAGGAGCTCATATCCCAATTTGGTTCCCCCTTGTCTTCACAATTCCCTTCAAATACTCAGGCACCACAACAGGATGCCAAAACGAGCAGAAACCTAGCGGGCCTCAAACTGAACCATTCTTCTGGTTCGAGCTTTATAAATTACTCGGTGGCCACATTCTTTGCACCTGATGGCATCGCTCTTGCCCAAAGAAAAGCTCGCCCCACACTGAGCACAGTTGTACTTAACACCGAGTGACTTGGATGTTACGTGGCCATAAGCGGCATGTGAAATGGACGATGGGGCACTGAAACCTTCTCTTTGTGGAGCCGACATCACGAGTGGTTTGAACTAATATTGGAGACCAAATTTTCTGCGATATCCATCTTCTGAGCAGTATATGCAGTGCAATACTAGCCAGACTCGCAACTGACAAAAACATGCAAGCACTACGTCAATAACGAAAGTTGCTGATTGCCGCATGAAAAGATAAGTAATCAAAAACACGTAGACTGTGTGATTGTAGACAAGAGTAGAGGTGCCTCTAATTCCGTGAAGTTTGCTCGATTTCCATTATTCCCGTACATTTCTGCACTCTCCTTTTCAATATGCAGACCATCTCCATTCATATAAACAGTGTAAAATACGACAGCCCCACGAATGCTGTAGCTCACATTTTTCACTGCCAACAGGACTTTGACATGCTAGCGAATCGAAGCATCTCACCATGTTCTTTTACGACAGCAGTAGTTACTTTTGTCCGTGTGGAAGCTCACACTCTGAAACCGAAAATAAGTTACCGTCAAACATGAAGCCACATACCTTGAAAGCACTCCCCGACCTATATTTCTGCCAGCGCTGTCAGGCTATCAAATGCTCAGATTGTTGTACGTCTTCGATAGCTTGCAAGTACTGTGCAAATTGCATGAATGACTATACCGACTATCCTGGCTTGACGCGCTGCCCCAAGAATTGTTTCGAGTGTCCACTTTGCAGCTCGCCTGTAGTCATTACCGTGCACGATGATGCCAATAATAACGCATCAGGCAAAAGGTTTCGATTCTCTTGTGGAAATTGTCAATTCTCATATCATACAAAGCTTGTTACCAAGCCCGCAGCCTTGACTACGATATTGAAGAACGAGCTGGAATCATATTTTCAGATTCTTCACCAGAGGTATATGCTACTTAGCAAGCTCAACCTGATGAAGGACACATCCTTAAAGCTGAGAAAACCCAGGCTCACTCAAGAATTGCTCCACAAAATGAAAGAAATGGATATCAGTTCGCCATTATCCGACCAATTCGACGAGCAGGACCAGTTGGCTTTCGAGATTGAGAAATTTTCACCTCGAAGCATTGACATAGATGCAGATTTTGAAAAGCCAAAAAAGCGATTTCAGCCTTTGGGCAAGCACCTTTCGGCAAAAGTTGCGTATTCATGTGCGGATTGCGGTACTAGTATGCTTCTTCCAGTAGCAGACTCTCGACTGATGAAGTTCCTCAACAGAGAATTGGCTGTGGATACAGTGCCTTTGGTCACAGCTAAGATTTTCAATGATCCTAATGACTCACATCACGTTGCAATTTCTGATCTGGATACTCAATGTGTATTGAATATTGTTAACCCGATGAGTACTCCAATTAGCATCCAGGTGTTCTCGCTAACGAAGAACCCACCCCGTTTCAATAACAGCAATCATGAAATCCAAGTCTCACTCCCCGTCACCACAATATCAGTACCCGGTCGTCGAGACAAGACAAGCTTGCTTGATTCTATTCCTACAGTGTTCTTAGGCAACTCGACACAAGCATCTCGTGCCGAACTCTTGGCCAGGAGTGTTCGTAGGGAGCGACTCAAGCAAGAAGAATGCGAGGGAGATATATTCCTAGAGAAGGGCACCAATTGGGTGAGCTTACCCTTCACTATTTCAGTCCTAGATGGCACTGCGCAGAGCATTTTTGCAAACTGTGAAAGAAATCTTCAGATTCCTTTCTATTTCACAGTAGAGTCCAAGCAACCAGAATCATGGGCTCTGGCCGACAGACGGGGTCTCAAGTTCGGATTCTGGGTATTATGCACAATAACATGAATTTTTGGTTGTCAGGTTAGATTTGGTTGTCAGGCTAGAAATCCATTACAAGAAGTCCCGTGATCGACACCAAATGGCGCGTCGCCAAAGTATCGGTTGCTTCATCAGACGGAGGCAACTGGGTAGGAACACCCAGGCCCCTTTGCTCGGGCTCGAAGTCAATATCTTCATCTCGGAACTGCTCATACTCTTCAGTTGTGGCTTCACCTGCTGCCACGTTGTCTATGCCATCGACTCGAGTGGGCAACTCCTCTGCCTTTCTTTGCGCATCAGCCCTTAGTATAGCCTCTCGTACGAAGAGCCTAATGTACTCCGCCGACAAAGCTACAGCATTAGTCGAGATGCGAGTATTGGGGTCCTGGAATGAAACTTCGCTGAATATCCGCCCTATAGTGTTGGGTGTAATCATTTTCAGCGACAAGCTCAGTTATATATATAGGTGAAGGTTGGCTTCGCGTTCTTCTTGCCTAGGGCCTGTATGAGGATGATCATACTCCACAGTTTGTAGTGAACAATTGGGCCAATTGGTTCCTTAACTTCAACTTCCACAGTACAAAAAGCCTCCTCGTTGGACAATCAGCGACCTTTTTTGAGCAATAGATAGAAAAAGAAACTACGATGTCGAATATCACCAGCGGGGCTTCAAGAACCTCATCGTTCATATCGTTAATAAAGACTATTGTTGGCGCTGGCCTTTTGTCCATGCCCTATGCATTTTCCACTGATGGCATTGTCGTCGGACTATTCATAATAGTTCTAGCTGCGATCACCGCTGGCTATGGTTTGTTTTTACAGGCTTATGTCTCAAGGTACGTTCCCAGAGGTGCGGCAAACTTCTTTAATGTGTGTTCCATTACCTATCCGTCGCTCTCGGTGTTATTTGACTTGGCGATTGCCATTCAATGCTTTGGCTGCGCTATCTCCTACTTGGTTCTTATTGGAGATTTGATGCCAACAATTTTCAATTCAGTTCCTTTGGTCAACGAGGAGCACGTTAGGTCGTTTTGGATTTTAATGTCTGCGTTCGCCTGTGTCCCACTCTCCTTCTTGAAAAACTTGGACTCGCTCAAGTACACTTCCATTTTGGGCTTGGCAGCGATTGGGTACTTGTGTGTATTGGTCATACTTGAATATTTCTTTGGGAAGGTTCCTAGTGAGCTTAAGGGAGATATCAAGTTGGTGCCCGCCTCGGTGAAGGACGTCTTTTCCACCTTTTCTATCATTGTATTTGCTTTCACGGGACACCAGAACATGTTCTCAATTGTAAATGAAGCCGAAAATGCATCTTTAGTTTCACTAACAGCCCTCATCAACTCCGCCATTGTTTGCTCATCTACGTTGTTCATACTAGTGGGTTTATGTGGTTATTTGACATTTGGGAGTTTAGTTGGTGGTAATGTTGTATTGCTGTACCCTGCTTCGTGGTGGACTACTATCGGTAGACTTGCCATTGTTTTAATGGTCGTTTTTCTGTTTCCTTTGATGATTCACCCTGCAAGAATATCAGTCAATAACATCTACTATTGGCTCTCTTCTCATTTTCACTGTGTGAAAACTACGTCATACGGCCCAAACGATTACGAAGAATCGCCATTAATTGAATCGTCAGGTGAGACTTCCTCGAATGACCCCAAGAAACATATTGTTCCACTCCCGCACAGAACATTTTGCATTTTGACAATACTCTTGTTGGTTGTAGGTTACACTGCAGCTATAACGCTCAAGTCATTTGCTTTTGTGTTGGCAATAGTTGGTGCAACCGGCTCGACTTCAATATCATTCATTTTGCCGGGGCTTTTTGGATTTAGGTTAGTTGGATCCGAGAAGGAGCACATTTCTACCACCGAGAAACTCCTCAAATGGGCAGCGCTTCTTTTAGCTATGTGGGGTGTTTCAGTGATGATTGTGTGCTTATATTCCAGCCTAGCTTTGTGAGCTCTAGTTGGTTGTAATTCATTTTGCAATTATTCATTGGTTTTCTCTTGAGACTCATCATCGGTGTCGTCTGCATCACTCCTCACATCCTCGGCACTTTCACCACGAAGGACTCGTAAAATGACCTTTACAATCATCATTAGCCAAATAAGGGAAATCACTTGCAACCCACCCAACAAGGTTAAAAATCCATTGACGACTCTAGGTGTCCAGCATCTCTTTTGAAACAATCCAGGGATGCATTTACTGGCGAACATCAAATCACTTGCTCTTGCCCATGAAATATAAAATAAATAATTATACACTCCATGTCTTAAGATGATCCAGGCAATGACAAAGAGTCCAAACATAGCATCACAAGCTCTGTTGAAACTAGAGTACTTTAGGATTTTTGCAGTGGATAAGAGAATATCCACCGAGTCCATAATATTCAATATGAGATTTCCAATTCTGCTGTAATAGTAGTAGTATGACCCAATTACCAAGGAGCATGTCACTATGTGATGACAGAACATCTGGGCATAGTCTTTTCTTCTCTCTTCGATATTCAAAACCACCAACTGATGTAGCCAAAAAGCAATTGATATAAGGTAATATTTTTTGAAAAGAAGGGTCATTTTGTAATGAGGCCAACCAATGAATATATTTTCGATATTGTTCCAATAAGGTGAAATATAGTATAGATAGGATCCCAAGGCAAATGAGAAGCAGTAGTACGCTATTGACCAGCTTTGTTCTGCAAAACGGATCCTTGCTTTTTGCGACAGAACTTTGAAGAAATGTTTAGCAATGGGACTGAAAATAAATTGCATTAAGATAGCTCTTAGGAATGTGAGCAAGATCACCCAGAAGAACACGTAGTATGAATCATTAACTCCGATGTCATAGTAACTCTCCCCGTCGTTCCGCTCAATCAAGTATTGTAAATGCAAAAAGCGACTGGCATATTTGTAGAGCTGTGGAGCAAAGCGATAGCCAAACAAATTGGAAAAATAAATCGCCTGCAACAAATTTCTTGTAATGGAGATTTGGTGTCGGTTCACGAACTCAATCACCGAGCCTCGAGGCGACAGCATAGTTTTGAAGAACCTTTTGTGTGCGTTTCGTTGACGAAGTTATTATGAACAGTAGGAGTGAATGCAAGGATTTTTGGAATCTCTTTTCTTTTCGTGCAAATCAAGATGAGGGTTCGAATTATTGATGAACAAAGATATTTTTTCGACTACTAAGCTTTTATTATTTTTTTTTTCTTCGCTCGCATTCCTCAATAACACGAGGCGCTACGGCTGAGCTAACGTGATGCGTGAGTTTTCCTTCGAAATTAAACACAATTCAACCAATGACAGGTTTGCTACATTTGAATTTTGTTTAAGTTCTGCTAGTTTGAAAGGAATTCAGTAAAAAATGTGAAGTAGTCCTCATCAGAAAATCACTTTGAAAGCCCCATTATGCACAACGCGTCTTTTTCGACTCAGACCCAACAAGTATTACCAACTGCTACCGATTCACTCGATAACTGGTCTTGAACGCCATGGAGAATACGGAGACAATGCATGTGAATCTTGGCCATTTTGTTATTTCTCAGAGAGCTTGATATCCGTATCAGATAATCAAGCCATGCTGTCCCTTAGCGGCCTAATAACATGAGTTGTAGAGCTTTGCGTACCATGCTTTCGTTGTAGCGATCCCATGCAATGTACAAGCTGATGATTTCACGCATCGCTTCAACAACTTCATCCAAATTTATGTGCGAGAAGTTTAGGAAATTCATAAAAGCCTCAATTTTGAGTTTGTCTTCATCAAGACGCTGTCCACCTAGGTTGCCTTCTCTCAGACTGCCCACTGAAGCGCCAATATTCGAATTATCGTTTATGTTCATGAACTCCTCGATATGCATAGAGTCTTGCAGGTTGCTTGTGACTTGATTATTGTTCACTTCAGCGACGGGGTTCCCAGTCGAGCGAATTTCATTAAGATTCTTCTTCAAAACAACAGTAATATAAACTGCGGCTATTGCAATTATGTGAGGAGGAAAAATCAAATGCAAATCTGTGATGTAGCTATCGTTCAAAAGTGACCATGAGTATTGTAACTCCACTTCAGTTAGTTCAAAGCCAAATGTTGCGGAGTTTACATGAAGAAACTCTTTAACCTGCAAGAGTGAGCTGTACGGATGGTGTAGAACCAAGTACATATCTAGTTCTTCGATAAGGTAAAATTCAAACTCTGCTAGCTTGCTGACATCCTGTGGAATATACTCCGGCCAAAGGTTTCGTGCCTCAGAAGTAATCAACCTGATATGTTGGGGGCATTCCTCAATTTTGCAGGCCACATAGAGACAAGTAGTCACAAGAAGATAAACATTTATCTCCTTGATCGAAACTCTTGATAAAAATCGAGAGAGATATATCTCTGACGTTGAAAGTGCTATTTGTCGTAAGTTCAATCTTCTTCCAAGCTTAACAACGAGCGTGTGTAAATATATTCTCATATTGACATCATAGGTGATTTGGGGATTCTCTTTAATCAAGCCACCTTGAATCATCTTTTTTTCAAGGATGACAAGACGTCTTCGGTTTTCAATCAATTGCTCCCTAGTCACTTGCCACTTGGTGCGTTGTGTTGATGACCAATAATCTGCCGACATGTCTGTTTAGGTTTTTCGAGAATACAACGTATCAGTTTTGGGGATCTTTCGGGGTACGGGATGAGGAAATGCGTTCCTGAAGGCGTGAATTTCTATTCAAACAGGGGGTTCATTGGCTTGCTTGCACGGTTTGCTCTTAGGGTTAAGCAAGCATTCAGTAACCAACGATGCGCTTGGCGAATCCGCTCTACGTTGCCTGCGGCTAGTCAATACACTCCAGAACTTTGGTTTGCCCTTTCAAATTGCAGTCACAAAAGCAGAAAGGCCATTCTTCTCTACGTACCAGATTCGGCCCTTTCTTTCCACAAGTTCTATTTTCAAAGCCTACAGTATTATACTCTTCTAGAATGAAATTGTTACGCATAAGGTATCACATTTCCCCACACTGGCTAATTATGATATCAGCTAAAGGGTTATCAGAAGAATCTGTTCTCACATTGTTAAGCTCGTCAATAACCTCAAATCTGGAGATCACCTTTCCGAAAACAACGTGCTTGCCATCCAAATGAGGCGCATCGTTGGTGCAAATGAAGAATTGGCACCCATTTGAATTAGGTCCTGAATTGGCCATGGAGACGCTGTATTTCTTATGATCAAATGGAAAGCCTTCGTCATCAAATGTAGCGGAACCATATATAGTCGATGTACCAGTACCATTTCCTTTTATAAAATCCCCACTTTGGATCATGAAGTTTTTGATAACGCGGTGGACCTTGCAATTCTTGTATCCAATGGGCTGCCCATCCACACGATATTCCCCGGTGCAGAATTGACGGAAGTTTTCCGATGTTCTAAGGTTAGACACACATCAAGTAAGTTGAGCTGGGAATACATACATCGGGAGCCTGTCGGCATAAAGTTCTATCTCTACTCGAGGCCTAACAGTACCTGGACGTTAGTTAACAAACGCATTGCAGAAGAAACAGGTGATTTGGCGGAAACATACCATTTATTGAAAACTAAAGTTAGAACAAGCCTATGTTATAAATAGACGGTTGGCGTACCTCCAAAAATGTCACTGGGTTCATGATTGCTGGACTTATGACCGATAGTTACTTCACCGTAAACACTCAATCACGTGAGCACCTCTACTGTTCTATTAATTTCTGATGTCATAGGCCTTATAGATTTTCGGTCATTCTGTATCTCAACAGTCATATAGGGGAAGAAAGTTCCAGCGATTTTTCCTAATTTGCCTCCTGTTTTACCTTCCTACCCTGTTAGCATTGGCATTTTTCAAATAAATATTCGGTTAAGTGGAATTGATCGCTACCTTTGTCCGTACTCGACTTTTATTTTCTACTAAGTTCACCCATGCTGCCTCCAAACAAGAATTATCATACATCTCAGCCAGACTTTAAGACAGCAATCGACAGGACTGTACCATCCTTTCCAGTTGCTCAAAGCTCGGATGAGGACGATTATTTTCAAAGCCATTCGCCTCCTTCATACTTAGTGGAGGTTGAGGACCAGATTAAGGAGTTTGTTGAGTACCATAAGAAAAACACAAATAAGCGAATTGCCTTGGTTACTAGCGGTGGAACCACTGTTCCCTTAGAAAACAATACTGTCAGATTTATAGACAATTTCTCTGCTGGAACGAGAGGTGCCACGTCCGCTGAGTACTTTTTGGAGAACGACTATGCTGTTATTTTCTTCCATAGAGAGTTCTCGCTTTTACCCTATTCGAGGCATTATAGTCACACAACTAACTGTTTCTTAGATTTTATGGTGGAGAGAGATAACAAAGTGGAAATTAGCCCCGAATTTGCTGATGACATGCTTGTTGTTTTACGGAAGTACCAAAGGGCAAAGAATTCAAAAGCTTTGCTTCAGATTCCTTTCACCACAGTGAATCAATATCTTTATACGCTACGGGAAATCTCGAAAATTTTGAATCTGATTGGTTCTAGAGCTCTTTTTTATTTGGCAGCAGCAGTATCGGATTTCTTTTTGCCCTTGTCAAAAATGCCAAAGCATAAGATTCAGGCTCAACTGAGCGGAAAACTAAATGTTGAATTGGAGGCTGTGCCCAAATTTCTCAGACGATTGGTTGACAGTTGGGCTCCCCAGGCTATGATCGTATCTTTCAAACTTGAGACGGACAATGAAATTTTGATTAGCAAAGCTACCGATGCCTTGAAGCGGTATAACCATCAGTTAGTTATTGGTAATCTTTTACAAACTCGAAAGCGGGAGGTTGTTTTTGTCAAGGCAGATGGGTCTGTTAAATGGATCAGATTGAAAGATGGAGAGGAAAGCACGGTAGAGATTGAAAGCATCATTGTGCCTGAGGTAATTTCAGAGCACGACATTTGGGCTTCAGAGCACAAAAATATTTAGCTACTTACATTCTTCATTCATACTAAATACGAAGTCATACGCTATGTTTATAAAAAAGAAAACACTCATGCACTAGAAGTCTTGTAGGATGCCATGTTACAAGAAAGAAATACCAACACCGTATTGCACACCTTTTCTCAAATAGTCAGTTGGGTGTGAAGTAATTGGTAGAACCAAGTTCAACTCAAATCTCGCCATAGGATGGTTGTAAAGGATTCCCGACCCTATTCCAATTGAATATTTGTTCTTAAGGCCTTTCATGATTTGAGGCAAAGATCCATCGCAATCGAATAGTTTTCCAAAATTTAAGAAATTATGTAGCTTAAAATTCGATTCATGCAGAGTCCGTGGTATGCGACTAATAAGAGAGAGACCGCCATTGAGAAAGAAATCTCCTCCAATCGAGGATGTTCTGTCTTTCGGACCCAATCCGTTTAATGAGAATGATCTTACATCGTTCGGACCACCTATAAAAAACCGGTCCAAGACATTGGTTGGCTTTTCCTGCAAGCTGAAGAGTCCTCCGGCTTTACTAGTAAAGATTAGTGAATGGTTCTTGTTGATCTCTTGAGCAACCTGAGTTTCCCACATGATTTTGATAAATGACACATTATTGAACAGAAACAAACCACTTCTTTCTAAACCTAAGCGAGCGTATTTTCCTGCGGTCGGGGTGATCCGATGATTTCTGGTGTCATACACTATGTTGAAAAACACAGAGGACTTGATAGTGTCTTTCAGTTGGGTAAGCACTCTCATAGACTTAGAACCGTGATTACTCAATTGTCTCCAAGTATTCTCGAAACTTGCTTCAAAATTGATATTGTTGTCCAACCTGGACGAGATCTTATTCGAAAAGCCTTTCTGGTCAACGCTGCTCTGAATCCACTCAAGTTTTCGAGTGTTGACAAAGATCAGACTATCCCATATGTAACGAGCGTCATTGAAAAGGGGTTGTGAATAATTAAATATGTACGATGAAGGCGTTTTTGTTCCAGTAACTGCATCAACCATCACATTTTCTGCGCCTCCAAAGAGATTTTTGAATTGAAATTGGATATATCCATCGCCTTCACCATTGCCAATGTTGGTGCCAGTTTTGGCGAAAAACCGCTTCTGTGGGACAATATTGAACACTGGTACAAGATGTAGAGTAGACTCCAGGCCCCGATCCCACATTTGCTTGGGGATTTGATGCAAAGATATCTGGCAATTCTCTATCACACCAAGCTTCACTAGTCTATTATATGCTTCATCCGTCAGCTGAAGAAAGTGCAGTAGTGTTGTGATATCTTTCCTAAGTAGTGGATTGACTTGTTTTTCCAAGAATGAGTCCCGAAACAGTTGGCTATTTGTAACTTGCACATTTCTAACCTTAACTGGAAGTGTGGAATTATCGCTGAATAGGTCTTCGAGAAACGCTTGGCTCTGTTCCACCATTAATTTTTCTTTCGACGCTGTGATATCCCGTAGTTCCTTTTCAAAACTGGTTGCGGTGTCTTCGGTTTTGTTTGCCGATAGTCTGTCCATAAACAGCTCATCTTGATCGACCGACATTGATCAGCAGCCGACTGGCTCGATGAATTGGTCAAACCGAAAATTGAAATGCTGCCCGGAGTGTATACAACGCGAGTCTTAGAAATACGATACTAAAGCTGCGAAAGTATTCAATGGCTAGCTTTATAATAATGATTTGCTGTAATATATAACATACAAAGTACATATTTCATTAGAGTATATTCAATAGCACAACGTCCCTTTTTATTCAGGGGGCAGAACAGATAGAACAGGAATATCCTGGAAATTGGGATTGATGAACTCACCATCTGGCATCTGTATTCCAGAATTGACATTGTCCCCAGAGTTATGCTCTCTTGCATCCTCCTCCAAGAGAAGCCTTATACACTCTTTTCCCGAACCAGTCTGAAAATGTCGACGTAATGCATCTGCCCGTGCAAATTTGCGACCACAACCAAAGGTTGTACCATTCCTCAACACACCTTTGCACTGGTATTTCTTCTCACCTAGATGTAGGTCTTCGTGCCTCTTTCGATCATGCTGCCTTGCAAAGGCCTTTCCGCATACATTACATATAAATGGTCTGTCATCTGTATGCGTGCGCAAGTGGGATTTGAGGTTATAAGGTCTGGTAAATCGCTTATCACATAGATGACATGCATACAACGAAGGATGCTTCTGTGTGCGTTTAGAAGTGTGGGTTGAGGAAGCAAGTTCTAGCATTTTCTCCCGACTTGCTGCTTTGTTCGTGAAGATTTCTCCATTATCATTGTCATCAGCGCTACCGCCATTGCCAGCAAATGACCTTGGGCTAGAAGGAGATTTGGAGCCAGCTCTTGACCTTTGTTGTGAGCGAACCTTGAGCGAATGTGCTGATTGACGTCCTCGTCTCATATAGTGAAACTCCTCAGAGCTCAAATAAGATTCACCGAGATCGGTGTCTGAATGTGGTGCATCTCTGGGGCTGGGAAGAGTTGTTGAGTTTGTTGGGCTAGAAGTGTAGTTCCAGGAATGTGACGGACTTGGCGGGTTTAACGAAAGAGAAGGGCTGCTAGCTCTTGATATCTGGCTACCAGGAGGATGGAGTTGATTCCCATGCGTATTGGCTTTGGCATTAGGGGATGAGTTGTGTGATGAGTTACTGAACAAAGAAGGTGTGTGGGCCGCCACGACTTCTGGTGCCTGATGTATAGAAATAGTAATATTGGTATCCGCATTTTCATTATAACTCGACAAATTGTTTTCCGTAAGCTTGTCAAATTGCGGTCCATCTGGTGTCTCGAAGGTTGGAAGCGGAACTGAATCTTGATAGTCAGACTTCTCGAGCTGTAGATTGAAAGATCTTGGATGTGGCGAGTTCACCACACTGAAGTCTTCCTCAGGCTTAGCCTGGGACTCTTGATTGAGGCGCATATAAGAGTTTTGATCATTGGTGTAAGCCCACTCGTTCTGCACTGTACCATATGCTCTGGCATTCAAGTTGGATAGATTTGTTGAGGAGATCGACTGGCCAAGAATAATTTCTTCATTAAACGAGTCTTTTGTTGGCGGAACAGTCTCAAAAAACCCAGATGAATAATTGGTAGGTAGAACATGACTCGTTGTGCTCAAATGAGAAGCAGCATCTTGAAATGGAGAGTGGGCATTCAGAGAGACGTCTGAGTAGAGAGAATGCGCAGAGAAAAGGTCGGAGTTTTGTGGACTATTGCCAGTCAAACCTAGATTTCCAGGAGAGAGATAATCAGTGTTCCTTGAAGAAGGGTGAGGATTAGCAAAAGAAAACAAATCCAATTGGTCCGTGTCCAACCGTTGACCTTGTGATATTGAAGAATCTCGTAGTTCAAAGGTATCTTCACGCCCAGACGGTTTGGATAAATCATTATTGATGGCATCCAGATTGAAAATGGATGCCATTCTCGAGCCACTGAATTCGTTAGGTGGAGGGGAAACGGTGATCATGTCATAGAAGTCCTCTTCCTTAACGTTGCGGGACTGAGACATTTCGGGAAGACTTTGTTTGGCTTTTATTCGGGAAGTACAGCCGTCGGGTGGTATATTGGGAAGTTTAGAGTACTGAACGTAATGTTCAAAATTCAATCAAGCTGCAACGGAGAGAAATCTCGACTCCTAAATTCTGCAGGTTTCCAAGGTATCCGTGAAAGAGATTGTGTATTCGTCGGTAGTCGATCAGTCTTTATATAGCGAAGAGCAGGGACTTTTGAGCAGAGTCTTGCTGAAAGTAGCAGTAGAAATATTCACGAAGGCAGAATTTGGACGCCTTCAAGAAGCTTGTTGACGTTGGATTGAAGAAGCGGTGGTATGAGAAGGCCGAATTATATGATTACTGCTTAAAATTTATGAGTATGTGCAAGACCTTCGCAGGACTGGGGGAAATGGCCGAGTACATACGGTGAGACCACTTACGCTACGGAGCCCGGCAGAAAAGTCTATTAGAAAGCACGTCCACTTGTGGAGCTTTCGGCCCCGCTGTAAATGACCAAATACCGTGATTCGTGAAAGAGACAACATGTCTTTTGGATTTTGATGGTTGCCCTCTCACTGAACATTAGCCCTGCGTGCACTGTGCAGCATTATGATTAGTTATATCAACACTGCTACGATTCTAGAATTATGATGATAACTCGCAAAACTTACTTCGGTGCCCAAAGCTGACTTGAGCATTAGCGTAGTGTACATTAACTTAGGTTTTGTTCACAATAACCGCAAAGGTTTGTCACGTTCATAGATAGTCTACAATATGTAAGTATATGCCGTGTTAGATTTCGTGCGAAGGCCACCGGTGACCACTGGGGGATTTGAATTACTGGCTACGACCCGAAAGCGACGTTGAAAAATGTATCTTTGCATGTTGGCACTGGTTTTTTTTTGGCACGGGTTTTTTTTGGCACTGGTTCAGATCTCGGTAAACTGGTTCTTACCATCATTTCATGGGCCCGCCATAGGGTCCTACGGCCGGAGTATGAAGATAGTCCTGCAGATAGTCCGAATTACGACTTATTTCGGGGCAGTGCTCCATTAACGTCAACGCTGCAGAGCCGAAAAAGACAAAAGACTTTGAAGTGTAAGTGCTGTTTGTTTTGCTTTATTGCAAGTACAGTTGTCCTCCCGGGTAATTTGTCAACTATCACTAGTAGTATTCCGCAAGCTGAAGTTGTTTTTCGCTTTCTATTTTGTAGTGAATTCCTCCCTGCGGTGCCAAGTCATTCGCCGCCTCTACCTAAACGTCAAACGTCTACTCGTCTGGCAATGACGGTGTCTAAAACGACATGCCAAACATCGGGTGCAAAAGACTTGACTTTCGCTATATGCACCACTTGACCGTTGTAGTACTCCTCGACTTCTTTTTGCAATGCGCCAAAGCCGTTTTTATGCACATTCTCGTGAACGTGTATGGTAACCTTGGGGCAGCCAGACCCTAAAGCAGCGCTCCGTGCAATTGGCCAAGATTGCTTCAGCGTTGGTAGTAGACCAAGATTCACGTGAGCCACGGGAAGTGAGTGCCAACCTTGTAACCGCTCGGTTGCCCTCTCGTTGGATTCATGAAAGACAAATGCTCTTACACCGTCAGCCACCGATGCACGTAGTTCTTCCTCACTCAATGTTGAATTGGAATCGACGACCTTGTATGGGATCTTGTTCGTAGTGAGGCCTTTGACCAATCCTTCCACAGACCACGGGTTGATCTCCCAGCAAAATACCGTAGCTCCACAAGCCAAGTAAGAAAAGGTAAAATAGCCGATGCCCGCGTACAAATCAAGAGCCACTTGACCTTCACAGTTTTTGTACGTGTCAAGTATGCGCTTCTTCTCTTTTATGTTGCCTCGGGAAAACATCGTGTATCTAGGTGCCCAAAACTGGTGGATCCCATTTTGAGTAGTTGAACACCAAAATGCACGTTCCATATCTGAGGAGGAAGGAGAGTCATACAATCGCACAGTTGGCTCTGGGCCAAAGTTACCCCAAAGAGGCAAGAGGTTGAAGGGACGTCTCTTGATGTCTTTCTCCACTATGGGCTTATTGATTGCTAAGTGGGTGAAATTTGCGGGAAACGCCTTGAGTATGAGTGGGAAGAATTCGTTTCGATCAATACACGTTGCAAATGCCTTTGACCACAGTTCCGAGTCAAACGTGCCGCTGTTGAAAAGCACCATTGGTGTATACATCGACCACCGTTTTGGGATTTCCTTTATGAGGGTTGCGGTATCTAGTCCGTCCTGACCGTCAATCGCATTTTGCTCAAAGTATAGCTCAACGAGCACTTTCAATGAATTTTCAGAAACGTCAGCGCCAACTTCTTTCTCACGCAACAGTATCTCATCAGAATACTCACTGAGGATTTCCGCAGTTTTGGAACGAGGAACGAGCGAGGCCAAACAGAATGTAGAGTCTTCACACGTTATCTTCTGCGACTTATCAAATGCATTCTCCAGCTCCAACAAGCCCTTTAGCGCCTTCACTAGCTTGGCATTGCCGGTGCAAATTTGTGTATACGTTCTGGCACCAGCATCTCTTGCACACATAGCGAGTAAACTTTCATGCGATGATTGTAAACCCTGCTGTGAGGTTTGTCTGTTGTGAGGTTTGTCTATGTGAGGTTTGTCTATGTGATGGTATCATAGGCATGATAATGTTGCTAGATATTTCTGGGCCTAAGCGCGAGAAGTGCGGCGCGGCCTGGAGCCATCTGCATATATAGATCCCAACGAATCAGTACTTGATTTTCTCTCTTCTTTTTTTAGTTCCCTTTCCGTTCCCTCCCGTCCTTTGTTGGCTTCGAGCTCTGTGTCGCTCCCTCGAATTGACTTATATTGCTCGCAATTGTGAAACCAGTGTGCATCAACGCTGTAGTCTCTCCCTGATAATTCTTATTTATCGGCTACTATCGCACTGACTCACAGACCTCACAGAGGTGGATTTGCTCAATCTATTGCTAGATCTTCGTGCATCACCGGTTTGCATTTTTGAAAATCATTGGCGTCGTTTCTAGTTTAGTGTTCCAGCATAATGTCTGATCCCTCATATCCGCCGTCACCAACTCACGACGCGTCAGATTCCTCGATAGAAAAGTCTAATCCAGATCAAGCTGTCATCACCAACCAGTCTGATGTGAGCCCGGCCAGTGCCACTGAAGGTGGTAGGGAAATATCAAGAAACGTCTTGTATGTGGGTGGCTTAGACCTATCAGTTTCGGAAGACGATTTGAGAAGCTTTTTGGGAACCACCGGTTCGTTGGTCTCTGTCAAATTGTTACACGACAAGAACAAGCTAGGGCTGAATTACGCATTTGTAGAGTTTACAAATGATGAAGCTGCTGATATTGTATTGCGCTCTCATAACGGACAAAAACTCAACGGATCCGAGTTGAAGATGAATTTTGCATATCAATCGTCAACTTTCAACACTTCGCAAAATGTGAATGAACAGTTCTATAATATCTTTGTGGGCGACTTATCTAGTGAGGTCGATGACGAAGCCTTATTCAAATTCTTCTCTCATTTTCCGTCCTTGAAGCAGGCACACGTCATGTGGGATATGCAAACCTCGAGATCAAGAGGTTATGGCTTTGCTAGTTTTCGTGATCCACGTGAAGCCGAAGAAGCTTTGCAGACTATGAATGGTCAGACATTGCTTGGGAGAGTGATTCGTTGTAACTGGGCATCTCATAAGCACTCTTCCAACTCAAGATCCAATAGCTCTCGCCCCAAAAGTTCCAGGCAATTTAGACAACAATTTCAATCATACGCAACTCCAGGGGGCCCGGAGCCCTCCTTGGAGCAAGACTATAGTCAGAGCTCCAGTCAGCTTCCAGTTCAGAACCTAGGACATCCTACACCCCGCTTGCCTAGCGGGGCATCTCTCATGACTCCCCAATCGTATGATATGATCATCAGACAAACGCCTTCTTGGCAAACTACAGTTTATTTAGGTAATATTGCTCATTTCACCCAACAGAATGAACTCATTCCGCTATTGCAAAACTTTGGTTATATCCTTGACCTCAAGTTTCATCAGGATAAAGGGTGTGCGTTTGTCAAATATGATTCTCATGAGCGTGCAGCTTTAGCAATAGTTCAATTGAGTGGATTCAATGTGAATGGGAGACCCTTAAAATGTGGATGGGGGAAGAGCCGGCCACCCAAAACGAACCAGTACCCAAATTTCATGAAAAATGGTCCTTCTATCTTTCCAGGAAGGCCATAGAAGTTTTGCTATACTGAAGATGCGAGACAGATACGAGTGCCAAATTTAGTTTGGGAACAAATTCTGCGAAAGGAGACGCACCTTGTGGGGGCATAAATAGACAGACCTCATGTTTTATTACTGTAAACAAGTACGAGAAATAGATATTTTACCGAAGATAAATGCAGATATCTTGAATTCTGGAAGTAACACTGCCCTATCGTATATTTCTCATTTTTTTGAGTGAAGTCTGTCGCACTAGATATGGAGGAGAAAAAAGAGAGAATAGAAAGAGCAAAAAAAAAAAAAGACAAAAGGAAATTGAAATACGAAGTTTAAAGGCAAAATAAGTTCTGAACAGAAGAAATCTTCGAATAGCTATACTCAGAATCTCCGTTTTAACTCCTTATACTGATATATATTCGTTGACTGAATCCTTCTGTCTTTATCGAGTGAGAACTTGCGATCGCTGACTTGTTCTGAATCAAGTTCAGAAGCTGACCATAACAGGTTCATCATTATACATGTCTCTGTTGAAGCCAAGCATTTTGATTTTACTATTAGTTTTGACTGTTTATCTTACCATTAGTTCTGACACGGTGTTTGGAATCATTTCAGAATCGCCATTTGTAAAGAAACTATCTGTCCTATCGGTTCAGCAAAAGTTTCTTGGGATAGGAACTGCGTTTCTTGTGATATTCCTTTCGGCAACCACTCTTCGTCCAAATTTACGCTCACTAATCTCGAAAGGCTGTTCGTTACTCCTCTCCAAGCTCATGCCATCGATGCTCAATAAGACATGGAGCTCTAAAATGAGCTCGCAACGAATGTCCAAAGAATCCCGACTCGCTTTAAAGAATGGCGGTGAGATTGGAGGTTTGAGCAATGAGGGTAACACTTGCTTCATGAATTCTGTGCTCCAGTCCTTAGCGTCGTCCACAACTCTCCTCCAATTTTTCAATGATAATATTCACGAGATCACAGAAGTTGATGCGAATGGCGAAGTCACCCAAGTTTCCACTGGTCAGGTCAAGCTGGGTATGAGGTTTACAGCTGCATTGAAGTCCTTGCTAGATGATCTTAATGGTGCGTATGGCTCTCGTGGTAGAGAATTCAGCACTCGGTCCCTTTTAAAAAAGATGCCTGATGGGCCAAAACAGAACTTTTTCTTAGGATACAATCAAGAGGACGCTCAAGAATTCTATCAGCTGGTAATGCGTATTGTTGAGAAAGAGTACAAGAACATTCACAGCTCAAAAAATCCTGAATCCTCAGAACCTTCTGCTTCAAAAGAAAAATTTGTCTCTGCGTCATCAGTACCCAATATAATATCTGGGTTTAAGAATTTGGGAACTTTGGGAACTGTTTATGTTCCAGCACATCAGATCGATCCCAATGTGCCTGACAGTGATGATTTACTCGCCCCTTTCCAATTAGTGACACCTGTTGACGGTATTTCCGCCGAGAGAATAGGCTGTATCAATTGTGGAGAAACAGGTGGAATTCGTTACTCTGTGAATAGTGGATTGAGTTTGAACTTGCCTTACGATCGAAGTTATGGCACTGAGTATGAACTCACAAATTTGTTGAGAGAGTGGAAAAAACCGGAAATTATTGATGACGTTAATTGCAATAGGTGTGGTCTATTACAAACAAAAGAGTTTTTGTTGGACAGTCTCAAAGGTTCTTGTAATGAGAAGTTAGCTTCCAACATCCACACACGTGTTGAAGAAATAAACATTGAACTCGAGAAGGACTACATATCGGATGAAGTGTTTGATAAGTTAACCACAAAGCAAATGATCCGTAAAACAAGCAAGTCCAAGCAAATCTTGTTGAGCAGGCCGCCTCCTTTGCTATGCATTCACATCAACAGATCCGTCATGGATCCTAACACATTTATGATTATGAAAAACTCCAAAAACTTGTCATTTCCTTCTGTTCTTGATTTGAATGAATTTGCCGCAGAGCCGTCTGACATTAACATCGATGCACGTCTTCCGTTTAGAAAACAGGATGTGGTTACCACTTCTAGCGCAAGCATAGGCGAAGAAGGAGATGAGGTTGTTTCCACTTCTGTCCTCGTGTCAACGGCGTCCGATGTGTCACAAAACTGCGCCCTGTTGCCCCAACCCAACTTAAGATATCAACTTAAAGCAGTCATTTCTCATATGGGCACTCACAATTATGGCCATTACATTTGCTACAGACGGTTCAGAGGCACTTGGTGGAAAGCAAATGATGAAGCTATTTATACAGCTACCGAGCAGGAAGTTTTGGCGTCGCCTGGTACATTTATGTTGTTTTATGAACTACAAGCTTCACTGAGTGACGAACGTTATCTGGATAGTGGTAATGAAGAAGACGATGATGAAGAAAAGGGCTCCGATAACAAGGAATCCGAAACTGAACTGTCAGCTGCACTGCTGGTGTTGGACAATGACCGGGCCTCAGCAAGAGATAGCTCGAGCTGGGTCGACTCTTATGAAAATCAGGAAGATTCATCAGAGTTATTCCCAAATGCAAAGTTTGAACTTGGTGAAGAAAGGGCCTATCATGTGTAGTTGAATAAGTTGAATACTAATACTTTTCCGAGCTTCTTCTATTTCAATAAACTGCATAATAAATGAAAATCTCTTTTCTGTCAGCTCTATATTTGAGAGCTATGCTTCGTACTTGGAACCGAACCTCACTTCAGGCGCGCCTCCCATCTGAACTTTGGTATCATTGTATGCGATGGGCAGAAAGTTGAAGGGCCGCCATATCACAGGCAAAGGACTCAAAGGTGCTCTTCAGTCCCATATTGCAAAAGAAGAATTCGATAAAAAACAGAAGAAATCTCTTGAAGAGGAACGACAAAAGCAAGTTGACAAGCAAAAATCAATTAAGAGTGGAGGAGGAAAGCTGAAGAAGCACAAAGTTGAGCAAGTGAAGACTTTTTTGCCCTTCGAACCCTCTAGCACTCTCTTATTGGTAGGAGAAGGAGATTTCTCTTTTGCATGCTCTCTTATTCGTGAAGGTTATATTCTTGGCCAAAACCTAATAGCTACGGGTTACGATGCGCGAGAAGAGTTGGAGCCAAAATACCCTGATGTTGCCAAAAATTTGGACTACTTGTTGGAGAATGGAGTCAAGGTGATACACAGCATTGACGCCTGCAACCTTTTACTGAGTCTCAAAATCAAAAAGCTGGTCAGTAAGCAAGGTACTCACTTGTTTGAGAGTCAGAAAAGACTCAACTACATCATGTTCAACTTTCCGCATACGGGCCGCGGAATGAAGGATGTTGACAGAAATATTAGAGATCATCAGAAATTAGTATTGAGCTATTTCCAAAATTGTAAAACTTTATTTGAGGTTGTTAATAAGGAACTGAATAACGATTTTACCGGCTACTTTGGAGCCGAAGAGAGATACCCACAGAAAATAATTCTATCATTATTTGATGGGGAACCATATGTCTCATGGGGAGTTAAAGCTTTGGCTCGAAGCGAAAATTATAGAGTGGAAAGATCCGGAGTATTCAACTGGCTTGCATTCAGTGGCTATCATCATAAGCGTACAAACAGTTCTAGAGATACAACAAAGCCTGCAAGTGAAAGGAGTGCAAGGATTTATCTTTTTGATAAATCTTTCCCAAAACAACAACAGACGCAGAAGGATAAGGAGTCTTTGGCCAGCAGTGATGACGAATAAAAGCTGAAGCTAAAGCTTAAGCTGGAAACACACGCACGCAATCATCTATAAAAAAAATCTCGTGGGTCAAAGGGTCTCTTACTTTTCCGTTACGTACGAGAATATCTTTCTCAAACTTTCCTTCTGGATTAAGTAGCTTGTCAAATGGATAGATATTGCCATTAGGGAGCTTAAACGGATTGTTGTATATGCTAGTAATAAGCAGGGCGAAAGGAAGATTGCGGCTTAAAGCATAAAGCTCAGGAGAACATACTGGACATTGGTTAATTTTCTTCAAAAGCTTGTAATACTGATTTGGGCCTCGAAGTGCTAAATCTCGCAAGGAGCTGGAATCTAACGTTTTCAGAAGATCTAGCCCATGGTCTGCATCGAAAATTGTATTTTGGCGATTGCAAAAGCATGATTTGGTTTTCAAGCTAGAAAGTCCAGCGGACAAATAAACAAGAAGTGGGTAAGTTTGGGAAATTCCAAATATCCTTGTGAAATCTTCTGTAAAGCAACGAGATAACCCGCTCCAATGTTCTTCTGTCACTCGCTTGTTATATATAGTGTACTTTGAAAACTTGGAGGATGCCAGGTACGATAATAAAGCAGACACTGTGGACGAATTTGCTTCGGAATGTAATGTCAGGACAGGAAACCCTTGTTCCTTCGAAAGGGAAATGAAAGCAAGAGGCGATCCTAGCGAAATTAGCCTTCTAAGATTCTTTTCGTAGATGTCTGTCTCACTGTCACCATAATTTTTCCTGTTGGCATATGGAGATAGGTGTTTCTTGCTGAATGAGATAGCCTCCAACGGATCACCTTTTTCTATAATGGAGAGATACTCGCAGTAATAAATTTCAAATTGTAGATTGGAGCTGATTTTCTTCAAGGCAACCTTGTTTTCGTTATACCAAGCAGTGATCGGCCCTAGATCATGATCTTCATTTATAGACAAAAAAATCGAGTTGTAGCTTGTGTATACATCATGGTCCACAAGTTTCGACCAGCATAAGGGCGACTCTGCCTCAAGGCCCTGCAAGAGCTTCATTCCTGTGTTTGACAGTCTCTGGACATTGGACTTGAGTAGATAATCAGCTATTAATAGGTTTGTCTCTTCCCGGAGCCAGTTCATTACATTAGCGTTGTGAAGATCCAAAACCTTGTCAGCCTCTTCTGTATCATCGTTGTCTTGTATAACTTCTCCTGATCGAGAAGCGTAGCCCATCAACTCATTAAGCCGTTCAGCTCGGCATGTGATTCGCAGGCGAAAGTCGGCATCCTTTGCGGATGATGTGGAGAGCCTCTTTTTGAGCTGTTCGAACAGCTTGATCAATTTTCTCACTGACGAGAGCCTCTGCTCGGCAGTAAGATCTGGGTTCTTTTTAATCTTAGCGATCTCCTCTGTAACCTGTTTCTTAGATTTCTCAATTTGCTTCTGAATAGACTTGAAGTTTTTCTTGATCAATTCGCTAGGCACAACAAAGGCCAGCTTATGCGTCTGCACAGCAAAGTTCACCGTGAGGTCCGTCATGGTTCAAGTCCCTAGAACTGCAAATGGGAGTAGTTTCAGGGATTTTGTTCCTAGCGATGCAGGCTGATAAGTCTGGGGTCGCGCTCACGGAGAGGGCAGGCTAAGTGCGACTCCGGACGGCAAGTTAGTTCACTGGTAATCGCAACTCTAGGAAAATAGAAATCCGAGCATTTCGGCGCTACAATCGGCTTTCCAAATTGTCACCGTGCTCTTCAGTGGCGGTATCGTATTGAATGCTCCTTGTTTCATTTTACAATGACAGAAAAAGAAATTTTGCAAACTTGCACTTTGAGGCTCACATTTATGGTCAGATAAATTGGTAACTCATCGCGAGGATTGCGAAAACTTGTAAATGTATACACATCAGCTTAATGGGCTGTCAATTAGCATGTCAACTATAATGGCATACTCCTGCTGTGGAGTGCCAAGATATCCGAGGATGTCTACTCGGCAAAATATGCCAGTTTCGTCACGGCAGATTGCTCCGGCTGCCATGTTCTCCTTTTCCGCGCAAATTTTGTTTATGCGGCTTACCTCTCAAGATCACATTGTGGCACGAAAATGTGGATCCATAGTGCAACGATGTTATCGCAATTGTGGATCTTAGATTACGCGTACCTTCTGCGGCACAGCAGGTGTGTGTCCAATGAGGCTTCGGATTTTACCACAACGTCCAGGACTTAGTATGTCAATCCGGCACGTAAGCCTGACTTTGACATAACTGCGTCAACTTATCAGAAGCACGTCACGTGAAATGGTTACGTTTGGCATGGCTTCGGTTGCAACATTCTAGGTGGATTGGCAAATTGATTTTGCACCCTGTATGAATGACTTTGGCTCCATGAAAAATGATATAAATACTTCGTGATGCCATGCGCTCAAAAGGTATAGGCAAAGGCATTTCTAGATGGAGAAGGAAAAGAACTACGAGATCCATTCGGAGTCTTACGAGTCGGATTCCGCAAGTGAGAAGCAATACGATCATGTCTTCCAGGACCCTAAATTGTATGATTACTATACAAATCTCTACGAGGAAACAAAATACGAGTGCAGACATCTCGTTGACCCGGACCTCACCTGGACTCCGGCAGAAGAGAAGGAAATCACTAGAATCAATGACTGGCGTATCGCCTTTTGGGCGTTCATTATGTTCTCGGCCTTGAACTTTGATAGATACAACAAAAGTAACGCCAACTCTGACAATATGTTGGGGGACTTAGGCATGACCACCAATGATTACAATCTTGGTGATACCGTCAATCTTGTTCTTTTTTTGGCTGCAGAGCTCCCCTCCCAGTTGATTTCTAAGAAATTGGGGGCTGACGTGTGGATTCCAACACAAATGTGCCTCTGGTCAATAGTTTCGTTGGCCCAATTCTGGATGAAGAACAGGGCTACTTATATTGCTTGCAGAGGTCTCATTGGTTTGTTTGAGGGTGGTTTCATCTGTGATGTGACCTTGTGGTTCAGTTATTTCTACACCAGAAACGAAACTCCCATGAGAATCTCGTTCTTCTATATCTCCAACTACAGTTCCCAGGTATTCTCTGCCTTATTATCCGCTGGTCTTTTGAAAATAAAAACCAAAGAGTATCCCGATGGTTGGCGTTGGCTTTTCTTGATTGAGGGAATAGTCACTTTAATCGTTGGTATTGCTTCTTTCTTTTTGATGCCTGCGTCTGTTGTGAGCACAAAATCCAGATGGAACAAAAAAGGATGGTACACTGAAAGACAAGAAAAAATTCTTGTGAATAAGGTGATTCGTGATGACCCAAGTAAGGGTGACATGAACAACAGACAGCCGGTGAGTCCTAAGGAGTTGCTTGTCGGGATTTTTGACATTGATATGTTACCTATCTACATCATCCGTTTGATCGGTGACATTGGATCCCAACCCGTTACCACTTACTTGACATTGACCCTTAAGCAGTTGGGATTCTCGACTTTGAAAACCAACTTGTTGTCCATACCTTACAACTTTATTGCCATCGTAAACATGCTTATCACCGGGTGGATGTCAAAGAGGTTCAACATTAGGGCGTACTTTTTAGTCATCACCCCGATATGGATTCTCAGTTGTCTTTTCCCACTTAGATATTGGCCAGGCTCGCAAGTGAATGTGTGGGGCACATATGCAATTTTGACTGTCATGTTGGGCCATAGTCCGCTTTGGCCATTGTCCATTTCTTGGTGTATGGAGAACTCCAACTCGGTGAGAAGCAGAGCTGTCTCGTCTGCGTTGGTGAACATGTTTTCACAGGCCGCAGCAATCATTTCTGCCAACATCTATAGAGCGGATGACAAGCCATTGTACCATCGTGGTAATACACAGTTGATCGGAATTGCTTTCGGAACCATTGCCGCATGTCTTCTCTCTGTTCAGTACTACAAATGGAGAAATAGACAGAACAAGAAGAAATGGGACGCCTTGACTGTTGAGCAGCAAGAAATCTACAAATTGACCACAACAGATAAAGGAAACAAACGAATTGACTTCGAATTTGTTTACTAACTGCGTTTGTCTAATGAGATATTTATATGTACGATTTGCTGATACATACATGAACGGAAGACAAGTGGCCTTTCGAGCCGATCGTTGTACTTTTCAAACAAATTGTAAGTAGTAGTTCTAGTCAATTTAATTGGAGGTAGGGATCCAAGTTACATGTATTGAGGTGGACCACGATCATGGTAGATACTAACTCTAAGACCAATCTTATTGCCCTAATTTTTTATCAGTACTGAAGACCATCTAGACACCTATCGAGATGCTACAAAAATTATAGGATGAATGCAATAGGCTGACAGGCAGTGGTCGTCTTTTGCTACGAGCTTTAATTCAGATATCACATCGTCCACCAACAATCTTATGTTCTTAATGATCAAGCACTACTCATAGTTAATCTCGAATGAATTGAAGATTTCCTTGATGGATGTTTTGAGCTAGGAGTCAAGCGCATGATAAATCACACAATCGATGATTTCCGCAGTGACACAGGATACCTATGCTTAAATTTTAGCGTATTCATCGACCACCTCTTATTCTCTTCGTTGTATTTTCCGAAAACATAGTCTAACTAATGAAGGCTAGTAAGTATAGTACGTAGCTAGCCATGGAAAACTTTTAGCTTAATTGTTCTTGACTGAGGGTTCCTTTCGAGTCTTGCGCTTCCTAGACAGAACATCACACAAGCCAATGACATATCCATTTCAGACCTTGTCTTGTGATGCAGCTCTCTTTTGATTTTCCTCCTTGTAATGTAAACCAGTTACTCTTCCTCAATGCGAAAGAAGTCCTCATTCTCATCTGTTTTTATACTTACTGAACTCATTTCCACTGCCTCTTCATTGCTGAGGGCATTATAAGAGCCATCTGGTGTCCTTCCAAAAACCGAATACACTTTTTCCCGATAGTGTTTGAATTTTTCGTAAATCTTGCTCACAAATATTGTGCGACGATTTCTTCCAATCATGAGAAGAACAGCTACAACTATGAGGATAATAAAGATCAACTGGCCGTAGAACCTATGAGGTTGAATGCTCCACTTCAGTTCATTCGCATCTTTGTAGTTTGTTTCATAATCAAAGTAATGATAACTAGCTCCTTCTTCACGCTCAGCGAACTGAGGCCTTGGAGCAACCTGGTTGGCCTCGGCACCGTACACGAACGCAGCTTCTGCAGCAGTGAATGCATATCCAGGACGGGGTAATGGTTCATTCTTAAGCATTAGCTCTTTTGTATAATTGTTGAAGGCCTGAACATATTCATCGTTTGCATATAGAATCGCCCTCCCCAAAGTCCATGAGAAAGAAGAGCCTCCTACTTTTTCCACGAGTTGTAAAGATTTAAACTTGTCGTCCTTGTTAGGTATTTTATCAATGCCAAAACGGGGAAACCCTAACCCAACATGCAAGAAGTTAAGTATCCATGAAGCCTTGAAACAAAGTTCTGCAAGCTCTTCTTCTCTAATTCTTTCCTTTGGGTCTCTGATGTCGTTGATTTCTAGAAGCTCATTCAATGGGCGCTTGCAAAGTTCGCTAGTTTTTTTGTAAATGACACTATAGTCATATTTCTCAGTTAGAGGATCATGCTTTGGTAAGCTCTGTGACTCTAGCAAGCTGTTAATCGTATCCCAATAACCACTAACTCCAATGAAATGATTTACATCGAAGTCAAACGAAGGAATGAGGTCGTTGAGTAGACAAGAGCTCACTTTGTTCTCTTCACCTAGCTTTTGGCAGTCTCCGTTGAATTCTGATGTGCCTGAAGTAAATGTACTATTGGCCAAGACCGGAAAAATGGAATTCAAACATCTCTGGAAGTCACTTCCACCGGTAAAATCGACATTGTGGTCATCGATGTCAGCTGTGAACGTATAGCCTTTAGGCAAGCAAGGGTCCATAATTGGAGTCCTGAACCTGTATGCATCCTTGGGAATGTCATTGACTTTCCGGAAATCATCCAATAGAAATTTAACATATCTGCTGTGGGCTTGAAACATACCGAAACCTAAAAATGAATCCGAGTAAACGAATGATTCTGCTGACTGTGGAGCCTCGTACTTAAGCTTTGCAGAAGCCGAAGGACTGTTCAACAAAGTCGGTAAGAGATTTAGGCTCACTTTATACAAGTTATTCTTGTGCTCCTCGATCTCTGTCTTGTTGGGTTGAAATACAACTTGAGTCGACGCACCACCCATATCTAACAAACCGTAAGTGCTATGGCCCTTTCCATGCTGATGATCTTCTGGTCTGTCAAAAGAGCCCATCAAATAATTGATGGCAAGCCACCCATACAAACCCTCAATGTTTCCATCCAAAACGTTGACATGTGAGGCACAGTCAGGCATGTAAAAGTCTGAATTGGAGGTCAAGAATTGGCAAACATTCTCCAAAATTGGTTCTTGCTCGTTAGGCGGGAGGAGTCTCATACCTGCTGTTGAGTGAAGAAAGATAGGAGTACGATAGTGTTGTGATTTAGGTACAACGGCACTGGCTAGATTGAGCAAATAGCTCAAGTGGTGTTTGCCCACCTTTTGAGGACTCTGGTTGAATGAGGCAATTCCCGGCTTGACAGATCGGTGCCACTTCTTTCCGGTGTGAATCGAAGGAAACTTGACTTTGCTCTTTTTGTGATATTCTTCCTTTGTATCATCATCGGAGTCCGAGTCTGAATCGCTTCCTGCCTGGCTTCTCTCAGCTTCTTCTTGGAAGAAACGCTTGACTAGTTTTATTTTGCGAGCTTTTGTCAAGTCTAATCCGGCCTCCAAGGCAAACTTCGGGTTGAGCCAATTGTACACGTACACTCTAGAACCGTGGGAGCCCGCGTCCACGACCACAATGTAGTCATAAGGAATGCCATCCTTGGAGCGTTCGGGCCCTATAAGTTTGTTCTTATTTGACTTGGAGCTTTTTTTATTTTGAGGGGCCATATAAAAAACCTGATACTCCTGCTGATTTGTATAGTGTAATCAAATTCCGTGAATGTTCAATAATCTTATTTACTGACTTTGCCGAACCGAATAGTTAGATCTCACCCAATCACGTGCCCGCACTGAGCTATCTATCTGTAGTCTAGTTCTATTCTAGATCCACTACTATGGAATGGCAGTTTATCACGTCATAGGGTAAGTCGTGCTTTGTCGGCGCCAGACTACTGGAGCTTGTGATGTATCGTATATGCTTGCATGACCAACTAACAAAATGGATCCGGCATCATTGGCCTTTATACAGTTTTCCAGCTCTTGGATCAAGGCGTCAGTCCTCAAGATATACAGGTAAGTGCCGAATTCTTACCGGGAGATGAATCCATAAAATTTACTTCGCCTTATGCGGGAGGTAATTTTTCATGTATCACTGGAGATGACCCAGATACCTTAGCTTATGATAAGTACACGTACATGAATTTGAAAAAGGTGCTCAGAGCTCTTGGGACAAACTGTGGATTGGCTCGTACCCCGTCCACTGATTACTTTGATAAACGACCATCTGAACGCAAGATTAATTCCCTCAAGTCATACTTAATCGACTACATAGAGATTCCATCGAAGGATTTACCTCTAGGTGTTGAATTTGGAATTAAGTTCCAGTCGTGGAGTTTCAATTGTCCAATGTTCTTGCTCAATCTTCAGCAATACATTGAGGGTAAAAATGTGAGTTTTACCAGGAAAAGGTTCGCTCATGTTAAGGACGCCTTCAGTCAAGATACTAAAGTAGTGTTCAATTGCACTGGCCTAGGTGCCCGTGTGCTTGGCGGCGTCCAAGATAGTGCAGTGTATCCAACTAGAGGACAAGTTGTAGTTGTGAGAGCTCCTCATATTCAAGAAAATATTATGAGGTGGGGCGAAGATTACGCAACATATGCTATCAAGAGACCACATTCGCATGATCAATTGATCTTAGGGGGGTTCATGCAGAAAAATGATTGGACTGCCGACACCTTGAGGCTGCAAACTTTAGATATTTTGGACCGCATCAATAAGACAATGCCGCAAGTCTTTAACAAAAACCTGGGGTCTCTGGAGTTAGAAATAATTCGTGTCGTTGCTGGTCTAAGACCCAGCAGAATTGGAGGTGTACGGATTGAGAAACAATCAACGAGTGAAGGGTTGTCAATCGTGCATAATTATGGTGCTAGTGGTTATGGTTACCAAGCAGGACTTGGGATGGCGGAACGAGCTGTCCAATTGGCCCTCGGTAAAGTCCCAAAGTTGTAAAAAGAGCCCATTATATAAACTTGAGTGTAGTGTGTTCTAAAGCTCTGAGCTGGAGGTGTGAACTTCGTCATATTGCAGTAATCCCTTTTCTTCCTCTGCATCGATATCTACACCATAATCAATCAACCCCTCCCCCATATCATTAATCCAGTCAATCCTAGACATGTTACTGCGAGGGTCTAAATGCCTTCGTATGAGGGTAACATCACCTATATTACGGAGTTCTTCGTCAGTCAATTTTCTGGGGTTGTATTCAACATTCCCAGCGTCAGGCGGCCAAGGTAAGTTTAACTGGTCATCGTCATCATTTTGGGCAAAGCGTACCCCGTCACCTTTCGCCAGGCCCCATGGCAATAACCAAGACCATGGCGAACCTAACGAGTTCACGATATTCCGGCAAATACCCAAGTCATAGGGAAATATGAGATCGTCGAATGTGAAGTTTCTAGGCACCACCGGATCTTCCGAGTTATCACTGAGGTTCTGGAATTCAATTTCTTCTGCTTTGGAAGCCAGAAAGTTCCATGAAGTCAATTTGGGCATCTTTTTACCGTGCACTAGTGAATAGTTGTATCTGATTTTCAACCAAAGTTTCTCTGTGTGAAATTGAGACTCAATGCGTTCGGATTCCCACACTTCTATCTGAGTCTTCCCGCATGCAATATGGATGATGCATCTAAGAAATAGTACGGAAACGGCAAATAGCACAAAAAAGTCCAATGGCAAAAGAATGATCACTGCCGTTAGTTCTGTTTTGCTTATTAAGTATGCTGGTAGATGCATGTCATTGTAAAAGGCAATGGCTCGCTTCAGTAGCTCCACTAAAGTAACTCCAGTAGTGAACATGATCCATATAAGAAACCTCATGAAATGAGGGGTATTCGCATGTCCAACGCAGTTGTTTGTCCAGGGACAATGGTGATCCATTTGAAGCACGCATGTGCCACATTTTCTGCAATGATGGGCACGTTCTGGCTTGTAGTTCTTGCATTTCTTACACCACTTCTTCCAGAGCGAGGAAGGGACCTTGTAATTTCTTGGTGGAGTTCCTGGAGACTTGAATATTGCTAACGCGTACGATATCCACACCATTGTTACGTATATCTCGTAACGTAGCTGGGCGGCCTGGCCCATGTGATGACGGAATACGAAGAGATGGGAGCCATAGCCTATTCCACCTATTAATGCACAAGGAATCTATTGTTTGTTAGTTAATTGTAAATTAGGCGTATCCTTTTTGTTCACATACAATTATCCCAATTATGGGCCACCGAAATTCCCACATGGTACCCTATAGTAGTCCTTGGCGCTATTACACCGAGTCAGCTACGCACACACGACTTTCGACCGGGGCGCTGTGTTTCTCACGAACGGCAGTTCAAAGACCAGGTGTGAGAAGTAAGCGAAAGAAGAAACAAAGTCAGAACAAGGACATTGAGCAAGACAAAGATAAGAATTTTTAAGCTGTGCTGAATTCTACAAATGACTCTTCGTATTTTCCTCGCTTGAGAAGTTTGGTTTCTTACTTAGCCGGTAATTTTGCACCAGTGTGCGCCTACTCACCCGGTAGAGATTCACCGTCGGCAAGATTCAGAGGCAATCCACCTGAAAACGAGATGCCTTCAGATGCATAGGCAAATCGAAACAAGAAATTTATGAAGCGCCAGCAGTAGAGTATAAATAGTCACAATCTGGCCGCAAGCGTTTCGTAGGCTACCAACCTCCACTCGCTCGGTCACATGATCTGTGTGGTGAAAGTGGCGATCGTTCTTTTGAGCGTCCTTCTAGTCTTGAAGCTAATACTTCATCGTTCACCAATGGTAAGTTTATTTCAATTTTTCCTTGAGAAGACTTCCAATTACTAACCATATAGACTTCCATAGGCACTGGCTACGACTTATCCAATAGTGTCTTCTCACCAGGTATGTAAATCCAGTCCAGACTTTTAGGTGGATTATCTACTAACTTTATAGATGGGCGGAACTTTCAAGTTGAGTATGCTATGAAAGCTGTGGAGAACGGAGGAACCTCCATTGGTATCAAAGCCAAAGATGGTATTGTTCTTGCTGTTGAAAAAATCATCAACTCCAAATTATTAGTTCCAAAGAAGAACAGGAGAATCCAAACTATTGACAGACATGTTGGCGTTGTGTACTCCGGTTTGTTACCAGATGGGCGTCATTTCGTGAACAGGGGTCGTGATGAGGCGAAGTCATACTCCAACATTTATAAATCACCGGTGACTTTACCGCAGTTAATGGATAGATTGGGTCTCTACGTTCAAAACTACACCTGCTACAACTCGGTTCGGCCATTCGGAGTTGTGTCAATTGTTGGGGGCATTGACGAAAATGGTCCCCACTTGTACATGATAGAGCCAAGTGGGGCATTCTGGGGCTACTCTGGGACTGCTGCCGGGAAAGGAAGACAATCTGCTAAGTCAGAATTAGAAAAGTTGGACTTCGAAAACCTCACGGCCAAGGAAGCTGTAAAGCATGCGGCTAGAATTATCCATCAGGCTCATGAAGATAGCAAGGACAAGGATTACGAGTTGGAGATCTCTTGGTGCACTCTAGAGGAAACAGGAGGCAAGCACCAATTTGTTCCCGAGGACTTGTTACAAGAAGCAATCAAACTCGCTCAAGAAGAAGACGACGACGACGACGAAGATGAAGAAAACGAAGATACTGAAATGGCCAGCTAATTACTTAAGTAGGAAATGAGTTCATCTCTGGAAGTGTAAGTAGCCATGGTGTGTTAAAAATGAGCGCGAACCTCTACAAATCGTCGCTCGAAACATGCCTCCCTCTAGAAATGCAAGAATCCAAGCTTGACGGTGAAGATATAGTTTCTTGGTGGGCCGGTACTATTCTCCTATTCTTTTTTGTTATCTTGGTCCGTTTTCAACCTCTCTTTTAGGTTCATGACTAAGTCGGAACGACATTCTCGTTCGCATCGCGAGTCTCGTGTAACTTATCATTTCGCGACATCACAACAGTCCGTTACCATTTGATCACCACCTTAAAAAATCGAAATAATCGGAATTTAATTTTGTCCATTGAGTTCTGGTATAAATCCAGCATACCGCCATCATCAATATCCTGCTAGTCATGAAATGCTGAACCTACCAGAGCATAATACTGACGTTGTGTCAACCGACTTGGCGAACTTAGATCAGATTGAGCCAACAGATAGCACCGCAGACTCTAGTCTGTTTATCAGTAACCCAAGTGGGAAATGGAAGCAGCTACAAAATGCTGACATTCCAGACAATGCTAGAGACACTGGAAGCCTCTCGGCAGCAGGTTCCCGCACAGCTACTAGTGATTTATCTGAAACGCATTCGAGTAAACACTGGGACGATTCATACAACAAAGCTGAAACAAGCAATGAAACTTCTCTACACAACCCTGAAGACATTATAAATATTAAATCCTCATCAAAAGGAATAATCAATTCGTCAGACACATCTTCGCTTCCAGCCGCGCCGCCAACCACAGGGATACTGACCCCAAGCAGTTCGTCACCCTTGGACTCAACTTCGACTCATAACGTTTCACATCACATTTCTTTCGTACCAGCATCCTTGCCTGCGCTAAGTCACAGCGATATCGAGTTCCAGAACTCTTCTTTTCTTGACGATACCAGAGCTCAGTTTGACTTAGACATCAACATTGATGATCTTCAAATAGAGCCGAACGAAGGGAAGTCATCGCCTTGGCGCAATTTCAAAGAACGTAGTCCGAGGCATCTGCTATATCGTCTGAGCAATTTCTTGGCCGAGTCGAGGGCCTTAAAAGAAAGCTCTACCGGCGCAGCATCGTCTGGAAGTGTCGAAGATCTATTGAAGCAACTTACTAATTGCAAAATACAGCTCAAACTCTACGAGAAGTTTTTGCAAGACTTGATATCGAACAACTCTATTGACCAGGGTGAAGTCCGGTTATTCCACTCAAATCTTGAGGATACAACGCAAGAAGAAATGTCAAAAAACATCAACTCTGAAAATTCTACAGCGAAGGAAATTTCGGACATGTCGTTATTGGTGGAGGATTTGTACGCGAGCTTAGAAGAATACCAGAGAAAATGGCGTGAAGCGGACAAAAAAGCTTCTGTATTGAGCTCAGCGATAACAGTATGCGCTAGAGAAGTCTCTGCTCTACTTGATCGACTTGGAATTGAGACAAAGCCCGAAGTAAGTGCGCACATCGACACCTCTCCTCAGCAATATCTCAGTGAGGTCTTGCTTCACTTTCCTTCTGACAGAATTTTGAATTCTCCGGAGCTAGCTCCAGCAACAGATGGACAAAAATCGTTACATGATCGTCTCCGTATGTCGAGACAGAGTACGCTAGACAAGAGTTCTTTTCCCAAAAAGGAGCTTCTTGGATCAGAGTCAGGTTCCAATGATGAGCACTTATCTCCTGCTAGCACTTATAATGCAAAGTTACAAGAATACCAAATGATCATTGACCGTCTACAACAGGAGGTAAACGATTTCAAGAATCTGAGCAGAACAGGATCATTGTCAGACTTAAGCGAGCCTACTATGTATTCCAACGTTTCGAGAGACCGGGAAAAGTTTGCAACCTTGCAGCGGGACTACGATCATTTACTGAAAACGTTTGAACTATATTCGGAGGAGCAAGAGAGATATAAAGCAGTCTGCGAAAACAAAATTGCATCCTTGACCAGTCAGTTGAATAGTCTGAAAAGGGAAGCAGCACATATGCGTTCAAATTTGACGATGATGGACTCTCTACAGCATGATTTGGATATTGCGGTAGAGAAGCAACGTATCCTCGCCACTGAAAAAAATCAATTGTCCTATCAGGTTGAGAATTTGAAGCAGGATAAAGTTGCCATGCAGAAAACTGTTGAGGCACTCACAGAAAAGTTGACTAGAAGCGATGGAGAAACTGAGTCCAACCAAGAAGCTCTCAAAAAGACTGTGCTTGACTACAGTAATCATTTCAACATGCTATTTGAACTTGATGTCAAACAGTTTGAAAAATTAATAAAGTCATTCAACAAGATTGCTGACGAGTCCTCACTCCAAGAACCTAGGAAAAATGTCGAATACTTATCTACTTTGAAAGGTTCCAAAGTATTAGAACAGCTGAATAAGCTTGTTTCTGCCGCCAAGGAAGCACACAAGTCGGCTTCTGACTACTTTGCGCGTGCTGTTGACGTTATAGTCAACGACCACATACGTTTACTCTTGAACGAAAATGAGAAAGGACTCTCCAATGAAAAATTCATCAAAGAATTGAAGGCTCATATAAGTGCCCTAGAGGACCAAAATAAGCAAATGAGTGAGAGACTTGAAGTGCTACCGTCTCCTAGGCTGAAATTACGAATTGAAGAGCTTACAACCCGGTGGAAGGCGGAACGCGAAGCCAGAGTCTTAGAGAACAGACAAGCAAAAAAGAGATTGAAAGAACTTGAGCTGAACCGTACCTAACATAAATACCCACGACTGCCAATATACTACAAATTGACTCTCTGTTTTGATTGAGAAGTCTTCATGACGATTTGGTGAAATTTTTATACTGCCTCTTATGGGTACGCGCAACCTCTCCTCTAATGGCTCGTTCTAATCACCGAGTGAACATCCGTGCACACATCGCGCACCACAAGAAGTAGAAAATTTTTCCACTTACGCACGTAGATCTATAACTAACAAATTAAGGAAGCACTATTCAATGACAGCTCCGAGTTACGACGATCTCGAGAAAGAGATTAATTTGGATGACATTGACTTCTCGGATTTAGAGGAGAAATATACCATCAATGCCGACATCGGCTTGGAGAATTATGTTGTTGTAGACGGAGCTCCAATTGCTCCAGCTTCAAAAGCGCCTTTGTTGGAGAAGGTTTTAAAGAAATTTTTGTCCAAAGCAGGTGAGGTGCTTGATGGCGAAGCTGGAATCCACCTTCCTATCGAAAACGGTAAAACTAAAGGCTTCCTTTTTGTGCAATACAAGACACCTGAGATGGCTGCTGCTGCTGTTTCGCAATTGAACGGTAAGCCATTGGATGCCAAGCACAGATTATACGTGAACAAACTTGCTGATATTGAGAAATTTTGTACAGAGGGCAATGTCCCTTCCTCCTTTGTGGAGCCCAAGATTCCGGAGATGCAGCTGCACGGTTACTTGAAGTCTTGGTTGCAGGATGAAAGCGGACGTGATCAAGTGGCGTTGCACTATCTTGAGACAGTGGGAGTTTGCTGGAGTTCAAAGAAGAATGATCCAAAACCTGTCATCGAGCCTCGTAAAGGTTTCACATCCAAGTATGCGAAGTTTTCGCCGAAGGGCACGTACTTGTTCTCGCTCCATCCTCAGGGAATTCAATCTTGGGGAGGAGACGGCTTCCAACGAATCAATAAATTCGTTCACCCTCAAGTACGTTTAATCGACTTCTCTCCAAATGAGAAGTATATGGTTACGTTGTCGCCTGCTCCGATTACTCAGCCTGAGAACCCTGCTGATCAAGAAGATTTCCCTTTCGGCCCAGAATCTGAAGGCCACAAGTTGGTGATCTGGGACATGGCCACTGGTGAGCCCGCAAGAACATTTGCTTTGCCTCCATCATTGGAAGGTCAAAAGGAAATGCCTTGGCCCCTCGTGAAATGGTCTTTTGATGACAAGTATTGTTGTCGCCAGGGCCCAGACGCTTTGGCTATTTACGAAACTCCTTCGTTCCAGTTATTGGATAAGAAATTGGTCAAGATTGAAGGCATTGTTGATTTTGAGTGGGCTCCAGCTGGTGTGAACTTTTCTGGCTCAAAGGTCGAAGGTGGTGAGCATATTTTGTCCTACTGGACCCCAGAAACTACCAATCAGACGGCTCGAGTCGCATTGATGCAAATTCCTTCGAGACAGGTTATTAGAACAGTCAACTTGTTCCAAGTGAGTGACTGTAAAATGCATTGGAAGCCAAATGGCGACATGTTGTGTGTCAAGGTTGACCGTCACACTAAATCTGGAAAGACATTTTTCTCTAATTTGGAATTTTTCAAGCTCAATGAGAAAAATATTCCCGTGGAGAAACTTGAGTTGAAGGATGTTTGTATCAATTTTGCCTGGGAACCAAACTCTGACCGGTTTGTTATTATAAGCAGGTTGGACGATGGTAACGACAATCCTGCTATCCCAAAGAATGATATAACTTTTTACTCCCAAGAAATATCTGGTAAAGGTAAAGCCAACAAATTCAAGGTTTTGAGCAGTGTCAACAAGAAACACACTAACACCTTATTCTGGTCCCCAATGGGTAGATTTATTGTTGCTGCAACCATCGCAAAATCATCTGGTGAATTGGATTTTTTCGACACTCAGTTTGAAAACGAAAAGACAAAAAAGCAGGAAGTAAAACTCTTGAAATCAGAGAAGTATGCCGGTATGACAAACATCGCATGGGATCCTTCTGGAAGATTTATCGCTGCATGGTCATCCGCTTGGGTGCACTCGATAGAAAATGGGTACAAGTTGTATGAATTTACTGGTAACATGTTGAGGGAGGACTCCATAGATCAATTCAAGGACTTTATTTGGAGACCAAGACCTGCAAGCTTGCTCTCAGCCAATGATGTCAAGAAGGTGAGGAAAAGTCTTCGTGAATACAGTGCGCAATTTGACGAGCTTGATGCCATGGAAGCAGACGCTGCCACCAAGGAGGCAATTTTGTTGCGTCGTAGATTGTTGGAAGAATGGAAAGCTTACAGATCTCGGTTTTCTAATAAGAAATCAGTTGATCACCGTGTGGAGGCTGAGATTGTTGAAGAAATAAAGGAGGAAATTATCGAAGAGAAGGAGGAAGTTGTTGAATAAGAGCATTTATCGGGAAATGATTTATAAAGTACAATGAGGCAGACTATTTTAACATATTTTCTAATTTTTTAATTTTCGAGGTAGCTATATTCGATTATTTGTAACATATGTACTGTGATATATGAATGATGATTTAGTGTTCAAGATGAGAAAGTTGGCTCACGCAGCTTTGGTCTTTAACTGAAGTCCATGCCATTTCGAAATTTCGTCTCGTAACACTTCGTTGACTAAACGATGCTGTTTGATCATGCTCAATCCGTTAAACTTTGAGCTTTCCACCGTGATGGCAAACATGGACCCACAACCTCCGCTCACATCCTTCACGTCCAAATTTGCGGGAACGAAATGTGACTGCAACATGTCGTAGATTTTTTGCTCGTAAGGTTCCATGGGGGAGGACGAATAAAGTCTATGCACAAGAAGTGGTATTCCTTGGCGTGCCGAATGCACTTTAGCTAAAGCTGTTAGCATTGTACGCTGTGAAGTTGAAAATTCAAGGCGAAGAGTAAGACTGATTCGCGCAGATATGTTGTTTAGTAATGAGAGTGCATCAACGACCTCCAGGCAAGAGCTCACCTTTTGAACCGATACAAAATTATTGCCCTAAATAGATTAAAGCAAATTCCTCCCTCTCGGGGCCACCTGGTTCTTTCCACGTAGAGTTAAACACTGGTCCTTGTGTTACAATTTGTTATTCCCTGTGAGTTTTTTATTTAACCTTCCTCGTTTTTCTTACTCTTCCTCATACATGGTGGAACGTCATATGCGCACAGCATCCGCATTCGACTACCCTTGTGTTAATACTGGGAAAGCGCATAGCTAGCTCACCAATGCCTCTACGAATTGTTGTATGTGGAGACGAGCTTGTGGGTAAATCTAGTATCATAGCGACATTTGTCAAGGAAGAGTTTGTTCCTAACGTGCAAAGTGTTCTTCCCCCAGTCAGCATCTCCAGAAGTGACTACGAAACTTTACACCAGAGCGAGCCTGCAAGTACATCGGACATTGATAAACCCTTCATAGGTACTCTATCCAAATCTATCCCGGAATCGATAATCCTCATTGACACGAGTTCATCTGACCATAATGGGTTGAACAAAGAACTAAAGCAAGCAGATGCCATATTGTTGGTGTATTCGGACCACTACACGTATGAGCGAATATCTCTTTACTGGATGCCCATGCTCCGTGCACTGGGCGTCAACCTACCTATTGTGGTATGTGCCAATAAATCGGATCTCCTTGCTAAATCGCTGGAAAAAGCCGTGCCGTCCATAAAGCAGCAGAATACAGAAGAATTTGTTCCGTTGATCAACGACTATAAGGAGATCGAGGCATGTGTTCGATGCAGTGCAAAATTGAATAGTAATGTGGTGGAATCTGTTTATCTTTGTCTTCGATCTGTTACACATCCAATTTCTCCAATATTCGATTCGAAAGAGGGAAATCTCAAACCTGCTGCAGTCAAAGCATTGAAGAGGGTATTCTTTTTGTGTGATACGGACTTAGATGGTCATCTTAACTTCAAAGAATTCTCAGACCTCCACAATAGATGTTTTGGATGTCAGGCTACTAAGGAACAGTTTGATGAAATCTTGGCTACCGTGAACAAGGTCATTCTCCCTGAAACGGAAGATCCTGGAGAACCTAGGGGCATTTCTGAAAGCGCGTTTATCATATTGAATAAAATATATGCTGAGCAAGGCCGCCATGAAACAATTTGGGGCATTTTGAGGGCTTTTCATTATACCAATTCACTCTCGTTGAATGATAAATTTCTTTACCCCAAGGTTGATGTTCATCCTGATTCCAGTGTGGAACTTAGTCCCACGGGTTACCGTTTTTTGGTTGACTTGTTCTTGAAATTTGATCGAGACAATGACGGTGGCCTTAATGATCTAGAATTGACAAATTTATTTCTACCTACTCCTGGGGTTCCGAAGCTTTGGCAAGAATCCCAATTTCCTTCCTCCATTGTATGCAATGAAGAAGGCTACGTTACACTTCAAGGCTGGCTTGCACAGTGGAATCTCACTACATTTCTACATCACAAAACTACGCTTGAGTATTTGGCGTATCTTGGCTTTGATGAAGGGAACTCTATCAAGGCCATAAAAGTGACAAAGCCAAGGAAACATCGCCAAAAGCAAGGCACTCTGTACCGTGGAGCAGTAAACGACCGGAATGTATTCAGCTGCTTTATACTTGGTGCCCCGAAATCTGGTAAAACCTCGTTGTTAGAACTGTTCATTCGAGGTACTTACAGTGAAGTTTATCTGCCCACAATAAAGCCCAAAGTTTCGGTGAAGGATATTGAACTTCGTGGTGGAAAACAGTGTTATTTGATTCTAGAGGAGTTGGGTGAATTGGAGCCTGCAGTCTTGGAAAACCAGAGGCGGCTTGATCAATGTGATGTCATTTGCTACACATATGACTCTTCTGATCCAGAGCTGTTTCAGTACTTAATTGAATTAAGAAAGAAGTATCTGAAGATGTTGAATGATATACCGTCAGTCTTCGCCGCACTTAAAGCGGATTTGGATAAACAGCAACAAAGATCAGACGTTCAGCCTGAAAACTACACAAGAGATTTGTTTCTAGGTCTGCCCTTGCACATATCCAGCTCATGGGCAAATTCTATACATGAGTTGTTCATTCAGCTAGTCGACGCTGCAAAAACGCCAAGTAGTGCCACTCCAGGTCTTGAAACTCTACCAGAGAAGCCGGATTTAGAAGATATGAAACATTTAGTGGTAGCCGGAGGTGCCATTGCCGTGATGGCTATGGTGTCGGTGTGGATTTTCCGGAGTGCTCAACGGCTGAGCTCACTTTCCTTTAAATAAACCATGTGCAGAACGGTTTTTTTTTTTTTGCGATATGGTACTTCTGCTAGTTGAGATGCGCATCTTCTCTTCTCCTTAAACTACCAAATGTCTGACCAAAAGTTTAAAACGGTAACAGTCAACAAGCCGATCCCGAACCTGTTTGATTTGGGAAACTTGGCTACATTTGATCCCAACCCATTGGATAATGCCAAGTTAAATAATGAGCAGGAGAGAGAGGAATACCTAGCAAGTGTTACGAGAGACAATCTCCAGTTATTGATCAATCAGATCTTATCATTACCAATCAAAACTACCACGGAGACCCATGGCTCCTCAACCGGCCAAGATTCCACTATGTCACTTATACATCTACCTGAACCTATCACGGCATTGCCTAGAGAGAAGAGCATTCCTAAAGCCAAACCAATGACGAAATGGGAGAGCTTCGCTGCAAAGAAAGGAATCAAAGCAAAAGCTAAAGACGGAAAGTTGGTTTACGATGAAGCTACCGGTGAATGGGTGCCCAAGTGGGGTTACAAAGGTAAGAACAAACAGCTTGATGATCAGTGGTTGGTGGAAATCGACGATAAAGTCAAGGGTACGAGCGATGAACTTATTGACCCCAGAACGTTGAAGCGAGCAGAAAGAAAAAAGTTGGTGAAGAAGAACGAGAAGCAACAAAAAAGAAACTTGAGGAACCAAGGCATATAAAGCATCAGGCAAGTTTCAACGAGAACTTTACAGTGCAAAACATGGATCTACGCTACCATCGTCAAACTAGAGTTTGTACCTAAATAATTAGAAGCAACAGGAAGGTTCGGTTTTAGTTTTACTGAACCATTATCACGGTCTAACAACGTGTTGTAGAACAGTACGTAGAACCACTGAAATAACAAAGCCAGTCTTGAAGAGCACTACTGCGCGAACCATGTCTCAGCAGCCTTCTCGTTTCCGATTTCCCTCGGGATCCCGCACACAGCCCGTTGAGCCTAGCTCCAAAATATAGATCAAAATCAAAACATCCACATTATTAAAATGACAGACTACGACCCATCTCTGTATCTAACGATGATAGACGTAAGTGAGACTTATTGTTTAGATTGCAACAATTAATTTACTAACTCAGCGAAGGCAATTTTGGGTGTTGCAGACCTTGAAAAGATTACTGTAAAGAAAATAAGGAACGCAATTCAAGAACTCTTTGCAATAGATTTAACCCCTCACAAAGTATGTTGAAGCTTGGTGAAGTCACTTCAAGTTGATATTAACCCATGCAGCAAGAAATGAACGACCTAATTCTAGAAAGATATTACCAATTGGTAGATAAGAAAGAAACAGAAGCTCTAAGCAGGGAAAAAAAGAGAAAAAGAGGACCATCTCATGGCACTCCGCCTTCAAGAAGCAGAATCACAAAGTCACGTAACGCGACGGAGCCGAACAACGAACAAAGTGGTGAAGAAGCGAACTAAATCCAAGCCTCGAACAGCTCCCAACACTGCATTCAATGCCGAGCATGTTGTTTCTCCTCAACTACAAGCTGTTGTTCAAAGTCCCCGTATGAGCAGACCTCAAGTTGTCAAACAGTTGTGGCAGTATATCAAGGCTAATGACCTACAGGACCCTCGTGATAAAAGGAAAGTTATTTGCGATGACAAGCTTCGGTCTATTTTTAAGAAGAACTCCGTTGGCATATTTGAAATGAACAAGTTACTAAGCAATCATATTTACAAAGGAGAAGATATCATAGAAGACGAAAATGGAGCTGCAAGGAACCATATGAAAGAAAATGTAAAGGCAGAAAAAGACGACGGTAGTCCACTACCGGGTGATGGAGTACCCAGTTGGAAGAGAACAGCTGAGAGTGAGGATCTGAGTGAAATCAGTGATGTCGATGACTGATCTCGCCTTGCTATTTCCATCGCTCAATAAGCTTGTATGTAATCTTACTTTTAAGTCAAATTTGACAAATTTAATTCAGTTCCGTTCTCGTCGGTCATGATGCGCCTATATTCATGTCTACATTTATGAGTTGAACTGGCTCTCGTTACACCCTAATAATTTGAAGCATAAATGAGTAAAAACAACCGGAAAGAAGGACCAAACTTGAGTACTTTATGTCCAAGAAATGAAACAAAATAAGAGTAAATTCTAGAATTGAAATTTCAGTTCATGCTACACTATCTGACCAGACTTCTGAGTCGCGTTATTGTTTCATAAGCTCCATGCACTCTTAGAATGGCTACTGTTAACTGATTCTACCTTGCAATTCATGCTGCATGGTAGCAAGCTTCCAATGAAGAAGGAAATTTCTTCCTCGCAATCTGGACGGTCTCAGAGTATCCACTCAACCGTATCGTTCGACCCTCTGTACGAAAATGTTAACTTACAAAAGCTTTATGAGGCAATCTTGAAAGTGATCCTTCTAGAGTATGTATGTGAGGCCAGATTCTACAAACCTGTCATGAAGACACCTCATCAAAAGCCAAACCCAGCATCATCTCGATCAAGTACAGATTTACGGAAATCACGACTTTCTCGCTTCGAAGCCGACTCCCTGTTACCAGCGCACTTGCTTGGAGACTTGAAAAGGAAGCTTAACTCACTCGCTATGAAGAAGTCCAACCTAGACGATCTAACTCGCCGACTGCTTCTCCGATTCTATGGCGAACTTCTTGATCCCCAGCATACTAATGAGATAACACGTGCCAACTCGGTTGATATTCTCGTTATGAAGTTTGTCTCAACAGCCAACAAGGAGGTAGTCAAACTAGGCCTGATCCCGCCAGAAAACCAAAGCGTCGAGGTCTTCCGGCAAGCAAACTCTTTCATAGATATGATAATTAAACTAGTTCAAAGGGACAAAAACTCTGATGTCCTAGTGGCAAAACTTGAAGAGCATAAAGCATCCTTAAGACCCAAGGATGCATCCCCCAGCAAAATGTCAAAACCGCATTCTGGCTTTATGGAAATAGAGAATGCGGAGATGACAAAGCCTTCCTTTGATATTCTGGATATTGATCAGTCGTATATCAGTCTTTTGAAAGTCCTCTTTCACGTTGAGGCGCCTCAGATACAGCAAGACATCAATCGTCTTAAAATGTTTGTCTCACAGAAAACTCTCAGCAAAGATTTAGAACAAAGCTTGTTTTATCTAGAAAGGGATATCGGTAGATTATCCCCTAACAACTTCTCTGGATCACTGAACTATGAAGCCTGGAAAGTTCGAGAGAAAAGTATGTGCGATCTGCTCCTAGCGAAGTTCCCTGTTCCCAATGCATTAAGACTCTTGTCTTTACCTTCACTTCCTGATGGAGATGAGTATTACATTGTACCATCGAAGTCTTATGCTAAATCATACTTTGTTGTTCTCATAAAATTATGCTTGCAGCATCATCGTATATCAACACAATCGGATTCAGAACAGTTAACTCTGCTTTTCTCTAACAAATCTCGTGATTTGATTCAACTGTGTGCCCGAATCTGGAGAATTGACATTCCTACAAGAGCTGTTTGCCTCTTCACTGCTGCTCACTTGTCTAATATACTTGTGGATTTACTATATGTTAATACAGGTAATGAGTTGGGGCCAATACTGATTGAAATGACTACAAGCGTCTTGCATACATGTAAGCGCATGATCGAGGATGCAGACTTAGATTGGGACGATAAACTGACATGGTCTTTACTTGATCAAGATGAATGGGTCACCAATTTGAGTAATTCGTACAGTGAACTTTTCTTCGGCATCAAGGAATGTTTAGGGTCCATACTCAACAAAACAATCAGACCTAAATTTGGTCCATACCTATCTTTTTTGAGTGAGTACATTGAGAGTGACAGTTTATTCGATAGGTTAGAAAAGTCTGCTCTACCCGCAAAGTGGGAAAAGCGTCTAACTCGAGCTCTTCTTCGTACGAGCGAACTTCTGTACGCAGACATTCTTGCTACGTTACCGAGAGATGACACTGCTACTATATTACACATTTTGGATATCTCAGAACACTTGACTGACAATATCAAGTTGTTGCAAAAAAGGTACAAAGCGCCTTTACTCGGTTTCCTTGATGTGAGTAAAACGTATGCCTCTGTGGTAACAGATTTGTTTGCTTCCGATGCAAAAAACATATTGAAACACATTATCGGACATATCGAGGCTAGGGGCCAATTCTTAAATTACAATGATGCATTAGAAGTTTATAAATGTCTTGACGAGATTCGCTCAATACACCAACAAACAAGCAAAAGAACTGAATTTGCTTTCCGCTTAGAAGAGTTCTTTTTTCCCTATCTTGAGAGTTGGGTTTCAGAAAGCACCCAGAAAATCCGTGAATTTGTCATCAATGCATTAGCAGAAGACATGTTTGAACCAATAGACATTGAGGATGATGAAAAAAAGTACAGCACATCAATTCACGACATTTTCACTCTCATAAAGCACTATCTTAAGATTCTAAATGCACTTCACTGGAGGGATGAGCACCAGCGTGCAATAGTTTTCACAACCCTAATGAAGAGTATTAGTTCAAGTTGTTTGCTTTATGCAGACTCGATTTCTGATTCCATCATGAACGATCTCAATGAGGCGGCTGCAAAGAACACAAGACCCGAATCAATCCAACAACAGAGCGGTTGGTTAGCCGAAGTGAAAGGTTTGGTCAACAATATCCAGCTAGGAGGTGAAAAAATCGAAGTTGAGTCGTACAACTTTACGCCAAGAACGTGCATTGGCCTCAATAATATCAATTCCATGATAAAACAACTTTCAAATCTTGAAAATATATTGAAGCCAGAGGAAGTCTCATCTATTATGCTTGAGAAAGATCCAGCTTCACGGCATTCGTACAAAAGTCACATATTTTCAATTCGAGTTGCAAGGGCCGAGCATTTGCGTTCTACCTCTGATAGCTCCACACTTAGGCCTTATTTGACTTTAATTGACACACAGGCCAGAAAAACTGTTGCCAAAACTAGAACCTTAGATTCTGCAAATCCTGAATGGGATGAAGAGTTTGAAATCATTGTGGCTGCAAATACCACTATAACTTTATCTGCAACAGTTTGGGAAGAAAGATTTGGGTCTCATGGAGTATGTGGACGATCCCTTATGCAATTGGAACCACGAAAGTTTAAACATGATGGAATACCGCAAGAGGTGTATTTAGATTTGGATTCAGAAGGTCGCCTTCTTATTGAAATCGCGGTCGAAAGTGACAGGGATGATGCAATTTTTGCTATGGGTAGGGCTCATCGTGCTCTCAACAGAAGTCAGCAGCGAATCATCAAAATGATAGTGGCTAAATTTTCCAAATTCATTAAACGGTGCTTCTCTAGAAATACACTTAAATCTGTTTGTGGGAGCAGTGGTAATTTAAAACCGACCCAGGATCAAATGGATGAGGCAATGATGCCATTGTATAATTATCTCAATGCCAACTTGATGGTTTTGGCTCAGTATTTAACCAAGGATTTGTTACTCTCAGTCATGCTAGAGGCCTGGGGTGTTGTGGTTGCAAGTGCAGATGAACTTTTACTTCCTAAATTGACTAGTCTGCGTGCCCTTAAATTATTAAGCAGTAAAGCTCAATTCCTGGACAAAAATGGCTGGCAGTCTGCAGTTAGTTCTGCAGTTGCAAATGTTACTAACACTTTGGGTCAACTAGGCTTTGGAAAGACATTAACAAATAACGAAATTGAAACGGTGATTGGCTGGCTTAACTTTTTGTGTTTTGATTTTTTCTACAACGAAGGCAATGGCCCTCCAATTCATGATTTGAAGATTGAACAATATCAATCTTTGTTGTTGATTCCAGTTTATTATGATAGTGATACACAGTCTTTGATGAACGAAGTTGAACGACTCTCGCCAGCCTATTTGCAAACATTAAGAGATAAAAATAATGTTTTCACGACTGCTGAAGATGGTTTGGATAAACTCAGAAGCAGGGCAGGTTCTATTGCTCGAAGCCTGACTGTAAGAGCGAACGCGACTGCAAATGCAAGGGCGAGAGCCGCTAAAGAGGCAAAAGAATTACTGTTCGATCCCTTGACTGCTCAAACATCTGCGGAGAATATTATTCTTAGACTTTTACTTGTGCGTGACGAAAAGCTGTTTGTATCAAGAAGATTGGAGCAAAGAGAACGCTTGGCACATACTATCGCTACAGAGAGGTTGGCCAGGGCTGCTGCAGAGGGTACATTGTTCAGATAAAAAATAAAAGAGGATTTAAAAGAGTAGCATTATATTTCTCCTAAAACATCTTGCATAGTACACAAAAGTAGATTCTACATTGAAAGCTCTTGCTTGCTTTATGATTTGAATTTTTGAAATTTTAGGGTTTCCCACTATCTCTCAATGATGCATCTTCCATTGTGCTGTCATTATGATCCTGTTGGATTGTTGTATCATTCTGGTCTTGGGCGACGGTGGAATCAGCATCTATAGTAGCATCAGGGTTAATTCTTTGATTTTCAACCAGATTAGTTACCTCTGTGGACTCGATCACTTCCTCATCCTGAGCTCCCGACTCCAAAGACTCTTTGATTTGATTTGTTGCTGCTTTGAATTCCTCAACTCCATCACTAAGTAATTTTTCAAAGTTGTTTGTGAACTTGGAGGCTTGCTCAACATCCATAGTAGCACGCCAACCAAAATCCTTGTCATTCACTACATTTTTGAGACTTTCCAATTTGTCTGTCTTGGCTGATACCAAATCTTTTTGTTTCGAAGCAAGTGTGTTGGAAGTGAACTTGTCGTGAGTGCCTTGCTCGAAAAACAATCGGTAAGAGTTTTCACAAATAGATACTTTCAACCGAGATATAGCAGAACCATTGCATTGATCTTCATCCACGGATTCAAGGAATTCTTTCTGGAACGGCATACTAATCTTCGACATTGGAACTCCCTCGGTTGGATGGGACATGATATATGATGTCACATAGTAGTTGTACATTTCTTCGCTATTGGCGTGGTCGTTAATGGTCAAATCATCAAGCCCAACAAATTGAATATTGATTGAGTTGTTCGGCTCATGATATGTAATCTTAAACATATTTTCGTCAGTACTCATCAATGACCTCACACGCATACGATACAAAATTTGGTTCTTGGCTGACGTTGTGGGACTGTGTCTGTCTTGCTCGAATAAAACTATCATTTCAGAAGATCTTGAATCAGATATCAAGGAATGCATATGCTTCACTAAAGATTGGACAACTTTATCAAGTGTGTAACACTTATACGCTTTGTTTCGATAAGCCTGACGTAAACTTTCTTCATACCACTGATGTTCAATTTCACCATCCAACAATCTTTCAGCCAAATTTAGGACTTGTGTGTAACAATCCGGTGGACCAGCAGTAATTTCAACACCAAGCTCTTGTAATTGATGAGAGATTAGATTGAGATCCTTTGCAAATTGTGGAGTTTTTCGCGAACCAATTTCTTTGCCAACCATCTCATTCAATGCCTTGATTTCAGCGAGTCTCTCATATAATGTTCTGAAATGACGGAAAAATACATATGCGGTAGTGTTGCAGAAAAAATTAAACTTTTCTCTTTTCTCTTGTCTTGCAGTGGCATCTAATGAAAATTCTGAAGACGATGGATTAATCCACAAATCGCCAGAGAAATCATTTTCCAAATTTGATTGATATTCATCTGTTTCACTTGATGGTCCATCTTCGAGATCCTCCTTTCTTGATTTTGATTGCTTTTTCAAAACATCGCGTAATAAGTCTTGCTCACGGCCACGTTTTTTTGAGGGATTAAGACTGGTCGTACCGTTTGCATCTGAATTATTAGAATTCTCCACCTCCTTATCATTTGGGGTTTCGGGATCAGCTTTGCGAGCCCTGGATGCTAAAGCTGACTCAATTATGTTGCTTGATATACCAAAGAGCAAAGCGATAAAATGTTTGAAGAAAGCAGCTAATTTGTCCCTATCACCCAGAGAGTAATTGGAAGAATGGTGAATATAAAACTCAGCAAGTCTTATAATGTCGAAGATGATTTCATTGTCGGAAAACTCGTAGTTGAGCTGTTCTTGGGGCTTTGGTGTCAATGGATGCACTCTTTTATTGTGCTGTTCAACTTTAACGGTGCTGATTTCACTTACTAGTTGTTTCGCGGTCAAAAGCTTTTTGTCAGCTTGTTTGAATGTTAGCCCTAAATGATCCAACGACTTGTAAAAAACTTTTTGCTCCATTTCCCTCCAAACCTTGTTCCATTCTCTTTGCGCACGCTTCCATTCCTCGTCCTTTTGTTTTAGTCTCTTCAAAACAACAGGGACTGCAACAGCAGGATTCTCATGGAGAGCATCGATCACTTCAAAGCCTCGATCTTTGTCATAAATTTTACGAATGACTTTCTTATAAATAGTCTGAGATGTATGGCCCAAACCTGTTGGAAGCTTGAAATTTGCCTTTTGCTCTGGTGTCATATTAGCAATTCTGTTTGCAATAGTCTCCAATGTTTGAATAGTTCTCAAATTTGCTTCCATATGGTAGTCAAATTCTAACCTTTCTTCTTCAATCTTGAACAAAATCTCTTCATACTGATTCTTTCTATGTGAGATGAATCCAGAATCCTCAGAAGCCCATGTAGGATGACCAACCCATTCGTCGTTAAGGACTTCCCAACACATTTCATCTCGCCCTGAACATGGCATAAACGTTTCCACCTTGGGCAATTGACGGTAAGAAGGACCGTAAGCTTTGCATAAGGAAAGCTCAATTTGGTGCTTCTTAAAAGTGATATCCTCCATGTGCTGCGTCTTCTCCTCAAACCCCACGAATTGCTTAAACCAGTTGAGCAAGTCAAGGTAATTATCGCCCAAGAATGCTTCAACTCTTTCGACTAAGGTTTCCTTGTTAATGATATCTTGCGAGTACAAGTTAAGGACTTTCAAAAACTCATTATAAGTCTGTTTGTTACCAATTGCTTTTTTGACTTTATCAAAGAATGACAATTCTTCCAGCAACGATGAGGCTTTTGCTAGAGAAGAAGGAGGCACAGGTTCAGGTATACCTGGAACTAATGTTGGATTCACTTTTAATACCTGATTACTTGAACCTGGAGTAACTGATTTTTGTTTTGTCGAAATTACCAGAGGAGCACCTCTAATACCTGAATAATTTGCCTCTTCATTGTAATTAGTTTCAAACGCATAATGTTCGCTGTTCTTGTGAAATGGCTCTTGGACAAGCCCGCCAGTTCTTTGGTCAAAATCAGGTGGTGATTTGTACTGATGATAATTTTGCTCAGCAGTAAGAGCGGTTCCACTTGCATTCGGTTGGAAATTACCTAAGGGAGGTAACTGTGAACCACCATTTGCAGAATAGAATTGTTGATTTTCCTGTGGATGCAAAATTTGCTGGTTTTGCATCACCTGTTCTTCAGGCCTCATTAAAAACAGAGGCTTTTGGTTGCCACTATCTGGTAAGAACTGTTTGAAATCATTAAGAAGATCTGGAGAGTTTGCAAATAAATGAGTGACCTGTTCGTATACCTCGCCAATAGGTTTTTGCTCTCTTTGGTAAGTTTGTAAAATTTCCAAAAACTGCTTGTAAATATCAGGCTGATTTGCAAACCTGGTTTTTATCTTATTAACGTAGGATATAGCATGATTGAACTCTATCTGACCGCCAGCCGCTTGCAGATGTTGCTCCTGTGAATAAGGGGCCATAACTGGTGCTTGGGCTTGATCTGACCAATGTTGGGTTGCAGCTGGAGCATATTGAGAACTCGTATTAAGGTTCGGTCTTGTTGTGGTTCCAGTTGGAGTGGTCACTCTTATCGGATTAGGATCTGACGGGTCCATGGAACATTCAATTTTGTAGCCAGGAGGCAAGAAGGTGTTAAAACCTTGAATCAAATTGGGATGCCCACGAAATAACGTAGAGACACGATCAATAACTCCAGGAGTGTCGATACTTTGTGACTTGAAATCTTTCATGATATCTAAAAAATTGTTGTATACGTCTGCCTGTGTGAAGAATTGCAACTTCACTTGATCCAAGTACGATAATGCATCCTTCACATTCAATGGGCGATAAGCATTGGACGTTGATGACCGATTTATAATACCCTGCGGTAATCCTTGGGAGTTCCGCCTCGCTTGCTGATCTGCATTCATCTCGACATCCACAGCTTCTTTTTGCGACGTTTGCTGCTTCATTGATAGGGCTTGTTTGTCCGGCAGCTGGAGGGACTGCTGTACCTGTGGTTGTGTATTCAGTTGATGTCCACCCAAAACCTGAGGAGGTTGAGGAAGATGAGGTTGTGGATTTTGCAGCTGTTCTTGTTGTTGTGATTGCTGCAGAGTTTGCGCCTGTTGTGGCTCCTGTTGCGGTTGATGTGGCTGCTGAGCTTGTGGACTTTGATGGCTCGTAGGCTTTTCACTCGGATTGGTGATATTATAAATCGAGTTAGGCAAATGAGAACTCAAAGAACCGTAACCGGGTACTTGGGGAATCCTTGTACCTTGAGGCAGTCTCTGGTCGTCATTTGAGTTAATCGAAGGAATGGTGAAAACATGACCAGCGGTGTTGTTTCCTCTATTTCCTAAGGCCGGAAGTGACGTAAAGGGATTGAACTGCTGTCCACCCGCTTCCAAAGTGGCTGGAGGAGGTAAAACAGGCGGGTTCTGGCGGCTGATGATGGCTGTTAGTAAGACGTAATAAAACGGATATAGGTACAAAACTCAAAGGTCTCGTCTTTTCTTCGCTCTCTGTTTCTCGTGCTTGCACGTATTTGTGCCTTGTTTTGTTTTTGTTTCTCCTTTTTTTGTGTTTGGTGTAAGATTCTGGTTTTCACGCAATGCAAAAGTATAATACATACTTGAAGGGCTGCCCCAAGGGAATGCCCTGGTTGGGCCAACGATTTTCTTGGTTCGACATTTTTAGTCAGTTAAAGAGCAATATTGTTCCAGTCTAACGAATCCTAAACGACAAACACTAGCGACAAAATTCGTTTTCAGTGGAGAAAAACCACGTCTTGGTACAAGTAAGAAAAACTGATAAAAAGGAGGAAGCCGAAGTGACGATGTTATCTTCGAGAATAAATGCGTGACCGTTATGCGGAATTCTCTGTAGCAATAAAGAATCTCGGTTTACAAATGGTGGATCGCAAGCTGTAGAGTTTTCACTGACTTCCTGATAGTGACGAATAACAAGTCAGTTCTCCAAAGGCCGCTTTGAGATAATGTTGTACTTGCGGGTAACGCTGAGTACCATGAGGTATGCCCTCTGCAGGATTAGAATTCCCGGCTCACCTATGATAGAGGCCATCCGCAGTTTAAAACTCGCTTATAATTGCGGTATAGGGATATAGGACAAAGTAAGACTATGCTTCGAATACTCCAAGGCAATATTTTAGTAGGATAATTTGTCCGGGGTTCGATCTTGTTGCACACTATTTTTTGTACCACAAATTGATGTATTAATCGGCATATCGATCGCACCGTTTTGCAAAATATCGTACTTTTGGCGGAGATTCTACCTACCGGTTTTTGAGTAGTCTAAATCAAGTGAAACATTTAGGCATTTTCATATTGTATGTGAAAAAGAAAAATCTAGTTATCATCTCATCAAGATCAAGATTTGCACCCGATAGGGCTGGAGATGATTTCCTACAATTGTTAGGTTCTCCGAAACAATTCAGTGGTGGCTAACCAAAGCTCTTGATCGCAATTCTTAGTATTTACAGCTGCATGCAGTACAACATAAACCTCATGTTCATCGAAGACAAAGCTCCATCTACCAGCTCGAGGACAGAAAATGAATGCACCCGACAGGTTTGAGCTCTTTATATTGCCGGATGGAGTTGAAAAGTATGTGATTTAGGAATTTCTGATTGAACACTTCTTGTGCCTGCGTATATTTTACTAACATCGCTTAGGATTAAGATTATCCCAGACACCAAAGTCCCCAACGCTGCAATCATAAAAATTGAAAGAGAGGATCATACATTAGCTAACTTGTTGCGGGCTCAGTTGGCAAAAGATGATAGAGTGATTTTTGCCGCTTACAAAGTCGAACATCCACTCTTTGCTAACTTCGTGTTGAGAATACAAACAGATGAGGATTACACTCCTAGAGAAGCATTGAAAAACGCCTGTTCCAGTTTAATTTCGGAGTTGGACATCATGAAGACAAAATTCAAGGATGAATGGGCTCTTAAGTCATTGCTCAATAGTAATGATTCATAGAATGGGCAAAACATGTTAATTTGAACTTTGAGTATATGGGGAAAATCTGAACAGACGGCTGTACCGTGAACTCTCATTTGATGTGGGAGATAGCGACCGTTTGCCAATGAAAAAAGGAAGTAGACGATATAGAGGATGCATTTAATTAGATGAGGCTTCTGCTTGAGAAAGTGATTTTAAAAAAAGATATATTAGCTATGTTTACTTAGAAATTTTGGCTCTAATTGCGGCCTCAATCACATCTATCTTCTCGAGGCAATCTGGAACCTCTGCATCCAAGAAGTTGCCTTGTTCCAAAACGAGTACCAAAGGACGTGTCTGAATAACCCGGTTAGGAGATACGTGAGTGATGGCCAAGCCATTTTTTGATATACAGAACTTGTGATGGTCCTTGAAATTAAATTGAAGTGACCCGTTTGTCATCTCAAACATGATGTAATCACTGTTTCTGGTATATCTATGCAAAAAGACGGTTTCATTGTGATCTTCATTATCGCCGACTTTAGACAAATTGCTGTTCATATATTTAGCAAAGAAATCGACAATTTCTAGCTGTCGCCTTGCCTGTGAAGGTGGATGACTCACGGAGTTTTCGATGCAAGTCCAACCTTCCTTTTCATGATAAATGAGTTCCAAGAACCGATCACTGTTGTGGAGTTTTAAGACTGTGTTCTCATCATTAAATAGAACACCGATATCGTCGTTGTTCATCTGGTAAGAAAAGCCGTACTTGTTCGAATAGTCCACCCACTTAGATATGAGTGTTGGGTTGACACACATGGGGAGTTCTTTCACGTCTAAGTCCAAACTTTGACCCGAACTAGTAAGTGCTCGGAGTCGACGAATATTCTGAGCAGTTTCAATCAAGGATTGTTCTAATTTGAGAATGATTTTGTTGAATTTGGAGTTGAAGTTTAGTTTTCGAAGAGATTTGCCGTTATTACTAACAATAGTGGTAGGTATTGCAACCTCTCGGTACTTCGAACGGGTGTCTCCTGGTGATAATGATTCAGGCAACACAGCCTTGGGCTGGTCGGAATGCAAATCTGATTTTAAGATTTCGACAGGGTTTTTCAGCTTTGGTGTGTAAATACCGGCTTGTGTTTTGGCGTTAGCGAAATTAAGTACACTCTGTGCTCTGGAAATATCAGTCATGCCGACTGGAGTAGCGGTCAATGAATCCTCCATGGTTTTTGAGGGGAACAGACCTTTGAACCAAGGATAGTCTAAAATTTCATTGATAGATGGGCGGTTGAGGGGGTTTAAACTTAACAAATCTTTGATGAGGATTCTTGCATTTTCAGAAATAGGCTTGTCGGAAGGAAACAGGTAGTCAGTTTTTTTAATTCTCTCATAAATGACATTGACATCTTTAGCTTGGAAGGGAGGTTTACCAACTAACAATGCATACATCATGATACCAATAGCCCAAATATCTACCTCAAAAGAGTGACCGGTTTGCTTCCCTCCTAACACTTCTGGGGCGATGTAGTTTGGAGTACCACAAATGGTGTATTTCCTGGCACTGGTGGTAGGTAAAACAGACGCAAGACCAAAATCTCCAATTTTCAAATTCATTTCTGGATCAAAGAAAATATTGCCAAGCTTCAAGTCTCTATGGATAACTCTACGAGAATGCAAATACTTGATTGCACCAACAATCTGCACCATAAAAAGACGGACTTCAGGCTCAGATACTCTCTTTCTGGTCTTTAAGAGCTCCATAAGAGATTGGTTAGGACAAATTTCCAACAAGATGTAGACATTAACATCGTCTTCGAAACAATCAACAAAGTTGACAATGTTGGGGTGTTTGAGACTTTTGTGGATTTTGATTTCCAGCAAAAGCTTTGTTTTTGTCTTTTCGTTCTTGATCAGCGCTTTTGCGACTGTCTTGGCAGCATAGATTTTGCCCAGAGCATCCTTCATTTGGAAACATCTTGCAAATCCACCTTCTCCCAAAAAGACACCTCGTCTGTAGTCAATTCCATTTCTTGTCCTCACAATTGAGGGTGGCGTCTTACAAAGCGCCGACAATTTCTCTTTCTTCTTCTTAACTCTTTCGTTTTGCTGTTGCTGGTCTTGATGCTGAACATGTGCTTGTGCTTGATTATCATGGTGTGCATTAGCTTGAGCGTGATAGTTCACATAGTCAAAATTATGTTCTTTTCTTCTAGTAGACTTGCTTGGAGTCATGTTATTGACCCGATTGAGCTGGCCATTGTTAAGCGGCTGTAACGGCTGTGACGAACGGAAATTCATAGTCTTTTATCGAATGAGCTGGTTTCAACTTGGGCAATGATTGAAATGAAGGCTAGGTGACAGAATGTCAGGTGGGAAAGTTTGAAAGCAATTCAAAAATACCAGTGAATGCAATTCGCCAGTTCCTAGACAATGCAGAAGGATGCTATAAGGATTCGTATCGACCTTACTCTTAGCTCAGTAACGTAAGGCGATGACTAAAAAGTTCCACCGGGCTTTTTTCAAAATTGGAAGTCAACCTAAAAATCTATATATATATATATTTGTGTTGCTCGATATGGAAACGGCAGGTGCCTAGTGTTATTTTTCTTTGGACTAAAGTAGAAGACTGAGAGAAATTTACTAAGTGTTTGAGCTGTTAACAACCCATCATGTTTACAAATGTACCGCATTTGGAAATTTGCGAACTTCAGCTATTTACAATTAAAGCGAAAAAAGGTTGACCGCGGATTTCGAAGATGCTTCGCATAGCGATACAAGCCCGTTACCAACTTTCCATTAGTGCCTTCAGTTACAAGAACGAGGCTTCGTCTACGAAGCTTTGTCCCTTGTTGCAAGGTTATGCTTGAGGGGAATCTAACAGGTGAAAATTCTCATCATTATCTACTACCAATATACAGGTCGTAGTTGCAAGCAGCCTTCACCACGTTTTCGTTTCTAAGAAAGATGGTATTGTCTAGTAGGAAATCCTGTGATAAAATTCCGAATGCTTAGATTCATGTACACGCGTGAGATGAAATACGAAACCGGGCTGCCTTGCTTGGGCTATATCGGCAGCTGCCTGTATTCAGTGCACAAGCCGTTGATTGGGAAGCATCCGCATTAGGAAAAGTAATGAATAACAACAAACACCATTATTGGTGCGAACGTACATAGCGACAGTGCAAGACTGATATTATGTAAGATCCACGCTCCGATCTCCAAAACAAGCTTGCCCCAGTATACAGGCGTGAGATCTTCAATACACATACAACTACGTGCCGAGTGAAATTGCAGTAGATGGCAGTCTTCGAACATGCCAATACATTTCCAACAGAGGATTCACTTCATCGCCCCGCACCATCAATGTATACGTCTTGGGTAACGAACCATGGTTCAACACAATTGTCTGATATGGTTGACTTTTACCGTACCATTCCAGCTCGGACAGAGCTTCATCGTCCGAATCTATTTCACTTGAAGAATACTCTGTATAGTCGTCACCATAGGAAAAAAAAGCGATCCGCCTCTTCCCAGATGTCAAACTTGCGAAAGACAGCGCCCGACTATCTATGAACATTTGGTTTGCAGTCGTCCCACGAGTCGTAGAGCCCAGGTTCACATCCATTTAGAACAGCGTAGAAAGGCATTAGGAAACGTTTGAGTAGTGCCAGGAACGAAACAAAGTATATTGCATCTATTTGCAAAAAGTAAACAGACGGAAAAGGATCAACAGAACGAGAAGAATCTCCTTTTATATGGATCTGGATAGAGAAGTTCACCCCAGCTTTTGGTCCGTATGCAAATCACAGCTCTCACCCGCGTTAGTGCCTGCGCTTGTCAGTTGCTAGACTAAGCACACAGGACTATGGCCCCTCTCGGAGCATTGGGTCTGGCCAATTTTGCTTCACTCAGGGCTTGTGCCAACCAAGTGCACCATGATACCGAAATAACCATTACCCCTTTTTACTGCGTGCTTTTATCGTTAAGCGTGATTAAGAACTTGCTAGCTCAACTTGTTTCTTATTAGCCTAGTTTATACAGTCGCGACACCTATTCAGTTTCCGGAATAATAGTATAGGACATATTGAAAAGACCTGCTTCAACTTTAAAAGGTAGATCCTGCAAACACTCTGAAGCCAAAACACGCAAAGGAGATATTCGGGAATGCTAGATATGGGTGGCCAAAAGCTACAGGTGACAAAGTGGAAAAAACAGTGTATAGCAACGGTGATAATATTGTCGCACGAATGTTATCTTCACATGGCTAGACTAGGCCTGCTCCAAATATTTAGCAAATGATGAGATACACAAAAAGAATCAATCTTTCTTATACTCAATAACAAGGAACCTGATATATAAGTCTCCTTAACAGCGATGGCAACTTTGGAGGAAATGAGTATATTAAAAAGAAGAAGCACCTATGTTAGAGTGTGATTGGTGCTGTGAAGAATTGACAAGAGCAAGGCATGGACTATCGAACAAACTAAGAGCGAACTTAGAAGTGAAATAATATTTGGCAGACCAGAAAGGGCAACTGCAGCCGAAGGGGACAATTCGGTAATGAGCCATAGCAGAACATGTGCACGAAGTACATATTGCTTCTCTTCAGATTGGTATGGAGCTCAAGCAATGATTCCAGAATACCATCTTCATAGGCTACAAGCACTGCAAAACGCCAGTTTGCACCCAAATATCGTCCCCATACTGCATATTGTGCGGTCGTGCAAGGAACTTAAAGAGTCTCATGGTCAGGCTCAGGTGTTCAGGCTTCATAACACCTTGAAGTTCGATTTGCACGATGACTGTGTCCGATGACATTGTCCTATCAAAAGTTCACATATCACTGAAACGAAAACTTCCAGTAAAGGAAGAAGAAGACGAGGAAGTTCCATTGGCATCTCTCCAACCCTCACCAAAGAAGAGCAAACCTTATTCTGATCTGCTGTCTAGGAAGACAACATCTGGGGGAAAAAGACGCAAAACTGATAAAACTAAATCGAACAGAAAGGAACTGAATGTGAAAGAAGAAACAGACGGTAGCACAAATGCTAGCGATAGGAAACCTAAAAGTTCTAAACTGAAAACTGCTTCCCCCAACACCGCCGATAGTTCCAAGCTATCTCAAGATGAGGAGACTCCAAAACCAGAGGAAAATGAGGAAAGTGAAGACTATAAATGGTGGGAGGATGAGAAATTTGGTGAAGGTGACGAGCGTTGGCAACTGCTTGAGCATAACGGTGTCATTTTTCCTCCTCCGTATGAGCCATTGCCCTCTTATGTCAAAATGTACTACAATGGGAAGCCAGTTGACTTACCGCCAGCTGCAGAGGAAGTTGCAGGGTTTTTTGGAGCGATGCTAGAAACGGATCATGCCAAGAACCCTGTTTTCCAACAGAATTTCTTCACTGATTTTCTCGAAGTTTTAGAGGAAAATGGTGGGTGCAACGTGAAGATTACTGACTTCGAAGCCTGTGACTTTTCGAAGATGCATGCATATTTTGAAAAACAAAGAGAGGAAAAGAAAAACATGTCAAAAGAAGAAAAGAAGCGCATCAAAGACGAGCGTGATGCATATGAAAAACCTTTCCGTACTTGTTTGTTGAATGGAAGAAGAGAAAATGTGGGGAATTTCAAAGTTGAGCCACCGGGCCTTTTTCGAGGCCGTGGCGCCCACCCAAAGACGGGCAAATTGAAGAAAAGGGTCTTCCCTGAGGACATCACATTGAACTTGGGTGAGGAGGCCCCAATCCCTGAGCCCCCAATTGGTCATAGTTGGGGGGCAGTGAAACATGACAAATCCGTGGTATGGCTTGCGATGTGGAAGGAAAACATCTCTGACTCCTTCAAGTATGTGAAACTTGCCGCAAACTCCTCAATCAAGGGTATTTCAGACATGAAGAAATTCGAAACTGCCCGCCAATTGAAAGATCATATTGCACACATCAGAAAAGATTACAATAAAATGCTCAAGGACCAATTCATGCAAAACAGGCAAATTGCAACAGCTACATACCTCATTGATGTTTTTGCTTTGAGAGCTGGAGGCGAAAAGGGGGAAGATGAAGCAGACACCGTAGGCTGTTGCTCTTTGAGATATGAGCATGTGACATTGAAACCACCCAACACAGTCATTTTTGATTTTCTTGGTAAGGATTCCATTCGGTTTTATCAAGAAGTTGAAGTCGATCGACAAGTGTTCAAGAACCTTAGAATCTTCAAAAAGGATCCTAAGCAACCGGGGGATGACTTATTTGACCGCATTTCTCCTTCCACGTTGAATAAACATTTACAGGGATACATGAAGGGGCTAACTGCTAAAGTTTTTCGTACCTACAATGCGTCAAAAACTATGCAAGACCAAATGGATCTAATCAAGAATGAAGGGACAGTTTCCGAAAAGGTTATGAAGTACAATGCCGCAAACAGAACAGTCGCTATCTTATGTAATCACCAGCGTACGGTGACTAAAGGACACCAGTCGTCTGTTGAGAAGATTCAAGACAAAATCAAGGAGATGGAATGGCAAAAACTTCGCTTAAAACGAATGATACTACAGCTAGATAGTTCGTTGAAAAGTAAAACGCCGAAATATTTCGAAGAGCTAAGTGATATGCCCGAAGAGAGCCTATTTGCCATAATCGATAATCATATTGAAAGGCTTCAAGAGCAGGCATCAAAAAAATGGGCAAGAGACAACGAAAAGAGAAAAATGGAAGGAGAGGACCTTTTGACCGAAGAGTACTTGAAAGACAAACTCAATGAAATCAGTGACTTACGAGCCCAATATAAAACGGAAGCCGAGACTAGCATTGTGGAACCTGCCAAGGGAGCAACCGTGGAGAAGCTCAAAGCACAGATAGAAAAGATTGAAAATCGGATTGTGAATACTAGTTTTCAGCTCAAGGACAAGGAAGACAACTCCGAGGTGTCATTGAGCACTTCGAAGATGAATTACATTGATCCAAGATTGACCGTTGTATTCTCGAAGAAGTTCAATGTTCCAATGGAGAAGTTGTTCACCAAGACTCTACGCGAGAAATTCAATTGGGCCATCGAGTCAGTTGATGCCGACTGGCGTTTTTAGTTGTTCGAGCTGTATTATGGACGCAAACTACACATAGAAAATAGTTTAGTTGCAAAACAAATTAAGTAGAGGTCATCGGTGAATCAACTGCATTGTATAAGGCAGACGTAGACATATAGCGCCATTTACAGAAGAGCTTTTGCATCGTATTATGTTCACTTGCTACGCTCTCAAGGGACAGGTACGTACGACGCGAATATTGAGAGGGCTTAGAGGCTGGAAGAGGCTTGCCTAGGAACAGAACTCGGGCTTGCCTAGGAACAGAGATCAGGCTTGGCGTAGGCGGTCAAGTTGCCAGCAAATGTTAAATCCGCTAGGTGATGTCAAGAAATTAGTGCCACATGAACATAAGGTTAATTTGTACCGATATAGGCACGAGCATGTTCCGTGAGTGCCCAAGATACTGTATAGCTTGCATACGGGCAATTCTCGAAATGAACGCGGATGTATCGAAGCACGGCGCTCTGATATGGCGCGTCGAAGGTACTGTAAACAGACACGATATGCCTTCATAAAGGGGAAAGGCATGTACGGTTATAGCGATGGACCTTTGCTAAATAATCCCGGCGTCGTCAAGAATCTCGGGGTCCTGACAGTTGCATATCTTTCTCCACGTTCTGCCCTACTTTCGTACGCCGAGAAGTCCTTTGGTTCATTGCTCACCATTGCCTGATATGCGAGCATCTGTGCTAGTACTCACGCTAAGTACAGCGTCCTTTGTCTCCGGGCTAGACCAAGAACATGGAGGCTTGTCATCAGGCCAAGTAGCCGAGCTCCAGAAACGAAGCTCCATGCCATCAATAACCTCAAGCGAAGCGGGCACTGGCTCCAGCACGAGTCAAACGTCCACAACAAGTGCAGCCTCCCAATCCTCAGATGCCTCGCTCGCTTCGTCTACATCTAGCTCAGACTCAAGTGAGTCGAGTTCCGACTCAGTTCTTCCGTCTATATCCTCCGAAACTACTTCCTCCGACGGTATGCCTGTTCTCTCCACAACGCTGACGACATCACTGAGCACATCCTACACGTACCTGGCGAGTGTTCCGACGGACGAAGACAAGAATCCATACATCAGCCGGTCGACTCTTCCGAACAACACTGTCTTCGTTGCATTGGCTGGTGTTATGGGACTTATAGCCATGGGAGTTTTTGTTACGTGGATGGTGATATGGATCAACAGCAGGAAACAAGCAAGAACAGAGAAAGAGGTCCAATATTATAACCCATTTCGGTACGAAGAGAGCACACACGATTCCGCTAGCCATCTATTGAGTGGCTCGTCGCAGTCGTCGTTTTTTGAGAAATCTAACTCCTCTGTGTATAGTTTCTCAGACCTGATGAATTTGAACATGCAGACTACCACTCCCGGACGCTCGTACCGAGAACTACTGAGCAACCAGAATAAGAGAAGCTCAATGACCATTAGTCCTGTGTTGGAGTTGCTACGAAGTTCAGGTTCCAATTTGGAGCTTCCGTTGTACAGCTTGCCCCATGAGCTGTCACGACTAAACCTTTCTGAGGACTCCATATCGCGCCCGCCGAAACCGGCAAGACCACCTTCCCAAGTTCTAGACGATATGCTTAGTGCTATCGAATATTCTACAAACTATCCCAATTGAAAAATGAGCATCATGGTTGCGGATAGGCAATGTGACCGACGGGTATTTTATGTATTATAACAGGCCAAAAAGCACTCTCACTCAAGTTCCACACTCGAGCTTTATTTACCTCACCCAAGTTCCTAATTACAAGTTATGAGTGGTGCGTCCGCCTTATCTCAGCCAGAAATAGCTAGCACAACCTGGTAGACTTTCCGCGTACCTCAGGATATTCATTTAAGCTGTATTTATACATCGAAGTATTACCACGCCAACGTTGGTACTTTATCTAATTAATTCGTGGCCTGTACACGATGCCGGTGCTGGGGGCCGGTGCTGGTGTGGGGACCGGCCTATATATGCGTCCTCGAATTGCGCAGGCCCAGGTTCGTATGGAGAAGCCGTTTGTAGTTGCCCAGGCCACACTTGCTCTGAACACTGCAACCTACATCCAATTACGGAAACGTACAACTGAACAGAAACTCGTAACATACGATAAATATGTTGATTTGTTTAGATGTCTAGCTTTCTACTCGGAGTGACCTGCCTTCTGTTGCTTGGAAAGTCGCACGGTGGGCTTGCTGGGGTCGGGGTGCATGATTGCGTCGACGGAGCTCTATCCGTGCTTAGTTAATTATCAGCAATACTGCTTTCTCTAGTTTCCGTCGCACACAAAGCTAAAGCCAAGTTCAATCACAAGCTGTTACTATTTTAACTTGTAACTCACACTCGAATACCAAAATACAAAAAAAAAAAATGTTCAGAACCGCAAGAACCTCCCTCTGTGCTGCGAGAAGCTTTGCCTCGGGCCCTATTAGGCTAGCAAAGAACGACGCTTCGACAATCGATTCGTTTCGGTTACCCTCGCAAACATCTATAAATGAATGGGAGTTTAAGTATGACTTCATGCCAAAAGTGGTGGAGCCCAAAATCCCTCCAGTGAGCCCCGAGGCAGTCAAACAGGACATTGCCCAGACGAAGAAACAGCAGGTGGAGCAGGAAATGTTCCATAAGGAATTGAACTCTTCTGTGAAGGTCGAGGCCAACGACGCTACTGTCGTTCATGGTGGGGAATCGGTGACAGAAGAGCCAGAGTATCTTCACGACAGAGGCTCCAAACCAGTAGACTTCTCAAATACAAGAGCCAATGAAATAAAGAAGCCCTCGGATACAATCAAATACTCACAGCTGTCTCTCAACCCCGACATCAACAAGCCGGAAGTGGTGAACTTGGGCCACGATAATATTGTCGACCACAAGACTGGCGATGTCGAAGTTCCCCCAGAAATCCATGACGCCGAGAGTGCTCCCGTGGAACCCAAAGCTTCGTCCGTAAGTCCCGGTGTGATTGCTGGGCTCTTGGGATTGGGTGGTGTTGCAGGCTACTTTCTCTTCAGAGAGCCTGAAGGGGCCAAGAAGAAAGCGGCGTAAGTCGATGGGAAAGGAGCGACATTGAGCCACCACGACACCATCATCTACAAAATGACCGTATTTACAGATAGAGAAATCTTGGAGACAACTTCTTTTCATTTGGAAATTCGCCTGACTAGTTGCAGATGAAATCCAGAATAAACATTCTATAGATACTAAGTTATGTACATGCATGTGTTTAGTAGTGGCGGGAAGCTTCCTGGCAAGCCCTCAACTGCTGCAAGTAGTAGTCACAGACTTGCATGTTTCCACCGTTCTCTTCTAAACATCTGGTGAATGACCTGGCATCAGCGTCGCAGGTTCTAGCCTGTTCCTGATAACCTTGTTGCTGAGTAGCGGCAACTTGTTGCTGTGGTTGTTCGGCAGGAGCAGAAGATCCTCCAAACATGGAGGTAATACCGGCACCTAACGTGTGGCCAATTGTCGAACCTACGGCCACACCGGCAGCTGTAGAAGCCATCTGGCCAAATAAGCCTGGGCCCTGTTGAGTTCCAGCATGCGTTTGGGGGTGAGCAACGCTAGATGGGTACTGATGAGAGGGGGCGTGAGCAGCAGGGGCAGCAGCAGTGTGAGCAGATCTGCTCTGAGTTCTTGCGGGGGCGGATCTTCTTTGTCTAGGCATTGTCGAATGGCGATGGAGGGAAACTGGGAAAAGCTCTTCTTATATGTCGCCCTTCTTAGTGGCGCGAACAATGTCGCGCACGTGACGCAAATGTCGTGCCATATTCGCCCCGGGACATGACCAGCTAGGCATACGAATTTCCAGAAGATACCAGTCCAGTACCGACATGCCAGATGGACACCTGAGACTCAACGTCACTCTACTATCTAGATTAACTCTATTTTTTATAGATATTTGCTCTCATTGTAAAGTGGTCCAGCGTATAATTTCAGAACCCTACTTAATTTTTATTTTCCGAGGCTTCCCAATAGCTGGAGATATTCTTATATATTTATAGTATTATATTAAAAATTATATAAATATTAATATTTTATTAACCAGGGGTGATAAATATCATCCTGCGGGATAATAAACATTTTCTATTATTCTAGCATAATTACATTTATATAAAATTTAATAAAATTTATAATTTGATAAACCTGGATTAGTAATGTTATCAATATGATACAATATTAAATATGATAACAAGTCAAATAGGTATATATGAAGGATATTATTTTCCATTAATATTACTTTATTTAATTTCATATTAATTGCTAATTTAATTGCTAATTTAATCTCTTAATAATAAAAAATTAAATCCAAACATAAAGAAAGACAATTTAGAAATATTTTAAATGTAATACCTCTAATAATTGATCTACCAGTTGTCTTAACTGGGCTTGGCCCCACTGTCGTAGAGATACCGTGCCTCTATGAAGAGCGGTCCAAGACCGATCCGGTGCGAAACTTCCTCCACATAATCGAGGCTGGTCCCTGCCTAACTTACGTGTGCAGCTGCGCATGGCTAAATAGACTGGGCTCTCCAGGCACAGTGAACGCATCTACTTGCTTTAAATAATTTATAATCTGCTTTAAAGATTATAATTAATTCCTAAGAGAATTATTTTTTATTAATGCTTATCACAGGCAGACTCTTTAATGGTTGTTGGTTCGCATCAACGGCGTCGAAACGCTTATATTCCTCTGCCCAGGTGAACTGTTATCAGGTATTGGAACTACCGGTAACTGCATCGATTCGAGAGATAAAGAGCCAATTCAAACGGTTGCTGAAGAAATATCATCCTGATCTCAATGCACATTTGAGTGAAGAGAAGAGGCAGGCAAACAGCAAGAAATACGTCGAAATGGTTCTGGCGTACGATACGTTGAAAGACTCCAAGAGAAAGAAGGAATACGACTTGACCCTCTCATCCAGCGCCTTTGGGGCAAGTGCATCACATTCAAGACGACATGATCCAACAAGCTGGGATAACGAATATTATGAGGGGGCCAGGAATTACTCTAGGGGCCGTGCATCAGGGAGCTACGCTTCACGCAGCTACAATTTCAGGCGTAACAGGGTTCACAATTTCAACCGAGATGGGTATCCTGATTCGACCACACGGCATTTTCGGGGAGAGCATAGAAACCACGGTGACCGCTTCGATGTTCCACACTTTGATTATAACGAGCATCTTTCCAAGCATTTGAAGTTCGAACAACGAATCATCAACAAGAGCTTATCCGATTCCGACAGGGAGAAGATAATGCGTCAACTCGCACCCGATGGCGATATTTCCAAAGTCGACCAAGAGCTTATAACGAAACATCTTATGCGTCAAGCACGGAGAAGAGACGGTCCTAACCTGACGCTGTCTGCTGGGGCACGGCCATCCCACGAGAGCAATCCTTATATGTACCGTGGACCTCAGAACACTGCCGCTGAACATGAAGGGAGCATGGGACTCAAGGCATTTACTCTCGCAACTGGAGCTGGGATATTGTATGCATTATACCTGATGCTTTGTGGTTAGCGAACTTAGACAACAAGAGGCTCGTCTAAGGCTTTTACATAGGTAGGATTAATGGTAAGTGGAGCTAGAGAGAAAAACAGAGAACTGTTCATGACTTAAAACAGGCTCGTGAATGAGAGTCTTAAATTCAACTATAAAATAAAGCAAAACCTGGTCACCTAGTCGAGACATCTGGCTATCTGACCCACCCCAATTTATAGTAGAAGCGCAAGAGAGTCGCTGAAACTTTGAGTAAGCACACGCAGTGAAAATCTTGGTCCACCAAGCGGAAATACTACTCCTCTTTTGATATTATGCAAAGGATATGTGAAAGGGGAAAACCTTTTTAACGGTCAACTTCACCGAACACCAAATCCATGGTACCAATGATAGCAACCGCATCAGCTAATAAGTTTCCTCTAGATACGTGATCAAAAGCGGCCAAGTGAGCAAAACCTGGAGCCCTGATCTTACACCTGTATGGCCTCTCAGACCCGTCAGAAACCACATAAACACCCATTTCACCTTTAGGTGCCTCGATAGCGGTATAAGTTTCACCGGCGGGGACCGCGTACCCTTTGGTGAATAATAAAAAGTGATGAATCAAGGCTTCCATATCTTCCTTCATTAAAGCTCTAGAGGGAGGTGAGATTTTGAAATCCTCAACCTTAACAGGACCCTCCGGCATGTCATTTATACATTGTTCGATGATTCTAAGAGATTGTCTGAACTCAGTCATTCTGCATAAGTAACGGTCGTAACAATCGCCGTTGTAACCAACAGCAACCTCGAAATCCACCAACTCGTAGGCATCGTATGGCTGGGCCTTTCTGATATCATAAGGGATACCAGACCCTCTAAGCATCACACCAGACATTGAATAGTTCAAGGCATCATCTGCAGTAACAACACCCACGTCTTGCGTTCTTGCCTTCCAGATACGATTGTCAGTACACAACTCTTCGGTTTCATCGATTCTATCACCAAACTGAGTGGCCCACATGTAAATATCATCTAGCAAACCCACAGGCAAATCTTGCGCTACACCACCGGGTCTAACGTAGGCCGAGTGAAGTCGGGCACCCGAGACCCTTTCATAGAACTCCATCAATTTTTCTCTTTCCTCGAAACCCCACAAGAAAGGGGTCAAGCCACCCACATCCATGATATGTGACAACACAGACATACAGTGGTTCAAAATACGGGTGATTTCACCAAACAAAGTTCTGATGTATTTAGCACGCAAAGGAACTTCGACATTCAACAACTTTTCCACAGCCAAAGCGAAAACCAACTCGTTGGTCATCATGGACACATAGTCCAATCTGTCGAAATAAGGCAATGCTTGCATATATGTCTTAGATTCGATCAACTTTTCGGTACCTCTATGAAGCAACCCCACGTGAGGATCTGCACGAACGATTTCCTCTCCGTGTAGCTCTAAAATTAAACGTAACACACCATGGGCGGCAGGATGTTGTGGTCCAAAGTTGATGGTGAAATGCCGGATTCTTGTATTTTGCTTCTCAACCTTTAAGGGATCGTCGCTTTTATCCCAGATCATATCTACTTCATCCATAGCTTCAGTGAAGGTGGTTTTACCCCATACGTGCCCTGGTTCGGAGACAGTTTGTGGAGTGGTGCCTATGGCACCAGTCAATGGCTTTGCGGGCTCAGGAGTTGCACCTGCCCTCAATCTTGAGACCAAGGAAAAGCTTCTTGAAGAAGCAGTCCTCGGTACCCGTACCAAGCTTTTGAAGGGGAACATTAGACCAAAGGCTCTCGCTAGTGTTATTGTACTTCCGAAGATCTTAGCTATTGAGATTTTTTCGACAGGAAAAGAGTGTTTAAGAATTGCCAATTGTTTATTGGATGGCACGCGCCAGTACACCACTAATCACCGCGCGCTGGATCTGTCAAATTGCGAAAACCGATCCTGATCACAAGTTGCAATGGTCTGAATTTAATCTTCTTACAGATTCGAGGTCCATTAGGAAGTACTCGAACGTGTACTTGACGGTTAAATCTTTGCATTGCTCGCTCACTCTTGTGAAGTCGTCTATATGTCACTGATCACATGATCGAGGAAAAGTTACTCGTTCAAACGTATACCCGAAGAAGAGTATAACCCGTTGTAGAATTGCTAATAAAATTTGTCCCTAGCATGAGCAAAGCTCAAGCTCAAACTCAAAATTCTATCTTCTGATTTGCTCTCTTTTTCTTGCAATTTTTTTTCTATAATATCATTAACTACTCACTTTTATTATGAATGCATCCACTTTTATCTACTGTATAATACACACTCTGAAGCTTTTTCGTTTTGTTAGTGAAGAACTAAGAACGTAATCCCTTGCTATAACCGATTTCCATACGTGTTATCAGTGCCATAGAAGTGGTTAAGTATCATGACCTTGATGTCCCCAAAGCTACAGAGAGAGTGTTCCTTGGATAGTCGATCGTTGTAGAATGAAAGACTTCTAGAAGAATCCAGGTAGCAAAGTAGATCTCTTGGCGTAGATATAATATAGTTCTTGTATTAATGATTATGAACACCTGTGAATCGGTGTAATTACTCGACCTCTGACCCCAATGGATCAAGACTGCTAGAGACTCTTCTTCTTATTATGTATTTGCTAGACTTCAATGAGATTCATCAAAATTATTCCGTATAGTGGAATCCTTCAAAATTTTATTTCCCAATTTCAACTGATAATATGAAAGGCAACTAGACAATCCGCAATAAAAACCGAACTGGAAAAGATGCGGTGGCTCAATGGTAGAGCTTTTGATTCCAAATCAAAAGGTTGCAGGTTCAATTCCTGCCCGTGTCATTTTTTCAATGCTCTTCTGCAAGATTCATATCATCGTTCACCTTTTTCTCTTTATTTTTGCGATAGTCGTGTTGTAAGTCAATTCTGAAGAAGCATATGGTTCGGTGATAAACTGCAACATATCCACAATCTTTTATTATGGCTAAGAAATCAGCCCAAACTGAAACAAAACAAAAAAAAAAAAATGCACTGCCCACGAAAACTCTGGAATTAGATAGCTCTGGTCCTAAACCCCAGAGAGGTTTAGCAATTGGTGATAATTTTGGATGGACAGGTAAGCTACCAGCAACACTTTTATTCGAACATTGTCAGAAGCAAAAATGGAATAAGGTTGTGTTTGATATGCGTAAAACCTCTAAAGGATTTGTGGGCATAGTGAATCTTAGCTGGGAGAACCCGAAGACCAAAGAACTCATACAACTTAAATGGAGCCCAGACACAGATATCTTGTCACCTAGAGTGAATACTAATGAGGCACGCCATTTTGCTGCCACTTATGCCATGCATCGCCTCAATCATGTAAAAAATTTGAAGATGGTTTTGCCTACTATCTTTCGTGACTTTTGGTCTGAAATGGAAACTAGAAGACAGGAGCTTTATAAAAAAGACAAGAAAGCGCATGACCGGGTCTATAATGCAAATCCTTTTCAAGTGTACTTGGATGAAGTGGCAGAGAAAAAGCTTCGAGAGAAGGAGAAAAAAGCAGCCCATAATAACGAGTCAAAAGTCAGGAAGCCAGCAACAAATATTTCTCTAGTAATTGGTTCTGATGTTTCCGCTCAATCAAATCTGCTAAAACAGAAGGGAATTTCTACGCTGCTCCCATTGAGGAAACAACTGGTTAAACAGTATCCTATTAGTAAAAAGGCATGGGAGAATGCCCCGTTCATTGATTTCCCGGTAAGTATCAGGACCGAACTTGAAGCGTCAATAATGCGTCACATCAATTGGATCGAAGCCAATCTGGTTGCAAGTAATCAGGCTCTCACCACAACTTGGTGCACGCAACTAATTCAACTCGGTTTCAGAAACTCACACGTTCAGGAGGCAATGAGTCATACTCACACCTTCCTTGATGCTTTGGAATGGCTATTATTTCATATTCCTGAAGATGACTTGCCGGAGTTTTTTGCAAAGCGTGATGAAGATCGTAATGTTTCATTGAAAATATCTACCGATATTCAAACAGAGTACCTCATCCAAAGACTACTGCGTTTTGGTTTTGATAAAGATGTGATTATGTCAACCTATAACGAGAATAATCAAGATGAGCATCTAACTTCCATTGCTTTAACTTACAAAACTATTCTGCGGGAGCCTGAATGGAGCAATGCATCTGAGGGAGATTTTGAAACATGGATCATGGAGATCGAGGGCATCAGTTCCATCGGCACTAACAAGACTGAAATCTCGGACCACTCGAAGCGTTCAGTCATGATAGTTTTGAATGTTGCAAATGTAGCTTCTGGTATGCTACTGGTTAAGTTGTTTTACCCACCCGGCTATCCACAAACGTTTCCTGGAGTCCAATTAATCGTTAATGACCCATCATTTCAACTTGCCAATTATATCAAGTTGTCCATAGTACGTCAGCTTCTTGAATACTTAGTTGAAAATAATTTCGTTGGTGAGTGTATGCTCTATACTATTGTGGAATGGCTTGAAAATAACATTGATTCTATAATAAGGGATCCTGGTCCACTTGTTATTCAAAATTTTGCAAAACCCCAAACCTTAAATGGAGCAATTAAGGAAAAGTCTCTTCAGCGTCGAGAAAAGTCAGGGAAGGCGCTTTTTTCTCGTGAAAACGATCAGCTATCTCAAAGATATTACGAGAAGAGGAATTCTCCTCTTATGGAACAATCTTTACGTCAAAGACAAAAATTACCAGCGTGGAGCAAGAGAGAAGACTTGGTGAAAGCTATCACGTCACATAAAGTTACCCTCATTACTGGGGAAACGGGCTCGGGTAAGAGTACCCAAGTCGTGCAATTCATACTCGATTATATGTGCTCGCAGACTGATTTTGAAAGCACAATCATTTGCACACAGCCAAGACGTATTTCGACAATAGGCTTGGCAGAGAGAATTTCTGAAGAAAGGCTAGATAAAGTCGGGAAAGAAACAGGTTATATCATCCGTGGAGAAAATAAAACACTGAAAGAAACTCGTCTTCTGTTTGTCACTACAGGTGTTCTATTGAGAATGTTACAGTCCTTCTTATCTAGCGATCTTCAAACTACCTCACCAATTTTCAGAAACTTGGAATACATATTCATTGATGAGGTTCACGAGCGATCAGTAGACAGTGACTTCTTGTTGATAATCCTTAAGAATATTGCCAAAAAACTTCCCAAGCTAAAGATTATTCTTATGTCCGCTACCATCGACACTTCCAAGTTTATGACGTACTTTGACACACCGGTAAAGCACATTCATATAGAAGGAAGGACATATCCTATAGAGGATTTTTACCTTGAAAACATTCTATCATTGCTCGACTTTACAATTCAAACATACGATGGGCAAGTCATAAAGCCAAAGGCTGATTCTCACTTTTTTAAGACTGGCAATCTAAACTATGAGTTGATTGCTCGCCTATGTCTTCACATTGATACGAAACTTTCTCTAGAGAACAATAAGGGATCCATCTTGGTATTTCTTCCAGGAATTATGGAAATCAACCGCTGCATTAAGAAAATTGAAGAATTGTACCTGAAATCAGATAAATCCTGTTGGTGTTTACCTTTGCACTCTGCTCTTCTGTCAAAAGACCAAACTCGTGTTTTCAAAAATCCTTCCACCAACTCGAGAAAAATTGTTGTCTCGACCAATATTGCTGAAACATCGATAACCATTCCAGACTGTGTTTCGGTAATTGATTCAGGAAGGTCCAAAAGTATATTTTTTGACTCTAAATTAGGCACTAGTCGTCTTGTGGAGAATTGGTGCTCGCAAGCAGAAATGTCCCAACGAAGGGGTCGGTCTGGACGTGTAAGGAATGGATACTGCTATCATATGTACACTCAGGACGTTGAGAAATCTGCGTTAGTACAACCAATCCCTGAAATTCTTCGTACTCGTTTGGAAAACCTTTACTTAGTGGTAAAGTCTATGAATGTGAAAAATGTTCCTGACTTCTTGAACAGTGGCCTTGATCCACCTGACATACACTCATTGAAAAGAGCAAGGTCTCTTTTGTTTGAAATAGGAGCTTTGCAAGATGATACGAGGGAGGAAGTGTTGTCAAATTTGGGAAAATACTTGTCATTTATTCCTACTGATTTACACTCTGCGAAGTTAATGCTTTTAGGATGCATTTTTGGCTGTGTTGAAATTTGTGTGACAATTGCAGCCGTGATATCCAGTGGCAGTCCATTCACGAATAATTTTGATGTCAAGGATGAAGTTCGGCGAATTAAGAAAAATTACAGCAAGAATCAAGGAGACTTGATTGCATCTGCTTTGGCATATACCGAATGGCAACGCCAGCCGAATACACAGCGGAAAAACTTCATCTCCGATAACTTTTTATCGTATATGACACTCCAAGACATACAATCAACAAGAGCCCAATATCTACTGAATCTCAAAGAGATTGGCTTTTTACCATTGTCCTATGACTTGAATCAGGGAACAGGATACAACAAGAACGGGTCCAACTATACGGTAATCCGGGCTATCATCACAGGTTCATTTACACCTCAATTGGCCCGTGTTCAACTCCCAGACACTAAGTATGCACAGACGTTAGTAGGTGCCATCGAAGTTGATCCAGATGCCAAGCTAACAAAATTTTGGATAAGAAACGAGAGGTACATTAGTCAATGTAATGATGGTGGTGAAATTGATGAACGTCCGGCAAGAAGAGCCTTCGTTCACCCCTCCTCAGTCTTATTCTCTGAATCCGGAAGTGGAGCAACCCTTCCTGACATGGAAGAATTGACTTTGGAAGATGGTTCCATTGATGAGCAAAAGGTACGAGAGAAGTTTGACATGACCCCCATTGTCTCGTCTAATACAAATGCCATACACAAGTCTCCGTTTGTTGCCTACGGCTCTGCAAATGAAACCAACAAATTGTATATAAGGGACATTACTCCCGCAAGCACTATTGGAGCCTTGCTTTTTGGTGGGCGCATTCTGTACGATATATCGTCCCATGCATCTGCTAACAAGCGTTGTCCTGGTATTGTGTTGGATCTGTGGATCCCTGTACGCACATGGTGCAAGAATGGAGTCTTAATCAAAAGGCTTCGAGCACTTCTAGACCGAGTGATTGAAAACAGATTTACTGATCCAGACACACTAGTCTCTGACGATGAAGAGATCTTGAATATTGTCATGAAAGTTTTGGCAACAGAAATTCGACAACGATAATTGCACAAATCGTCGCTCCTACTGTTTCTCTTTTCACACAAGAAAAAAAACACCGTAATACAAGCTTATAGAATATAACAACTAGCCTCAGAAGAAGGCTTCAATTCTACTGTTTTTTTTTTTTCACTGCAGAAGGTATTCTGTATATTAGAGTATGTCTTATTATGCCTAGTAGATAAGTACGTGATTCCGAGGCGATTACCCTAGTTGGGGATACTTAATCTTGTCACAGTGTCGACTTATGCTTGTAATGACTGTTAAAACAATTTTGGCATGGTTAGCTTCGGTGTGGCGCTCGCTTACTCAATACTGTGGCCCATATGAAAGCGCAAACTGATAAACCGAGATGAGAAAGCAACCTGCGCACCCTGTCTAATTGCTGCAAACAACCAGCCTCTAAGTGCTTCACCCCGACAGCTTTTTTGCATGAGTCAGCATACCCATTCTCGTCTGGAGCACACACCACTTCTTAATAGAAACCTGGAAACAGAAGGAAGTGGAAGAAATGAAGCATCCCTTCATTCTAGGTCGGATCTTCAGAAAGATCGACTATCCTCAAGAACAGAGCAATTCTCAGATGATCTAGAAGGAACAGCAAGCGGGAATGTGGAGGAAGATGAGGACCTTAAAAATCTATTACCAACAGTTAAAGAGATTGTACCTTTAACAGATGACCCATCCATTCAGGTGCTTACATTTCGTTTCTTTGTTCTTGCAATAATCTTCATTGTTCCTGGAGCGTTCATTGATACGCTTAATTTTTTCCGTACCACAGCAGCCGCTTACTCCATTTTGTTTGTTCAAATAGCATGCCACCCTGCTGGAGAGTGGATGGCTCGGGTTCTTCCTAACAAGCAGATCAACCTATATTTCTTTTCGTTCAACTTGAACCCAGGCCCTTGGTCCATTAAGGAAACAGGGTTGATATCTATAGCAGCAAAAAGTGGCGCTACCGGAAATTTGGCCACGAATGCTTTAGCTCTCGTGGAGATATATTTCGGAGTCCAAATTCCACCATCCATCGCAATTGGTTTCATGTGGGCCATTGTGTTCGTAGGCTACTCTTACGCGGCGGTGGCCAGAAATGTGGTGAGCTATGACCCTCAATTCCAGTGGCCCCAATCCTTAATGCAAACCGCTCTTCTTCAAAGTCAAGCAGAGGATAGCAAGGCTAGAGACAAAAGTGCCAAAGATTGCCCAGAGGAGAAACAAGAACGTTCTCATATGGCGACGTTTTTCCTTGTCACTGGTGGTATGTGCTTGTGGCAATTGCTTCCAGAATATCTTTTTCCAATGACGTCCTCAATTGCTTTACTTTGTTACATAGCCCCACACAACCACAATATCAACTTCATAGGATCTGGACTTGGTGGGATGGGGTTTCTCAACTTTTCTCTAGACTGGGCTAATATCACGTCGATGGTCATGTTAATTCCATATTGGGTTCAGGTCATTCAGTTCATTGGTTTTGTTATTGGTGCATGGATATTACTTCCGATTGCAAAATGGACACTGTTGTTTCCTTTCAAATATGGTTTGATGTCAAATGGACTTTTTACTCAAAACGGAGACCTATACCCAGCAAATAAGCTTATAATGCCTGACGGGTCTTTGAACCAGACTGCCTATGACTTATATGGTCCGGTGTATTTGGGCTCACAGCGTGCTTGGAATATGTTCTTTGACTACGCCGCTTATGTATCGGGAGTTGTATGGGTCATAGCATTCGCATGGGACAGAATCATAAGCGGATTGAACCAAGGACGCAAGCTTCATACTGACCGTCTTAATCAGCTTCATAATGCTTATGAAATTGTACCTACTCTGTGGTATGGCATTTTATTCGCTATTTCATTTGCAGTACTCTACTATATTCATAGAGTTGGGTATTTGTTCATGCCTTGGTCAACATGCCTCATTGCTTTGGCCATTGGGTCTATCATTGTCACTCCGCTTATGTGGTTGTATGCTCTTTCAAACTTCCAACTCCCCGTGGGAACGTTCAATGAGCTTTTATTTGGGTACATCATTCAAAAGAAAGCGAGTAAACATCCAGGTGGAGCGTCGTTTTTTGGTTGCGTGGCTGGTGACGCGTGGTATAGAGCACAAATACATTTGGAACTGATGAAGCTAGGTTTCTATAACCATATACCACCAAGGGCGGTATTTGCAGCCCAAATAATGGGCGAGCTTTTAGGCGTGCCAATCAACTACTTTTCGTATAGATGGGTTTTGGCCACCAAGTGGGAATATTTGGTCGGTAAGAAAACGGACCCACTTCATCAATGGACTGGTCAAGCTGTTGTCTCATATCACACTAATGCTATACAATATGTTGTGCTTGGTCCATCTCGCTTATTCAAAAACTATCCTTTGCTACCCTATGGATTTATGGTAGGAGCAATCTGTCCATTGATTATTTTTGCACTCCATAAGCGGTATCCCAACAGTATTTTCAAATTTCGCCTCTGGAACACCACAGTCTTTTTTTCTACCTTGAGTCATTTCTACGGTAATGTGTCGACTGGTTTCCTTTCTAAATTTATCGGGGCCACAATTACTATGTTTTATGCTTTCAGATACAGACATGCTTTGTGGAAGAAGTATAATTATGTGGTAGCAGCAGCTTTAGACACAGGTTTTAACTTAGCCATGACAATTATATTTCTCTTGGTTTCGTTTGGAATCAACGCGCCCAACTGGTTTGGCAATAATGCACAAAACATCGAAAGATGTTTTGCAATGTGATAATTAGAAGATTAGTTCAATTATATTTTACTTATAAAATTTTGAATTTATCTAATAATTCAGATATTATAGTTTTTTGATTGGCTGTGTTCTCACGGTATTTCTATTTAGATAGTAGCCTGAGCAACCAAGATTTCTAGTACGCATATGCTGGACTGAGTGTAACATCCGTACACCATCAACTAGTTCTCAAAATACAACAACCAACTTAAGACCAAAGCTTACTTTCTCGAGCCAAAATGAGTCAAAACCAGCCTACCTCGAACCAACAAAACATGATACAGATGATTCAGCCTGCGCAAGCTACGCGGCTCTTGGAGGCTCTCAAGGAAGAACTAGCGAAGGCAAAGGCTTCCAGTGCGGACCCTACGAAGGCAAGACAACATTATGCTAGAGCAGAACAGATAAAACAAGTTTTAGTCAATTATCGCCAACAGCAACAACAAAGAGCTGTATCTGCTCGGGTGAACAACAGTACAAGTGATCCAAATGCTCAGGGACCCTCTGGAATGAGGCCAAATACAAATATGGGTATGTCGGGGAACACCCCTGGACAAACGAGCCAGGCAGCATTTAATACCAATCGCCCAGCAACTGCAAATCCCGCTTCTGGAGCAGGTATGGTAGTGAACCCAGGTGGACCCATTGGGATACCCAACCCAGGTGGTAATGGGTCTCAGCCCATTCGCCAAGGGTTGCAGCCTGTTACCCAAGGACCAAATCAAGGTGCGGATGTATCGGGACAGCAAAACCCATCTTCTGTAACTCCAGGAGTTACCACTGAAAAGTATAATCAGGTGAGGACTCGACTACAAGATTTGGAAAGAAAAATCAGAACTTTGGAGGCAGGGAAGCGGCCAGATATGAACCAAGAAGAAACGATTCAGATTGATAACCAACTTCGTGAGCTTAGACTCAAGTATGGACAATATTCAAAATTTGCAGTTTATATGAAGAACCAATTGATTGAGCTGGCTCGTACTGCTGGTACTGTCCCGGGAATGAGTAGCAACCCTGCTACTAAGCCGGTCACTCCCAGTGTTCCTCCTAGCGCTCCACTAAACAACACAGCGGGTTCTCCTAATCAATCAATCCAAACTCCAGCTGTGACTAATGCACTGTTAGCAGCCACTAATGCTAATGCAGTACATGACGGATCACAAGCAGGCAATATCCCAGTGCCGGGTTCAGGAACCCCGAACAATTCAGCCAGCAGGGCACAATCTCCTTCATTGAAGGATCCTGTCATGACAGGTATGAACCTTAATCAGATTACCAAAACCAGTGTCCCATCCATTCCAATTCTGAGTACAATCAACGTCAAACCACAAACGCCTATTACCTTGAAGCCTGGTGCTAACAATGTTAGACCAACTATTACTGCCGGGGGCTCTTCTGGCCTAGGGCAAGTTATTAATTCGCCTGCAATTGTGCGGATGCCTACATTTGACATGGCAACCTCTGGTCCTCTTCAAGATAACGGTGGTCGGGTGCTCACGAAAAGAAAGTTGACAGAGCTTGTTAATACAATAGGAGCGGACGAAGGGGATGGTAAAACCACTATTGATGGTGATGTTGAGGAGTTGCTCTTGGATCTTGCGGACGAATTTGTCAGTTCAGTGACCACCTTTGCTTGCAGGCTCGCCAAACATAGAAAAACTGACTCAGTAGATGTACGAGATGTCCAGTTACATCTTGAGAGAAATTGGAACATAAGAATCCCAGGCCATGCTATGGATGAGATCAGAAGCACTCGGAAGTGGCAACCGAGCTCGTCTTATAACCAAAAGGTTTCAGGTGTGGAGATAGTGAAGGCAGTTAACGGAAATATCAACTAGGTCAAATTATGCGCTTCGCTACACTTTAATACATATAATAAGTCAATGAATAATGCTAGGTATTTATAAATTGAGACTCTTTCAAGTTTTTGCGCAAACGACTAAACTCTTCCAATTCGGTAGCAATCTTGTGATGCTATTAAAACTTGTTCGTCCACCCAGAATTTTAAAGCCTGTGTTGCAGTGTAGACTGACATTTTTGTCTCTAGAGAAATCTTGTGGATTGAGATTTCGTCAAAGTTATCGTTGAAGAATTGTATAACTGTCGCCTGCGCCGGTGTTACTGTGTACTCACAGTTTTCATCTTGAAAACAAAGCTCAAGGGTAACTGTACCTAAAGATGGGAGTACAGTTACATCACGTCCACGCTTAATGCCCTTGAACGCGTTGCAGAAGGAGTTGATTTCAGATGTCACAGGAATGTCAAAATAATCCTTTTCTGACAAACTGTCAACAACTGTTGGCCAATACATTTTGGACAAGATAGTGAGTCTAAGTCGTTCGTTTTTGATTGCCGCATTGAGACTGTCACTATCTTCTATATCCTTTATCATAACATCCAAAACTGTGAACTCTGCGGCCCCAAATCTCAGTTTTAGCAACGAGACATTATGGACAATTTCCTTAGTATCGTATTTATTCCACTGCAAAAGCCGTGCTCCAAAGAGTCTTGTGAATTCATCTACAAAGACTGTTGACAGCTGATATATGGTAGTAAGAGCATCAACAACATCCAGCACTTTACCTCGTTTGAAATCTGGAAGAGCATCGATTGGATCTGGGTACCAATTTATGTCACTTAGATCATCAACAGGAGCAGTCATAGGGGGTTTTCCACTTCTTATTTCGTGTGCCATCTCGTAGAGTCTATTGGAAGAGTGGTCTGTGTCGAGCATTCCCCGAACCAACACCGGAACCAAATCTGACCTTGATCGTAAGTATTTTCGAATTGGCCGTGCTACTTTGTCTAGTAGCACCCCAGTTGGATCCGCAATGAGAAAGGATTTTATAGCGTTAATATATGTCACAATTATTCCAATAGTGTCATTTCCCAGATGAAGCAAGCGAGATTCACATTGCAGTGTAAATGATTCCACCAATCGACTTCTATGTTGAGTTTGAGTGATGTAGCTTGCACTGTCAAGCTTCAAACATTTGCTTATTTCTTGGAGAGAAGCTTGTGAATGTGGGAAAAAGGAGATAATGTCATAAATCTCGGTGATTCGAAGCGATACCAACTCATCATGAGCAATACGAACGAGACTCTTGCTAGAAGCAGTACTTGGATTTATACCACCCAAGGCAAATATAGGATATAGGTCTACACGCACCCATTCCTGGATGTCCTGAAGCACTGGACGGTCCCAAACTTTGGAGCAGTTGATAGTGATGTACTCAAAAATCTTGGAAGTTGCAATTTGTACTATAAGCTCCTGGATATGAGGGCCCATTCCGACATTAACCAACAGTCTTAATGAGTGCTGCGGTCTCTGATGAAAGTGCTGGTTCAAGTAAGTTTCTAGACTCAGCAACACTCTGGGAGTTTGTAAGAATTCGAGAAAGAATGAGGTAATTCCACGCTTGAACAAGTCGTGGGCCAAAGGCGTCACATTTAAGACCATGAGTTGACGCGAGTAGAAAGTGTAAAGAGACTCCACATGTTTCACCACAGCAATAAAGGACGCAGTACGAATAAACTGGCTAAAGTGTTCTTTGAATTTCAAACTTATTGAGTTGAGCAAAAGTTTGATGAACTCTTGATGTACATTCTTATCCCGTAAACATCGCTTTGAGGCAGCTCTCACACGGGCCAGAGGCTCAGCAAACTGTTTTCCGGGCATGAGATAGTACGGCAGTAGCCAGTTTAGTAGAACGTGAAGATCGTTTTCCAAGTCATTGGGGTCTGTTAATAGATCAGCGAGGGTTTGTGGATGTAAAGCTGTTGAGATTAATGCTGACGTTAGCGGGACCGTTGGTGCCATAGCAATGGACAAAGCTATCGATATTGCGTATAGCAGGCAAAATTATAACGGGATCAGTGTTCACGCAGTCAGCGACGATTTACAAAGGTTGATCAGAACACTGAGTTCACTTTACGCGCAATCTCGATTCACAGATAACTATGGTACGAAGGAAGAACAGTGTACAACTTTCAGAGCTGAAAATGTGAATGGAGAAAAGATTATGTGCAAGTTTTCTTTTGTATGATTTCTCCTCTAATCGTTTATTACTGATCATACCAACCAACTTGTATTGTATGTGGTTGGCTTCTCTCATGTTCTTGGATGCCCTTGTACACACTGCCGTTCATCTCTATTCAAATGACAATGCGAAGCTCGAGGTACACTCCACTACATCGCCGCCAGTGAAATCGGCTTTTTTTGTTTTTGCTTCTTGTTCTTTTTTTCCATTTCAAGATTTCCATTTAGAAGTCAATGGTATGTTAGCTTGTTTATTGTTTTTGCTTTCCCAGCTCTTTCTAACTTCAGCCATCGAGGTCTGAGCTTAAAAAGCAATTTTGTAGCATTACGAACACTCTGGAGGATGTGGCTACCAAGTATCTTAAAGGCTCTGACTGGAACATACAACGGGCCACAAACACTTACTTGAATGAGAATCGCAATTCCAATGCTCTGAAGGCTCCGCAGGCTCTTCAATCGCTTTACGAAAAGTATATGGACACTTCCGACCCTGATATTATCCTGATCGAAGGAACATTGCAATACTTAGAAGACTTGGGCATCGAACCAGAGGATCCCAGAAGTTTGGTTTTAGCATATCTCCTAAACTCTCCACAAACCGGAGAATTCACAAAGACGTCGTTTCTTGACTTTTGGTCCTCGCATCGAATCCATTCTATTTCTGCAATGAGAGCCTATATTGAGAAAGTTCAACAGTCTCTCATCCACTCCCCAAGTGAATTCGAGGATCTTCACCAGTACTGTTTCTGCTTTCTACGCGGTTCAGACACTCGTATAAAATCCATCAGCTACGAAGATGCAATTTCATACTGGAAACTTCTCTTTGCACAACGTGAAGATTTGAATGCTTCGGTCCTGAGATTGGAGCAGTGGTATCAGTTTGTGCAGCTGACTGCTAGACCCATTACCAGAGACACCTGGAATATGTTTTACAAGTTTGTCATTGATGTCATACAACCAGATCCTGTCCTGCTTTCTTCTTACGACGAAATGAGCTCTTGGCCGAGTATGGTCGACGAGTTCATGGAGTGGATGCATGAGAACGGATTCCTATCACAGAACGGTTAGGATTTGACATTTGTTTAAATTTATTTTTTCTTTTCTCTTTTCTAATGCATTTTATTGTGGTGTCACAATTTACTAATACTACACAAAAATTGACTTGTCATTAATGGGTGGGGCAGAGACGGTACAAACGCTGTTCGGTATTCTCTGCCGATCGTTTATTCTATTGTCACTTACTAATTTAATAACCTTTCAATGCTTGGCTTACGGAAGGTAAGCAATGTTTTTGAAGCGTCCTCTAATGAGTTGATCTCCGAAAGAACTTGTTCAGCTTCATCTGACAATACTCCTACGTTTGCAATGGAATTATTAGACGGAATTTGGGTCTTGAAACGCATTTTTCGTGGCAAGTTCGGAAGCGGATCATTCACTGCTTCTGAAGATGATTCAAAGACCCTACCTTCACAATTAGAGCCCGAAGTTAAGGCAGGATCCGGGAGTGTGAATGAGTTTTTTTTAATCAGCGATTTTATAGGGATTGTAAAGGGCGATGTTGAGGACGAAACCGAACCCGTGTGTGGTCTCTCCGAGCTGAACAGAAAAGATTCACTGATCTCACTGTTCTCTGAAGAAGTTTGTTCTTTTGCAATCTGTGAAGTAAGCTTAGTTGAAGATTGCCCAAGCGAAGAACTCCGTTGCATGCCTCTAGTATCTGATTTATACTTGGTGAGCATCGTCAAAATTGGGGATATTTCTGGAGTAATACTCGGAGTAGGAAGCTGATCTCTTGTTTCCTCACCGAGTGAATTCCAAGTGATTATTTCAGACCTCGATGAATTTGGAGCTTCATTGAGCTGATCCCTCTCAATTGATGTCCGATCATTATCAACAGTTTGAATCTTTGACGTGGCGTTGATTTTGGACTTTGGCTCTCCATTAGCTGGAGTGGGTGTAAGAAGATCATGGAAATTGAACTCCTGATCTATATTCCGATACTGATTAACATTCAAGGGAATTTCTGAGAAGGAGATGTCATACGAGTAATCATCGGACGATTCCGAGAGAAGTTTGTGCTGTCTCTGTATGATGTGATGCAAATACAAAATGTACTCGACAGACGTTTTCAAGATGGTAAGTTTGTACATACCATCGATCTTATTTCCATTGCTGGACTGAACGGGAACCTTTTTCGAGCCACTTTCAACCATTCGGCAAGCAGGAATTAAATATCTCAACGCCTCAAACTCCCTGTTAATCTTAATACGCCTTCGCTTTTCAATCAATGAATGGAGCTGTTTAGTCTCGGTGCGTCTTCTTGCGAGCTCATCAGAACCAATTAGTGACGATGACCGTCTTCTTTTTTTACGAGGCTGTTCTTCGCTTGAAATTGCGGTGAATGATGGCAGTGGCTTGCAGTGGTCGGATGAATACTCGTTAAAGAGCACCTCATAATTGTTATCCTCAGGGTCTATATCTTTATTCAACTGAATAATTGTCGTTTTAAGTTTAGGTGGTGGTGGAAGTTGAGTCATACTGCTCAATGGGGAATCAATACTGAAGGAAGAAGTGAAAATAAAAAATTCAAGAACGGTAACTTTTGCAGTTGGAATTGGAGATGGCGAGGTAATCACTTATAGAGCTCACTAAGAAGATGCACGTTTCCTGGTGCCACGTTTCGAGCACAAGAGTAAAGTCAAGTCACACGACTAATATGAGCACGTAGGCAGGTATTCGTCAGCCAGTAGAAAGAAAGGTAGCTTACGTTTATTTTTTCCTATAATTGATTTTAGTAATTTACGTCTGATCTATGCACCTTATCAAATGTGCAGACTGCACCTTCAGGTGAGTCCAAAGTATGCGATCCACGTGGGCCCATGTGGGGCTGTAATTGGATGCAAAATTGATATGGGGAACGTTGTCACTGAACGGATCGTTGAACACAACTCACGAAACATAGAGCCAGCCAGAAAAGAAAAAAAGTAGTAAAGTAAAGTAAAGTAAAGTAAAGTAAAGTAAAGTAAAGTAAAGTAAAGTAAAGTAAAGTAAAGTAAAGTAAAGTAAAGTAAAGTAAAGTAAAGTCATCAATTCTTCGAATCAATCAATGTCAGTCATAAACTCTTGGAAGCTTGCAATACATTGAGAGAGAATGCTTTGACTATCTTCGGAATACTTCTCGATATCCTTGTGACAAGCAATACTAACTCGCATACCGCCACTAGTAGTTATTACTGACAACGTAAAATGCGTAGAGCTTACACCTTGACTGAATATGGCATCAACAACCCTCCAATCACCAGAATGTAAGTCAACAAGTCCCAAGTTTGAGATTTCAAAAGTGTCTCTATCGCGCTCGTTGTTGATGTAGCCCTTCATGTAGTCCCAAATCTTAATTAGCTTCAATAAGCCGATGGTGAAAAATGAGTGTCTGTTTTCAAGCTCTCCTCCCAAACTCGTTGAGAAATACTTGGCAGCATCAGCGATCTGGTGATTTGGGCCAATAACAGTAGGGTGGGTTGAAGAAAAAACACCAAATTTTGTTTTCTCCTGGTGCTCAGGATAGTAGCGGCGGCCACATATGATTATGTGACACTTTTGCGAGAACAGACCAAAGATAGGTGTGAATGATTTTTCAACTGCCTTGTACATAGCAGCAGCCATGAACGTTGTCATTGAAACGCCTTGCATCTTGCAATACGATAGTATTGACTTCACTTGCCCTGGAGAAAAACTAACAAGTCGAAAGGTTTGTTCATTATGCCCATTGAATGGCACCATTCTCAAGACAGGATGATCGACCAAGTTAGGACTACTTTTGGAGAACCAACTAGTATAGTAAGATTGTACGAATTTTGGAATGAAAAAATGCCAAACGAGTGTCTTCACCGTAAACATCGTCGGAGGATCAAAAATGTCAACGCAGGTTGCACTCAGCTCAGGTATGCTTTTGGCAGCATCGCTATCCAAGTCAAACAAGACGCCAAGTTGCAGTAATGGCCCATCGGCTTCAGCTATTGCATGCACCAACTCATTGAAGAAATACACAGCTGAGCGACCATCCAATAGAATATGGTTGCATATAAAACACAAATACTCGTTTCCTGTTTCCGTCTCAGTGATGATCTCTAGGCGCCATGTGACCTTCCCAGTGGCCACCGGGATGATTGGGTAGTTGAGCACTTTCAATTGATCCAGATCAAATGCTTTTATAGTGCTTCGGGCAACTACGTCAGAGTATAAGATTTGCTCTGCTTGGTGAAGAACAAAGTTAGCTCCATCAGCAGCTTTATCTTGCTCGTCGAAATTTTCACTGCTTCGTGATTCGATGTTTCCTGTGGAACCATTTTTTCGGGAGATGATTGTCGAAAACAAAGGGTATTGCAAAATGACTGTTCTTAATGCATTCGATAGCAATGCATCGCTGATTGGGTGGTTCAATTGCACAGAAAGATTGAAGCCTTCGTTCGCAGCTCCAGTAAGACATCTGCAAATATAGTATCGCTCAAAGAAGCCAGGCTCACGTGAGGGCCCTGGTATACTCATGCTTACGGTAAGCTAGAGACGCTAATAAGGGCGATTCTCGACTTCAGCAACTGAAATGATTGGTGCTTGTAAAACGTAAAAGGAAATATAAAAGATGATGAGCTTCCAGAAGACTGAAGCCTTTCAACGGTGCCACGCACTCAGCCCCCTTTATGACCACTGTTTACGGGAGAGGCCGGAATAGTGCAGTATGTGCAAGAAACCATAGCTTGCCTTTGAAACTAATTGGCCACAAGTCCCATACTGTGGACATCACCTGGTTCTTTTCGCTCTTCCGTTCATTCGCTTTTCGTTCACTGAGGTTCCGTACCAGATCGGATCTACCGAACTCAGTATATATGGTTCACAATATACAGAAGATTGCGCTAATTGTAGCACGTAACTTACGAAGCTTCCATACATAACTTCTCTTTCCTTTTGCTTAACTATCTGCTCGTGACACAACGATTCAATGTACGTCTTAATAAAATGAGTGGAGCCGAACTTTGAGTGGGCTTACGCTTAGGAAAAGCATTAGCCTCTCCTAAGATCTTTACAAACGCTATGGGTAGTTTTCATGCTCCAGTTGGACGCCGAAATCCCAACGTTGCCTTTCACTACTACTAGGCTCTTACGGGAGTAGAATGAGTTGCTGACCCAAAAACGGCCTATCTGCTGAAGCAGAGATATTCGGCATTGAACTTAGTATATTTAGTAGTATTGACCTGCAGGGGATTTACTTGTCTCTGTCGTTCGCAGCTTCTAGTGCGAACAAGATTTCAGTCCCATCACCTCGAAGAGGAGAATCAAACACTCACAAAGCCTGCCATACATCTGATGTCGGATTTAATTTTGCCGGGTGATTCCCTCAGCAAGGTTATCGGCTCCGAGACTTCGATAACCATAGGGCCTGGCGTATATAAAAATCCTAAGGACCAGAGCATTATACCACTGCAAGCAGGAATACTAAAAGAAGTGAACCACACCGGAAAAGGCAAGGGTAAGCTAATATACATCGACTCCAACTCCAGGCGCTATATCCCACAAGTAAACGACTTGGTTCTTGGCACTATCGTCAATGTTTATTCGGATTTTTACAAAGTATCTTTACAAGAATTCTCCCCACAGGTGCAGCTTTCCACATTGGCGTTTCCCAACGCCTCAAAGAAAAACAAGCCAAACTTAAAAGTCGGTCAAGCTGTTTACGCACGTGTATCAGAGGCGGTTCCCGAGGTGGTGACTAGCATTGAGTGTATAGATCCCGACACTGGAAAGGAGGGCGGATTTGGTCCGCTTGACGAGCAAGGCTACATCTTTGAGGTCAACATGAACTTTGCTCGTGAGTTGCTCTTCAATAAGAGCTGTGTGTGCCTAGAGAAGCTTGCCGCCAAAGTGCCCTTCGAAATTGCTATCGGCATCAACGGAAAAGTGTGGTTGAAGTGTGTGAAGCACCAATCTGAGCCCAATAAGGATGAGGAGGATGTTGAGATGGAGGATGCAAATGAAGCAAATCAACTTTCGTTGAAGGATTTGAAGATCACATTAGCTGCTTCGAAGTTCATTGTTGCATGTCAGCACGTGAGCGCTGACGACGTTGACACTGAGTTGAAGAAAGCTTTCAAGAGTATATTGTAATCCGCTTGATGACATTAAACAGGTTCGACAAAAAACAACAGGAAGAGAGGGCACGGTATTTTTTTTTTCTAGGTTCGGTTACTCTATTCATAATATTCACATTTCATCACCTACTGATTTTTAGATGTAGTTCACACTCAATCTCCGCTCGGTACAGATGAGTTTCTTTGGATAATGCAGTTCAACGCGAGCATGCCGCAATGTTGACGCAACTCATCTCATGTACTCATGGTTGCAGGCGTTCGCGATGATGTTGAAAAAATATATGTGACGACGAATCTTGGTGAATACTGGCCGAAATGGAAAATGCAAGTGATAAGGCGATAGCCGCTCAGAATCGGCGAAAGATCGAAAAGGATATCCGCAGAAAGACTTATCACGACACTCAGGTGCAAGGAACAAATAACTCGTCGATCGTCTCGAAACGATCGGTGGAAAGGCTCTATAATCCAGTATTGGAGCCCAATGCCGGTGAATGGTTCAAGCACTTTGTACCTCAAAGTAAGAGACGGTCACCAGCAATCAACAGAGGCTACTGGCTCCGAATGGAGAGTATTAGCCAAGCTATGCATCAAATCCAACGCCAACACGATACGCGAATCAGAGTAGTTAACTTGGGCTGTGGGTTTGATCCGTTGCCGTTCAAGACTTTAAGTGAGAGTGACGCGAGTTTTGAGTTCTTCGACCTCGATTATCCCTCGCTTGTGTCCAAAAAATTAAGTGTTATTGAACAGTGTCCTGAAATTCTTGAAGTCATCGGACTGAGGACAGACATCGGCGACGCAGACAGACTCTTGGGACTTATCATGGCAACACACTCGTACAAGCTCATTGGGTGCGACCTTAATGATACAGAATTGTACAAGAAGCAGTTGTATCATTTTATGAACTCTAGTACCCCTACGATATTCATTGCGGAAGTTTCATTGGCGTACATGAAGCCTGAGCATGCGAATCCTGTGGTCCAACTTCTGTCGGAGTTACCAAACTCACATTTCCTAGGCTTGGAACAAATCATGCCTTCGGGCGAGAACCATTTCTTTGCACAAAAGATGTTGTACCATTTTGCACATCTACGATCGCCATTGCAGTGCGTAGAGAAGTATCCTACGAAAGCAAAACAGCACGAGAGATTTGCAGCATACTATCCACTGGTTGAAGTGTACGATCTTTTTGAGTGCTGGAGCCATTTAGTGTCGCAAGAGAAGAAAGAGCTTGTGAGGAAGGTGGAGGACTTTGATGAGTGGGAAGAATTCATAGTATTCTGTCAACATTATGTTTTGATTCATTCTACGAACACCAAAAACATGCTACTCCTCGGTTGTGGAGAAGTCGATTCCATCCCCGATACTCAGCCTTTGAACGTAACCCTTCTAGACTGCTCAGTAAATCTTAAGTTCCCAGCATGCACAAGCAAAAGCGGAGGTGGGTCTTACGTTCATGGTGGGATGTTCCAAACCAGAACAGATGAAATACATTTACAGGATGGCGCCAGTGGCACTACCAAAATAGACACGTCCTCTTCAACGAATAAGCCCTGCGCACGTATGTGTCACACCTTGACCAACTTGAACAATGGAAAACTCTTGATGGTTGGTGGACGCACACGTCCTGGCCAGGTGCTTGGCGATGTGTGGCTCTTCGAGGAGAAAAATAGGCAGTGGCACAAAGTTGGAGAGATCGAGGGAGGTGTAGCACGGCATTCGGCAGTATACTTGGGTGCCGGGAGTGTGCTCATTTACGGAAACGGGAGCTTCTGGAAGGTGTCGGTGGACGGCATGGACAACTACAGCTGTGAAATGCTTCGCGTAGAAGGGCAATTGCCCGACTTGGTGAGCTGTGGCGTCTCTTTCGACGTTGAGAACAATGTCGGATATATTGTAGGTGGAATGGTTGACGAAGTTGGGCCTACAATCAACGACCAGCTTTTTCGGTTCTCTGTCCATGGCGTTGATATCAGTGTACAGCTCGTTAAGGTATCCCCGCATTTTGCGAGAATTGCATGTCTCGCGACTCTAAGCAGAAACAAGCTTTACATCTTAGGCGGAGCTGGGAAACGCCTTCAAAACCAGAGCGATGTCTGTATCACGTATGACATTGCCGAGGATAAATTCTGCCGCATGTCGTTGTCTGATGAGATTTGGAGAACATTGCCTGTTTTTATTGGCAGCCAGATGGCAGCCAATGTGGTGCTTGGAGGCGGTGCGGTTTGCTACTCATTCGGCAGTTGCTACAGTAAAGGTTACATTATAGAGCTTGGGCAAACGGCATAATTTGCCGTGTACTTTGCCGCATCCGCTCGGATCCAGTGATTTAGACTATTTTGCAACGAAGCTGAGATTGCACACAACCCTCTTTTTTTCCTTTATTTTATGGAATCCGCATAATCGCCCCACAGATGCCTTATTCCAAAGCTAAATGCTGCGCAAGCCTAGATCATCCTTCTGAGACAAAATTCCGCTGAAACACGAACACTAACTGCATCGGTCCAGTTTGTTTTTCTAAAGGCGGGGAAGTTGAGCCCCGGAACTGTACGGATGCCGGAGATGTGAATGAATAAAGAATAACGATATCTCTGTACTTCTTGTGGATTGGCTTTCTCTGCAGCAGTCTAATGGGCATCAGGGTAGGGATTTCGCTTTTTTTCTTTTTCTGGAAAAAAAGGGAAGTTTCTTCTTTGCATGTACCAAACGATGCAAAGGGCTGATTCTGGCCAGAAGTGTGTCCCGCCGTTTCGGAGACTACAGTAATGTAGGCTCGGATGGACCTAGTGCCGATTTAGTGTAGCGGTCATCGGCAACTGTAGGGAGTTTCCGGGACGGGCCGCGAACCACTGGCCCATGTGCGGTTGCTTTAGACAGATGTACCAAATGGGTTGGACCACCGAAAGCGGTTCTTCAGTGTGGCCCGGCTCTTCTGTGTGGCCCGGTTCTTCTGTGGCTTGATGACTACCGCTATATCTTCAACTAGTATTTTTGCCGTTTCACCAAGTAAGTAGTGGAGAGAAGTGTTCCACTCTCTGGCCAAAACTGTGCCTATCTGCGGGCATCTGCATATCCTGCGTGACTCTGCATGCTTGCTTGTTCCGCAATTGCCTAAGTCTGGGACTACGCTTAATCGGATAAGGCTCCTTGTGGGACGATTTTTGCTTCCCCTGATTCACTTTGTTTCGAGCGCAAAAAACACCGGGAGCTTCGTTAGAGTCGTGATCTCGGTTACCCGGGAAAACCCTACCACATCCAACTCTGCCGGTATATTAGCATCCTCTCAGTTGTGGTCCACTGCTGATAATACTTGCTACATAGTCCCTAGTGCACTATATTTTCACTTGGTTTCATCCCTACACATTTTGCCAGGCCATGTCCAAGCTACGCAATACGGCACCAGTCGAACCTGAGTTTAGAAGCCCATTTCTGGCGGATCCCGGGAAACTGCCCGCGGATGAATCTCTCGAGTCCACCCCGGATTCCCGTGCATATCGACACAACAGCTCTCAAGAGTCAACTTCGCTCTCCATGAGAATAATGCATAGACCGTCCAGAGCTAAAGATGAGCTTGCTAAAGCATGCGACCCCACAAGACGCAACTCACAAATCAATGCCGCTATGGTCCCTGACCAGGATCCCTTGGTAAGCTCTCAATCCATTCCCGGCGATCCCGACCAATCTCCAGACTCCGCCCAGTACAAGTTGGTGAGGAAGAAATCGGGAGAAATCGTCAAGCCCCTATTGAAGGATGTTGCAACTTCTATGAGCGCCCGCTCCCGGTCGCTACCCAGTACACCCACTTACAAACAAGTTCATTTTGGAGGGGACACCGATGTGCGTTATTTCAAAAAGAAAGATAAGCCAACAGCCATCCTGGCTCTGAACTCGCCCAAATCACACGACGAGGAGGAGGAGGAGGAGGGGTCTGCTATCCCAAATTTGGAGTATGAGCATAATGATTTGATACGTACCTTGCTGAGAACGCCACAGGAGAGCTATTTCCAATATTACGATGACGAACTCAACTCACATGCCGATGATGAAATCGATCCCAAGGCCAGTCTCAATTACAGTTCACAACCGCTGCCTTCCTATGACTGGGAAGTCGAAGAATTGAACTTCCTGTCTCCCAGGGATACTGCCACGCTAATAAAAAATGATGTTCCTTTATTCTTGGAAAATTTGTTCCTTTCTGTCGACAAGAAATATCTTTTAGGCCAGATAGCGGTCAAGAACTTGGCGTTTGAAAAGACAATTAGTGTGCGGTATTCTTTGGATTGCTGGCTGACCATAGTGGAGATCATGGCGATTTACGTTCCGACTGCCCCAAAGTTTTTCGAACTTAACAATTATGATCGCTTCATGTTCAAAATTGCTATCGATCTGATTCCCAACGGCTTTGGCTCCGACACAGATTCCGCGTTCGACAGCAACTCGGAAATCACCACTGAGTTATGTCTTAAATATAACGTATTGGATCAAGAGTTGTGGGACAATAATAACGGGCTCAATTACAAATTCAAGTTGTGCAAAAGAGATGGTCCACTGGTGTCGGAATCCATACCAAGTGCCGCTAAATCAAAACCACAAGCCCATAATCGGAAGCCAAAATACTCGTCTTCGTATCTAAAAAGGATCAATTCGGAGCCTTTGCTTGCTTCTGATAGAGACAAATATCCTTTTAAAGATCTGCCTGCCAGCACTTCACAAGTCTCGAATTCTGAAGACAAAAAGTCTGGATTCAAATTTCTTCCCAAAAAAGATGATTTTGAGCATAATAATTACTATCTCTCGTCACCGCTTTTGTCGAACTTTCAGAATAAGAGCACTGATACGGCAATGTTTAAGGAATCTCGTTTGAATGGAGATAGGTTTGGTGTAGAGAGCAGGTCTCTCTCGCTGAGTCCAGATATTAGACCGAACAGCGATTACCATAACCAAAAAGCTGAAAACGAAACCACGCGTTCATTTCTTCCAGAATCTAGTCATGCGACTTTCCCAAGAAAATCGGATAAGCCTCATGAATTAATGTCTTACAAAGAGTTGTTGGACTCTTACTGCTTTTTCAATTCAAAATCGGCTGATAATAGTTCGAAAACTACGTTGGTTCTTAGCGATGAGCCCACCAGTACGAGCGATGAAGTCTCTACAAGTGATGATTATGCGAACAAGCCAAATTCCATTTTTACTGTCTCGTCATTTTTGAAATAACTCCAGTACGCATTGTTTGGCATGCTAAAAATGAAAAACTAACGAAAGAGTAACAAATAGTGAACATCCCTGCCTTTGGCAAACAAGGGTGTAAAGGAAAAAAGAATAAGAATAGACAAGATTTCTTGTCTCGAAATTACGTATTTTTAATAGAATTTTTAGTTTTCCTTCTATTCGCATATACCTGTAGCAGAAATTTCTCCAAATGACTCTACCAGCGATCATTAGCCGAAATTGTACATTTTTATCTTACCGTTTTCCAAACCAGCTGCAAACCGATGGTTTGATAAAGCCACGCAGATCACACTGCCGTCATTACCAAAAGTGTGCAAACATTTCCCGTTCTGCAAATCCCATACCTTGATTAATTTATCGTGTGCACCACTAACTATCCTGAAAGTGTCTGCACTTATAGACCAAATGCCCTCAATATGGCCAAACTGAGTTCTTATGCATTTTCCTGTTTTTACATCCCACAATTTAATGGTATTGTCCAAAGAGGAGGTGAGGAGATGGGTAGGATACCTAGGGTCATCCTTCCATTCACTTCCAGGTTCATTGTTTGGGGAAGATGGTGGATTTTGTTGCAAGTGTCTCTGTTGCTCATATTGGTGATGCTGCTGGTTCAGGCTGCTCGACGAGTCCAGGTCATTATCCGCCGCATCCACAACTAAGTCGTCGCTTTTGTAGACAAAAGGTATCACAGACTCAATCTGTCCAACATGACCGTTGCTGCCGATCCCTCCAAATACTTTAATACACTGATTAGTCTCCAAATCCCACATTTTAACAGTTGTATCATCAGAAGCACTAAAGGCGGTGTTCGAAGGCTCATGGATTTTGACACAATTGACGCAGTCCGAATGTCCACGTAAGGTATAACAAGTCCTTGAATCAACATGCCAGACCTTCACGGTGCAGTCAACTGACCCAGATACTATAGTCTTTTTTGAAAAATCGATGCTTGAAACGGCATCATCGTGGCCTCTGTAGGTTGAAATGCACTCTCCTGTTCTAAAATTCCACACCTTGATAGTTGAGTCAAACCCACCTGTGATTAATTTTTGTGAATCAAAGGCTAAAGACCTGACACCTTTCTTGTGACCCAGAAGCGTTCGAATACATTCTCCAGTGTCAAGATTCCAGATTTTGATCGTCGAGTCATACAGCCCCAGAAATAAAAATCGGTTACTGAACAGTAAACATGTGATGCCATCTGTGTGCCCGTTAAATTCACGTAATTGATAAATGCCCTTCCTCCAATTCTTCTCCAACTGGAAGCGCTCACTGTACACACTTTTCCAGGGTCTCTTCTTCACTTTTTCGGAGCTCGCAGACTTCTGGCGCTTTGTATCTTGCTCTGCACCTTCGAGAGATTCTCTGGCACGTCTCATGTGCATGAGTGGGAGACCCCACCCACAGTTGGGACATTTTCTATCGATGTGCTGTTCACACATGTGATGCCACACGCGATCATCATCAGCCAACTCTTTCCACCTCCGCGAGACCTGAGCAGCATCACATAGCGATTTGCAATCGAGATAGCATAGAATCTTGAGTGAGATTTCCACGGGGAGAGTAGCGATGAAGTCGATACGAACAAGTTGGTTGATTTCTTGCGAAATTGTCAGAAGCTGCGGAAAACAGCACTGGCTCAACAAGCCTTTCAATATCAAAGAGCGATGGGAGTGAGGAGCCGCAGAGAAAATCAGCCACACATGGCTTATGGCTTCTCTGTCTTGTGGAGTAAGCTGCTCAAGATCTTTTTGAATACTTTCCATTTTCAGAGCATCCGCCTGTTTGTTGCTGACAATATCTGGATTATGTCGATAACAGAACTTGTGTATGTTATCCTTCGGTATATTGGACTGGTCGTTCATATGCTTCATGAGGAAGGGGGTCACCACAGACAACTTTGAAGACTTGTTAGTCTGAGATGCATAGTCTTCGCTTGCATTGGCCAAAGAGTGGGTGGAAGCCGCTCCAAGCTTGGGAACCGAAACATCGCCTTCATTCCAAACCTCCTTTTGCTTTTGACCAGCACCATTTTCGCCTATGCTCACGGTCATAGACAGAGAGACGTTCTTGGAGAGGATCCCGCGTAGCGAAGTTGTTTCGTTTGTTTCATTTGAGTCGCATGAATTCTTTAAATCCATCTCCAACAGAGAAGCTCGAAAACGTTGAAAGATCCTCGAGTGTAAGTCGCAAGCCACGCTTACTTTGTAATAGCTCCGTGTTGTTAGAAAAGTTTTTTTCTGGTTGTGGAGGCGCAAATCCTAACAAGCTGTGGTGGAGTAAAAGTGTGGCTCCATCTTTCCTTACCGTTGTCAGCATCGTTCGATGCAGGAGGCCGTCTGCGAAGATGGATGACGTGCCGCCTACTCCGATGGGCCCAGCATTGAAACCTTCTGCTCGATCAATAGATACGCCCATTCTCGGTCGAGTTGAACTTGGCTATATTTCTGTTATAGCAGAAGAAAAAAATTAGATTCGAAATGATGATCGCCTAGCGTTCACTCGCCAGCATTGTAGTGCGCCTGCATCTCCCCCATATGAACCCTCACGGGAAAGCGGCTCAGGTGCAATTTGCACCCAAAGATAACGAAAGTCGTTGGCGCATATTGGCTCTTGTTTGCGCTCTACTTAGCTGGTTTCTTTCGTGCGCAACTACCTGGCAGCTGACTAACTCGCTGCCAACGATCTACGTCTTCGCCCACTTTTATTGCCTCCGTCCAAATCGTGCAATTGTTGTTCGTGGCCATTTACCATGCGGAAATGGGCTACTTCGCGGCCGCGCTCCGTTTCCCGCAAAGCATCATGTGACTTATGGGCAGATTCCACCTGGAACTAGATAGAAACTTAGCTTAATGTATACAGTCTTTAGAAGAGCATCTCTGGAATAGAATCGGTGAGGGAAATTCTCACTAACTTAATGAAGAGAGAAGACCTGGTACCAGCAGAGGCCCCCGAGGATAAGAAACAACGCCTCGAGATGTCTGAATCCAACACTGATCGTCCTGCTGAAAACTTTGTTTCTGTCGGAGATATAGCACAGAATGTCGATTCCAATGCTACTTCTGGTGCCACTGATGCGCAAGGTCACCCAGTAGAAGAAGTGGAGTCCTTGTGTATGAACTGTCATAAAAACGGGACTACTAGATTGCTCCTCACAAAGATACCGTTCTTCCGTGAGATCATAATTATGTCGTTCGAGTGTCCTCATTGTGGCTTCAAGAATTCGGAAATCCAGCCTGCTGCGCAAGTGGCCGAGAAGGGCTCCCGCTACATCTTCAAGATCGAAGACAAGTCGGACTTTAATAGACAAGTTGTCAAAAGCGAGACTGCAACGTGTATGTTTACTGAGTTGGAGCTCGAGATTCCTCCCGAAAGAGGTCAGTTGACCAATATTGAAGGCTTACTATCGGAGATGGTGGAAAACTTGTCCAACGATCAAGCTGCTAGGAAGGACGCTCAACCTGAGGTTTACGAAAAGCTTGAGGCATTTATTTCGAGGGTAAAGGCTTGTCTCGATGCAGAGGAAGGTTCCCTCCCTCTTACATTCTACATCGACGACCCTGCTGGCAACTCTTGGATTGAATACGTGCCAGATCAGCCTGCTCATAAATGGTCTATGTACGAATACAATAGAACAGCCGAGCAGAATGTATTTCTCGGTCTCATCTCGGCTGATGATGTTGCGAGACAGAGACTTATTGAATCGGAGCAGAAAAAATCCGCTACGAGCTCCAATATTACGTCGTCTCTCGAAAATGACAATCCTCGGAGCACAGGGTTCACTCCTGGAGATAACGATGACATCGAAAACTTGTCTAATGAGGTCCAAACTTTCCATGCTACATGTCCATCGTGCTTTGCTCATTGTGAAACCAATATGAAGACTGTAGATATCCCTCACTTCAAGGAAGTTATCATCATGTCAACCTTATGTGAGCATTGTGGCTTCAAATCAAATGAAGTCAAAACTGGAGGTGCTATTCCCGATAAAGGGAGAAAAGTTACCTTAAAAATCACTGATCCTGAAGATTTGGCCAGAGACATCTTGAAGTCAGAAACTTGCGGCTTGAAAATTCCTGAGTTAAATTTGGACTTAACCCCAGGAACGCTAGGTGGAAGATTTACTACAATTGAGGGTTTATTGACTCAAGTTTATGAGGAATTACACAGCAAGGTCTTCTCCGAGACTTCTGATTCTATGGATGATGAAACCAAACAAAGATGGACTTCTTTCTTTGCAAAATTGCAAGATGCAAGCAAAGGTAAGATTGGATTCACTATTGTCATGGAGGATCCACTTGCTGCATCATACGTTCAAAATGTGTACGCTCCCGACAATGATCCAAACATGACCGTTCAAGATTATGAGAGGACAGAAGAGCAAAATGACGCTTTGGGTTTGAACGACATGAAGACTGATTAGTTTTGAATTTTTAAATTCATTCTCCTCATGATGAGCATAAGTAAGGTTTGTATAAGTTCTGTATAACAATGATTTTCATTTATCTATGATACTATACTATAAATCATATTCGTATGTAGATGTCGACGGAGCCACACTCTCCTTAGCAAAAAATTCTTCTGTCAGAATTTCTCCTTTCTTCCACTTTAAATACTTCCAGCGGCAGGCATAACCCTCTATTAACTCATAGCATCTTCGTTTTTTGAGTTTTTCTGCAACTTTTTTATCGAGTAGATCTGATTCCATGTAATCAATGAAAACTAAACAGTCACTGGAATTAAAGGTGCTGTATAGTGGGAATTGAATTAGTAGTCTAGTAAAGGAAATTCCTGGGTCGCCATGTAATTCCATATTGACCAATACCTTTTCTATGAATTGTTCATAAAGCTTTCGCTTCTCTTGAATTTTTGGAATATCCATAAGCTCTAAAATTGAATTCATTTTGTCGATGTCAATGTCAATGTCATAGGCATTGTTTGGACTGTTTCGACGAATCCATTGGGTGGTGAGTTCTGGGACACTTAGTATACCGTTGTAAAAATGAAAGCTGAGCGCTCCATCTAACAGATGCAAAAACTTTGACAAATCTTGACTTGGTATAAATCCGGTTCCATCTCTATCAAACTTTTGCCACGTGCGCTTATACTTTCTGATTTCGGTTCTGCTGATCAAATGAGCATATTGCTTTCCTCCTGCTATGTAACTGAAACTGTCCAAGATAAGTGACACAAACAAGTTCAACATAATGTACATGGATATCAAATTCCATGACATGAATAAAACGTACGAGTAGTGCTTGTCACCACAATCTGATTCTCTAAGGTTTGCATCAGTATAGCAGAAGGGTGCCTCGAGGGTGAAGTCCTCCATGATGTAATTCCAACCTTCCCCGAAAGAGCATCTGAATAGAAGAATCAACGATTTGGGTACTGATCTCAAATTGATGTTATCAGAAGTATTTGGCCCAATTTTCACTAAGCCAAAGACTTGATTCATAGCAATTGCGTAAACAAGGAAAATCACAAACCAAGTAAACATCAACGAGAAAAGCGACGGAAATGCAGCAGATGCAAATTTGAGTAACTGGTCAAGTCTATCACTCCGTGGGAAAAGAAATATCAACAATAGGACCAAAAATAACTTATTAAAGTTCACAAAAACATTGTCGTCGCTAATGGGGAACGATAAAATAGTAGAAACCCATGCGCCCAAAGCAACCAGCAATGAAAAAACATTCCATTTGTTATTCACAAATAATCTGAAGCCTTGACCAATCAGGAGCATAAGATAATGAACAAGAAAACAAGTAGATGACAACATAAAAAGTCCGTATCGCACACCATCTGACACAATAGTTGGAAAAGCTTCTAATAAAAGAATGAAAACGTGCAAAATTAAAACTGTGTTCAAAATGATATTCCAAATCGCATTTTTCTCCACTGTAATCATATAGCAAAATTTCTTGAACCCTTTCAACAGGTTTGCATCTTTTCTTTTTGAAGGTTTCACCTGAAGTAGAAACTTTTTCACATGGTACCACTGGACTTGTTCAGGAGTCAAAAAAGCCCTTCCTGTTACCTTGGAATAATTGTTAATGATGACAGAGACAAATAAAGTCAAAATGAAAATCGTGCTGACGAAGTTGAAAAATATGATAAGTAAACCATTTCCAGGACTGGCAAACATCCTTTGCGGAGTCCCACGACCTGTGCTTTGCATCACATTAATAAGAAGGTCAACCCACCCTTCCAATGAAACTATTTGATAAAAGGTAGAGAAAGAATTTGAGAAATCATCCATGTGCAATATAGGAGTGACATACACTCGGGGACTCACAATGTCCCATTTGAAGACTTCACTCTTGTACTCGTTGATGCATTGTACTAGCGAAGCTGAGTCGTCCAAGCAATAGCCTAGTCTCCCGTTGAAAACATTTAAGCCCCATACCGAAAAGGGTAGGAGTAACGATATTGAGATGACACCGGCATTGATGATTTTACCAAATCCAGAAATCATTGTATAGTGAAAGTTATTCTTAGCTGTATCACTGATCGTCAAAATTCTTAATGCCCTAAGGGCTTTCAATCCCCTAACAATTCTAGACAAATTGCCATCATTTTTGAGATAGGCCACAAATTCAATCCAAAGAGAAAGAAGAGCAACAAAATCAAGCCAGTTCCATGATGAACGTACATATGCGTTAGGAGTAAAAATGAAGCCATCTGCAGCGATCTTGATGAGAAATTCAATTGTGAATATAGCGAGAAAACTCGTGTCGATGTAGAAAGTCCAATTCCACTTTCCATACTTACCTAACATCTCACCCCTATAGAGTGGTGTTAAATAACATGCTGTCACCACAATACCAACTGTCGCTAAGAACATGGTAATCGAAAAGATATCACCAACAGTCCTATTTGGTTCCACTCCATCAATCCGTTCACCATGACTGGATGGAACAATACGTTGGCAAATTCTTCGGAATCTGTGTCTCGGTCCAAGAACATAGAACACAGCATTGAAGTTGGGATTTTTTTTCAAGTATTCATCTTGTTCTTTGATGAGTTTTCGTCTTTCACCTAACACACGAGTGGCAAACTCACCAGGGTCAAAATTAGCAACATTTGTATTTGTCTTTTTCAATGAATAGAACGGGTTTTGAAAAAGTCCCTTCAACTCCTTTTTCCTATTTAGCTTCCACCTCTCGAATCTGCTCTTGGTGTATTCTTGAGTTTCTGGGTTATCCTCTTGGTTATCGTCGAATACATCACCATCCAAAAATTCATTTACTGCACCACCACTCAAAAGCAAGTTCGTAACAGCCTTCTCCATGTTTTTTTCATCACGCGAGCTGAATGTTTTAGTCTTTAACTTGTTTATCCATCCAGGTTTGGCACGAACTGCTTGCAAACGCTTTGTCATATCTTCAATAAAATGCTTTACCTGGTGTTTTCTTCTTCCTTCGAGGGAAATCTCCAAAGATGTTGCAATGACCGCAATAAAAATATTCATAACAACCAAGTTTGTTACTATGAACCACAAAATGAGCAAAATAGAGCCGAAAGCCCTTTGGGAAATATTCCTTGCGTATTCTTGAAGGGTATACATTATATCAGCCCAATTTTCCGTAGATGTTATGACATATAAAGACATTATTGCATTTGGCAATGTGTGCATTGCAAATTCCACGTCGTTGATGTCTTCCTCTGGAACGGTGCCTTCGAAATATCTAGCAACTAAAATACCACTCAAACATAATAAAATGAGATAAAATAAAGCAAGATCATAAATTGGCTTGAAGTTTTTGAGAATTTTTGTCCACAAATCAGAAGTAATCCTTAGTGCCAATGCCACCCTGTAGAATCGGGCACACTGAAAGAAAGTAAGCCAATAATAAGCGTGGCCAAGCTTTTTCTTTACCGGTTCAAGAATTATGATTGAGGTTATAATCGCCAAACCCAAATCCACGCAATTCTTTTTTGAAAGAATGAAAATTTTAATCAGTGGTAAAAAGAGTAAAAATCTTAAAATGATTTCAAACAACAAGATTGAGGTATAACATGCCTCAGCCCTGTATAACGTGTGGGCTTGTGAGAGCGTCATTTCGCTATTTCGAAAACATTGAGTAGCCAACGAGGCCATAATCACAATAATAAACACAAATTCGAAACGATAGTAAATTCTTAAAGCCACATGCCTGTTAATCAAGTCCTGAACTTTTGCTCCATGTACGTCATTATTAAAAATCCAAGTTTCTAGAGCATTGAGCTTGAATTTTTTGTCTTCATTCGATTTATCTCTCTCCGCAACTTGAGACTGAACCCTCTTGAAGGAAGTCACAATAATGGCAACAAAAATATTCATGAGCCATAAGGTCAAGATAAAGATGCCAAAAATGAAAAACAAAGAAGCACCGATGTTGTCCGTATTCATCAAGTCATACATAATATCTGAGAACGTGTTTACACTGATCATGACAAATACCATTTGCATGGATTGCAATATGTTATCAAAATTGACTGTGCCGCCATAAGGGTTTTCGCCACTTTGACAGACTGAGTACTGAGGGCATCTGAAACCTTTCACATATCCTGTAGTTTCGCCCGCTCTGTTCAAGTACGAATGGGCATGCCCATCCAATCCGATGTAAGAACCACAATACAGGTTTGAATTAATATAAGTGTCCGTCGAATCATCTGGATTTGTCCATACACAATGTCTTGTGAGCGATGATTTAAAAGACTGCACTCCAATGATACCAATAATAAGCCAGAAGCATGCAATAAATATACCAACGTCTATCAACTGAGGAATACATGATTCGCATGCTTTCAAGATCATATTCGTTCCGTCAGTTAATTTGAGAAGTCTCAAAATACGGAGACAACTTAGAGTACGAAAAAGCATGAAGTGTTTCTCAGCATCCCAATGGCCCAATGATAAAGGAAGTGAAATCCAATACAAAACAACCGAAATAAAATCTAGTTTCTGCCAATGATCTTTCAAAAATGCACGTTGAATGTCCATGTCCTCTGTATACTTTTTGAGGCTCTTTGAACGTATAAAAGTATGATGACCTTCGAGCTTGTTAGTTTGGGGCTGTTTGTAGACAAGAGACGTTTCTGAACCTGCGCTGCGAGCAAATGAAACGTTCCTGTGTGTCAATTCTTTGAAGGGATTAGTTGATTCAAATTGATTTGCAGGAATACCAACAATTTCTTCAAACTCTTCTGATGATTCTCTGCCGAGCGAAGATGGATCTTTTGTTGAGAGATTACTGGAGGCTGCAACATGGTCTGGACGGTAAATATGTAATCTTTGTAGCCACTCAAAGGTCTGACTTCGGATATAAGACCACAAAGAAGTCCTTCCTAATGACGTTTCACCCACAGGGTATTCAATTCCAAGATCGGCGAACATAACACGGTCATCATAGAGTCCATATGCGACAATTTTGAAGCCAATTTCGAGTGTATAGAAGAAGTTGATGATAACTAGAAGGGAGTCCAGCTTGGAGAATCCGTCTAAGTAATATCCGTGATTTTTAATTGGGTTCCATTGTCTGTATGTCAAAAAAAAAGTTTGAATGAAAATGACAGTCGTCACAGCCAAGTTGGTGTATTTATAGGAAACTGTTCTGTGACACCATTTTCTGAACCTGGATGAAGGTGAGAAAATCCTTAGTGAGTTTCCATGCAATTTGCTGAATGATTGATGATAGGTATCTTCATCAGACGAATGACTCTTCAAATGCAGTAGATTAGCTGGTGATATTTCCTCAGTCGATCTAGAAAGCGACGGTGCTAAAGGTGATATAGGAGAAAGCTGTGATACCCCACTATGGCTATACTGCCGATCTGAAGAGGTGGAATTTTCGACTGAGTGGATACTATCTCCACGAAAGTCATGCAAATGCTCTTGAGATCCAACGAAGGGCAGACTTGGGCTCGAGAATGAGGTTGTGGATGCATCTTGTGATCTGGAAATTGCACTTTGAGGTAAGTTCCCCGCGATACTAGATCGACGGGATGTCACTTCATTGTCCCAGAAAGTTGATGAGTTCTTTTCCACAGCTGGCGAAGGAGGGTTGTTGTTTCCGGCAATTCTATCTGAGATTCTGGTCAAGATCCCGGAAAACTTTGATGGGGATCCAGGGGTGTGTCGCTGTTGTAAGGATAAGGAAACATTTTCCCTCGATGTCGGTGTAAAAGGCATAGAATACATTCCACTTTCCAAGTCTGAACCTAAATCATTCCGCAGGCGTGCATCTGTGGGGGAAAGAGCACCTGTATCCAATGTAATCATAGGTATTTCATAGGTAAGGTCTTTATCATTATCTTGGCCTAAGTTTCGGAAAGGGTTGATGGGAGCTCTCAATGTTCTGCGCGATGTGTCGGGATAATGCACGGTATCGTTTCCCTCATCAATGTCATCATCCTCGGTTGGAGCTGTTTTTGATGAAGACTGTCTAAGCCATGAAGGTTGGCCAGAACCTGAACCAAGCACAAGTCCGAACTTCTTGCTTACAGAATCAGGATGCGTGAGGAATGATTCTTCTAACAACGGATGAGAATCTAGAGGTATATCCTTATCGGGGTACTTGAAATCCTGAAGTGAAAGTCTTTTAGGCTCAGTGCCCTCGAATTCGATTTTCCCAGAGGAGGTACCTTCTCTCGGACTTAACTCCTGATGAGATATGAAGGGGTTATGCTCCTCTGGATCACTTTCATCAGGAAGATGGTCACGATGTAAAGGCATCAAGTGAAGTACGCAGTTTTCTTCGGTATTTTGGTTATGTGTAGTGTAGTGTGTGCCTCGGAAGGTGATCCGTAATAAGTATAATTCTCTGAAGAGATAGTTGTCGAAATGTGAAAGGAAAAAGTTGTGAAGATGGGGTTGATTTCAGGTCCCAGTCTACGGAACGCTGCACACTGTGCATGGGTGCATAAGTAGTAGGTACACGCGGCCGTCGTAGCGAGGCACAGCTCTAGGCCCTGACCCCTAGGCTTCACCAAAAATCTTTTTGAATTGAAATCTTTTCTGGTCAGCCAAAAAATTGCTATACCCGCTTGTTAATCTATCGTGCCAAATTTTCCGAGTAAAGATTAAGTTTTGTAGAACACGCTAATGGACCCCAGCATAAGAGAAATTAACACCCGTACATCTCAGTTGTCTAGAAACCAAATTTTTTTTGAGTGGTATTGTCACATTCGTCATGTCTGCCTTCAAAAAAGTGAATTTGAACCTGCTAAAGCAGTTAAAAAAGCTTTCTGCTGAGATTTTTGGCGAGACCTATAATCCTTCCAATGTGAGAAATGGTGCCAAATATTTACGTTCCCCATTAAAAGGGCCAGAGATCGCATCGTACTACGGTGATAATGACTCGGCACCAACGTTTAAAGATTTCAAGGAATGGTTTCCGGAATTAAAGTTGGTCGATCCTAGAGAAGAGTATCGTTTAAAGATGGTGTCTGATCGGAAGAAAAGAAACAAAGGTGCACCTAAAAAAAAATCCAGCTGAAATCTGAAAACCTAGTCTCGCATCTTGTACATACCAAAATCTGAATACACTTAATGACCCTCCAAATACAAGCTTAGCTGATTGCACATTCGTTTGTTTGTTTGCTTGTTTTTTTGCTGCTGTGGACAGTAAAAAAAACTTCTCTGTTGCTTTTATGTTAATAGCTACATATTTCTTCTTCTCTTGTGAACCTGAAAAGTATCAGTAATGTCTTCGGCTTGGCTGCTGGAGCTCGGGAGATGTCTGGTTTTGATTTCGGTTAGTAGCCGATCTAGTCGGTCATTCTCATTCTTATTCCATGTCTTGTTTGCTCCATATCGTTTATCTGAACGAGGTGAGCTTCCTCCTGTTTGTACATCGGATCTTATTTCATATTCTACTTGGCTCCAAGTCAAGCCCTTGGGGGTTTCTTCAACCAAGGATATCTGCAAATAGCCTTTAACATCCAGAACCGAAGCTTTCACAAACTTGAAAGGACTGGTTGTGACAACATCAATGGCAGTTCCGTTGTAAACGGAGACGTGGTCATTAAAGAAAAGGACTATAATCTCACTATGATCTCTAATAAACTCAGCTCCAAAGAACGTTGAGCTAGTGAAAAAAGATGTGACAGCCTCGAACTTTAAGCCCTTGTCGTAAGTGATAGCCCTTATTAGTGTAGCACATTTATCTGTCACTAAAAGATGATCACAACCATTTGACACCACTTCCTTCCATTGCGAGTTTTGATGAAAAGGAACCTTAGCCAATTTTTTGTACTTCGTATCCGGGCGAGATATAGTCCACAAATCACCAGAATTGAGAGAAATGTCTTGTTTTTGAGCACTGTACAAGCTGCTAACGTCATAAAATTCAACCCTTAGTATCAGATCTACTTTTGTTGGGAGTATAAGGATATAGTCTGTCTCCCCTATTAAGCCCCAAGTGGAAATAGGATGTAGGCCTAAATTTGGAGTTTCTCGGAGATCTATTTTCACGGTGCTTGTTGTCGTTGGTTGAGCGACATGCTGCGATAGTCTTTCAAACCGTTTGTCGTGAAAAGCAAAGATATTGAAAACAGCCAAGTGGTATGAATCGAGATATTGATCAGCGTCAAAGTAATGTAGCCATTTTCCTGAATCACTCCAGGTGAAAGAGGCAGAAGTGCTTGGATTGATTTTGAGTCGCAACGACGCAAAGAGCGAACACTGTATTCCGTCAGTATAGAAGTGTAAAAGGACTGGTTCTAGTATATCTTGACCATGCATTAATAAGCGTTGAGGCAGGTTTTTCTCATAGTAGGCATTTACAACTACCGACCAAATATTAGGATGTTGTGGGCGGAGAATAATGTCTCGTAAAAGTGGCTTGGGAATCGTGAAGAGCATTTGCGTACACGCAAGAGAGTAAACTTTCATATCCAAGAAGTTTCTGGTAAAAGCGATAAGGACTGTACTGTTTTTGTAGGCACAATCTGCTGTCAATTTAGATGGTATCCATCGAAGCCTCTCTATCCCCCAAGAGTCTGCCTCAATTAGTATTGGAGCAGAGTCTCCCAATATAAACACTAATATGAGATGCAATGTACCATTGCTAGCATAGACTGCGAGCTTGGTGGATGGACCAGTCTCCACATGTTCCCATTCCATGATCAGAACTGAAATGTCTCCTGCTGAAATAGGAAAGCTATTGGTACGTTGATGTTCAGAAAAAATTGCTCTGAGGTCATACGCTATGTTATCAGTAGGTCGGGTTGATGATTCCTGCGAGAGGCGCTCAATTCGTATCCTTTCGTTTTGAGCAACTGCGATAAAGCAGCCACATCTTGATAGTGACACAAGCGACTCCGTTTTCATACTTGACATTTGTGAGAGTCGTTGATTGGTTCAATCAAACTTCAATGATGGAACAGTGTTTACATCAAAGCGACGCGACTCACTACGCATCGCGGGATTACTATATTGCGAGGTAATAGCAATAATAGGTAGAGGAAGTCCCGTTTAGTCTTACGAAAATCCATTTGACTCACCAAAAATCTTTTCTAGACTAAAGTCCCAACTTTCTTCCTCTGAAATCCGGTTCGATTTAGAAATGGTGCTTCAAATTCGTGGCCACAATCCGCGGGATTCAGTTTTCATGGAGCTCACTAAAGGTGGATAAAATAGATCGATGTTTAGAGTAAATGTAATGTCACACAGCACTTTCCTTTTGCGGTGAATACATCCCCGCCACTTTTTTGAATGCTCGATTGACGATATCTCGAAATACCACTCAACAGAGGAGGCTTATCAGAGTAATCTCGGAGACTCGCTTCTTTAGTTATTCTCTCCAACATTTCCTGCAATTAGGACTATATCTCGCTCAGCCTAAACAACAACTGCAAATATCATAACTACTGAAACACGCTCAAGTTGAATCATCAACTTGATTATTCCCTAATTATTCCGTACAGTGTGTTTATCTTTAGCAGATTGCCTAAGACGTCACGGATTATCTACTTTCTTCTTGGAAGCCAACTTTACACTCGCTCTATCAGATGCCCCCCAAGAAGCGTCTGGCGTTGACCAGGAAAAACAATGGCACAAACGGTACCCAAAAATCTACTCCTCAGCGATCACATTTTGATGACTCTGATACTGATTCCGACAAATCCCTGAACGCAGATCCTCCGTTTCGTCTGAGCCAGACACTAATGGGTTCCCATAACACGCTTAAACAGCTTCTTGCAGGACCATCGAGTGACTCAGTTGCACAAACTCCCATAAAGAAGGTAGGCAGACCAGCCAAGAAGCTGCAGCCAATCTCACCTATAAACTCAGCAAGCACACCAATATCACGTCTCAAGCATGCGACCGCACAGTTAGGGATTCTGGACGATTTCAAGCGAACGTCTATCCATTTTGATGACATCGAGCATAGTCAGCCATCCCAGAAACGAATCCGTTCATCAAAGTCTAAAGACAGGGCTCTCCTGTTTAATAAGAGTAAAAACAAAAAAGCTTCCAAGCAAAGGGGTAGGCCGAGAGCACCTGCCCAATCCAAAAATATCAATACAAATGGTTTTTTGCAAGATTCTTCCGACAACGAAACAGGCTATATTGAGCAGGTCTCTCAACATACGGTTGACTTGACTGATGATACAGATATAAATTCCAGCAACAGGAGGTCTTCGTACAACAATCGAGGAAAACGTGTGCTGTCTATCGGCAATGGTTTTGTGGCAAGACCACATTCTGAAGTGTCGATCAAAGAATTTTACAAGCTGCTTGATGCATCCATGTCTGAGCCTAATCGAATGAGACAAGTCCTCACTTGGTGCTTCCGCAAAAGTCTTGAAAAAGAAGAAACTGGCAGCGTATTGGCCGGATCCGAAACTTCGCGAGGTATCGCTAAAGTCATCACTCAAGAGATCTTCGAAGATCTTGCACAAGGTACAATATCCACGAGTTGGTATAGCTTGAATGATACTCAATCTACCACCAGTAAAAGTGACATAGAGGTGGGGGGCAAGAGGATAATCCTACCTAATCCTTTAAATGAGTCAAACAAAGAAACCATTGAGGTTTTCAAACGCAAACTACAGCAATTACAATCAGAGAAAACTCAGTGGCTCGAAGCTTATAACTCAAGTGTCCGAAATCTAGAAGACGTCGTTGCGGAAACTTCAGGTAATACGCGTGAAGCCCTAATGGACTATATGAAAGCGAAAGGAAAACATATTGATGTTGAAGCTACCCTAAGTAATGACTTCATTCGTCAAATTCAGTCCACGATAGATGATACGAGATTGGCGTTGAAAGATGACCTAAGCTTTAATGTAGATAAGCTTCATCATCTTCTGCATAAGATGAAATCCAGTCTAAACCTAGTTTCCAAGCTCGAGGAGAATCTACTTTCGAATCAGGTGGCATATTTAGTGCAACGTTTCATGGGTAAGGGTGAACAGCATGTGGGGCTTCCCTTCAAAGATTTGTTGAGAGGCATTTCGAAATTAGACGCAAGAATTTCAAAAAACACTCTTCGTGAAACGGCTGCATGATGATTAATTGTTGATGGGTATTTAAATAGTTTATCACGCTACATATTTGAGTAAGATGATTCAAGTAGTTAGATTTCTACACATTATGTCTGTTATTACAAATTGAAATTTTGACGTCATCAAATCTCAAAGGCTTCTGCCATTGTTACGAGACGTTTCATTCCTGTGAACCAGTCCCCAAGCTCCATGGGGTTAATCTTTTGTATTTCGGTTGAAGCAATGTCATACTTTTGCTCATTCAAAGCTCTCGCAACAGAATCCAACGTTGTGATAGAGTCATTAGACAATAAAGTACTTTTTTCCAAATGCCCAAATAATATTCCCAATCTCTTCTCCATATCTGCCACATGTTTCGAATACTTTGGTGGAGCGACCGGTTTGATCTTTTCAAATACAGCACTGAAAGATTCGCGCACAAATTTTCGGATATCCTCTTGCGTGTTAGTCGTCGTTTCGAAAGGTTGTTCCGTTGAAGTGCTAGCTTGTGCTGTTTCCAGAGACTCTTCCGCGTGTACACTCAAAATTGTGGAAGGCTTTCGTTGGTCGGTTGATGACTCCACCTGTTTAGCGGATGAGATTGGATGAGGATCTATTTTACTAGTGGTCGAAGGTGGTCCAACATGGTTAGCTGAAGAAGCTGGTGGTGGTCCAACATGATTAGTTGAAGCAACTGGTGGTGGTCCAACATGATTAGTTGAAGCAACTGGTGGTGGTCCAACATGATTAGTTGAAGCAACTGGTGGTGGTCCAACATGATTAGTCGAAACTAGTGGTGATCCAACCTGGTTAGTCGAAGAAACTGGTGGTGGTCCAACCTGGTTAGTCGAAGAAACTGGTGGTGGTGCAAACAGATTAGTCGAAGACACTAGTGGTGTTCCAAACTGATTAGTCGGAGCCACTGGTGGTGGCCGAACTTGAGAACCAGAATTGCCGTTATATTGTGATAACAGTGGAGAGGAAATTTTTCGCTCGGCCAATCTGCGAGTAGGAGGAGGAGGAAATTCAGCTGTAGTTTGCTGGCCTGGGTTTTGACGGACTGTACTAGATGGAAGCCTCGACACAGATGGGGGAGGTGCAAACCCTTGTGGCTGAACTATTGGTGCACGAATTGGTACCTGTCCGACTGATAGAGACCGAGCATTGTTATTCAAAGACGGCGAATAAGGATTGATTGTTTGAGAGGCAGTTCTAGAAAGACCTGGAGATGGCTGAGAAATAAAGTTGTTTGTCGGTGGAGCAGCATATGTCGTTTTGCTTGTGGGCACTACAGCTGGTGCATAGGGGTTTTTAGGTGGAACATTAGCCTTGGGTGTCAGAACTGGACTGGCCAATCCGTTTCCCGGAGCTCCACTAGACAGAACGGCAGGCGACGGTGGTATCGCTGGTGCGTAACGTTTACTTTTTGGTGACCCAATAAATCTGGGAGTACCTGGAACCGACGACTTGGAGGAAGAAACACGACTTGCAACTTTAGGTGGAGGTGGTACTGACATTGATTGTGTAGTTTGTCCCCGTTTTGGAGCTTGCAGAAGTGGTGTAGGCTTTGGTGATGGCGCAACAACTGGAGCCGGTGTACGACGAGCAACGGGTTTCGCTGTGTTGAAATTCACAGGTAAATCATTCCAACCTTCTGTCTCGATTTTCTGTTGAGAAGCAACATTCGCCGGGGTTGGTGGGGAATTACTTGGTGCTAATGTGTTATTCTGCATCATGACATTGGGCAGAGGAAAACCACTTGTGAATGATGGAGTAGATGGCGGTCTCACAGATCCCGTATAGGCCCCGGTATTTGACTTGCTTGTGTGGCTCAAAGACATATTTCTTACAGGTGGATTGTTAGTGCCAATAGATGGTGTCTTTTCTTCAGTAATTGGAGCATAAGGATTGAAAGACAGATTGTAATTGTTTCCCGAAGGTATGTACGGGTTTGCTTGGGGAGCAGTGCTCACACTAGTCGGATGCTGCGAGGTAGCGGCTGTTGCTGCTGCTATCGGTCTGGAGATGGGTGCAACTGTGGTTCTTGCAAAAGTTGGAGATGGGTGTGTCGGGTTGTAAGAAGCATATCCAGGATTAGCCGCTCCCCGACTATTGTTATAGCGAAGATGGGACTTCGAGATACCGTTCAGAGATGTAACTTTCTGTGGTGTACCAGAATCCAGACCGGTCGCCTTGGCAATACGTTCTCTCTCAGATTTCAAGCCTGCAAAGTCGTCTGGCAACAAAGCCATAAGTTGATCCGCAAGCTCAAAGTGGCCGCCAGAGGCCGCCATGTTGTAAAAGTCAAAGACAGCTTTACACACTGGTTCAATAGATGGACCCGTAAGCGCACCCCTAGTTTTTGTGAGTGATTTATACACTGAAAGCTTTCCAACAAATTCACCTAATGCAAGATATCTTGCATCGAAGGGGGAAGTAATCTTGTTTTCTTTGGACGATAAAATCAATGTCTCCATATCTGGTATTTCGCTTAACCAAATAGCAGACACTTTATCCAAAGAATTGCCACTTAAGTAACACAATAAAGCGTTATTTCTGTTTTCTTTGCTTGATGGATCACTGGCCAATATTCTATCACCTAGCTCTATTGTTCTCGAATTGAATTCGTTCTCATCCTTGCAGTAAGCTGCAATGCTGGCTGCAATTTGTTTCCAACACGAAATATTTGAGTTCGCAACGATGTCAAGCACGTCCTGAGATGATGCGGAGTAGATTAAACGCGACAATGTGTCGCTTTTGGACTGAGAAAAAAAGTGATTTTTGACTTTTTGCTTCACTGAAGCATCCAGATCCAATGACAAGACTAAAGCTTCTAAAAGCTTCCCCTGTTCCAAGCAAGCTGTCACAGCATCGCTGATTTTGTTGTGTAACAAGAGATTAATCAATCTAGAATCTTCAAGTGAATCCAGCGGACTTGAAATGCTAAATTCACCAGCTGGAACGAAATTTGTGACACCGTCCAAGGCTCTTTGTGATTGAACGTCTTTTGAAAGGTGTGAGAAGAATGCATCTTCATTTTCATCAATAGAACCATCATTGAAAGTATTGGATCCATTCGCCTCTGTTGGCTCACCTGCTCCATTTTGACTCTCTCTGCTGAAGTCACTAATGATATCTTTCAAGAAATGTTCCTTGCCAATTTTTTTCAAATTCAGCAAAGCCTCCCAATCAGGTGCATCGAAATGAGAATTTTGCAATTTTGAAGCGAGGAATTCTGTGAAATCGTCTGCTTTAATTGCAGCAGAAAGTTGCTGTACAAATTCATGGTTTGAGTTGTCTGAAACGAACTTTGAAATTTGAACAGAACCCGCTCCGTTAGAGTTCTTCACCAAGACTATTTTGGATCCAAAGCCAAATGATACACTCGAAGGATTCTTTAGCCATTGGGGCGCCTGTTGCACTTCAAATACAGCTTGATTGGTGTCTGTCGCAGCAATATTAGACCAAAAGTCGTCTTCGTTGCTTGATCCAACTTCCTTCGATATTGGAGGTGATGTATCTTGCAAAGTTTGGATTACAATCTTACCATCGAAGGATGCTGTTGCAATAACACCGGGCGACTTGGGAGCAAATCGGGTTATAAAGGCCCAGTTGGCAGCGGTCGGGTAATCGCCTAACTTTACACCTTTTAAAGGGTTCCACAATCGGGTCGAATTATCTTTTCCAGACGATATCAATAAGGATGAATCTTGTGAGCACCAGTCTAAGGATAAGACACCCTTCGTGTGGCCTTGTAGAATCTGTTCTGGCTCAGAAGCGTTTCTTAAATCCCAAGTCATAATCAAAGGACAAGAGTCACTCTGGCTGGCAGTCGCCAATTTCGTCAGCTGCGAAGGATGCCAGACAACGTAAGAGAAATCAGCGCGACCAAATGTGCCACTGTAAGATAAATGCAACACTTCACGCTTAGCCTTTAGATCCCAGATGCTGGTATAGCCTCCATTACTCGTTGAGGCCAAAATATGACTCACGGCGTTGTTCCATGACACACTCGTTATTTCGTCCATTGGGGTTATTGGGGTTCCAGGAGCAAACGGTTCAGCGAGAGACTTGATATCCCATATGAAAATTTCACCGTGCAGACCACCAGACGCCAAGACGTGAGGCAGGAGCGGATTGAAGCTCAAAGACTTCACAGCTCCAGTGTGTTTGCTAGAGGTGTGGAATAGTGAATCATTTAGTGATTTCGTCCTAATCATTGTGTCAACATCCCAGAAGTGAAGGGCGCCCGTTTCGAGGGCACCGACCAATACTCCGCGAGTGTGGTTCTCGAATGCACTCAGCCAAGCCAAAGAGTGAAATTTGTGGTCAACTTTTGCCAGAAAAATAGGAGTGTCCGGAGACGAACCGAATATGTCCCAGATTTCGAGAGTAGCCGAAGATGAAAAGTCCAAGTCGACGGCCCCTGCCACACTTCCCAGCGCCAAAAGCGGGATCACGTCTGCGCTCCACGCAATTGTGGAGGTTCTGTTGATTTCCTTTATTTTCATCTATGCTTTATCGTGCACAATGGGGCGAATACAAAAAAAAAAACAGCGTACTAGGGGCTAGCGCAAGGGTACTGTTTTGCTTTTCCAGGTATTCGGAGTGATATTGTTGCTGGTGAGAAAAATACAGCTTGAATGTTCTCGCCGATCCATTCTTGACAACGCATACGTCTATATGCAGTGCTTTTTAGAAAGGCACCCTATGTCGAGTGGCTACGCCGCTACAGGCGAATATCGAGTGTAGGGCCTTGGGTATTTGAGTAAATAGGCAAAGGACCGTTGAGCTTTTGGTTCCATGTGTCGTGCCGAATGTGGTGTCTTTTTCGAATTGCGGATTATTCTGCAAGAGAAGCCCAGGCAAAGAGTAACCTGATTAAAACTCATGCGGACGCGGTGGGGGTTGAAATGACGATTAAGACAGGTCGTTACTCGTGTGAAAAAGACCAGAAAAACGGCAATAACTCATAAAAATAATAATAGTGGAAAAACAATAGTAGTAAACAAAAAATATATAAAGAATAAAAAATATAAAAAAAAATATAAAAAAAAAAACTACAAGAACAATCCTTATATTGCCTTCTTTTTAGCGTGCTTTTTTTGGCAACCTAACTGGTTCTCAATGTAACATGAAAAATTTAGGTTCTCTCAGAACAAAACCAAACGGAAGCTCAGTCTGTAATTGGGTGGTAAATGAAGCTGAAATCTTCTGAGTCTAATCGCTGATTCAACCTCTGTCTCTTTTTGGGATTGACTGATTTTTGAAAGAGGCTTACGTAAAATTTCTACTAAAAAACCCACTGTGCATTTTTTGCCAAATGACCACAACTAGCCGCAAAATTTCTGAATGCTACATCCTCAAGCAAATATTCTGACCACATTACACTAACCACCTGTCGAAAAAAGTATTTCACCAAAGAAACATTGCTATATACACTTTCCAATAGGTTACGTGTTTTCCAGTGCATTATCAACGGTGCTTCCGACTTATATTTTCAACATTGCAACCTTACGAATGCACACATAGGTGGTTCGAAACAGGAAAATGACCCAACATAATAACATTTGGTGTTGGCACGAACTTCAAAAAAGCGGCAATACCAGCAAGGCTTCAGAAACTATATTTAAAAAAATTGGAGAGATGCTATTCCAGCTCGGGGCTGTGATCGTAGAATGCCCGACTCAGTGAATGCTCGTAATTCGATGTATTCGCACTACATCGACATGCATGGCGAAACTACATCAAAGCGAGCAGGTTGGCAATCTACAAACACGATGGCCGAAGACACCGAGGATGACCAGGAAATCTTGGATTTCGATCTTCCTTTGCCGATGGGACCTGCCGCGAACTTATTTGCACCTCACGAAACCCTAAGAAGAATTTTGGACCTAGACAGTTCAGACACAGTTCTAACGACAATTTTTCGCATGCTAACTGGCCTTTGTGATCCATTGACGCAACCCGAAGATGATGAAAGGCTCTCTCTTAGTGTTGAAGTTTTGGGTGAGGTAGCCATCGCACTCGCGTATCAAATACTTCTCGAAGAGCGTGACAAAGGTGACACAGTTCAAACTCAATGTCTCAAGAACGCCGAAGCAGACGTGGCCTGTTTGAGATTTACGATATCTGTCAAATTCTTCTCTATACTAGAGTCTATTAATGCATTCATACGGGCTGATGATGAGCTCCGTGTTCGATATTTGAAAGTGGATTATAACGAGTGGGAGCAAACTGCTTCACAGTGGCTTCCTGACTTATCAAATCTTCGACTTCATGATCCCGATGCAAGTCTAAAGCTACTATACTATGTGTCATGTGTGATAATTATGGGTATATTCAAACTTTTCAAATTTGGGAGTGGTCAAACTTACTCTGCTGCATTGAATCCCTACTCAGAATACTTTTTGCGCCTTTGGAAGACACACACACGAATAATCGCAATTGCACTAGAGATGGATCGCCAGTTGGAAGAAGAGGCATGGTCAAACGAGGGAGAGGGTCCAGAGACACCTGATGTTGTCAAAATGGTGCTCCTTGGCTGCTCAGCGGTGAGAACTGTCTTAGCCTGGGTCATCGAACAAGTTTCTCCAAACATTGCCTCTGTTACAAAGAAAAAACATCAGATCAACCAGGACGTTTGTGAACTACCTCTATTATTGTTTTTTGATCCTTTGGCACGAAGTGCTAAGAATTGTGGCTCTGTCATTGCGGATGAACGTCTTTTGATGCTAGCGACACTTGTTATACGACTGCGAAACTCCGTTACGCCAAAACCTTACTATTTGCCAACAGATGTAACAGACTATCCTTATTACTTTGATTGTGATATGTTCAGTACAAGAATTGAAGAGCGCAGACTGACTCTTGGTTCTGCGGGTGATCTACTAACAGACTTATTTTACGCAGACCGCTTTGACGAAGATGTCAAATATGTTTTTGGTTACTACGAATCTGACGAAGAAGAAGCAGATAATGATTCCGCTTTTGCTCACGAGTCGACTAACTTTATTAACAGATTGCACGCGGATGATATCGAATACGATGAAGATGGTACAGACTGGAGGGACCTTGTTAGAGGCGAAAACGGCGAGTTTTCAGAACAGTTCCTCGAATTAGAGCTGAAAGAAGCGAAACTGGGAAAACTGTCAGACTTCTTTTTCTCGTCAATGTTTGAATTAGAGCAGGCATTCATATTTTTGGCGCTGGTAAAAATTGAAAGCGTTGTTGCTTTTGTTGAAAGAATAGGCCAGGTAACGATCAACACTGTGGCAAAAGCGATTAAAGATGATGCTGAAGGTAAGGAAAGCAATATCACACCTAAACAAATTTACAAGTATTTGACCGAATTCATTAGCACAGAACTCTTTGAAAGAGTAAATGAAGAACTCCCGTTGCTGGAGGCTTGCTATCCTACCAACTTGGAACTCATTCTACTTCGAAATCCTCAGTGCTGTTTGGCACTTGTTGATGAGCTTCTTATGTTCGAGGGAATGCGCAGGTCTATGATATGGGTTCTCATCCGCTCGTTCAGCCCACTGATGACTTTGATAAATTACTTCTACGAATTGGTGACTGGCACTCGTGGTAATAGTGACAAGAGGGAAACCAAGTACAAATTCTCGAGGAATGGTCCATTAGAACTATCGGAGGTTGAGAGACTGATGGCATTGCATGAGCTTTTCCTCAATGCCAATGAGTGGTGTGGCGGAATGGCAGACAGCACAACGGCCGATCTGCTAGCTGTTAATCTAATGAAGTGTCTTTGTCTAATGATAGACCGATTGATACTGGATGGGATTATTAAAACACATTACCGCAATTATTTAGATGCTTACTCATTTGAGATAGATGTCTTAATAATTCCGTGGATCGGCAGGTTAAAAGAAGCCAGGGATCTTTATTACAAAGTGAAACTGATGTCGTTCCGCAGAATAGACGATGAAAAACAGACCATCGAAACACTGCAGGACAAAAGAGACATTGCTTCAATCCTTGAAAGACTTGAAAATGTGGGCTATCTGGAATATTATGCGGAACTAACTGAACCCGCAGTCGAAAGCGCAATTCGTGAGTTCGGAGAACGTCTATTTTGTCACATCTGCAATGACTACGGAATAACGATTCCTGAGCTGATTGAAATTGAAAATTTGGGGCCGGCTGAAGAAACGTATTCGTTGTTCATCACAAAGTTCAATGTCTTCACAAGAAATGAAAATTTCGTGAAGCATATATTTGCATTGTTCAGGAAAGTCTCGATAGGAATTGAGTCCATTGACTCTAGGCGATCTTCAGTTCACTCGGAGGGTACTGTGGCCACGCCGGAAGGCTTGATTTCTACAGTAGCAGCCGAGTCAGAATTCAATGATGCCTTTCTCAATGGTGAGGGCCAGTTTCACGATGAGAAAAAGCGCAAAGAAAGCGAAAAGAAAAAAAAAGAAAAAAAAAGAAGCGAGGAAAGAGGAAGTGAGTATCAATTGGAGACTCTACGAAGGTTATAGAGTATGTAAGAACAAATCAATGGCATGAAGTACGTTCATGAGTTAAAATGTCCTGATAAGATCGCATTGTGCAGGCCGCCAAAAGACTCAATTACTCAGCACATTCTCATAAAATGAACCAGAATCACCCTAGATGCTTTCTAACTTTGCACGTTCATTCCCTAAAAGCATAAGCAGAATGTCCCAAAGAAATTTGATTGTGCCTGTATGTGATTATAATTCTGATTGTATTGGCCAATAATTCTACAACGATCAGCACGTCGTTCGTGCCCTTTAAACTAGATTGGTCGATTACGTTGCCAAGTACTAACATTCAGGTCAAAACTGCTAACGCCCCCCCTCCTGCTGCTTCTTATAGTCAGGCTATTAAAGTGAATGGTACGTGGTAATTGAATTTGTTCAATTTGAATTTCTTTTGTCCTCTTACTAACGGTAGGTTTCATATACGTCTCGGGCCAGATTCCTTACACTGCAGAGAACAAGCCATTACCTGGAAACCCCACAATTGCAGACCAGGCCGAGCAAGTGATTAAGAATGTGTCGAATATTTTGGAAGCTTCAAACTCGTCGTTAAACCATATTGTAAAGGCTAACATCTTCTTGACCGATATGGACACTCAATTCGCAGAGTTCAACGGAGTTTACGGTAAGTACTTCAATGAACACAAGCCCGCAAGATCATGTGTTGCAGTGAAGCAATTGCCCTTAGGAGTTGCGTTGGAGATGGAGGTTGTGGCCGTCGACAAGGACGCCAACAAATTGTAAGGTGCCTAGATACTTATACAACTTACTTTAACATAGTTTGCTATATAATTGTGTACGTAGAGAGTTTCTAAGTAACATGCTGATTCACATAGAATGGTTCAAGAACACACTGATTTTACGTCTACTCCACAGAGACGAGGGCTTCGGCACATGTACTATGCAACGTAGGGCCGAAGCCCTAACAACCAACAAGTCACGTGACACGCGCACTTGGAGGGTGCCCGAATGCAGGCTCTCATCCTTGCACCTCACCGAAAATTTCTCAGCTGAAATCCTCACCTTTCAATAGTTTTCTACCCACCTGAATCCTTTGCAAAATGGCTGGACGTGTTACTTACAGAAGACAAACTCCATGTATGTACTCATTATCTGCGTTTGAAATAGGGCGTCTGTTCACATGTGCTTTTCCCTTTCAAAAAGACTTGTAGCCAAGTCCGGTCAGCCACTCCAAAATTTTCGTCAACGATGAAACGGCAACTCCAGGGGAAACTCGTCCAATTATTTCTTTCCATCACATAAGCTGGTCGTCGTGAAAAAACAAATCATTCCGGGGCGCTGGCTTGTGAAATAACTAAAATTCAAAACACATTTCCTAGATATCCACACATGACTGAACAGGACGAACAGACTTCTCAATCAATGTAATTCATCGATGATACTAACATATAGACAACACCAGATCCAATAAGATCAAGGTCGTCAAGACCCCAGGTGGCAAGTTGGTTGCTCACCACGTCAAGAAGCAGGCCACTCAAGTTAAGTGTGGCGACTGCGGTATTGCTCTTCCAGGTGTTTCTTCATTGAGACCAAGACAATACGCTCAAGTCTCCAAGACTCACAAAACGGTCCAAAGAGCCTACGGTGGTTCTAGATGCGCCAACTGTGTTAAAGAGAGAATTGTTAGAGCATTCTTGATCGAAGAGCAAAAGATTGTTAAGAGAGTGTTGAAGGAGCAACAAGAGAAGGAGAAGAAGGCTAGCAGACACTAAGCCTGCTCTGTTACTCTAGTATAATTGTTATAATGCACATCTGATACATAAAATGGCCTCGTTTTGATTTTTGTAGAATTGAGGGGTCGATGCCTACCCTAGAGATTGTTGAATGGGGTGTCAATTCTAGGTACTAGTCTTCGTCCTGCGGTACCAGTTGTCTGGCGCAGTTTTGGAGAGCGCTCACTAGCAAAATGGTATATGCCTTTCTTTGTTTATATGTAGTGTGTATTTTCCTCGAAGCTATTCGAACATGCTTCTTGTTTCTATTTATCACTATTGTTCAAAACGTGGAGTTTCCTTTTCATTCCCCTGATCAATTTCAAATCTAGAGATGTTCTTAGTGGTGTATTCGATTTTCCAACGCATTTGGTGTTGCCAAATGGGGAGGCCGTGCTGCTTAGCGCATAGGTGAGAACATTCGCGAGAATGAACATAGAAACTTCTAGTATTGGCATATGCTGAGCAAAAGGACCGAAGAATATTGTATAGGAGAATTAACCACTAAAAAACTGCGCTTCGTTAGTGCCCGAAAATACATACTGGGCTACACTTTCTTTTTCTTTTTCTATGATATTGACAGCTGGTCATTCAGGCCATGAATTGATGCGTAGAACGTAAACAACCGAGGAACTACGAGCTAGTCGAAATTAAGCTGCGCAGAACCACGTATTTCAATGTAGCAGAACAGTTTTGAACATCAAAGGCGATAGAGTGTTCAGCCCTGAATCGGGGTTGACATACATTTATGATTAAGCTTCGTGGCAACGAGTGTTTTTCCGTGGTGCCGTGCGGAATATGCAATATGGTCCCCATACTCTGCGCGCCTTATCAGGAGCCGCAACCTAATCATCTCTATTTAAACTGGGAATTTCTTTTTTCGTGTATTTACAATATTCGAAACACCCTTGATTTGGTGCTGAGGCCCCAGCTTTTGATTAAGTTCGAACACTGCTTAATATTGTCTAAGATGGAACGTAGTCTGTTGGTGCAGTCTCTCAAATGGGTATATCTACCTCCCCAGTCAGAAGAAAAACCCCAGGAGGTGCCCAATTACCATCCCTGTTTGATAGTCCAAGACTCACAAACTGACTTGACTAAAATAAAGCCATGTGGATGTGCCGACTCTTACTGCGTTAAAAATGCTCCTCTATGGATTCCACGAGCAAAACGTTAGCGTTCGGATCCCTATGGACCAACAATGCGTCTCAGCTTGCAAGGTGTTAGAGCATACTTGTTGGTGAGAGCATACTTGTTGGTGAGAGCATACTTGTTGATTAGAGCATACTTGTTGATTTGATCTATCCAATTATTTATTTATTAAAGCATTACTTGTGTACGTGTTAGTTTAATATAATCTTGGTGCCAGTTTATTCTTCGAATGATAGATACGACGATCATCTTAGAGGTAATCTTCGTATGAATCGCTTTTGCGCTTGTTTGCAAAAAAAGAAAACAAAAACTAAAACTCCAATTTCACTTCTTTAGTTATTATTTGCAAGGTTTGGCATGCTCGTGACTGAATAATTGCAGGTGGCTTGAGCCGACTAGAATTCAAGGACACACCTCTTGTTCGTCCCAATGGTTCGAATTGTCCCTGCGATATATGTAACGTCTTCCCTTTTCCATGTCATAGTAATCCACATAATCAATAAACATCGCCACCAAAGCAAAGTTTTTCAAACCGCTTATCTCTTTCTTCCCATCAACGCCCCTGGTGATTTTGTCAATAGTGTTTTGATTTGCATCACTTAAACTATCTCCAGGGTCTGGTCCCCGGAACCCCAGTCTGATGGACTTCGAGAGCGAGCTCCACACCCTTGTAATTTCATTATCCCATTCTTCGCTGGTAGGCGCTGTGAATTCCACTGATGCAATTTCGTGTAAATTGGCAAACGATGCAGATGTCGAGTTATCCTCACTTTTAATTTGCTGGACTTGGCGAGGCGAAATTATAGGGTAAGGTAGAGGAGTACCTTGAACAGTTTGCAGACAGGAGCCATCGGCGGGATCATATGATGGATTCCTCCGTTCCATTTGGGCCTTGACAGAAAATTCAAGCTCATTTCGTTCCTCTTCAGAGTCATCTTCATCGCTTGAATTCACCCTCGAGTTGATATTACTTGCAATTACATGTTTGGGTTGAACTGTGGTCAAATCGAATACTGGCGTGTGGACATCATCAACAAGACGAGCCCTTCCACGGAATCGAAACTGTTTCTTGGTTTTTTCAAAGTAAAACACTGCTTCAAAGCGGTCGTTGTGCAAGAGTTCCTGGTACTTCTCAGTTCTTTTATCAGTGCAAAATGTTAAGACATTATTAGTCTTATCGCCAAAAAGAAAGCCACGATACACCAAAGTCCTGTTATGGGGGAATCCTTCTTGATTGACTGTGGCGAGTTGGAAAGTTATGAAGGGAGGCCTGTTATCTTTCGCTGCCTTCTCAGCCTCCATGGCTGAGACGAAAGTGGGTGCCCATGACGCCATGAACTGGAGTTGAATCATGGTATACAGCACACAAGATGGGTTCGGTTTGATGTCGCTTCTAGACCTCAATCTCAATTCTATGGGTTACTTAGTCAAAAAGGCTTTTCCGTTAAATTTGAAGACGTCCGCTAAGAATGTGCACGAAGAGCGCATACGTAATGCTGGACAAAATCGCCACCACAAACAAAAAGGGGTAAGCGTGAAAACAGTACGGGCCCGCAAAGCTTAAAGTCTCAGCAGTTCCGATATGCCAATATCAGCCGTTGTGTAGTACGAAGGATGTTGAACAGCGAGTCACGCTTCTCTTTGCGCAAGAAATTTGAGCAGACCTCGAGAAACAGTAGACCGAAGAAAACGGAAGAAAATCCAGCTGAGCATTGGCGCAGAACAAGAGGCGAAAAAAAATTTTGGAAAAGGGAAAAAGTAAAAAACAAAACCTAGGAAATAGAAGAGATAAACTAGATGTAGTGAAGCTTACTCGTACTAGATAGTTGTATTTGTGATGTCAATCATGATTTATCATACATTGTTAGCGAAACCAATTATGAACCGAGCTGAGGTAGGCCATCGTGTTCCATATGCGCAGAGGCCTTTTGCGGAAATATTTCCACAAAAGAAATCCTATTGTTTCTCGGAAGCTTGAAAATGCAAACACGGGAGCAAACACGGGAAATCATCAAGAAGCAAAGTCACTTTTTTCAGGAAACAAATAGTGCAAATGCAAAATAGGCTAATATGCGATTGCCCAAGTCGAGTGCGAGCGATGCCTGCGCATGCCTACAAACAACGTGGGGCCCGCTTATTGCACTCGCTCAAAAACTACTACGTAGAAAGACAAAACTTCTATCAAATTTAAAGTTTCTATCAAATTAGGCATGTGCGCTTCTATTTCACAGTATCAGAAATTGAATTACAATAGTGTTCAAGTGGCAGACACGTGAGCAGCATCTCCCTTATTCCTTTTTGAGACTGTCGGTCCTAGGGGAAAGCTGTTGTTTGATTCCCTCGTAAACGACAGCGTCATGAGAAACATCCTCATCGTCATGAGAAATGTACTCTTCGATATTTGGTTTTGGTCCAACATACCACTTGTGCGCATCAATGAAGAACCAGATCAGTACCAACAACATTGGGCCAAAGTAGACGAGCACAGTCCAGTTCATCATGTCTGGAGTCAAATCCTTACCCTTAACTGTAGGGAAACACAAGAATGGAACCATGGTCACCACGAATGCGACAGAACAAAATCCCATAGGACGCGAAAGTTTGCCTAAATGCCATGGGCCGGGAATGAATGTCTTGTGAGCGTAGGTGATCTTCAAAAAGGTGGGCATTGTGAAAGAAATGAAAGATGCAATACCTCCCACAGAGAAAATGGCACCGATAGCAGTGTCTCCTGCAAACATCAAAAGAAGAAGACATTGGCCAAGGAGGACATTGATCCAAACAGCGTAAATAGGCGTCTTGGTAAGCGGACTGACCTGCTTCCAGATTTTAGAGAAAGGGAAAAGACTGTCTCTAGCGTAGGAGAAAGTCACTCTTGAAGCCGCAAGAGTACATGAACATCCCATGAACCAAGAGGAGATAATTGTAAGCGCAGTGCATGCGACCACTTTACTATGGCCCATAATCTGAGTCAAATAAGTGACGAACGGTTGACCCAAATCAAGAGGGTCGTCAGAAATATATTCCAAGGACACAAAGGTGTAAGCAATAGCGATCACGAACAAAAAGCCAATAGTACCACCCAAGGTAGATGTGAGACAGATAGCTCTAGGGGCAGCTACAGCAGCGTTCGAACATTCCTCCGACAAATGAAAGGGCGAATCGTAACCGGACATAGCCCAGATCACACCAAGGAACGATATCAACATGGCACATCCTGTAGGGAACTCTGTTTGGTTATCAAGACCCCAAGCTTTCGAGTTCGAGTTGAATTTAGAGATGTCTCCACCATTGATGCTTACTCTGTCATTGCAAGCAAAAATCATGACGAAGACAATAATCAAAAAGACCATGTTGATCACAGTTCCAAGGTTGTTGAAACCTGCCAAATACTTAGTAGGCAAGGAAGCAATAACTGCGTGGGTGATATTAATTGCGGTGGTCAAGCCGTATACTTGACCTGTTGTTGCCACATAGCCACTACTGTAAGAGGCCAATGCAAACATCAAGGATGCCCCCGAGTAGTTGACCGATGGAGCACCAGTAATTTGACAAAACCAGTTGGAAAAAGCGGTGAACCACGTCAAGAAAGGAGCATACTTTTTAGGAGCCAACTGCGACACGGCGTATGGGGTACCAGCAGAAGTGGGGAAAGCCGAGGCCACTTCTGCCATCGAGTAAGCAACACAAATGACGCCAGCAAGACCAATCAACCACGCAATGGGCGAGGCACCCACAACCAACTGCTGATAGTCGAAAGTGGCAGCAATAGAAGGAAGCAACCCAAGAACGGAGAAGGAGACTGCAAAGATAGAAAACGCCCCAAACTCACGGTTAAATTCTTGCTTATAACCCAAGGCCAAAATCTTGGCCTCATCATCGTCAACTTCATGGTCGACATTCAAGACCACCAGCTGATTAGAGATTACCGACTGGATCCTCATGTCGTCCACTCTGATTTGGGACACCACAGGGTGTATTTCCAAATCTTTTGCCGTCATTTCAAGAAAATGATGCCTGCACCACGTATGTTAGAAGTAAGAAGAAGAAGGTGTTCTTTGAACTAAGTAAAGCAGAAGGTGAAGTAAATTGTGCAGCAAAAAGGCACTGTAGGTTTTAAGCGGAAGTGAAAATGTGGGGATTTATATAGTGAGCCCGCTTAGACGGAGAATGAGATTCATCGGGAATTTCTTTTTCGCGATCTCTGCGATAAGGTTCCTGCACCAGAGCTCTACTCGAAATATATGCCGTAATTCCTATATGAATCATGCACACAGTTATCAGATTAGCTCAATTGGGCACCTATATGCTTGTAGTGCGAACTGGCATTTTTCACCCAAGGCGCGATCAAAGATAAGATAGGTCCCCGCCGCTACAAGTTACTTGTTATAACCCAAAAAACGAAACACAAGAAACAATAATTGAGTACGACACAACACAAACATGAACGTTAGAAAAAGCGAAAAGAAAAAAAAAGAAAACAAAAGCGCATCTTAGACACTAGCAAACAAGCTTATTATCCTCACGCCTGTGAATTTTTGGTGACCCCAGACAAACGGCATTTTGGTTTGCTGATTGCTGGACGATAGAGCAGATGAAAGTTCTTTGGTGGCCCGAGAGTGCTGTGGACTGCCGTTGCCGAGCACACTGCGTCCGGTCCGCTAAAATCCTTGCTATTAACCTACTGGCTGTGGTAAGTTCCTGTAGCAACGATAGTTTTATTATAAGCGGATAAGCTAAGCCTGTCTGACGTGATAGCGCTCGTGGTGGGATGAACATGCGAACCACTTTCAGAGTTGTGTGCAAGTCGTGGCAGTCTAAATCTACACCACGCTTAGATATCTCATCGAACTACTCAATCGGTCTCCAGAAGCTTGAGAGCACGCAGGTGCGCATGTGCCGCAGGAACAATCGGCAAACGACTTAGATTAAGACTGTTCGTACCGCCTGATCTAGAGCTACGACGTTTTGCCGCTTCGACTTTCTTCATTTCTTTCGTTTCCTTCGTTTCGTTTCTTTTCCTTTTTTTCTTTCCTTTCTTTCTTTTGTAGAAATGTGTCATATTGTTGGCGCAGCCAAGCCATAAGCCTTCGTTGCCAACACGGCGAATAGCGCGGTAGCCCAAGTATGGCCCACTTTCAGTGCGCTTTCTTCGCCTCGACCTTGTTGTAGTGCGCGTCGACTCTCACCGTAGAACGAAAGCCCTAATTATGCATTGGGGCCCCCTTCTTCCTAAGAGCAAAAAGTTCTCCGTTCTCCATCTTCGAACAAATGCTTTTCAGTGCAAGCCATTGGTGATCTCGGCGATAAAACCTCTCACCTTGAAGGTCAAGCACTTGCTACTTTTGGTGGATAGTGAGATCGATTGCATAGCACTCGCAGTGGAAATATATGTCTATCTTACCTTCAACAACAACCTGCTAGAAAAACATTTATTTGTGCTGAAAGTCGATACTACCGGACTAGCTTCAACGCATGTTCCTGCCGCCGGAGTTGTAAAGGAGCTTCTTCAATATTTGATCAATATTGATCCTACAGTATACCTCGATGGGGCCAAATATAAGAGTGATGCCAAACAGACAGAGGCCCTAGTTGACGAATCCGGGAATCCAAGTGAGTTTAAACTTGTAAACGAATTGCTTATTCTTAGCCGGAAATTGATGGATGATCCTTCATTTTACCTGTCTATTCTGTATTACGATAAATCGGGTCGAAAACCCGACACACTTAAGCCAGAAATTGTTGTGCCCAAAAATATAAGCACAAAAATATCCCTCTTCACTAGGTCTGCCAATGCATATTTGTTTCCAAACTCAGAAAGAAATAAGGGCAAACATGTGGCAGACGGGACGCAGCTTTTCAAATGGTGGATTTCCGTTTTGGATGATGCCCTTGATGACACGTGGATTTGTAAAGCTGATATACCTGGGTCTGAAGATAATTCGGTGCAAAAATTCATCCCAGCGAAACCTAATTGGTCCAAAGGCAATATATATATTCCGAGCAACTCCAGAGATCTAGCCATTCACACAATACCTCTATTTCCTGATGATCCCAAAGGCAGGTTTTTGGAACACTTGATTGTGGAAGGCCGGTATAAAAACACGAATTCGCTTGAATTCTGGAATGAACTTGCCTTCAGGCAGGAGTTCAGATTGGGCAATGTCGTTGGGATAATCGGATGTGGCAAACAGGCTATGTCACTGTTGGGCTTGGAAGAAGATCCACAAATTCTGATAGTAACTCTAAAGCAATACAAAAAAATACGCGACCTCATTAAGAGTACTGATTACAGCAAGATGGACGATGTTAGACAGTTGTGGAACTCTGAGCTTAAGGAGCTTTGTATCCGAATCAATCTTGAGTTCAAACATCTGCAAGTGGTTGGCTCAAAAGAGCCTCGTCAAAAGGTGGGACTGCCTAGTCATAAAGGAGAAAACACTGTGGTTACAGGACCACAAACGAATGTCTTGAACGTGAAGCGAAAAGTTTCAATGGTAAACAACCTCACCGGACTAGTGAAGAAGAATAAAAAAGCATGATTATTAAAGAGCTAAACTTAAACCAACTTTAAAAAGGCACCATTGTTTTGATTACAGTTCTCTTGTATGAGCTACGATGGATTTGATCTGTTTTTTATTATACTTCATTTTTAATTTTGATCATGCGAAAAGGTACTATAGTCAAGGTCCCACGGACATGGCCAATTACTGGCGTGATTCCGTATTCTCCTTTTCACAATTTACATCTGTCATTACCTATGAGGTGCTACCAACATAAATGAATAGGAATACTGAATATCGAAATAGGTTCAATATGTTGTTTCGCAAATTAATCAAATGGGTATCAAAGATATTTTGACAATACTAAAGGAACCAAATGAGACTACGTTTAATGGCACGACGCATTTTCTTGAAATTTTTTTCTCTCTTTGGTTTTCAGTTCTATTGCAGAGTCAATACCCTACTTTTAACAGGAAAAAAGTAAAAAAAGTAGAAGTGATTTCGCCCAGGATCGAACTGGGGACGTTCTGCGTGTTAAGCAGATGCCATGACCTACTAGACCACGAAATCATTTCTTGAAAAAAAACCGAGTAGAGCCTCTCCTAATCAAGTGAATGTTAGAAGCGGGTAAAAACCTCCAATAAATGGGTATACAGTAAAGAAGTTTTCGTTTAGTGAAACTTTGGAAAATTGCCTCGCCGTCTTTGTGGAGAACACACTTGATACAATTATCTTAGACGATATGGTATATACAGGATGGGTGTCTCAAATTTGGACCCTGACCAAAACGGTCTACTAGACCATGAGGTCAATTTCTTCACTCAATTATCGGTGCGTTTGTTCCCAAGTCCTCTAGTTCTTGGTCAAAACTTCAATAGTATTTGTATGTGTATGCCGTGCTCTTGCGGTATTGGTACAGGTTGTTTCTTGTAATCGCAAACAGAGGCTGATTTGCCAATGGAGGACTATAGAGCGTTCATCTACATCATATCGTGCAGCCACAGCCGAATGGAAGGCAGAAAAAGAGATGCAGCTTGAATATCATTATTAGTACGAAATGTAAACAATGAATAAACAAGATATAATGGAACGGATTCGGAGTACGTTCGGGCCGGAAACGGTTTGGACACGACCTTGGTACCAAACTGTTTTAAGATCCACGCGTACCAATAACTTCAAGCTCTGTAGCAGAAACAGCCTGAATCTGAAATAATCACTTGTTTTCCAGCCGGCGCTATGCCAAAGGTGATTATTATTGGAGGCTCCTTTGCGGGCCACTATGCTCTCATGACCGTATATCAGGTCTCTCGTGCAGATGACCTTCAAGTAACGTTGGTAACGCCCAATTCTCATGCGTATTTTAACCCCGCTGCCCCGAGGTTATTAGTTGAGCCCCAAAACTTGGAGGCGGCACTAGTTCCTCTTGAACAGCTGGTGAAGGAGCTCTCAAACGGTAAGGCAAATTATTTGCGTGGTACGGTAACAAACGTTGACTTCGCCAGCAAAACCGTGGATGTGGCTGGAGTCGATGAAGACCAAAGTCAATTGTCCTATGACGTGTTGATAATTGCCAGTGGAACCCAATCGAAATGGGATGGTTTCAAGATCAACACCAATCATGAAAGCGTGCAGGATTCTATCCTTGCCGTAGCCAAAGATCTCGAAAGTGCCAAGCATGTTGCAGTCATTGGCGGAGGGCCCACTGGAGTTGAAACTGCAGGGGAGATCGCCAATGAGTACAGGTCTGCTAAAGTCACATTGATCTCAGGCACAGCACCATTAGTGTTTATTTCTGAAAAGTTAAGCGAGGCGGCCGTCGCAAGGCTCGAGGGTCTCAACGTTGAAATTGTCAAGTCAACTGCTACGTCAGTGGCCCAGAAAGGCGTCGAGGGTGCTACCACATCGTCTGTTCAACTAGCTACAGGAGAAAAGCGGGAATACGACATTGTATTAGAGAGCTACATCGCAGGGCCTTACTCGTCGTTTCTCCCAGATTCAGTCAAGGATGCGAGCGGTTATGTGGAGACCGATGGCAATTTGGTTGTGAGGGGCCAGCAAAACGTTTTGGCTCTAGGCGACATTGTAGCCGCGGGCTCGAAATCCATCGTGGACATCAAGATGCGGCAAAAGTCTGTGCTTGCGAAAACATTGAAGCGCGCACTTGCAAGCCCTGAACTGGGGCTGCCTGTGGAGCTGGACTCCTCCACGTACGCACCTGTTGAACAGACGCTTTTGATCCCGATTTCAAGAAATGGTGGTGTGGGTTTGTTGTTCGGCTACCAGGTGCCCAGTTTTTTTGTAAAGTGGATCAAAGCAAAGACGTTTATGCTTGAGCAATGTCGCAAACTGTTCGTGTAGGCTGCTGTGTGCCTGCGTGGAAGCTCAGGTCCATGGTTGCGCCTGCCTCTTTTGCAATTGACTGGAACAAGAATCAACTTAGACCTCGGATGAAAATACATTCAACTATTATGAATTGAAATCAATACTGGTTTGCATCGATATTTCTGATCAACAGAGGAATTACGGTATACCCTTCGGATATTTTTGACCTTTCGTACAGAAGACTAAATGCACCTGTCTTGTGTATAGAGCAAACTTACATCATAGCAATGACCTATATTGCTCCAGTGGCCTTTGCTAATAAATTAACGTTGATTCGCAGCACGGTTGAAATTTCTTTTACTTCTTCATCACAAATCATAATGTTCCGTCAATTCTCAACAAAAGCTATTCTTCCAGTTTCCTCTAGAGTTGCTCCTAATGTAAGGTGCCTCTCTTACTCGCGTGCTAATCAGGGCATTGTGGACAGTGCCAAGGACATTTTGGACAAGGCTAACAAAAAGACTGGAGAAGTTCTTGCAAATACCATTGAAACCACTGAAAAAAAAACTCCCTCTGCTGAACAAGTCAAGGATGCAACCACCAATGCAGCTTCTGCCGCAAATCAAAAGGCTGGCGAAGTTTTGGTTGATGGAATCGAGAAGGCAGAGAACGCTTCCGAAAAGGTAAAGGGTACTGCTGAAGACTTGAAAGGCCACGCAGAGGCTAAACATAAGGTCCTCAAGAACACTCACGGCTACAAGGACTTGCAGGACAAGGGTTCCAAGGTTGAAAGTGAGCAAAACCGTCCAGACGATGCTGTTTGAGCGAAAAGGATAAAAAGAAATACCTATAGTTTAATGCAATTCTTTTATTGAAATCATTATCTTATAAAAATAGTTCACAATTATCTTGCTATCATATGCTGTCAACATTTTGTTAATTCTTTTGAAATTCCTCCACCAATTTTGAAGGTTGCGGAGAAACCGATGGTTGTATATCCTCTACTCGCTTTGTAGGCTTTCTTTCGATGATACTCAAAAAGTTCAGAGGCACGTAACCTACCTTACCAGATCGAGACCGAACCTTCCACCACTTGCTTTCGTTGCCAAGGGGATCTAGTTTCGATAATATAGCAACTAGCTCCTTTGGTTTCAACTCAATTTCTATGTTAGGATTTTCTGGATTGAATTCGTATAACGCCTTGGCGAACTCCAACATATCTGGGTCAATAGGTCCACGAGTGCCAGCAGCCATGCCCTGTTGATCTTGAAGTCTCCTCTGTTGTTGCTGTTGCTGTTGTTCATTAAGTTTTTGGATTCCTTTGCTCAACAAATATGGGAAGCCGATAGAAGCGGCCAAAAACAACAAAAGAGGCTTGAAAGAGATCCTTGCGGGGTTTTTTGCACCGCTTTGTTGACGTCTCAAGTTTTCTTCCAACTTTTTTTGCTTATTTTCAAACTTTCCAAATTCCTTGACGTTAATCCCATGATTATATGTCTTTCCAGTAAGTTTGTAGAATAATTTTTTCGCTAGATTGATCACAGCAAAAATCCCGAGGAGAGACCCTAGTGTATTCTTCAAATTCCCGAACTGTTCCGCCAAAGATACCATCGTAAAAAATGACGAATGCGTAGCCATGTATGTAGCCTCTAACATCTGAGCAAAGCCCCCGACTGCACCGATTATGGATTCAATAAGCTGAAATGTTGCCTGGGTACCCTCGGCTAATCCGCCAGGACCATTCATTCCAGGCTGCCCATACATACCACTGCCAAACCCTGATCCATACATGGAACCATATCCTCCATACATCCCTGAGCCGTAGCCACCATATCCTCCGTACATTCCAGATCCATAACTGTTCCCGTACATAGAAGATCCGTAACCTCCGCCGTACATAGATGACCCGTAACCTCCACCAAAGCGTGAGCCGCTGTAACCACTACCATAACCACTTCCATAGCTATTTCCATATGTGGATGACAAACCATTTCCACTCATTCCAAGGCCTGTATCGGCATCGCTGAAGGCAGTGGGTCGTTCAGGCACCGCTGTTGCCATAGACTGCGACTGCGTCTGCGTTCCTAGCAGCGTAGCCGAATCAGTAGCAGCCGTTGAAGCCGAAGATGCGCCACTGGAGACTTCCCAAGGTTTCGTTCTTGGTGCAGACATCGCGTAGTGAATTGAAGCCGGCAAAACAATAACTTGAGGAGAATTTTTCTCAGTAACAAGGTCAGTGGTGATAACCGCAAACCTGCATGAAGATGTGGGGCATGAGGTTCATCTGGTCACGTGATAATGTTTATCGGCAAGATGTTGCGACAGGCCTCGGTAGTCTTTCGGTTGTGGATCAAGGGCCTGAATGATAACGTGTACTTTTCTACGCCCCTACAGATGGCTCCGGGTCTTCTGTTTTCGGTATCAGCATCGTCATACTTTGAATCTCTTGACTATTTTTCTCTGTAAGATGTGGTGCTTTCCGTACTGTTCGTTGCTTTGGGCCTTCTCCGCTCTTCCAAAAATACGCGGCTGTATCTTGTGCGACTTTATGGGAGCGGTTCCAGTGAGCTGCTCAATCGGTTCAAATGTATGTACACGTCTGTTCCGTAACCTTCCATGGAAATGAGCTTTAAGTCACCACCAAAGTACTGAGCATAGAGTCTGGATATAGGCAAGCCGTACCCAAACCCAGCCATGGGCGCTTTAAACGTAGTTTGGTTACTTTCGGAATCCAAAATTGGGGTCTTATCCACAGTAGTATACAAGTAGGTCCAAATCAATGGGATTTCGCTTCTAGCAATGCCACCTCCTTCATCAGAAATCTTGATAGTAATATCTTCGTATCCTTCTGATATGATCATTTTGATAGGAGGGAATTTCAAATCATTAAGGTCGATGTCATCAGGCTTCAAATTGGGGTTCTTATCCATCAAATCCTTTTTGAGTAAAGGTATGTGGAATTCAATTGTTGCTCTCAAGGAGTTTTTTAACACTTCGAAAAACATATGTATCAAGTGTCCCGGAACATACATGAAATTAACATGCTCTTGTGGAGAAATTAGCTGGATTTCAGGAGCCTCAAAAAGACCGTAGTACTCTTCACAGATGTACTTAGCTGTTTCAATTGCATCCTCTGCAATCTCTTTGACATTACAGTCGGTACAGATAACTCCCACGTAATTGGATTTGCCATTCTTATTTTGACCCTGTTGACCATTTGAACCGTTAAGAAACTTATTGATTCGCTGTCTAGTCGGCAGTGCCTGTGACATATTAAGCGCAATGTGCTGTCCAATAAGCATTCGGATCCCAATCCTCAGCATGTAGAATCGGTCCAAAAATGTTTGAATTGCGGAATTCACTTGCACTAACTGATGCTCTGTTTTCCACTCTTGTACACCCTGAGCCATTGTTGCCACAGTAGCATCGTGCCTTTTCTTGATTTTATTTAGAGCCTCGCATACAAGCTTGTTATAGTCGTAAACCTCCTTCGGCCACACAATATTTGTGGGACAAGGATTGTAGTACATTTTCCCAAAAGTTGGCGCCTCGGTCCGTGCTTTGGTGTTGGAGGCACTCAAGGGTGAGTTGGATATATGTGTTCTCATAACTATACCGTCATCGGAATAAACATTGTGAACCGCAGGGTTTGCCTGCTGCGACTGTGCTAAGTTGGAGGTTTCCGTAACGTCAACATCACTATTGCTATCACTTAATCTGATAGCGTTATTGGATTCGTTTTTGGAGCTGTACAACTGGCTTCGCAACTTTTCATCGATTTTAGGCTTCGGCAAACTTGTGAGTTCCTCAAATGATTGAGCATACCAGTTCTTGACCTTTATCGTTGAAGGCATCTTCAGAAGGCCCAAAGGCGCGTTGTCCAAGTCCCTTACTTTCAAAGCCAAGCGAATTGGTAACTCTTCCACAATAAACTGTGAAGCAAGAAAAATCGATCCGGGAGAAGGCGAGGGCCCAAATTGGACCATTTGCCTTATGCTTATGGATGTTTGAGGATACGAGGCATACTTGTAAATCTGGTCCCTGAGTTGCCGCGTTAATTCCCATCCGGTTCCCATCCTGCGGCCTTATTATAATGTTATTTGTCTCAGTGCCAAAACTTTGAGAGTGTTAATTTGCCTTTTGCTCTCTGTGGTTATATCGGACGACTTTCCTTCGATTGCACCCTAATGCTGCACTGGTATGTGGAGCAAAACAAAAAGAAGCAAGTAGTCGCCCTGGATTCCCGGGTGACGTATAGATAATCAATGTTCCTGTCCGACGGTTGTGTGCGTCTGTTTGGTAGCTCGAAACAATCTTGTGGAGGATTCAAGTCGATAAGGTTCAACGCAGGAGATTGAGAAAAAACTGGGGTCAGCTCTGGGCAAGCGGAGGCACCGAACGATGTCACGTGACAGCATCCGCACAAGCGGAGTTCGCTGAAATGAATGTTAACATTCGCCCCGCGACCTCAGTTGCTCTCGGGTGTGAGGAAAATCAGAGATAGGTCGATTGAAAGTAGGCCGATGATTAGTGAGCGCAGAAGCAACCCATAAGAGAAAGACTTCGGAGTTACACTTTCCAGGTCCGCCGCTCAGCCGGATGAAGATGTGTCACCGAGGATGCAAAGGTGAAATGGACTGATCAGTCGAATTTCGGCCGCGATTGGGTTTTGTCTCTTTTTCACTGAATTTTCTATCTTGTTCTTGAACACTGACGTCCTCCAATTAATTTCTTCTTTACAGGTAATTTTGTTTCCTTTGATTTTTGTTCTCCTCTCTCTTTTCTCCCCCGATGGCTGCTTCCGCATCTCCGGGTCAAGTAGTTCACATGCTGGGAGGGCCCTTGTCTATCTGCAGTAATCTGCTGATGAACCGCCACTCAGGACTGTATAATGACTACATGACTCAAACAACGCTTACTCCGGTCGATCGGAATCCGGGGTAAGGGAACGATGGAAAGATATAAATATGGACGGCCGCATCACGTATGAAGTAGAAATTTCAACAAGCATAACTTTGAAACTCACTTTTCTTTTGCACATTATCGCACAAAACAACTCCAATACTGTTACGCTTTCAATACAAAACATGGTCAGAAAACTCCTCTCACTTGCTTCCATTAATACCGCACTGAGGTGCTGGGTACCAGTGTCAGCACTGCCAGCTTTCAGATTATTTTCTTCCAGACAAAGATGTGTGAACTTTAATGCTATTGAACAGGAAAGTGTCAACTTGATCTCTAACGATGATGTTATGACATTTGATGACACCCAACATCAGACAGAGACCGCTTTCGAGCCCATTGTGCATTCGTCCGAAGAGGTGTTCACTGCGGGTCCAGTGAACAAGGCCTAATCGAATGTAGTAGCATAATCAAAAGTACGCGAGTATATCGGCATGAATAAATGATAAAATGAATAAATGATAAAATGATAATGATAAAATGATAAAATGATAAAATGATAATGATAAAATGATAATGATAAAATGATAATGATAAAATCTAAAAATGATAAATGATAAATGATAAATGATAAATGATAAATGATAAATGATAAATGATAAATGATAAATGATAATGATAAAATGATAATGATAATGATAAAATGATATCTAAGCTAGCAATTGTACGCCATCCACCCAACTGACAGTCCAACTGTGTAGTTAGTGCGATGACACGTGATCCACCAGAGCTATTCAGCTCGGGATCTTGTTGTTCGGTGGGGCTATTAGTAATATCCCACTTATATCGACAATGGGGTCGACTATCAAAATTGCCGTGGGCCAGATGTGCTCATCGTCAAACTTACAACGCAATGCTAGAGTTGTACATAAACTAATTGATGTGGCGCTCGAAATGAAGGCAAGAGTTCTATTTCTTCCCGAGGCAGCCGACTACATATCGAGAGACCCGGCACACTCGATCCAATTGGCTAAGAATTCCAAGTCGGACTTCATCGAGTCCATCCAGCAAAAATTAAGGTCGGTTTATGCCAAGGAACAAGCGTCCGGACATGGCGAACAAGATGAAGGAGGTATCTGTGTTGCTGTTGGGGTTCATGAACCGACATCAGGAGAACTTGCTGATAAAAAAGTATTCAACAGTCAATTGTGGATATCCAACAAGGGTGAAATTGTCCAACGGTACCATAAAATACATTTGTTTGACATCAACATCCCGAATGGCCCCATTATGAAAGAATCGAATTCTGTGGAGCCTGGTAACGTGATAGTCCATCCGTTTGCGGTCTCGGAAAAAACACATCCAGGATTCCAAGTGGGGCTTTCCATTTGTTATGACATTCGTTTCCCATACCTCGCTACTCGAATGCGTGAACTCGGTGCAAATATATTAACTTACCCATCTGCGTTCACTACAAGGACGGGCGAGGCACATTGGATGGAGCTCGGAAGAGCTCGTGCAATCGACTCTCAGTGTTATGTTATTATGGCAGCACAGTGCGGCGAACACGATGTGTACGCAGACTTGATAGAGAATGAGGACGGAGTGACCGGGCTAGAAAAGCGTAAGAAGAGGGTGAGCTACGGCCAGTCGTTGGTGATTGGGCCATGGGGAGAAGTTTTGGGCAAAGCCCGCAAATACTCTGAAGTCGGTGAGGGTGATGTCGATTCAGAAGGCGACTATTATGAGATACTTGGTGCCGAGCTTGCTTTGGATCACGTAGAAAAGGTACGGACAGACTTGCCTGTGTTTTCACATAGAAGACCAGACGTTTTGAAGTAAAACAGGGGCATCGTCGATCTCGCAGTTGCCGGTCAATGGACAGGGTGTACCTCCCTAAGATATTGACTTAGATAAGCTTCGGGTGGCCGGCCATGATAAGCTTCTAATCTAGAATTGTCGCTCATGTGCTACAGGTCTCGTGATGCTGTAGGAGTTGAGATGCGTAGGGCTTGCGTTAAGACTAAAGGACCAGCCTCTAGAATGGGATCAGGCCTCAAAGCAAAGTGTGTTTTCAGAATACTTTCCTATCCTAGCCCATACATTTGGTCCCCGTTTCTTTTGTGGCATTTCCAATCGCAGCTCTTGTTGCTTTAGTGGCCGAATTAGCTGGAGGTGAACAACGTGCAGGTCCGTGCTATCATGAGATTAGGCTGTGGCTCAACGATCTAGGTTAAAAAAAGAAATCAAATTAAAGAACGTGTCAAAGCACTGTGAGTCAGAAGGAGCGCAGCAACCAGTAGTAATGTCACGACAGGGACTCAGGATACAGCTGAGATAACTGACGTCACTACAAATACTCAATTGGTTGAAAAAAAAAATAATAAGAAGCGTGTTGGTACAGAATTGAAGCAAGTTACTGGTCTAAGTACTAGTTACAATGGAATTTGTGTTCCATCTCACGTCGGTAACGCAATGGCTCAGTCGTAGCGTGGGCGCAAATCAGAGTCATCGGCAACAAACAGGTCGCAAAAAAGCCCTCTCCCCTCCCCTCGCCCCCCTTTCCGGGAGAAAAAAAATAAAGAACAAAGTTGCATCTCAAGCCCCTATCGTGAAATTGTTACTTTCACAGCCTGCTCCTCCAAGTGTCAAAAAACCTTACTGCGCAATGAGGGGTCATGGAGGGGTATAGCCAGATGCCTCTGTGCACTTTCTTGTTGAGCGCACCAAAATCTAGGCCGGATTATCTTTGGGATCCAATTTCCTAATGTACAGGTAGTTGCGCCCTGCTATACCCCTCCCATCGTTTAGATTATGCGACCGCGTGGCAAAATAAATACGTTGCCTTTGCATCTTTTAATTTTGTATACCTTTTTTTTCCTTATCTTACACTAACTCACTAGCTTACTTCAACAGTCCAAGCTTTCACTCGAGTATCGGTCTTTGTACGCCCCAAATCCACCTTTCCAGGCTAGTTCCTCAATTTGTTAGCAGGCTCACTTTAGTGATTGTGGTTTTTCCGTGCGATGCTCAGATTTGCTAGATTGATCACTGGCTCTGCCACTCCAACACTCACGCTATTCCACAACTCAAACTCCAAACTTTCCCACCACTTCCTTGAGCGCTTATCGATTCATAAGCCTCGGTTTTTGTTGGATGTAAGAACGAACAAGTTGCCTCTGTACGACACGTACTCGTTTGTTCATCAGGAATGCATGAACGTACATCCTCTCAATAGTCGGAGTTTCGAACGCATTTTTCCTGCCTTGCTTGCCTCCTCGAGCCACCTGTTTTGCAACGCTGAGGTCAAGATGAGGTCCAAGGTGAAGCAATTTGTACCCGATTTGGAGTTGGTGGATGAATTGTCTTATCTGGATAAGATTGCTCTCCACTCTCCTGAGGAACTTTCGCCATTTGTTGTTGACTGGAGCAATAAATTAGTGGCTGTTGACGACGACGGTTTGGATACGATCATGCAAAACTACTATTCTTCGGGTATGCAAAAAAGCAGCAAGATACACTTGCCCGTGGAAAGCGATTCAATTCAACTGAAGGGCGGATCTAACTCGGAATCTTTATTGGCTTCATCCTCACCCGCCACTAAAAAAGAGAAGAACAGTTTTGCAAGTGACAACTATGCTGTTCACCCACATGTAGCTGAGTTTGCTGATCTCTATTAGGCTTTGGGTATTTCAAATCGAAAATTGTTGTATGTTAATTTATAGACTTGTGAATACACACTCGATATTGAATTGATTATTTCCTAAATAGCGCTAGTCAAATACCCATTCTCTTAGTAACATACTCCTGTGCGAGAACTGCAAAAGTCAACCCCAATCCATCATAGACCCAATCCTCAACCCACTCGCGTGGATCGACAGCGTCCTGTCCCACGTCTTCATCTCCGCCAGAAAAAACCCCGTCGACGTCCTCATGCTGACCCGAGAGCCAACGAGCCCATCTTAGAGGAAAAGGCTGAGACTTGCTAACGATGGTGATGTTGTTCGTTATGTCACGCAAGATCATTGTGAAAGCGAAACAGTTCGCGTTGTTGGCCTCGATCAAAGTAGGACCATCCGAAACGGGTGCTGGCTCATTGCTTCCGGGCGAAATAGGCTGAATAGCTATGAAAACGTTTGATTTGTTCACTTCGTGTACACTCTTGTCCTCCAGGGACTGCTGCTGTTCGTCGAGTCGAGTGATCTTAAGGTAATCTTTTATGGAACTGTCCAAGTTAGCAAAACACAATTTTTCCCCATCAATGGCCTTGCCATAGAACATGCTCAAATCCACGTCCCTAGAAGACACGGTGTTTTCATGCTTATGGTTAAAACTGCTGACAGTAGTTTTAATACCTCCCTCAACTTGGCTCATCACTTTGTTGAACTTCAGAGTGCAGAGAGTGTCCAAATAGTTGATGTTGTTCAAGTCGTAGACCAAAAGAATGTTCAAAAGTTCATCTTCTTTGTCAATCAAACCGTCTTTTATCTGTTGGGACATGGTACTCAAAATCGAGTTGAGCTTGTCTGTTATGTGTACGATCTGGTCAGTATTTGGTCCACCACCACCATTCTCACTCAAGAACTTGTGCCTTTGGTGAGATAACTGCTGAGAAGTATTTGATGCAAGCTGAAAAGTTGTCTCGCCCAACTGATGAGCGTTCGAGGAAAGCGATCCCCAGAAAGAAGACACTTTTTGAGAACCCTCAGAGTTCCACCACGATGAGAGTGATGCGATTGGATCTGCATGGGCTGATTCGGATTCCTTTTTTATGACTTCCGGTGTATGTTGGTCTGGACCTTGTTCCGCGGCCAATGAAGAGGTTATGTTTGGTTCTTGAAGGTTTTCTTTGGTTTCGTGTAGAGTGTTATCGCTTTGAATTTCACTTGGCCGCTCTGTCTCGCTGGTGTTCTTCTCTGATGCAACTACTTTTGGAGAAGAGGTATTCGAACCAGGGTCTAGCCTTTTCTTCGGTTCGAACTTACCTCTGGAATTGCCAGTTGGCTTGGACGACTTCTCGTGAGCCGTCAATTCATCCAAAAAGTTCATAAAGTCATCGCTAGATTCTGTCAACTTTTTCTTTCCAACAGGAGTAGTCGATTTGGAGTCAGGAAGTGATTTGATGAAATCCAATACGTCGTCAGTATCTTTTGTGCTCATGGTGAAGGTGCTATGTTCTACACGGTACAGTCACTGAGTCGGAGTTGGGTGAGTGATCTATTGGTGCACAGGTCTCATCCTGCAGCAAAACGGGTACTCTGTTTGCCAGGCAAGGAATACAAGGGTAGCGAAAGGAGCAAAACAGAGCTGAGGTAAAGTTAAACCTAGGTAATTGAAATAAAGAAAACTTCCACCAAATTCAGTTGTACTCAAAGCATGAAACAACCAGTATTGGGCCTCAATCGCCAAGAAGTCCTGGCATTGGATGGGTGTGAAACTAAGCTTCGGGAAGACGTGTGTTGTTCTCCGAAACGCGGCCCCCGCACGAGGCTGAACGAGTAAACTTACGGGTATCCCCGTTCCACATACGAAGCGAAAGATCTTAAACCATTTAACAAGCTTGGTTTCATCTTGAAGTAGCTCTGCATGAAGCGATAATCAACACAGCTTTAGAGGTTCGGTTCATGAAGCTGAAGTCTCACTGCCTCAATGCGCGTATCTCTTTTCCTTTTTAAATGCTATCCAGTAAAACTAAGTGTGATTTATTCAATTCCTAGCGGTTATTGAACTTGGATGCTCGAACTGGTTTCTTTTTAGGTGTGAGAATTTTTGTGTCAAAATTAAAGTATACGGTTTAAGCAGATGTAGAAAGAAAGTCGGCCCTGTGAATCATTTTTTCGCCTCAGTTGAGAAATACGGGGCAAAGTGTAAAACAAAATTCATGCTAAAAAAATACACCAGATAGATTTTTTAGAAAACGAAAAGCACATACCATCAAATATGATACAGCCATGCTCGTGAAGTATATAATCTTTTGGATAGTTTAGGGGCAGCGTTGGTGTGGCATGAACTACTCGTGCAGTCTTGATAAGTACGATAATGATTAAACTCTCCCTGAGATTTATTCAAGGTGCGGCTAGCTCGGACATGCATTGAGAGTTCAAGAAAAAATTCGTTGAGACGAAAAATCTGACCTCTGGAGTTGAGATCTAAAATATAAGTTAAGTCAGAGGAGCTCCACAAAAGAGTCTTTCTATCTGTCCGGCCTGTCATTTAGAATTTACCTGACTTGTGTTCCTTTAATGCCGTGATCATTGAACTTGTCAGAAGACGTTTCGGATATAATGAACTTTTGTTTCTTACAACCGCTGTTGCGATAACAAGCAATTATATGCACAGCGGCTATTATGCATGCATGTAATTGTTCTCTAAATGGTTTCGAATATACACATTTTTCAAACGAACTCCATGCCGAATTGTGGCAATCATTCACTTTCCTCCTACTATAAATCTTAATGGTGTAGCCAAGGGTGCATTCAATCTCGTAATTCAATTCTACGGCTTGCTGGCGTCAAGTTTTTTTTTTCCTCCGTATTTCTTTTTTTTACTGTTCGTTTCGATAATATGCTTCAATCTCCAATCAAACTCCACAAGTCCAAATCCAGCTGGAAAAAAAAGTTACGTTATATCTCTGTCTATCTGTCTAAAAAGGAGAGTCCCGAAAGTACCATTCAACGCACTCCTCACAGCTTTAACTCCCTTTCATTATCAAGCTCTCAAACACTGACCCCGAACACGTATGTGAGCTCTACGACACAGAGTGACTATTTCTTAACACCACTTGAAGTACTTGACGATGATGGTGAGTTCAATGGTCTATTAGAGAATCAAGTGGGCATGGTGTTTGGAGACTTCAGTATTCCTCCCCCTCCTCCAAGAAGAAAATCTAGCCCAACACTCAAGGTATTACCCATATTTCAAGAAATTCCGGGACCTAAAATCAAACCTTTCTTCACGACAGCGTCAAAAAAGGATTACAATCCTACCCAGCAGGTATGCTTTATCTGCCAAGACGTTTTGGGAACCAAGCTTCATTCAGAAAAGTTAATTCCTCTCAACTGCGGAGATTGTGTGCACAGCGCATGTCTTCACACCAAATCAGAGATACTTCTCGAAGAGGCGGTAAACAGCGGAAAATTCTCAGCAAATTATTCTCAAGCTGATGTGGAGGCCGAATTGTTCCCCATATGCCAAGGGCAATGCTGTGAACGAGACGGCCGGCACGCTCAAGTGAGCCTCCTAGAAAGCGATATAGCATCGGAGATGGTAGCTGATGCAATGCTCACTGTAAAGATCGCACACCTCTCTTCACCCACTTTCAAGCAACCAGTAACATTTGGAGAGGAGAACAGAGTTTCTCGCTATTACTTTCGAGATAATGATCTGTTGAAACCAAAATCAAACCTTAGTGAAACGTTAGATACAAAAAATATGCACATTATGCCTCTGCAATCGGTGGCTGAAATACCATCAGATTGCGAGAGGGAAAATACCCAGCATTTCTTGAACAACATGCAAATCAGCCTTGAAGATATGAAAGATATGTTTATAAGGCATATGGTAAGAAAGTACTCTGAAATAAGTTTGGCCACGTTGGTGTCCTTGGGAACATTGAGAATTGTGGACAGATTATACGTTTCTTTCGAAGATGAGCCTTTTGTTCTAAAAATGGTATACCTATTTTCCAACTTCATTTTGGTAGGGATGAGTGACTCACTGCCAACTCTTATTTCGTTAAATGATACCTTTACCATAACTACGCCTGGAACTTCAGTGATACAATTTAGCAGCACAAAAAAAGACTTTCCTACTTTAAGACTTCACTCAGATGTTGGTGCAATAATTGAAAAGTGGGGAATTGCCTTGTCTGACGTCCTGATTTTATTACCATCAGATTTAATAACAAGCTCGATATCTCTCTTGGAACTAGAACAGGGCCCACAAAACCAATACACGGGCACCAACATCTATCCAGAGCTGCAAATTACCGTTGATAAGGACCAACGATACTCGTCTGTTCTGATAATTGAGCCTCGAGAGATTCTTGATATTCAAATATCTAATTTCGAGAAAGCACTAATGGACATTGGAGTTCTTTCTAGCACAAAAGTGAACTTCGATACCAAGCCAATAAGCCCCTTGAACATAACGAAAAACCTCATAGCTGAGGAAACAAAATCTCTTTGCACGAGCGAGCTTACATCTGATCAAGATTCTGATTCCGATCTGGAGTTGATATGCGAAGTAATAAAAAACCAGAAAATTGAAAGGTGAGGTCTAAAGAATTTATATAGTTATTCATTTGCAAAACGGTTTATCTCTTGTAGAACGTTGTATACCCATAGCTCTCTTTCCTGTCGCGATTTGGCCAAAAAAACAAGAATTTTTCCAGTAAGCCCCAGTTTTCGAGCCATGTGAATCAAGCTAGGGTTTTCAGGTCCTCCTTGATTTTTGGAACCTGCCCCATTTCTAAGTGCACGTTTACCTCTAAACCAAATGGAAAAACTTCGCATGGATTCCTCTTCCGACGACTTCCACCCGTCGGGATACAACCGTGGAAGATCACTCTCCCCTGCACAATTGACGTTTTCCTTAGTCACTAAGTCAAGAGAACTGCTGCCTTCAGCATACAAGTAACACTCAGAGAGAGGAATAGACATGTAACGTTCAAACGAAGGGGATTGCTTCCAGACACCGCTTAGCTTGGAGCGCTTAAATAGTGAATATGTTACTATATATCCCGGGCAGAGCACAACATAATATTGGGAGAAACTGGAATGCTTTTTTTGTTTCTGGTACAAGTAACCTGAAAGTAAAACACCTGTTGACATAGCCATGGAGGTGTTGTTGAAGATCATACTGTTAGCAGTGGCATTTTGTGTCTCAAAAGCATTCGGACCAAACTTTAGATTTGAATCTGTATAGTCATCTAAATGATGAAGAGTTTGATTTTCAGCTTTGGCAGTCATCATCGAATTAATAACTTGTGTTCGATAAGTTTTCCAATAGCTCACCAACTCAGACAACCTTTTCACCCATTCGTCCCTCATTGCTTTCAGAGAAGTAAGCACTTTGAGATGACTGCCATAATTGAGCTTGATTTCAAATCCACAATCCATGATCTCCTCGTCATCAATCGTAGTGGGACTTGAATGCCATAAATAAGATTGAAAATACCGATGATGAGCCTGTATCTTTTGCAATGGAATATGCTCTACAGATGATACCAGACAAAGATCAATCATTGCATGTGCGCCGATAATAAGCTGAACTTTTCTAGAAAATTCTTCAACAGCTTCGTTATCGAACTTGGCAAATTCATCTGAATTAAGCCAGGAGATATGTTCATTTTCATCAACATTATACGGATTCTTTAAGTAAATGCTAGGTATTGCTTGGCATTCTTTAAAACGGTCAACGTCATCTTTTAGAAGTTGATTGTGTTCGGATGGTGGAATACCTTTGAAAAAAGGGGAGAAAAACAAAATTCCTTCAGCCGTAAAGAAATATTGAATCTTGTAAAAGGCACGAAGGTGGGAGTATTCTTTTCCTATGGTATTGGTGATTCTAGAAAGGAAGCCTTCAACTGGAAGTGGCCGATAAACCATTGTTCCGTTTCCATCTTTTAAGCTCAAGGGTACACGGCTAACTTGTCTGTACTCCAAGACAGCAACGTCAAGGAGAAGGTGACTTTGAACGAACAAAACTTTGCCATTGGGAGGAATCCACTCAATTCGGTCGTAAAATCGAAAGCAGAACCAGGGATCAGGATTAAGAGACATCCATTCCTTGACAGTTGTATCGCATTGGGCAGCCGCCATTATGCTTGAATCAAGCTTGGCTTTTATAAATGAAATTAAGACGTCATTTTGCACTCTATAACCACATGGAAGTTGGTTCACTCGTAAAGTTTCTAGCCCAACTGATTGAAGTAAATGTGGAGGAATTTGTATGCTGATTTGGGTGTTCGACCCGGCAAGCTTGATCTTCATCAAAGAATAAAAGTAACTTCCCATAATTTCCTTCATTAAATAGAGCCATTTGTAAGCCACAGATACGAATTTAGTATTCATGAGAAAGATTCGAACACCTTCTTCGAGAGTTTGGACAATGCTTATAGTCTTGTCAGAGTGTGAATAAAAGTTTGCACGAAGCCTATCAGTGATGATAAAAGAGTGAGTAGGCTTCCCTTTAAATGATTTGTCCTTGTGTGATGTGCGTCTTTCAACTTCGAAAAGTTGAATTTGCAAAGGATTACGTGAATCAGCAGTCTTCTTCAAAACAACATTGTACTCCCTCCAGTGGTCTTCCACATAAGTATCGAAGTCACTACTTTCAGTGAAGGGCGATAAGTCATTGAACTTGTTTGATCTCTTGACCATTACAAGCATTTTGTCAGCCCTTATTGTATCCCCTGGCCGATGCTTTTTTATCAAATTTTCAACCACTTTTAATTTCAATTTCGAGCCTCCAGTTTGTGCTTTGCCTTTGGATTTAGCGGCAAAGGCACGGAATTTCTTTATTGCACGATTATGCTCTCGTTCCGCAGACACATATTCTCTTTGTAGCAATTCGTTAATGTGATCGTTCTCTGGATCAGGATTGGTAAAATGCACTTTAGGTTTTTTGGCGGCTGTGCGTGTATTGGTGTTTTCTTTCTGGACATAATTCTCGTTGAGCGTTGGTTCCCTTGAGACGAGGGATTCAACCAGACCAAGGTTATCACCTTGCGTAGTAGTATTAACTGGTTCAGATAAATTGACAGCGGAGAGGTCATTTGCATATTCATGTCCATTAAATGAGTTCTCAGGCCGCTCATAAATCCCCGAATTGGTGTGACTCAGCTTTTTCTCTTTGACAAGATTTTCGCCAAGATAGCTTTTCTTATGATTACCACCATTCAAATTCGCATCTCTGATGCCACTATACAACGGTTCTCCATCAAAGGAATCTTCTATAGCTGGAGCGTAAGGATCGAGCACTGGAGGATTATCGCTCATCGAAGACCGTCGACTGAGCGCCAACGGACGTGAATAATCACAATATTCTAGGTCTTTGAGAGAGGGTTTCTTGCCCATGAAGCCATTAAGAAAATCGCTAGTGATTGAATTGCATTCAGATTGTGAATCAGAAAGGGCTTGTTCATGATTTCCCTCTGTCGGACTATACATGGCCATTTGGGTGTTGTCTGAGGATTCATATTCAGAATTTTGCAGAACCATAGCCGTACTGACTTCGTCCAAGGCGTCCCGGGCTGCTGCATTTAAGTCAGCCTGATACGCCATGCGAGAGTTGAGCCGCAAATTATTCTTCGCCCTAGATGCAATTTGTCGGATAGAGTTCCTGACCTGCGAAGTGGACAGGGCCGTTATCGATGATAGAAACAGCCTTCTCAGGAGCGCTGTCCAAGCATCGGGTACCTTTCCAAGAAAGGCAGTAGCGGCCAAATAACTCACATCTCGTACGGGAGCAAACGTGAGTCTGAAGGCAGTAAAGGAATATTTAGGAATGCCAATCTCCTCTTCCGAGACAGATGCATCGCCCTGGCATTGGTTTTGTGCATGGTGAGCTTGGTCTAGACCAGACATCCGGATTGTCGTGGTTTCAACAGCCACAGACCAGTCACTGAGTAGCTGCAATCAGCCTCGAACTTCCCTGCAATTGATTAGTTTGACTCAGCAACTGAGGTTGTCGCGAGGGAGCTTGCTGTTTGCGTCTCCGCAGCTATTAGAACGATGCGACCTGGCATGGGTTTTCTGAAGGTGAGGCGCGATGCTCTCTTATCGATTGAATATCAAGAAATATACTTGCTAAACACAGTTAGACAATAGCAGTCCAACAGATTACTGCTTATAACAGGGAGAAGTAGGAAATTGCAAAAAAAAAAACAAAAAACAAAAAAACAAAAAAACTTACAGATACAAAAAAGGTAATATCGAGGATACTTTCATTCAGTACGAAGCTCTTGTCTACAATGGTACACCGACAAGCAAAGCAGATTGAAGGTAAAAGGGAGAAAAAACCAGCAAGGAAAAAAACAGCTTTGCAGCAGTTTACACGATGTCCTCATCTTGAACGCCAATCGCAATTCCTTCGGGATTCATGTTTTCTGGAGGTGAAATACTGGGCACCGCCTCCAATGCGATGTACACCAAACCCACAATAAAAATAAGGAGACTGGCGAAGACTCTAAACCAGCTTGCGCCATTGACACTGGCACCAATCAATGTGTAAACTAGAGTGTTAGAAAAATTGCTGCTGGACAAATATTTCAAGAAAGACAGTAAACATACAAACACCACGACCGACAAAGGAAAATAGAAATGAACCATAGGCATATGCCTCCGAGGGAACACGGAATTCTGCGCAGTTAGTACTTGCTGAGCGAGTGCAGGGCAATTAGTAATTAGTGTTGTCTCAACGTACCAAGCAATCCAATCACGGCTCCAAAAGCGATGATGTACAATCCGATGATAAACTGATGTTAGAATGAATTGTGTTATACTACGCACATCTTGCCTCAATAGTGCGAACGAAGAGAACAACATACAGATTGACTGCCAGTTAGTAAAAGATAAAAAATGTGGATTTTCAGGGTATATCACTTACATTCCGCTGAAAAGCTGGGAAAGTCCAGACAACACCTATGAGGTTAGTACCTTATGCACATGACATTGTATCACTGGAACTTACCGCGAGAGCTGAAACAGCGAGATTGGTCGCTCTGAAAACACCTGTCAAATCCAGGCTATCAAAGGAATCCATTTTAGATTGAAGTGTTCGAGAGAGATTGTTCGGGAGATGTAGAACATGGAGCACGCACATGCAGGTTGATCCTGGCGCGACTGCTGCGGAAAAGCCTACTTTTTGCGCTTTGATTTGACATTGACATTCAACGCCATAAGGAGCCTTTTCACACCACCGAAGGTTGTTGGCGTTGCTATTCCTCTAACCTCCGTTCGATAAGCTGCACTCAACGAGAGCAATATAGGGTCATCTTTTCTTGGCACACGCCCAAAGAGACAAAACCTTCAAATACGGCGGCCCGAGTTTCGGAGGTACCCGGTGGTGCCGACTATCTCTCGAAGGCTGCACCGAGGATTTGCCAACTACGTAGACTGGTTTTGATCTCTTACGTAAAGCCAACCCCACTGAAACCCTCCGCAAACCTTCAACAAGAAACTACGCGTCATTTGCAACCGCGCCTTATTTAAGTCGGCACGTGACCCAGGCTACTACAGTGTTCCCGTACGCTTCCAGCAGAAGAGCGGTTAGCGTCAACTAGAAGTGCAGCTATGAACGACCAACCTAATTTGATCGATTTGGTCGTACAGCAGAATAGCGCAGATAACAACCTGCGTAAAAGCGCCGAGCTTTTGTTCAACAGGGAGGCAGAGAGGGACCCTTCGAACTTAGCATACGGGTTGATTTTGGCTTGCAGACCCGAGAGTACGCTTCTGATCGATGTTAAACAGTCTTGTTTGCTCCATTTGAAGCGGTTGGTGCCAAAGTTTTGGTCTATGGGGTTTGCCCTGTTTGTGGGTCCGCCTATAAGCCAGCAAGTTAAAGCAATTATCCGTGAAGGTTTAGTTGAGCTCGCGACTACTTCGCCGGTTTCCAAAATCAGATCGGGTGCTGCTTATGTCATCGTGCAAATTGCCGCTTCGGATTATCCGGATGAATGGCCCGATTTGCTTGATATTTTTTACAATCGGGCTGTGGACTTCAAAGATCCAATCGCTGTAATAGGAAGTTTGGCTGTATTGAACGATTTATTCGATGATTTGATAGGGGAGAGTCAATTCTGGGAAGGCGGCGTCGGCAACCAGTTGATTACCTACATAAATCATATTCTCGGCCAGGATTTGTCTTCAGAGATCAAGGTAAGTGTCTTAAAGCTCTACCGCACGGTATTCGACACTATTCTGAGTGCAGAGAGCCTTGAACTGGAGGAAAGAAAAGCATCTGTGACAAGTCATATCAAGTATCTTTCCGAACTCCTCCTTTCGTTGATTAGTGCTCTGATCAATGGATCCAAAGCCAATCAACTAGTCAACTTAATGGAGCTTGAGCTTAGGTCACAAATTTACCAAGTTTTGTCCGGAATTTTCAGTAATTTTACTAAGATTCTCTCGACTGCAATCAGATCTAGCCTAGTTCAATTAATATGCAATGATCTTCAGTATGCCGCAGCTCTTCACAGGAATGTGCTTGTTGAACTCAATGAGTCTGTGCAACTAGAGGAGACATCATCGATCGAGAACTCTCACATCTGCATTTCCAACTATACAACTGACTTGTTGGACGCTCTTAATATTGTACAACATACATCCAGAGTTTCAGGTTCTTTAGATGACAATGAGTTCGTACACTTTGTAAACTCCTTATCAGTTCTCGCTCAATATCCCAGTGAAATGGCTGAAGAATACATTTCCGATTTCAATATATTTGTCACTGATTGTTCTGGATTGTCCTCGCACAAATCTGTCCGCGATTCTTTGTTTGAACTTCTTTCGGACCTTAATGATAAAGATGCAGCTTTGATATTCAATATAGTTCAGCGCAATCAAACAAAATACTCATCAGACTGGGTTGCATGTGAGAGCAGCTTGTTTATTATTGAAAACTTGCTCGCAAATGAAGATGCGTCTTCGGTAGGTTCTGATCTCGCTTTAACGGGTTACTTGTCAGATTTGAACTCGTTCCTTTCTGCTGATTCCAACAATGGCAACCATCCTTTAGTAATTGCAAGAGTGTTTCTCCTTTTGCCCAAATTTATTGAAAAGTTCAGACAGAAAATTTCTGTAAATTCATTTGGTTCTGCAGAATTCAAAAAAATGTTTCAGTGCGTCTCAGAGCATTTTAAATTAGATGAGAGCAATATTATTCTGGCTGGTGCATTGATCAGTGTTTCTTTATGGCAAAACATACCAGGTTTTGATTTGAAAACTATAGGTCCTGAAACTCAGATGCTTGTTTTCCAAGCAGCGATTAATCTCCTTGATGATAGCGAGGATGATACTTTACCAGTTATTCTTGAGGCTGTTTCTGTTGCAGTCAACATAGATCATTCCACTGCGGTGCATCTGGAGATTAAAGACAGTTTGACAACCATTGATTTGATCTTCAAAACATCGTTTAAAGATCCCTCGAATATTCAATTGGGAATTGTTTCTGCAGAATGCTTAGAACTGTTGTTGCATGAAATTGATTTGAAAGACTACATCTTCGTATGTCAAAAGCTGTTGCCCTTTTTTATCAAAATATTCGAGGCTAATTTATCCAAAAGTATTGTTGAATATACCCCAGAGTTGTATATGTCTTTGGATTTACTCGGCTATATTGTGAATGCATCTCCTTTGGTAGATGGAGAAGATAGTATACCTGCTGACCTTTTCGAATGTACTTATCCGCTTGTGAACGGTATTATTCTAAATTCCAATGACAATCAAATTTTACAAAGCGCAGGAGAAGTGTTCAGCAAGATTATTCAGAAGGGATCGAAACTAGTCATCGCATATTCAAATCCAAAGAGTGGAGAGACGGGGATTCAATGCCTACTTGCTATTGCATCTAAATTCTTATCTCCCGAGCTAAGTGATAGCGCTGCTATGAATTGTGGCCTAATTGTGCTCACCTTATTCGAGAAGTTTCAATCATATCTCGATAACAACTTTTTTTTCCAGCTCTTGCAGGCTACTGTGAAAAGATTGGTGATCGCCAAAGAGTTAATCACAATAGAAAACTTAATTATGGTCTTTTGCAAGTTGGTACTCAACTCTTCTGCAGAAATGTTGATTGACGCACTTACAAGTATGGAAATACAGAATGAAAGTGGAGAAATAATTAACGGTCTAAGAGCAGTTTTGCCCATTTGGTTTAGTTCTTTTGAGGTTACGCGAGGGTTTGAAAGAATACAGCAGAATATTCTAGCCTTGGGTAAAGTGTTCTCTCTCGATGATGCCAGAATTGCTTCGATTAACGTTGATGGTGACTTAATTCCTTATGAGGGAGATTTAATTATTACTAGGTCCATGGCAAAAAAAATCCCGCAAAGATACACTCAAGTTTCTGCCCCGTTAAAAATTTTGAAGTTATTAGCTAGTGAATTGGGGTTTCAAAGTCAACAACCAGATCCTGATGACTATGAGCTAGAAACTGCTGAAGGCGGTGAAGGTGAAGAAGGAGAGTGGGAAGACATGGAGGGCATGGGCGTACCGAATTTTGAAAAGCTCAAGTCGTACGTTGAGTCGGACGACGAAGATGACCATCAAACTTCAGACCAGGGCATTCGGGACACTTTGATTGGCTTCTTCAAAGAGTGTGTTACCAGAAATCTAGGAAATTTCAGACTGTACTATGAAATGTTGAATGATGACGAAAAAACTACCATAACAGAAAATATCGTGTTCAACTGAGCTAATCTATACCTTCATCTCAACAGACCTGCAGATAAACAAAACATATTTGATCTCGATGAGATTAATCGGCTTGCTTGTATATTATGAATGAGAGGAGTGTTCAAGAGCCTGATAAAGAGAATGTTGTATCGAACTCAGGTCCTTCCAGTGGACAAAGACTCTGTTACATTTTTAAATAATTATCCTGATGTTTCTGATGAGACTACGAAATCAAATTTGCAACTAGCAGCAAAGGAAGTGAGGAAGCCTGGCAGAGTTGTTGCGTTCCCAACGGAAACAGTGTACGGCTTGGGTGCTTCAGCATTAGATGACAACTCAGTAAAAGCAATTTTTGACGCAAAAAATAGACCCGCCGATAATCCATTGATTGTTCACGTTTGCTCAATAGAACAAGTGGACAGATTAATTCTTACCGAGCTGCATTCAATCCCTCAAATTTATCATAAACTTGTGAAAAAGTTCTGGCCAGGACCACTTACAATTTTGCTACCGTTTGAAAAAGGGTGTCCAATCTCAAAGTTTGTTACTGCTGGTCAAAATACAATAGGTGTACGAATGCCTGCGCATGCTATTGCTCGTAGTCTTATAGCATTGAGCGACACACCATTGGCTGCACCGTCGGCAAATGTTTCAACCAAACCAAGCCCAACTCTAGCGAGCCATGTTAAACATGACCTTGATGGAAAGATTGAATACATTTTGGATGGAGGTGCTTGTTCAGTTGGGGTTGAATCTACAGTTGTTGATGGGTTGTGTGACCCACCTATGCTACTTCGACCTGGAGGCATCAGCGCCGAGGATATCAAGAAATTTGGGGGAGATGGATGGGAAAGTCTTGTTATTGCAAAAAAAATAGCCGACAAACTTGAAGCGGTACGGACACCGGGAATGAAATATAGACACTACTCGCCTTCTGCCAAAGTCGTATTGTTTCTTAATTGCGGCGATGGCAAGGCAGCAGTTTCTGAATACTTGAAAGGTTTCTCAGGCAAACTTGCGTTGTTAAAGTCAAAAAAGTTCGCTCTGGCCGAGCAGATGGGTCTTCACGATGTTTTTGAACGCGATCTAGGTTCTACGGCGGGTGAAATGGCGCATGCGCTTTTTAGAGAGCTCAGAGCGGCCGATGGTGAGGGTGTGGATTTGATCTTGGTGGAAGGAATTGAGGAGTCGGGAGATGGACGTGCAGTGATGAACAGACTCGCTAAGGCGGCCTCTGAAACTATAGATGGCTCACTGGGTATATAGAGTACCATATTGACTCCTTATACATGACTACAGAAGTGACATACTATATAGGAATGTAAGAAAGCAGGAACAAAATTGAAAAAAAAAAGATACTAGCTCGAAAGAAACAAGAACAGTTCAGAGAACAAACGAGGTCTCAATACTACGTATTGCGCACAAGTGCCGGGCTTCATCTGGAAATGCCATTGTTTGCGTTGTCGTGTCTCGCTTGTTGAAGTCGTGCCATGGGCGTAAAGCTCTCACGCCTGCGCAGTGCCTGGTCCGTCGCGATTCCGCTGGGCCCATCAGGCGAGTGAGAGAGGTATCAAGCTCGCGAAAAATTGGCCAGCTTCAACTCTTCCGCTGGAACTAAAACAGATCGTCTTCCGCATCACTCATCTCAAATAAAGACATTCTGACACAAACGGGCTTACGCTCAAGATATCCGGCTCCGTTTCTGTATTACTCTCGCTGAGCCGAGCTACCCTGTGCATCTAGTTACACACAGCAGAGTTGATCTGACCGAGAATGAGTGACAACCCATTTCTTCTTCCCGACAGACTCCCGCAAAACAGCAAGTCCACACCTTCTGCTCACTATGCTCTTCTTTCTGTGTCGGACACCCTCACAGAGCTTCAGACAGATGCCAAGAGTGGCTTGTCCAACAATCAGGACATTCTAAATCGCCGGCTGATACATGGAATCAACGAATTGAGTTCGGATGAAGAGGAATCGTTGTTGAAAAAATTCATCTCCTCGTTTTACTCAGATCCCTTGATTCTCTTATTGATCTGCTCTGCTGTGATTAGTTTTTGGATGGGGAACGTGGATGATGCTGTTTCTATTACAATTGCCATCACTATTGTTGTTACCGTCGGATTCGTACAAGAGTATCGTTCCGAACAGAGTTTACAGGCCTTAAACAAGCTTGTGCCTGCAGTGGCGAAACTCACCAGGAATGGGAATACTTCCAGTGTCTTGGCATCCTCTTTGGTGCCTGGTGATTTGGTCCATTTCTCGCAAGGTGACCGTATCCCGGCCGATGTGCGCTTGATCGATGCTGTCCACCTTTCGATCGATGAGTCCAACTTGACTGGAGAGAACAGACCTGTGCGCAAGAATATAGAGGCAATTCCTGTTACTGCCGAGGACACCGAACTGAAGACCGTACCGGTGACGGAGAGGACCTCGATGGCATTCATGGGCACTTTGGTACGTGATGGACATGGCGCCGGTATTGTTGTAGCTACAGGACCGCAAACCGAATTTGGCGTGGTTTTCGAAATGATGTCAAGTATTGAGAAACCAAAGACCCCACTTCAGCAAGCAATGGATAAATTAGGGAAAGATCTTTCCCTCTTTAGTTTCATCATCATCGGAATCATTTGCTTATTGGGTATTATACAAGGCCGTGCCTGGTTAGACATGTTCCAAATTTCTGTGTCACTAGCTGTGGCGGCTATTCCTGAGGGTTTGCCCATAATTGTCACCGTCACTTTGGCTCTTGGTGTTTTAAGAATGGCCAAAAGAAAGGCGATTGTTCGCAGATTACCAAGTGTGGAGACTCTAGGCAGTGTTAACGTTATTTGTTCAGATAAAACTGGCACCTTGACGCAAAATCACATGACGGTGACCAAGACGTGGGCGTTTGATTTCAGAAGTTCGGGATCTTTCAATAGCCCCTTTTTGTTAGTTGACAAGCTAAGCGACAACACCTTGCATCACTATTTAACTCCCAATATTTCCCAGGTTTTGGAGATTGGCAATATATGCAACAATGCTAAATTTTCTCGCGAAAGTGATAAATATGTTGGGAATGCATCCGATATTGCTGTAATGGAATGCTTGCCTCATTTTGGGCTCGAGGACATTCGTGGTACCAAACAACGGGTCTATGAGTTGCCTTTTTCATCCGAAAGAAAGTATATGGCGGTATGTGTACATGGGGGTGACATCAGCAAATGTGAAACTTACGTCAAAGGCGCTACAGAGGCAATTTTGAAGTTATGTTCAAGCTATTTAGACGAAAAAGGATCAATCCAGCCTTTATCGAAAGAAATTGAAGATTCTATCCATCAAAATTCCGTGAGCCTTGCTTCAGAGGGGTTGAGAGTCTTGGCATTTGCCAAAAACAAAAAGTCCTATTCCAATGATGACGAGGACGAAACTAAAGAACCTTCCGAGTTAACATTTTGTGGCTTGATAGGTATGAAGGACCCACCAAGGCCTAATGTAGCTCATGCTGTTACAGAGTTGATGAAAGGTGGCGTTCATGTGATTATGATTACTGGAGATTCACCATCTACTGCTTCAAACATTGCCAAGCAGATAGGTATGCCCTTCAGGAACCAAGACTCCATTATGACAGGTGATCAGTTGGCTCGTTTGAATGAAGAAAGCTTGAGCAGTGCTATCCACAATATATCCATTTTTGCGAGAACCACTCCAGAGCAGAAAGTCACCATAGTTAAGGCATTACAAAGAAGAGGTGATGTAGTTGCGATGACTGGAGACGGTGTCAATGATGCACCAGCATTGAAGTTGGCTGATATTGGAATTGCGATGGGAAAAAGCGGGACAGATGTTGCCAAAGAAGCTGCAGATATGGTACTTACGGATGATGACTTTTCAACCATTCTCAACGCCATCGAGGAGGGTAAGGGTATTTTTTATAACATCCAAAACTTTGTTACGTTTCAGTTATCAACATCAATTGCTGCATTGAGTTTAATTGCTATGGCAACGTTTTTTGGCCTTCCTAATCCTTTGAATGCAATGCAAATTTTGTGGATCAATATACTTATGGATGGCCCACCTGCGCAGTCTTTGGGCGTGGAACCTGTTGACCACGAAGTGATGAACAAGCCTCCCCGGAGTAGAAAGGACAAGATTTTGACACAAAATGTCGTGAAAAGAGTTCTCCAAAGCGCTTCTATTATCATTCTCGGAACTTTGTACATTTTTATCCGGGAGATGCAAGACAATCAGATTACCGCAAGAGACACTACAATGACGTTCACTTGTTTTGTGTTTTTTGATATGTTTAACGCTTTGTCTTGCCGTCATTATTCAAAGTCAATTTTCGAACTCGGGTTTACAAACAAAATGTTTAATTTTGCCGTTCTCGGTTCGCTTTTAGGACAATTGTGTGCCATATATGTACCATTTTTCCAATCAGTATTCCAAACCGAAGCTCTCCACTTGAAAGACTTAATCAACTTGTTGTTTATTGCCAGTGCGGTCTTCATTGCTGACGAGGTGAGAAAGTATTTGCTCAGGAGAAATACCGTTTACAACGGAATTTACAATTACAACGTCTGAAATTATAGAAAACTAGAGACTAATACATGCTAACGTATGCTTATTAAAGTAATTCATGTGCAAAAAATCACTGGCGACTCACAATGTCCTCGACGGAAACAACCCCAGAGAAAGTTGCATCGTCGATCTTTTGGTAAAGTTTGAGAGCTACTTGTTCCGTGGAGACTGGAGGCCGTACTAAGTTATTCAAAACATTGATTTTGTCTGAAAAGATTAAGCTTTTGACATCATAGCCTAAGCTGAGGAGGTAGCTCAACAACCTTCTGTTATTCAGTGCCGGTTCATTAGCATCATACATGAAGTTTGGTCTCATGAAAATGGTGCGAAGATTCTTTTTGCACGAAAGCTCAAACTCCGCTTCTCTTTTTGTGGTAAGGTACTCTTCCGGAACAATGGGTGGTTTGGTATCTGCCGAGATATATGCAAACACGGGCACGTCTGAGCTAGAGGCATCTGCTCCGTTCTCTTTCAAAAATGCATCGGCTAGCATCACAGCCAGATCACGTTGAATCGCTCCATACGTATTTTGCAGATTCCTTGCCATTGGATTTGAACCCTTGAGAGTGTTTGCCAATTTTTGCAAGTCGTTCAAGAAGTTGAAATTCAGGTTTATGCTTGTCTTATAGTCCTGGTTCTCAAAAAGTATTCCAACAGAATGAACGATCGCAGTCTTTCCAGAAAGATGTTTCCTGTATGATTCCGGTTGAAAGATGTCAGCCTTTGCCCAATTGACTTTCGAAATCCACGTATTATCTGTCTGCGGCAAGGGCTTTGGAGGTGAACCGGATCTAGAGAGTGAAGTAACACTCCAACCTTGGCGAATACCCACTTCACAGATTTTACGACCCAAAAATCCGTTGCCGCCTAACACTGCTATCGAGCGCATGGAAACTGAACTAAATAAACAAAGTCGGTTATGGGGAATATCTCTGCAAAACGGCGGTTGCTGTTCTACGGTGAGAAAGGTGCCGCGAAGTGGGCCGCTTTTCTGATGGCAGAATTAGTCGCAGGACAACAGCAAATAAGAGAGACAACTATGAACAAATCTACAGGTAAAGTGTCTTTTTATTTTTATTTTTATTTTTATTTTTATTTTTATTTTTATTTTTATTTTTATTTTTATTTTTATTTTTATTTTTATTTTTATTTTTATTTTTATTTTTATTTTTATTTTTATTTTTATTTTTATTTTTATTTTTATTTTTATTTTTATTTTTATTTTATTTTTATTTTTTATTTTTGGAGACACCTTATACGGATTAAATTCTACAATAGTATCTGCACCACATGTGTTATTTATTCATTAATTTATATGATTTAATTTTGCTCACCGAACTTCTTGCGCAATACAACAAACTCCTCATCCTCGACTTCTTCCAAGGAAGTGTGTCTCTTCAACAGATTATCGGCGACCGAACCTGGTTTTTCGTTGTCAGAGGTTATAGATTCGGAATCCGTCATTGTCAACTCATTTTCATCTTCCATAGAGAGCTCAGGTGAGGAGGCGGGCGTAGATCTTTCGGACGATGGATCAGAATGTTGCTGTGTCTCCAGTTCAGGCGACTTTGAAGTAGGTGGAGATTCTGAGGTAGGTGTTGCTTGAGTGTCATCTTTAACAGTGTCTTCGGAAGCTTTAACAGTGTCTTCGGAAGGCTTATTTTCTTGGGCAAGTTCTTGCAAAGGTTGAGCTTGCTTTGTTGCTGTCACATTGACCGGCTGAAACAATGCTTGGAACCCAGGGTAGAAAACGGTGCCAAGGAGCTTTTCGAGGTACTCCTGGTTGGCTTTTCTGATATTTTCCTCCTCGTCACGTAACGCTTGCTCTTTTTCTTCAGCTGCCTTTCTTGCTCTGATGGCCTGAAGTCTTCTTTGCTTTTCTGCCTCGACGTGAGCCTTTCTCTCGGCCTCACGACGCAACTCAGCTTCTTTTCTTAACTGAGCTTGCTTTTCTGCCTCTCTTTTCAACACCTCCTGTCTTTCAGCTTCCCTCTTGAGTTCAGCCTGTCTCTCGGCTTCCTGTTTGATCTGCAATTGTCTGGCAAGCTCGAGTTGGATTTGAGCTTGTCTGGCAGCCTCTCTTTGCAACTGTTCTTCTCTTTTCTGCTCAGCTTCCCTTCTTTCCTTTCTTCTGAGCCTGGCTTCACTATCTTTCTTCTTGAGCGCCTTGTTGTCTCTTTTCGACTTTCTTTCGTGATCTGGAATGCTGTGATAATGGTAGGGAAGACTGAAGATACTAGTAAGAACCGAGTTCGTAAAGTCATCCGAACAAAATTTCACCTTCTTGGGGACATTCAACACTAATACATTCTCTTCCTTGTAGTGATACCAGTCAATTCCTTGAACGTCAATATCAGCCAAGCTAAATTGGAAAACTTTTTTGAAGTCATCTACCTCAGACTCAACGATAAGGTTCACCAAGTTTTTGTTTACCAAAGTTCTCAAGACCGTGAGTTCGTATGAGTTAAAGTTGCCATTTTGCTTATAGATTTCGATTCTGTATGCGTCTTCCGTTTCTATCTTCCTCACTATTTTTGGCTTCTGTGCCTTCAAATGCTCTTGATACTGTTGCTGTTGCAACGTCTGGAGAGTGTTCAAGGCGTCCAATAACACAAATGGGGAAGTTCTGTTGCATGCAAACATTTTGAAGAAAATTACAATTGATGAGTTTTGGTTTTTGAAGTTCGGTCAGTGCCAAAATACTGCTCACCTTATATACGTCATTGCTTATCTATGGAGAAGATTCTAGATATGCACAGTCATTTTGCCGCATTCTAGAGAAGGCGCGGGAAACTTCTAGAAAAGACTAAACGAGAGACGCATAATCCGATACTCCGGCATATAGACCCTGTTTACGACGCGTCGTAAACAGGGTCTAATAATATAAAAAACCTACTAGTTCATCTACTGAGCCTTTAGACAGAATTTTTGATTGTTAAAGCTAGATATAAATATTCTATGGTGTGAGGCTGAATCTTCAGTTCGAATCGATTCTCGAAATTAGTTGGTAATGGTCAGGTAAAGTGTTGACGTCGAGGTCACAGTTTCAGTGTAGTCTGTCAAGTAGTATTCGTAATCCACTATGCAAATCAGCCCAGAAACGGTACTGGTCAGCACAGACTCAAGGACATACCCATCGGTAGAACTTGGGAAAGCTGTGATTTGGCTACTACTGACGTCAGTTTCCGAGTCAGCAACAACCACGCTGGTGGTGGCAGCTATGGTAGTGGTTACTGCCTCAGCTTCAACCGAGGCCGTTGCGCTAGTGACGGAACTTGAGCTGGAGGGCGAAGCGGCAGTCTCTGTTTCCTCCTCTTCCTCCGAAGTAGAAGTAGTTTCCGTAGTGGTATTGGCAGTGGTGGTTTCTGCAGTAGTGGTAGCAGCTGTGGCTGAAGTCTCGTCGTCATCATCGTCGCTGCCTGAATCTTGCCCAACGGGGACTACAGAGCTGTAAACACTCACATAAGTATGAACTGAACCAAAAATCGTTGAAGTGTAAGTGGAGGTATATCTTGTGGTGGTCGAGGTGGTTGTCAGTGTACTCCAAGCGGTATAGGTGGAGGTTTCTGCGTCAACAGTGTGAGTATTAGTGATTGTGTTGTCAATAGTAGAGGTGACCTTGACAATAACCACACCACGTTTGTCTTTCTTGGCAGCCAAGGCTAACACGGAGAAAAAGAGAAACGAAATTATGGCCGAAAGCTGCATTTTAATTAATATTTGTTGGATTTAAGGAACGAATAGGGTGGGTGCAAAAGAGCGACTAGGGGTGGAAGGTGAGGAACAGTCTCGCAGGTTGGGATTCAAATATCGATCTGAAATGAAGTTAAATATTGGGTTTCGAAACGGGGTAGTATCAAAAGAATTTGGGAGAGTACGCCTAGTCGAAAGGCCATGGCTCAATATATAATTCACCATACAACTGCGTCTGAGGTAACCGTTAGCTGGTTGCGAACGAGTGGCCAGTACTGCATACAAACTTACATTGTTCATTAATGCTGGTGCTACCTACAGAAGAAAGAAGTTCTTGTCCCAAACGAGAATGCTCGGCCGTAGATATCTAATGGTGACGACATTTCTGCTCGGCAATTGCGGCAAGGTGACTTAACTCGAGATTCTTCCTAGTCTTGGTGCAGGTAGTAACACCATTACGTTCTTATACACAGGATTTGCTGGATCTTCATCACTTGCGGAAAAGACGTGAGTTATCACCAGCACAAAACCTACAAGAACATGCTACAACAAGAGACCCAGCAATCGCAAAATACAAAAACTTCCTCGAAAAAGAGGCGCTTTGTCTTGCGTTTCAAAGGTTGCCCGATCACGTAAAAAGGGAGGGCAAAATGGACACTCAAGCTACGAACGTCTGTAGGCGCTCATCGGGCACACAGGGTGGATTGAAAAGTGAGCATTCAATACCTGAATCCTGCCCCCGCCTAGTCTCTTCAGATTTTCAAGGAAGCGGCATGGTAAGTAGTAAACAAAGTGACTAACTGCAAACCAGCTCGGGTGGCCGAGATTGGGGCCGCCGCGTCACGTGATCGTTCCATCGGCCGACTCTTCCCTCGGTTGAACACGCGACATTCCGACTTGCGCGCCCGCCTTCACCCTCGTGCAACCCCCGAAACATCCCTCGTCTTTGGAAAATCCGGCTCTGCTGCTGCTGTGTTTTTACAACCACTGATAACATAAGTGCGCTACACATAGAAGCCCACGGTCGCTGGAACATCACTATATATGAGCTATTTCACAGGCTCAGGCTCGGGCTCGGGCAACAATACCCTTGCTTTTCCTTCCTATAGCCAAGCAAATCTTCAGCCTCGTGGTATTTCCGGTATCAATTCAATCAACGGGAACGTGACCCAATTACAGCAGCTGTTCGATGGACAGAACATCCCTTCCAATCTACAGAGAGAACAAGAGGCGGGCGCTCGCTCGAATGGGTTAAAAAACAACGGAAGCGAAATGAGCAGCGCTCAACTGGGCAACGCCAGGAGTTCGGAAAATGATGGCTCGAGCTCTGACCGTCAGCGCAGCCTGGGGTCTAGCGAAGAAAAGACTTTCATAGATAGCGCAAGGCTAAGACGAGAGAGAAAGAATCGTCCGGGCCAGAAATTTGGAGCTAAAAAGAAACTGTGGGTTTGGACGTGGTTTGTGCAAGATCTGAATAACTCAAATGTGGCTGTGTGTGACTTTTGCGGCAAAATCATAACAAGAATGCCCAGTGATAAGGGACTGCCTAAGAAATTAAGTGAGCACCTACGTACGCATAAACTAACCAAGGACCTGATCAACACATCTCGCGCTGTACCCATTGACGGAAATGGGCTCACATATAATACAGGAGGTATCCAAGTGCCGTACTCCAATGCTTACTCCCAACAATCCGCGGCTGGCAACGGAATAGGGGGTGTTATCGGAATGACCCCACAAGCCCAGATTCATCAATCACAGCAGACGCAGCAAAAGCAGATACAAAGCATGCAGCTGCATCAACATAACCAACAACCACCACAGGTGCTCCAACAGCTGCAGCATCACAATAATTCGGACGGCATGGCTCCCGAGCACAAGCAGAAATCCACGAAATACCGGCGTGCTAAGCCCTTGTCTGGTATACCTCCAGATTCTCATCAGATTCATCCCCAATTGCATAATCATGTTGCGCAGGTTTCGCAGCATAGTTCATCGACACCGGCACCATACGGAAGAAGATACGTACTGTCTAGCTTTGATAACACACCATACTCTGCATCCAAGTTTCATCGACATCTTCTCAAGTTTTTGGCGGAGAACAAGCTCTCAATTCGACTTCTAAAGCTGCACTCATTCCAACAATTAATATATGACTTGCGTCCTAATTCAATCGCGGATTTGTCTGAACTTACGGGACTATACTCTTCCTTTATTGAAGTCTCTCGAGCAGATAATAACGGCACTCTGCAGGAGAATCAAGAGTCCTTGGCGGAAGCATCAGCAGTAAACACTTTAGCCCACGAGTTAATAAAAAAGTGATTTATTCGACTAATGGAGGTAAAAGAAAATTCGCATGACCCTTTTTTCATGAAATGATAATAGCCATTGTAGTTTATATTAGCTGATAACATAAGCAAGTAAAGTGTTTTCTGGTCACAAAACTATCCAATAGGCCATTTGAAGCTTTTAATGTTTTATCAAATCATGAACAGAAAAGCACTAGCCGTTGGCTTACCGTCTTTTATATATCAGCATCAATGTTTACTTACCGATCTCACCCATGTGCTGTTTTCATCATATTCTCGCCATAACCGACTGATTGACATGCCGAGGCCATATTTCTTCTTTTCAATTTCATCTTTTTTGTACTCTAATTTCTCAATTGCACGAATGATCTTTGTTCGTGTTGAGTAATCAATTTCCACATTGTACGGAGGAAGAAGCCCCGTCAAAAACCTAATTTCCTTGTCAATTTTGTCTATCCGAGTGGCGTACAGATCGTATTTGGCCTGGCTTGCCTTTAGATGGGACATTTTCTCAGCACTCTTTCTTTCTTGGTTTTCAGGTAAATTGCCATATCGATAGGATTTCTTCTCGAGTCTACTGGTGTTCGAAGGTGGCCGGTGCTCTTCTCGGGAAACTTTTCTCACGGTAAATTTGATAGGCTTCTTAGACTCAAGAGGAGGAGTTTTTGGCGGTGGTGCAGTGGTTTCACTTTGGTGTAGAACTGGTGAGATAATCAAATTATTGTTCTCATGTTGCACTTGGCTATCTTTATCATCGACTTTTAATGTCCCATTCATAGAAAGATTCTTGATAAGTTTGCGTGTCGAGTCAGACGACAGCATCGACGAGACTGAGTGTGTTGGAGACGAAGCTTGCGGACCACTTTCTATAATAGGCATCATCCCATCCTTCTCAGCTCCATGACCCCCAGCCACGGTTGGAGTCAGAGGGGTATCGGTAGAAGCTTGCGTGCCATTAGAGTGTTTTCCACTGCTGTCGCCAACCTGAACATCTTCATTGACCTCCAATGCGGTCGAATCTTGCCCTTTACTCGGCTCAGAGTCCGCTATGCCCGCTGGTTGGTTTTCTTTTCCTTTGTCGATTGTGTTTTCCCCTTCTGGGGTTCCGTCCGCTGCCATGTCCGCCAGAAGCTGAGGTTATACGCAGACTGATTTGAAATTGATTGGACGCGTAGGTTGTCAAATAGCTTACCAGGTCTAGTCAGAACACGAAAATGGGCTGTTCGTGAAAATCGTCCTATGCTTTTGTTCGGCGTGGTGTTCTTCCGGAGATACATTAGATCCGATTTTGATGTGAGTCGTGCGCCCGCGCATACGAAACGCGCGTCAAACCACTTCCATGTAGCACTAGCTACCGACTGTTATTAGCGCTTCTTTCTGAAACAAGTATTCTGCTCATGGCTGTTGTGCTCTTCCATTGACCTACGCTATGAATCCTGACACCAACTTGCTACATGCTGCGCCTTAGAGCTCTGTGGGATTTTTTTTACTTTTTGTCGATTGCTAGGTTTTTCCTGTCTTCTCATTGTTTATGGTAGCTGTGCAGGCACATCCGCATTTCAAACGAGATAAACAATAAGTTAGGCTTGCAAGCTTGGCTACCTGATGCGCATCTTTCAATGGATGTGGGACCATGAGTACACGAGGCGCACGGCTGCTGCTAGTCTAATATAAGCAGCATCAAAAGCAGCAGCCGGTTTTCACCGCCTCATACGAGCCATCTGCGATTTCCGGTGCTCGGTTCCATTGCTAACGGCTTGTTTAGCCTACAGTGGAATCCTTGCGCACGTGAGCGCACTTTGACTATCTTCTCATTACCGACTAAACATGGCCTCTTTGCTTTCGGTGATAGAGCAAACAGATACCTTTCCGTACGGTCCAGTTGAGTTTTACTGGACCTTCGAAACATCGCAAAGGGCCCTCCTAGGATATATTACGCCCGAGATTGCACGGAGACTCGGGGCTGGTGAGCATGGGGCGCATTTCACAATGGACCTGGGTGCTAAAGCGGTGAGAATCGGCAACCATCTAGACACGTTTGAAAAACGCAACAAGCTCTTTGAAGAAATAGCTCTGTGCTGGAGAGAGACCGACCATGCTCTCGCCAAGGGCTGGCGAAATGAGTTGTACACGATTTACCATCCACGGTCCGAGCCTTACGTGCTACTTGAACGAGCCTTCTCGTGTCTCCTAGGCGTAGTGACGTATGGTGTCCACATCACTGGCTATGTGCCTTCGAGTAAAGCTGCCGATAAAAAGCTCAAGATTTGGGTTCCGACACGTTCGGCTACGAAGCAAACGTACCCGGGAAAACTAGACAATACTGTTGCTGGTGGCTTGGGGTACCCTCTAGGCATAAGGGAAAATGCGGTAAAGGAGTGCTACGAGGAGGCCGGTTTGAGCAAGGACTTTGTTGAAACCAGATTGAAGCCCGTGGGAGTTGTGTCATATATGACGCAGCCATACGGCCACGAAGGGCACGTTCAGCCAGAGGTGGAGTATGTGTGCGATTTGGAGTTTGACTCCGAAACCGATAATGTGCCTACGCCAGTAGATGGCGAGGCCGAAGATTTCCAGCTCTTGTCCATCGACGAGGTGCACAGAAAGGTGTTGAGTGGCGAGTTCAAGCCGAATTGTGCCTTGGTTTTAGCAGACTTCATGATTCGTCATGGATATCTCACATGGGAGAACGAGCCCAACTACTTGGAGATAGTTTGCCGAATTCATAGGAAATTGCCATTTTCGACCTTGAATTGATACTATTGACAGTGATTTAAACTTGGCAAAAGAATAAAAAAGAAAAAGAATAAAAGAAAAAGAATAAAAGAAAAAAGTGAAGTCGACTTATTTGTAGTGAAGTGCGTTCTGGCTCACCAGCTACAGGTGGCAGGCGATTTGTCATGTCGACCTCTTGAGCCTCGGTGCGAACCCCGACAACGGGCCGGCTATATCATCACCATCTAACTATATGCCATTATATCTCGTAAGTAATGTGGCTCTACGCTCCAGTCTCTGTTCGAATAATCCCACATCGAAACTCATCAGATGTCTATTCGCTTTCTGGCATTTATCTTGTCAATCCTGAAACTGCCCCAGTCAACCATTTGTTTCTCACTATCTGCCATGTGCCCAAAGAAGATCTCGAACAAAAATACACATTTCGCGTTGCTGCTCCTCAGTTCTCCTCCGAAAATGACGTTTTTTGGTATGAGGCAACACCGTTGGCTTTTAGTCCTGTTTTTTCGGACACCTCCGATCCCCTATATGACCATATCAGCATATGCATGCGCAAAGGCTTTAGCTTCATACCCAGTGAAACGCTTCCAGGAAACTCTCTACTACAGTCATTGAATTTGGTATCACTATCTTGCCGGCCGTTCTACAGCAAAGAGACGCGTCATCTTTTTGACGTCTTTATAACTACCAAAGCAACCGCATTATCTCGTATCACCGTCCGGTCTTCTCCATTTAACCTTACGAACTCCAAGCTATTTTCCGATTTCAAATCAGTTGGACACATAAACATGGCAATATCCAAAGATCAGAAATGCTCTGGCTACTTAACCGATGTCAAGTATTTGGAGAGCATGATCGGTGGTGTTGTGAGCAACGATGAGCCCGCATCTATTGGCCTTCTTGCAGGCAATCTAAGAAAGCTAAATGGAGACGGTGATTTGACTGTTGTTATCAGCTGGGATATGATAATGGCTAACTTGACTGTGTCACTGGGGCCTCTCAAATTCCACTCGAATCTGCAGCGTCGTTTAGTCGCTTCCAACATATCGAGCGGCGAACCCTTGTATGGTCATGAATCAAAGACCACTTCATTGTGCAAAGCATCTCCCGCAAGTGATTCCTCGTATTCTTTGTCCGATGTACCTGTTTTACCTGTTGTTTTATCTAGGAACGGGGGGAAGTTTTCCTGGGGGACATGTGTTTTGCTCAACCCACACACGTTGGTTACAAACAATCACGTTTTAAAACTTTGCATAGACTCAAAGGACGTCGACTGCCATGTCTACCTAGAAAAGAACTTATACATTCAACTTCTGGATAAGGACGAGATCATTACACCTTTTGAGGGGTTGGATTTGGCTTTTATAGAGTTGTGTGTGGATAATCAGTTTCAGCTCTCTCGTTTGAGCCCTGCAAGACTTTGTTTTTCACAGAATGTCACTTGCAATGACCCAATCTATTCGGCTGGGTTTGGTTTATTCTTGAACGAAAAACTTATGACACCTTTATTTTCTAGTGGTTATGTGTCCTCCAGGTTGATTCTTGATGGAGTATTCCAAAAGAATGAACAATCAGAGGAAGTTATTCGAAAAACTCCATGCATGTTAATCACTTCATCTAACTGCTGGAATGGCTCCTCTGGCGGAGGAATATTTACAAAAACTGGATGTTTTTTTGGATTAATCTGTAGCAATGCCGAGGTTTGTGTCCCCTCCTTATCTGGTGAACTTTCGCAACGAACCGAGAAGATACCTCTGTTCTGTTTCTGTATCCCTTTGGAACTAATTTTAGAGTGTTATAGAGTTAAGGTTATGGAAAGAAAAGAAAATGTTTCGTTGGATGACAGATTGACTAAAGCGTGGAGTTTGCAGACTTTCCACGAGGACTTGATTGAACGGGAGGCAAAACTCTGAGCGAGCAATTTCATGATTCAATTCTAACGTAGTATGATTAGGTGGTGTTATAAGAAACGCATATAGCATATAAATGTTTATTTTTTCGTTTATTTACTTTGTTGTGCCATAAGAATCATGTCCATTTCGTCTCAAGGAAGAGTGTATAGGGGGAAGTATTGTCGAAGTGGACAATATTGGTGGTGGAGAAGATTGATACGATACTCCATTTGTTAGTGGAGCGGGTACTTGAACTGCACTCGTAGCTGTCCTAATGGACGGAAGTGAGGTTCGTGTGCCAGGAGATGTTGCGAGTGAGCTATACGCGTGAATTTGTTCATCATTGCTTCTTCCCATCAAAATATAATTTTTGGCTCCCAAAATAGGCGAATCAGTCGCTCCTGCCGCACCAGTTGAGTTGGTTTGACTCATTCCAGGTGAATTGATAAAAGGCAGCAGCTGATGAGGAGGCGCTATAGTCAGCATCCCTTTGGCAAGTGAAAATCCTGGATCTAAACAACTTGTGGATTTTGAACGTTCCTTGGCCAACTGAAGGGAGTCACCCACCATATAGAGATTTTCGATGGCGAAATTCTTTTTAGTCAGAACTAAAGTAACCACGTCGTTTAAGAAACGATGAAGCTTAGATTTGAACGCCATGAATTGTGGAGAAAGACAAGTCAGCATGAGCCAGCTCTCACTAACTTGTTTCAACTCATTGAAGATTGAAGGAAGGTCGTTCGCCAACTCCAAATACGAGGATTCTGTTTTCCCTCTGAGTAAATACAAAATGCACTGTAGTATATTGCTTTTTGCAATAGTCAGTTCTGAGCATAACGAGGACCTTGACGAAATGAGTTTAATCAAACTCAACACAAAAAGAAGAAGCCAATGTAGAATGAAGCAGTTAATCTGGTCTTTCTCTGCAGTGCTCATGCTGTTACGGTTTTTTGAGCTGCTATCAAGCAAGGAAGGTACTTTTCTGTTAAACAATAATGGCATACTGATATTACCAAAATTGGCATCGAACTTTATGTAGTGGTCATCATGTGAGCAGAAGTTGGTTAATAAGGCGGAACAAAGCTCCAGAAACAGACTGTTCAAGTGCCTTTCCATGAAGGATCCAAAACAGAATTGGGAATTAAGATCTTGAAGTGACGTATGGAGTAAGCGCAAAATAATTGGGGATGAAGTTTCAAAAATGCTCTGCTCAAGCAAGTCTTTGAATTTTGCAGGGGCATTGACAACTATACGTTTTTTAAAAACTTCAGTAAGTTGCAGGTTTGAACAAGAGCTTGTTTGTGAGATGTACCCAATCATCTCTGATATGGCTCTAGATAAGAGCTTTCTCAGCAGGTAAATATTTGATGGCTTGTTGCAGTTGAAATTGCTCACTTCATTAGCAAGTGTGCAAACGACTACTTCCACAGCAAAACTGTTCCCAGGTTTGATTGCAGCTGACAGTAAACGGTTCATATAGGTGGATAAGCACATTCCTTCACTGCCAATGAAAGGTTTGGACAGATACCATGCGAAAAATGTAGGAGGGTTGCTAATCGAACGGGATTTCGATAGAAGGATAAATATGCTCCAAAGTAAATCAATATTTGACTTCACAAGTCTTGTTGATGTCTCATCTTCCACATTAGATAAATCTTGAAAAAAGGCTTTTGTATCATTTTCTAGATGAGAAATGATGACCAAGCTACCCAAATATTTAGTGTAAACATAACTCAAAAGATAAGTGATTTTCAATCTTTCGCATTGATGAAGTAAACTGCCCCTACTGATTTTTGAGTTATTTAGAAATTTCCAAGCCTTTTCAATGAAATACAATACAGGCAGATTGATATTTTGATCAGATTGAGAAACTTTCAAAGACCCAACGGCTAATATAATATAAACCAATGGAGGTTTGAGTTCAGTGAAGTCTTGATCCAGGAGAAATGTTGTCATCAAAAATTCAGCAATGCCGGTACGTGTTTCAGTGCAAACCACATCGGGTTCACCAATGAGGTTGATAAAACCAATTAGGAACATGTCATCCACGGAGTGTTGGCGGTCGTCATCGTCATAAATTTGTCTTGCGTTGTTTGATATCAGAAGTAATTGAACTAAGTAGTGTGACGACAAGCCATTTTTTTGCAAAGGGAAATAGTTGGCTGCCAGTAAGTCTTGCCCAGCTGAAATATCTTTCGAGTCCTGGCGAGTTTGGACATCATTTGGGAAAGGACCCAGTTGGCGGCATGGCTTGGTATGATTTGTAGAGCCATTCATTGCAAAAGTGGTTTGAAGAGGAGAGGCTAGTTTCGGTCTGTCAGACTCGGGTCCTGTACCGTTCATAAGTTCAGTTTTGGAGGGACCCAACTGTAGTAGTGCACGGGCACTCGCAACCACCTGTTTATCTTGGAAAGGCAATGAGTTCAGAGGATGATCTAGTTTCGGGAAAGGCTGGGGCGACTGTGGAGTTCCCGAGGAAGACGTCGATGGGTAGCTATTGAGAGACATACTTGAACCAAAACCAGTTGACGTGAAGTTGGGTGCCCTATTGATGATAAACTCCGGATGCGAAGCTGTGCTTTCTTTTTCTTCCTTTGTGTGTGTTCGAGATATAAGCCGCATGTTGTGCACGGTTCGGCAGTGACGCTGTAAAAGATCACGCCGAACGAACGCCGACTTACAATAGTGACACTGGAAAGGTTTCTCATTAGTGTGTGAACGTTCGTGGCGTTGCTTATGCTCTGAGCGAGAAAATGCACGCGAGCAGAAGCTACAGACGTATTTTTTCGGGGGACTTGGCATGTTATGACGCTTCTGGAAGGCTCGGGAGTCAAGGTTGATTGCTGCAAAAGAAATCCGCGTAAAGACAAATTAATCGTAACAAGCAGTTGATGGCTGAAATCGAAGGTTTGGATCTGTCGGTTTGAATTGGTGGAAATCCGAAGAAAAGAGATGCCCAAGTGAAAGGATAAAGAATCGCAGTGGAGTGCCGGAAAAAGCGGTTGCTCGATGGAGATATTGTTGCAGTTGAAGCGCCCCGCATTTCATAACCGTGAAATGTGAGGGGCTCTGGGGAAACCCCGGATGAGCGAAAAAGCCCTCTGCACTGCTAACGCCATGCGGGCATGCCCGGACGGAGCTTATCTACGCTGTGATTGTTTGAACGTGGAACACGAATCTCGGGATTTTCGGGTTAATAAATAAGTAGCATGAAGAACTGACGTTGCACACGAATTGAAATATTTGCAGCTTTAGTATTATTGAGTTATCACAAAAGCTGGAGCGAATTTCTAGTGCTGCACTTGGGCCTGCAAGATGGAAATGGTGCCGTCCAAATTTGTGGGGAGCGCAGAATCAGGCGCAAGACAAAGTTGGCTTAGACTTGGCTTAATTGTTGCAACTCTTTAGCAGTAAAGGACTTGAAAAGGATTTCGCCATTTGCCACGAGCTGTGACAGATAAAACTTAAGGTTCTTTAGGCGGCGCCGGATGCAGTTCCGTTGTATGTTGCATTTTTAGAAATCATGAGCGGTTTTAGAATCACTCCTAGTTTCTTAAGCTTTGCCAACGGGAAGTTTATTTGACAGGTAGTTCCGCATTTAATTTGTTCTATTCCAATTTTTTTCCTGGCGCGATTTTGCGAGGTCTTGCGGCCGGCCAATTCGCACGCTCTACAGTTGATCGCACCGAATTGATCGTACGAGTTTCGGTGCGGCGATCTTGTCGCTTGAGAAGCTCTAGCAGATAAACTTCACTTTTCAAGTGTCCTCGGCTTCTGAGTGCGGGATGGCTGTAAAATAACGTTGATATTTCAACATCCTTCCACCCGTGTAGCGCCCAGAAAATTGATGGTGTGAATTGAAAAACCTTCGCGGCTTCGCACCCATCGCATCGTCACCAACTCCACAATTCGGGTTTCTTTCAGTGAAGCATGATTCCAAGAACCAAAAGTGAAGAAAGCTTGGACACCCTACTCACCCCGTGCACCACTACCACAGCGAACGAGGCCGACAGTCTCTCTGTGTATTCCGGTGAAACCCTCAATGCAGCAGCAATTCCGATTTTTCGCAATCCGATACTGTCTTACACTCGTGTCCGAGAATTGCCTGTAGTGTCCGGAAAGCTCAATCCCGAGCTCCTTCTTTATCCTTCGGTGAAAGCTCTCAAAGAAGGCGGGCTGCCGCTTTTCTCCATTCAGCTGAACAAGTTCCACTTTTTGAAGAAAAGCACTCCTCTTCTCACCACGTACAGACACCAAGTCGGAAGTAAATCGGAGTTTTGCAAGATTTACTTCAAAATCTTACAAAACAACCTCACCTGCTATGTACTCATGTTCAACGATGGTCCCAATGTTGTGCTTTTCAATAATGCCCTAAAGCCTCATTGTGATGCAGTCTACAAGGACACTAAGCTACGCTTCTACGGTGCTTCGGGTGCTGCGTCTACATTTGGCAACAGCTCAGTGAAAATGGTGCTCCTTAGCGATGCATCTAGCAGCTTAGCCGATAATGTGGACGAGGAGGTTTTACTGCAGATGCATTCAATCAAAGAGTTCGAGCTCTCTCTGCTGCATAAAGACGGTAATCTTTACAATGCTGTCGTACATCAGAGACGAGCTGAGGTTCTGAAGATTCTTAATGATGCCACCAGTTTGGTGAGGATTCCTTTTGCAACTTTCACAGATCATGGAGGTGAAAAAATCCAAGGCGTGAAGATGGAAGGTTCCATCAGGTTGTTTGAATCCACCTGTAGTTCTGGTGATGAGTTCGCTTATGACTCGCTAATATTGACAACAATGATGCTAACTCTTGTTGAACAGGAGTTTCTGAAAATGCGTGGCCATAACAAACCATCTTATGTAACACCAGGTCAACCGCAACAGTAGGAAGCATTGGTCTGGGCTCGAATGGGTCGAGCTACGGAACAGAAGTTGCAGAGGCAAAAGTGACTAAAACAGGAAAAATCAACTATATACTTCTAATAGTATTTGCGTCCGTCGAAAGCTTCTGTGTTCCTTATAGCACGATTCACATATGGCCAGTTTTAAGAAATATTCCCAGGCTGCGAGCAAAACTTTATTCCTACATCACGAACTTTGGAACGATGCTACGTCAAAATACTTGAAGAAGGTGTTGCACCCTTTCTTTTTTTTTCCCCTATGCCTGCCACGCTCGAATCAGCAACAGAGAGGATGCAACAGAGAGGATGCTACAGAGAGGATGCTACAGAAGAGGATGTTACAGAGAAGAGGTTCGAGTCAAGTTAAAGAACGTCACTCGCACAAGACATCAAGTCGCGAGAGGGCTCGAGCCCTCTCACATATTTGAGTGCGAGATTTTGAGACTGTATACAGCACATTCTCACCAACCGTCTTCAATCTTTCCCACTCAAAAAATTTTCCACTCCTTCATCACGAACAACTATCATCATTAATAATGGGTATGTACACCTAGCTAGTTCATATCTCATCGACCAGATAGCTATAATGATGATCAATATCGTTGGTCATGCTTCGTCACGTCCTGCAAATATATACTCAGTCTTGATCCGCATTCCACCTACACTTCAAAACGAGATGTCCAAACAAGAGATAATTGCCTGGTTCCAGTGTCCCCCTATTGAAATTAAAACAAGACGAACATTAATGCGAATACTTGAAGATTGTTGCTAAAAGCTCCTGGACTGAATCTACCTACATGCAAAGATACTAACCTCTAGTTAACGTTCCAAAGCTCAGAAAGACTTACTGTAAGGGCAAGCAGTGCCGTAAGCACACCCAACACAAGGTCACCCAATACAAAGCTGGTAAGGCATCGTTGTTTGCTCAGGGTAAGAGAAGATACGACCGTAAACAATCCGGTTACGGTGGTCAAACAAAGCCAGTTTTCCACAAGAAGGCCAAGACCACCAAGAAGGTCGTTTTGAGATTGGAATGTGTCAGTTGCAAGACCAAGGCTCAGTTGTCTTTGAAGAGATGTAAGCACTTCGAGTTGGGTGGTGACAAGAAGCAAAAGGGTCAAGCTTTGCAATTCTAAGAGTGGTAGTCGCTTGCAATTGCTGAGGCATGTGGCCGAGGTATATCTCCAGCATGTCCGGTGTTTAATCCATATTCAAATACAAAGACTTAGTTTATACAGTAAGCCGGTACTTACGAGCTGTATCTGTGCTTCGGTGATGATGTAGAAACTAATCGGTGGTTGAATGCTAAATGCTTGTACTTTATTATTTAAGAAGGGTGTAAGAAAATTTGAGCTGAGGAGGTAAAAAAGGTGGAGTCTTCCAATGGACGGTATAACTGGCTTGTATTTGTCTTCCTTGTATTCGCTTTTCTCTAAGTAGAGTCAAGCGACAATGGTACAACTTGTAGATTTCCACTGAGTCACAAAATAGCAGGTTTAGTCGCTGTTCTTGACTTCTTGAGAACGCCTGATCAAAAAGTTGCCCAACTCAAGCAATGGATCTTCAGCTCTGTGTTTGGCCACATGCTTCAAGCCTTCCAAAAGGTGCTCTGTGAGATGTTTGTTTAGATACTGCCTCACGGAAGTCCCTCCAATCACTTCATGAACGGGTGGTCCGTCGTTCCCTGGAATTTGCGGTGTCCCCTCTGCACTTTCATTCGTCTTTATCTTCTTTACTTGTGGTTCACTAGATGATGCTCTCTCCGGAGTTTCCTGCAGTCGTTGACGGTCGTCAGACCCGTTGTTTGCATCCGAAGTAAGCAATTGGGGAGTATCACTTTCCTCAGCTTTTACATTTGTTATAGCTTGTATGTCCATTGTGGTCTATTCCAGCGAGCAGGTTGAGTGCTAAACAATCAAAGCTTTTGAATGCGAACATGAGCACCAAAAAAACAGTACGGCCCGAGTTAGATCACATACAGAGCATTGTAGAAAGCTCCATCAGAAAATCATTGCCATCCGATTGACGATACGAAACCAAAAAAGATTTCTTCAAAAGAAAATACCATGCCACCACTTAAAGTATAAAGAATGTCGTTTAACAATCCCAAGCTTCAGACGGGAGAAATGGCCGAAGTGCACACCGTAATGCGCCCCAAGAGCTAGTCGCACAATCACTCGACACTGCCATCATCTCACCACCATGGACCCTTTCAACGAAGTAGAGGAAGACTGTTGGTCGCAAATAAAGTCGCTTGAAGCGTTCATAGCATCAACAAGACACATCACTGAAGAGCGCAAGCTCGATTTTCAAAATGATTATCAGGAGTTGGTTGAAACGCTAGAAGACTTAAGGCAAGCAGTGCATATCTCGGAGTCAAATCCCTCTCAGTTCAACTTAGGCTCTTCAGATATTGTCAACAGAAAGCAGATCTTGTCCCAATTGCAACGCAAAATCCTACTGCTCAATGAAAGTTGGACCGATCTAGTGCTGAATCCGCATCGCCCCAAGGAAGTGACCACGATGTCCAACCGCATCAGTCAAGATGGGTCTGAAAACCCTTTTCTGGACGATCAACGGTTGGACCAGGAATTCAACCAGTTCCAACAACAGGAAATGATCGAAAGTCAGGATATGCAGCTCGACTCCATTCACAAGACTATGCAGAATCTAAACCAACAGGCAACTCTCATGGGAAACGAATTAGAGGATCAAGGATTCATGCTTGATGACTTAGACCACGAGATGGACACCGTGGGTAACAAGCTTCAACGTGGACTAAAACGGGTCAATTACGTTATCGAGAAAAACAGAGAAGCAGCCAGCAACTGGTGCATAGGTATACTTGTGGTGGTTCTATGTATATTATTGGTTGTGCTTCTCGTTGCATAGACAACAGAAGCTCTGTACCCGAAACCTTTCCTCTAGTTTCCTGGTGATTCAAGCACATTAATATTGGCAAATTTGGTCCAAGAGAGGCTTGTTGGTTGGGCCCAATTCTTATTGGACCAACTTGGTGAAGCCGTGCCCCAAACGTGAATTTATTGGAAACGGAATTGAATATCAGCTACAAGAGACCAATAAAAGCTACAGTTGTCTCTTAATTTTTTAGAAAAAAAAAAATTTGCATCCCTCGTAAGCTAAGTCTGTTAGTATAATGAACATAAACTTTAGTAAGATTGCCGTGAACCTTCAGCCAAAATAAAGTAAGGTAGCTTGGGTTTTTCCACACCGACAGAAAGTCTCGAGCCAAATGCACTCAGAGTCATCATGTTCACTATGTTGTTCTTACATACATTTTCCTTGTCTTAGAGAAATTTTCTTACCTGATAAAAAATTCTGTCTTTTATAGGAGATGCGAGAAAGTTACCCGCACTCAAAATGTATGTCTCTGACAGACCTAACCAGAACATGCTTTAGAACAATATCCTCCAAATCTAGAACATTATCCTTCAAACACTATGACTAGTTCAAAGGTTAACTAATTGTTAGATTTTTTTTAAATTGTAACCAGCATTGAAAGTTGAGGTACATACCCAGAGCTCACTCGTTGTTGGAGTTTTTGATCAGGAGGACCAACAGTCCATGCTAAATGATCTTTTACTGATTAGTATAAACATGGAAATAGTCACTTCAGAGAGTAGACGTCTCATTTATTATTTGTGAATTGTTGTCATGATATAGGGCTATCAGTTTAGCATCGTTCATGAAATAGACCTCCTATTCTAAATGGCAAACCAAACAGAAGCTATCTGAATGCTTTTTTTTCTGCTTTATTTTTTTTCTGTTTTATTTTTTTTTTCTCTTCTAAAAGTGACCTTATCTATTATACGTAATGAAGGAAAGGAATAGAAAAGTGGAAAAGGAATTTTATACTTGTAACCTTTAACATAGTAAGAAAGCAGCTGGCAGGTCAATGGCACGCGACTGCGAGGAATCCACTCACCTTCATCACTATTATAATCAAATCGCCAAAAAAAAGTCCCATACCCAAAACACTGTATAGTTTTATTTGCTGTTCCATTGATACAACCAAGAGTCTCAACAATGTCAGGCCAAGACAAATACAAGTTTCGGGTCGAAGTACAACAAATGATGTTTGTCTCAGGGGAAACGAACGATGCTCCAGTTGAAACCACATCTCTAATAGAGGACATTGTTAGGGGACAAGTTATTGAAATTCTTTTGCAAGCGACAAAAACAGCAGCTTCTAGAGGAACACGATCAATAGCTCCTGAAGATGTTATATTTCTAATACGACACGATTCTGCTAAAGTGTCGCGTCTCATAACGTATCTATCCTGGAAAGATGTCCGGAAAAATACCAAAGATGAAGGTGGCGGTACAGAATCCTTAATGGAACAAGATTCTGCTGCGGTAGGGCCAACTGCTGGCGGTAATGATCAATCTAAGATGATTACCCGTTACAGAAAACTGAAAATCAGATTGCCATGGGAGGTGCAATTTATGTTCAGCGAGCAACATCTAGAAACAGCAGAAGAAGCTGAGGAAGTTAATGAAGAAGAAAAGGCCGCAACATTGGCATCAGTGAAGAGATTGAAGTTGGCAGATGAACGAACAAAGAACATGACAAGGGAGGAATATGTCCATTGGTCGGAGTGTAGACAGGCTTCCTTTACTTTCAGGAAAGCCAGAAAATTTAGAGAATGGGCACAAATCGCTCAAATATGTGAAACCAGACCTAACGATGATGTCATTGACATATTAGGTTTTTTGACTTTTGAAATTGTGTGTTCCTTGACTGACGAAGCCATGGCTATCAGAAATTCGGAGGAAAAACTTCTACAACAATCGCTTCTGAAGTTAGGAGCCCTCAATAAAGAAATCGACAAGAGAAAGAGAAAGTACTTATTTGACAAGCCAGATGAATTGGCCAAGCCGTTGCAGCCCTATCATATTGAAGAAGCATGGAGACGATTACAATCAAGCAACTTCGAACACAAAGCTGCAAGGTCTTTTGGCGGCGGTATGCTTAAGTCAAGGACAAAAGTAATATAAACTTATTTTTTCTGTGTATTGCTTTAGTATCTATAGTCTTTCGAAGTGTCATTGCTGATTGTATTGATAACTTCTTCAACATTGTGATGAAATCTTCTCCAATTGAGGAAGTCCTCCACGCTGCCGCTACCATTTCCGCAACTTCGATTATAGCTGTCCACAGTCAAAATCGATTTTTGTAATCTAGCCCAATATCTTGCAATCGGCGCTAAATCAATTAAAAATGATAAATTGTTCATACTGTAACATGTTGATGAATCCGGTAAACCTTGAGTTTCGGGCACCTCTTCCATACAAGTATGCATGCTTTTGCTTCTTGTTTGAGAACGTAGACTTCTAAGGTCTCTTAAAAATTTCGGTAACTTTCTGCTTCTTGAGCAGACAAAATCAAGTACTGTATTTCGTATGCAATTAAAGGAACATTTAGGAACAAATTGATCTCGCTCGTTGTGTTCTAGCAAGCTTTTTATCGCTAACCCAGAATTCAACTCATATGGTAATGTTGGTTGTCTGAGAGAATTCGAATCATCAATGAAATACAAATCCAAAAGCTCGTTTGGTCGTACATCATGCAAAATTGAGGAATGAGAATTGTGTTCAAGAATATCCGAGACCGACAATGTATCGAACAGCCTAGCTAACTCCTCCAAGTCTTGTTTTTGGTGATCATTTGTATCTAGTTGTGGCCTGGTTACACGTACGAGCATATTGGAAGCTATTGAACATTTGCAACAGATCCACTGACAAGTCATCAATGCCTTTCTCAAATCATAACCAGCCTTGTTTTGGCAGTTCTTCAAGATTTCGTCTAAAATTTTTGGAGCAACATCATAACCACATGCAAATGAGCATAAATAAAGGTATTGCCTGGCACTTTCCACTGATGTGACTGCAAGAGATATGATTGAATCTTGCTCGCGTGCAAGCTCCCAAATATTTTTTGGTATTGCACTGATTTCTCTCACAGTAACGACAATTGGACGTCTGGAAAAATTGATCACATCTTGAACTATTGTCCAAAAGGTTTTGTCTTGTTCAAAAAGTATGTCACAATCCTCGAATAAAACAAGGCCCTTTTGAAATGAACCCTCTTCGTTCGTTTGATGAACAATTTGAGTCGTACAAAACTCTTTTAATGAAGAGTACAAATCCTTTCGGGCTCTAGGTTGACCTGCATTTACCTCATAGATATATCCGTTCATCTCATCCATAGCAGCATAAACTGCAGCAGACTTACAGGAGCCATACTCTCCCAGAATTATTAGTATAGGAACGAATACATCTTCATCAGTTAGGGTTTCATCGTAGTCATCGTCAACAATAAAGTCCAGTATGGAGCTTTCTTTCTGTCTTTGTCTTTTCTGGACTTCCCTTATTTTGATATTTCTAGGTGTCTTAGTAGATTGCGTCGCGAGAATATCGAATGCGTTGAACATCCACTCTTTCATAAATTGTCGGCTCTTCTCATCTAATAGAAGCGAGTCTGTATCTTGAGGTTGAAACCTTTGCGGCCAATTCAATTGAGATTTGAGCAGGGGCTTGTCTCCTTTAATGATGGAAAGTAAGTTTCTGTGTGGTCGGCTAGTAAACGCAAGTGGTGCATTTTCCCACAATAAATCATCTCGATTGTACAGTTCTGAAACTTCATACTTCAACTGGGGACTGGGGAGACATGTATCTAAGAATAATGTGCTGCCCAGCGTCAATACATCACCGACTTCATTGGCATTGAAGGTGTAACTATTTTCTGTTGGATTTTTTCTTTTCAACCCTGTTAACGAAACTTCAGGATTTTCAAGATCTTGTAGGTAAACATGCAAATGTGTTCGCGGTATATTTGGGAGCTCAATACCTTTGATTCTCTTGAGAGAAGCCTCCTTTGTTTGGAAGTGGTGAGTTGCACTTTTCATCATCATAGCAAATACACTACTAGCGTCTCTTCCATCAGCATTACCTGAACTTCTGGTGTATAGAGGATTGAGCAATTTTGATGTTTCTTTGAGTACATTGCTTGGAAGTTTTAAAGTGACTTTAAAGGATGTTTTTCTTCGCATAATGGTAGACGTAAACGAGCAGCCCTCGGTAGAGTTGCCCAAGGTGACAAAAACGTTAGCATTTTCTCTTATTTTTGCTAGTTTTTCCGGGTTTATCTTCAACTTTACTTTCAAGGACCACCTACCATCAGATCTCTTGATTTTCTTGGGAGGAAAGGCTGTAAACAAGTCTCTGGCATTGATAGATCTTCCCATTTTTTGAAATTCATTATGCTCTAAAGCGAGATCTTCCAGATTTTCAGACTTCGAACTATATGGCGGTGAGATGTCAAGAATCTCTACAGGTGATGGAAACTTGTCATTGTCTGGAGTTCCTTGTGTGGGTGTAGAAAAAGTTTTGAATAGATCCTTGACAGAAACAGGTCTAGCTGAAGAATGCGAGTTTAGCAGCTCCGTAGAATGAGCGTCATTGATGTTGGTATCAGGTCGATTGGAATACCACGACTCGGTCAGAGATACTTCAGTATCATCGAGCGGAGTTTGGGCCAAGTCCACATTGTCACTGGCAGCCCCTAAGGATTGGTTTTTAGCCGTCTTCTCTGACTTTCGTGGTTTCTTCTTCGGCACCTGCTTGCCTGATAGCAAGGCCATTAGTTTATTGTTTGGTCGTAGTGGCTCCTTCGGAAGAAGCATATGGTGGGATTCGATATCTTGGATTTCTGTGTTTTGTTCTTCATTAGTTTCCGTGCCGGTTCTGCTGGATTGAGAAGAGGAGTTGAACTCGTCCGAACCATCATACAAGTCATCTTCTGGATCCCTGAAGCGGCCCATTCCTAGAAAGTGTTCCAGGCCTAGCAGCATGGCGTGCCCAAGGTTCTTAGCACTGAGACGCGCAACTATCGAGTAAGAGAGAGCTGGTACACCAAGTAGCGCGAGTGTTCAACACGCTTCGGTACGGTGAAGGATTAAACAGTCATTTCAAAAATACTTTTATGTCGTCGGAAAAAGAAGCGTTTTTCCTTTTTAAGTAAGGCTGATTTGTTTAATTTGTACTCTGATGCCTGAATTTATTAGGTGAAAAAAGAAAGTTATTCCTATCATTGAACCGCGTTATATTTTTGCAATCAGTATAGAAACCGGTGATAAAACGCGAACCACAGCTGATTTAAAGTCATTTTTGTTTCTTAATACAAAAAAAATACGTCGTAGTATTGAAACAATTTCAAACAATTTCAAACAATATTCTTACTCACTATTGCTTGAGCTCCCGTCTTCTCTATTGTGTTTAGGTTCATATTGGTCACAGGGGAAACGAACTGTTGTCTTTCCTAGTTATAGCGGATCAGCGTTGTGCTATAATCGCATTGCGCATATTGAAGTCATTTTGTCATGTACTTATCGCAGTGCTAGAGCCTCTTCTCCGTACACTCAAATGTTTAGGAATTTGAGCCAATAACACTAATCGAGGACTCAAATTCTACTTCTCGCCATGAGTGGCTTCCAGTTCAGTTTAAAAGGAAATAAGATCTCTAAAAATGGAAACCAGAAATCTATAAAAGCACTTGGCAAAACAGCATCAATAAAAAAAAGCCTCTTGTTTACGGAAGAAACATCATCGAACGACAGCAAAAAGCCAATAGATGCGTTCCACCCCTCACAAGGAGCAATGCTGGGTTCAGTTGCAATTGAACAGAAACCGCTACTAATAATAAAGCCAACAAAATGCAAATCATCCCTAAAAGCTGGGAATGCGGAGGTATTGTATGAGGATTCTTCGAAAAACACTGCTGAACTAAATCGTTCGGATTTCTTGCTAGAAAACAAAGCTAGACAAGATCTACTTTCGGGAGAAAACTCAAAAATTTCACGAGACAGTGTGATCAGTGTAGCAGAGAAGCAGGATGACGTCGAGGCTGCGCCCGAAGAATACGATGATATTCCAGTGGAAGAGTTTGGAGCAGCTCTCTTGCGGGGTATGGGTTGGGATGGGGAAGAAATGCCTGATACAAGAGAAACACACAGACTTTCATACCGAAAGAAAGGTGCATTACTAGGCATCGGTGCTAAAGCAATAGAGCGAGATATGGAGAACGAATTGATGAGTAAGAAGAATATATCTGCCCCATTGATAAAGGGGAGTATTGAAGAAGAGAAATAGACACAAAATCGGGGTGATGATAATTTTCTCTAAATGCTGTCGTTAAAATAAATACCGTTAAACTATGCAAACGTCATGCCAAAACACCTAAACCTAGGAGAAGCAATTGGCTGATCACAGAGTGGGACCATAAGCTGGATTTTTCTTTTATGATGCGTTTTTCGTCCATTTTAATCATCAGAAGTAATTCTTCGTAAATGTCACTGACAATCGCATCAAAAAGTCTTGTTTGCGAAATATTGTCCAAATTGTATAGTTCCGAAAGCTTCTCAGTCACTACTGTCTTGATCACAACTGGGTCATTAGGATCAAGACTATTGATGTATGCAACTAGGGACCGCAAGTTTTGAAGCGAGACGAATGGTACAGAAGTGGACGACGCCATAGGCAAATGAGAGGGCAATGATGCCTTCAAATCTGTGAAATTCACTCTTGCGTTCACAATCACATAATCGAGGTCTGACGAGGCACCGTGCCTTTCATCACTCTGTTTGGTAAAAGTTTCATAAATTGCCACTAATGCCCCTTTCAACAAACTTTCATCATGAGATGTAACACCATCCTTCTCAGTGCTTGGATTTGCAACTAGAACCAAATTGTCAATGAATTGCAGCAAAGAGCTTTTACTCGACATAGGTTCTTTATCCATTACTGTTCGATCAGGTATTCTGATATCAACATTGATTCCAGCTTTACCACTGACCAACCAGTTAAACTTCAGGTAAGGATTTGAAGAAGAAAGTATACCCATATCAATCCCATCGAGCTTGAAAGTTACAGTTTTCCCACTGTCAGAAAACTTTTGATGCTTGAATATCGTGAACATGGAATTGTTTGCGGTGCCAGTTACAATATCAGCGTTGAAGAAGTCAATCAAAAGACGGTTTCCTCTTAGCCGAGGTAGTTCACAGTTGAAAATGGAAATGCTGAGTGGAGTAGTGCTATTCTTTTCAAAGATTTCGACGCAGGAATCTTGGACCTTAACATGACCCAATTCATACTCGGAATCAAGAAATGACAAATTGTCGCTTTTCGATGCTTTTACCAAGTCACCATGTGTGTACTCAAGCAAGTTGTTATACTCATCATGTGGATGATTATGTCTGCTGAAAGATATTGCCAATGAATTTGTAGTTGTTGGATGAGTGGTTGAACTATCAGAATCATCCTGGGAATAGTGGATATCCTTTACTAATTTTGCATGCATCCCTGACACTTCCAATTTGTCAACCAAACCTTTGCCTTCATACCACTTCTTGAATGACAAGCTTATGTTTAAATCTGAGATTTTGGAAGTAAAGCTGAGTGACGTCGGACTGATCAGATCAATGGTAACATTTCTGAACCTAAGCATGCCATCCTTGAGTTCGGGCAAAACATTTCCTTTTTCAAAGTGAATTTTCGCTCCTAATCCATGGGACAACACAGAAGCCGCTAACTGTCCTAGAAAGCTTTCGTCCCTAACGATCTTAGATTTAGACATGGGCTCTCCATCTGCATCATCTCCTCGAATAGACTTCCAGAGCTTGTCAAGGGTATCAACCAAATACATTACAACCAAGCCAAAGGTTGTTGTACCCACAATAATCCATACGAGGTTCCCCATCACCATCCATGAGACCAAAGCCGAAAAGTCATCGAGAGAGAAGGCCCGATTGTTTCTGGTCAAGGGCCACTTGATGTGTACCCAGAGTCGCCATAACAGAGATGGGGACTGTGCTAGGAGATGAGACTTTGACACTGGGGGCAATCTGGGATTCCTGTTCGGGATGTGTTCACGCTGTGTTTCTTCCTGTGGAAAAGGTCTTTTGCTATACTTTCGTGTACCTAGGAAAGTAAGCGTAGCATAGGGAACCAGGAATCGCCTGCTGTATAACGAGGGCTGCCTGCGAGCTATACTATATAGCATCCGCCTCAGGGAGTTGGTGGAAAGCATTTTGACCACTGAATTTTCTAAGCTTTACAAATGTGAATATTGCTTTCCCACTAGGCTCTGAGCAAATAGGATCAAAAGGCGAGAAAAAGCCGTCGCGCCTGCGACCAGCATTTGCGGCTAAAAGAAAGGCACTGAGGAACGAAAAATGGCTGATTATATTGGGCCTTTTATTTTCCGGGGCCATAATTTGGCTGTGAAGGAAACGTGACGGTGAATTCGAGAAACTAGTTTAAATTTAATAACGGCATATTGACATCCTTCATAAACTCGATAGGTGACCGTGAATCATTCTACTGATAAAAAAAGACCCATGCCTCAGCTCAATGCGCTGCTCATCTCACTATCATAATTTTTTCTAATACTCTACGACCAATAACGATATGGCTGCTCCGACTGCCGTAAAAAAAGCTACGACCAACGAAGCGTTGCCCATAGAACAAAATGATACAGAACAACTAATCAACACTACCACAGTTCCAGAACCACAGAGCGAACAGGCAGACGAGGATCTAGAGATGGGTGATGTGCCTGAGCCTTCATCCTTGGTTTTGGATGAAACCGGTAAGCCTAAGTTTTCGGCAGCATCTAAGAGCGGAATGAAAGTGAAGTTGGAAAGCAGAAAGGTCCCAGTACCTCCTCACAGAATGACGCCATTGAAAAATACTTGGATGAAAATTTATCCCCCTTTGGTAGATCATCTAAAATTGCAAGTGAGAATGAATTTGAAGACAAGGACGGTGGAAATGAAAACAAACAAGTTTACTGAGGACGAGGGTGCCTTGCAAAAAGGCGCCGACTTCATCAAGGCTTTTACATTGGGTTTTGACGTGGACGATGCCATCGCATTATTGAGATTGGACGACCTATATATTGAGACGTTTGAAATCAAGGATGTGAAAACATTGAATGGCGACCATTTGTCTAGAGCCATCGGTCGTATTGCAGGTAAAGACGGAAAAACAAAGTTTGCTATTGAAAATGCCACCAGGACAAGAATCGTTCTAGCTGACTCCAAGATCCACATTTTGGGTGGTTTCACTCACATAAGAATGGCAAGGCAGGCGGTAGTCTCGCTCATTTTAGGGTCTCCGCCAGGCAAGGTCTACGGAAACTTACGTACGGTCGCCTCAAGAATGAAGGAGCGCTACTGATACACATCTATATTCTTCTGCATATGTACATTATTTCAAAGTTATTTTCTTGAATCAAACTTACACTTACAACCTAGGAAGTAAGTTATGCTGGTGCTCTTTGTACAGATCAATATGGCGCATCTAGGTCTTCGAGAAAGCGTAATTAATTGGGATCTCAGTAGAATCCATTAGTGGAAATAAGGGCTTTCCGATTAGGATGTCGCAGTTGCAAAGTCAATTCGACAGGCTTTGTTTGGGCCCTTGGCGCATTTATATCAAATCTTCCGTGAAATCGTCCACCTCCACATGGCCATGATAGGGGAGCATTTCCTCTAGTATTAAATTTTTCCGCATTGCATAAGCATCTTCACCATCTTGGTAATATGACTTTTCAATAGAGGTATTTTCAAATTTCAACGAATCACGATACAAATGTAAAGCAGCCCGATTAGACTTCCTTACATGGAGCGAGACATATTGGGCCTTGAAACTTTCACACATAGCATACAAAGACTGCTTCATCAACTTTTCTGCTAACCCCATTCTTCTGTAGGTCCTCATTACTGCCAAAGACGTGATGTGACCATGCGGCGTCTTGTCCTCAGCTTCGGGATCATCTTCCATCTTTCCTAGCACGTAGCCGACAATCTTTTCACCCTTTCCGACGTACGCATTGTCGCCCTTTGGGTCTAAGGGCTGTTCCGCATCCTTCAAAAGAGCCAGGCTCAGCCCGTTACAATCGGTAGCAATTTCCTCGAAGTCATCTTCGTCGACTATATCATAGGTAGTGGCCACAAAGCTAGCTTGGGGCCATGATAAAATATGATACATGTAATATTTAAGTTGATAGTTCTCCGGAAGATTTTGCAAATTAGCATTTTGCATCGCTTGCACATCATTTATCGTGGCTCTCCGTATGGTTATTCCCATTCTTGCTTCAGTTCCAGTTGTCAGTTATATTAGTGTGTGAAAAACTTGGAGTAGTGGTCGTGCGCGCAGCTGCGAGACGAAGTAGCTGTTATCGAAGATTGCACAACGCCAGAAGGAGATTCTAAAAAAGTACAGACTTTGAGTAAGTAATGGAATGCTTAGCTTAATTGGAAATAACAGGCAGTTGTAAACGCAACCTTTGCTCTATAGTATGCCAATTTTCTGTCAACAGTCTCGATGCATCTAAATACCATAACCCCGCTTGAAAAGAGGTGACAAGATTCTAGGGTATATTTCGCTCCAGTGAGAACCTTCGACCACTTAGTTAAACCTAATTTCCTCTCTCATAAATAGCAGTTCACTAAACTTAACAAGAAAGACAGTCCTCAACGGAGCCTCCGACGTGGGGGCTGAATGCGCAACTACGGTAGCGTAGAAACCAGCGCTATCTAGAGCCCCTTCGACTATGCCAGCAACAAACGCTGAGCAGTTTAGGTCTCCGTACTCCTTCGGAATGCTTATGAACTTTGACATCAACGGCACGTTGTCAATGATCATGTATTCGTCGTTAACTTCTTGAGACTTCTCCAATTCGTTGGCAGTTTTTCCAAAGATCGTGTTCCAAAACGGACCGTGTATGAATTGCAACATCTCTAGTATTTTTATCTCTCGCTTGCCGTGCTTGAGCCCTTCTCGAAGCTTGACCAATTCCAAATAACGCTGACCAACTTGGTATCCAAGTCCATTGAGTTTGTTTTCCAAGTCCAGAACCCCGCGAGACTTGCTGCTGGCCCAGCTCACGACCTCACAAAACAAGAAGGCAAGAGTCGATAGACTGATCTCGCTAGTCTTCTTTGAGTTTATGTTTCGATCATATACTGAGTTATGGGAGGTAGGGGTCAACCGTACCACTCGCTTATTCAAAAGAATGGAGCTGGTTTCACTATTGATGACGTTCGATGCTGGCCCGATCGAAGGGTTGTAGCCAAATCCATTCTTAGACACATCCTGTATCGTAAGAGTGCCAATGGAAGGCACTGATGGTAAAATGGGTTTTTCTGCCATGAAGTAAAGGTGTATCTGTAACAGTCGACCTGGGCTGCCGAAGTCGCGCCGCCCATGCAATCGTTATGCGAGCACAGCTTCAGGTAAAATTTGCGCCCAAATAACAGCCCAAATAACGGCGGTGAGGAGAATAATAAACCACTTTCCTGTAAAAAAAACTCCTTCATTGAATCCGGGTAAGGGGAATTGGGCGAAGAGAGAAATGAAATCTGAATCAACGTTTAGCGTTACACGTAGACCGCGTCTGCCTCAGAGCGAAGGTACGTATGAGAGTTTTCACCGCCTCAGAGAGCACCACTAACCTTCCAGGTTCCTATGGCAAGGGCCAACTACATAGAAAAAGGAGAGTGCGTTTGGCGTTAAGTAATGCTCGAAAAATTTCTAACAGAGAGCGAGTGCTTCCCACACTGCATAGTCCCGTGGATAGATTGAGAGCAATATTCGGCAACAGCACCGACAACGAGGAAAGAACTACCGACAAACCAAGTGATCTACCAGAAAACCATTCTACAAAATCAAACAAGGAGGCCTTGCCTGAAGCAAAGCAAAGGAAACGCAGAGATTGGAAACGGGCCCTTGGTTATAGCCTGGTGCCGAGCCCGAGCGGGCCGACATCCACACCGCTTAAAAGACAACTCAAAATGGAAGATGTTCTCGATTCATCTTTCCTTGCTCCAATCGAATTCTCGTTTGACAAAAGAAACAGTGTTCATGTCGCCACTACGTCTCCGAATCTAAAGAGTCTGGATTGCACTTCCCTTGGCCGCGTTACGAGTAGGTCGGCTGCGAAAAATGTCCCTAATGAGCTGAACACCGCCATTGTGCAAGCTCACTTGAAAGAAATATGTTCGAAGGAGAAAGAAGAAAAATTGGACAAAATTCATGAAACTGTCGCTAGCAAAGAAAGACCGGATAAAATGCAACTTTCGGTCCGAGCTCTGAAAAGTGACGTTCTTTCACCTGACATGGCCTCTGACAAGTGCGTTGCGTGTCTGCAAAAAAGAAGTGATATTCCAAGCAAACAAAATAAGCAGACCCACAAATATGCCAAGCACACAAAGAAACCGCATGGAAATCATATAGCTAGATCGAATTTGACAATTGAAGAAGACAAAAACTCCAACCCAGATGACTTGATCAACAATGATGAGGATGATACTGCAGTAAATTGCAGCGACACTCCTCTATCAAGACTAAAGCAAAGTGCACATGAACTTGCGAAAGATTCAGTGAAGAAATATGCTAAGGAGAAACCGGCAGAAACCGTGAAAGACACGTATTTACTCTTACTCCTGAAGTGTTTGCCAGGACCAGATCCACTCAATATTGTGAGAGGCAGACCCAAGATCACGTGATGCGTATATTGCGAGGCAAATGATGCCAAAGTGACATACTCCCAGCTTACTCGACGAGATAAACATGACTATGGGACAAGCACACGTCAAAGGAGACGAAAAAGATTCCCTGATATCACAGGAAGTTGCCGAGGCCAAACCAACCCCTCTCATAGACAAGAATGAACTAATTCAGAAGCTTCAAGAGGTGCCCGAAGAACTACTACGAAGTATCTTGACTAATCAAGTTGACCTTGAAATCAGGCTAAAACACAAGGAGCTAAGACTTACAGAGGAAGAACTAGGAAAGTGTGAAGCTCAAATGCTTGCTTTGAGGAAGTTTTTTGAGGTTCCTAATGAAGTCTCATTTCAGAACGAGCCCAGCGATTTTACCGTTAAGTACTATAACATACTCAATAAGTCGCTCTCCGTCAATTATACCAAACTTCAGCAACAGCACTATGCCCAAGAACACCCTGTTTTCAAAGAGAACATCTTTGCGGAGGGAGAAGCGATTCCACACAGCTACCGAACAAGATCCACTACATCTTCGCTACGACCGTCTGTCGGGGGACCGGCACTCCGGGTATCGGGGTGCCTTTATCGTAGAACCGATGGAATAATCGTGAAACTCACCTGCCCAGACTGCCAGAGAAGTAATTTCTCGTCAGCACAGGGATTTTTGAATCATAGCCGAATAGCGCATTCCAAAGAATACACATCGCAAGATGCGGCTGCGTTGAGTTGCGGAGAAGTTTTGCCTGATGATTTACAAGATGAAGAGGGACTAGCTAGCTTGAAGAGTTTACGAAGACGGAGCATAAACTCGAGCAAAAATCTTAACGTAAGCGAGCTTTATTTTGATGGCTTGAGCCGCTCGCTCAACACCGTGCACAAAGGCTCACAACCTGAAACCTCCACAGAGTTAGCAGGCCCGGGCGCAAGCAACGATTCCCCAAAGGTGTTTGTGGACGAGAAAGGACACGAGCAAAGGCTCATGATGAAGGAACCGAAAGTTGAGGAATCAGAGAGCCAGGAATTGATGAAGAAGTTAATCAAAAGCGGTGTGTCAACCGATGCAAACGACTACAAAGAAATGGTTGAAGAGTTTACACGTACGGTTCCCAACTCACATTTATTTGGAGATGAAGAGGAAATAGAGGACCCAGAGAATGAGACCAAGGCAGAAGAAAACATAACCGCAAAGGCGAAAGAAGTCGCGGCACAGGGCAAGAGATCTAAGACTTTGGCAAGATCTACAGCAACTGTTACAGAGTCTAGTAAAGTAAGCCAATTAGCAGATGCAGGGACCCTGCGATCTGAGACAGGAGGAAAGTATGAGAACAGACTTCGCAGACGTAAATCTCGAACTGATTTCAGTGCGGAGCCAGTTGACATGGAAGCTGATTCAAAGAACAGCAATACAGATGATAGAAGATCGAAACGAAGAAGAAGTCAGCGGTGAGACTGCCTCATCCGGTGCCTACACTCTCGACGAATTGTTGACTGTTCAAAGATTATGAAATGGATAATAGCTGATGGTTCATGAATAAATAAACGGCAGATGGTTTATGAATAGATAAATGGCAGATGGCTCAAGTCATGTGCGCTGTCGAATTTCAGTTTTCTCCAACTACATAGGAAGTAAGATGGCTTTTCGTGTGCTGCCAAGTGTAGTGAACCATATATGAGCGGATGCGTCGCGTTTCACAGCCTCGGCTCCCACAGCGCAAAAAAAGATTAAGGTTTTTGCACCCAGAATAGCAAAGAAAATACACACCGAAAAGCCATCACAATGTGGCCAGCAGTTAGCAATGTTGTGCTTGCTTATCGTCGAAGGGGCAGCTTTGATGGTGGTACGTCATTGTGCGCGACGGGGGCCAGCATGACAATCGCCGATCGCGCTAAAGTCCTGCAAAAGCAGATCGACCGGTTGGCTACCGCGCTTTGTTAGCTATCGCTTAATTGGTCTAGACCAAGTGCCGCTCGTATTTTTGCCGTTGTTATGCACTTCCCGTGCCATCGCACGCTATGATGTCAGCAGATGCGGAAAAATAAAATGCTCCTTCCTCAAAATCCTTCCCTCTCCCCACCTCCATATTTCTGTTTCTGGCCCTTCGAATTGGGGAACCTGCTGATTTCCCCTTTTATTTTTTTTCTCTTCTCGATTCAGTGGAGCCGCTGTGCTTCTATTTATATTCGCCCGACACTGATACACGCCACTGTCCTTTCTCGTGAAGCATAGTGTATCCTACTCTGCGCAGCCTCCAGCACGGAAGAAGCCACCTTTTTGAAGTTGGTGTCTAGGCGCAGGATATATTTTTAGATACTCACATTTTTTTTATTCTCTCCCTTCCTGATATTGGTGCACTTAGCATCTAGTCAGAGATTAATTTGCACTCAGCACTCCTTCATTTGCCACCGACCATAGTACAAAATGAGCACTAGTCCCTGTTTACCCGAGTACAAGTTTCCGGTCAAGTCCCCGAAAGCACTTCCGAAGGGCCTCGGCTGTGTGCCCTTTCCAGAGCCCGCCATGACACCAAAGGAGCTCGATACCAATGATTACTTTGGGATCAAGACCTCCAATCCTCACACGACAAGAAGAAACTATCTATCGCCAAGCAAACCCTCCATCCGCGGGCAAGGGTCTGTGAGTTCCTTGGGATCCGAGACGACATGTGTTGGTTCAGTTTCCTCGTTTACTGCTCATGACCACAGCATGTCTACAGACACGCTAGTAGAAGATTTTGAAACGATCCCGATGCCTGATCTATCACAAAAACAAGTTAGTGGCAGTGGCCGCTCAGCTTTGCATTTTCCCCACCGCACCAAGAATCACACTACACTTAATACACAGAAGGTTGCCCTTGCGAAGAAGAGGTCTTCTGTGGGCTCTGCCTCGGGCTTTGCTCGCTTGTCCATCACCAAAGAAGAGGAGCCGCATGAAAAGCAAAAGCCGTTGTCTGCTACCGAACCTCGCTTTAATCTCGACAGAAAATACTCGCTTGGCTTGATCAAGGAAACGTCCCCATCAGAGCTGTCGCCATCTCCCACATTAACGAAACAATACACATCTCCTATGATTGCTACTCAGTCTACGGCATCGTTCTTCGACCTTCTCAAGGGCCAACAGACACGACGTTCCACGTCGCTCCCTCCTCAGGATAACTATCGAGAGCAGATCCTCAGTCTCTCTCCCTCCATTTCGATTGTCTCTACAGAAACCATCTCACGATTATTGCTCGAGAGTCTGGTGGATCCGGGATTAGGCTTGAGAAACCTATTGGCACTAGACTGTAGGCCCTTGGTGGACTTTTTGAGGTGTCATATTTCCGGTGCCATCAATATTTGCCTCCCTTCGACTCTTTTGAAGAGAGCAAACTTCAGCCTCATGCGGTGTGTTAACTCTTTACCGGCCTATGAACAGAAACTTCTACTGACGTATTTCCACTATAATGAGCTCAACATCCAAAACAATATTTCCTTCAACAACCCTCACATGGGCTCTCATGGCCTTCCTGGAATAATTCTCTATGACCAGTCTAATAATTCGGCAAACATATATCACATGTGTAAAAAAATCTTAGATGCCTCGTGCTTCAATGCTGCCGCTGCACCCCCCATATACATTCTCGATACATCCTTCTCGGTATTCACAGAGAAATATCCGTCTTTACTTGCTAGTGGAGCTTGTGATTTGTTAGATCTTGATTCGTTGCCAATTCAGCTTCCCGCTAAAGAGGAAAGTTCTCCCAAGCCCCACCAAGCGGCGAAATGTGAACTCGGCCTACCATTGTCCCGTGTTCAATCCAGTCCTGTTAAAAGCGCTCTGTCGTTCACATTGGCAGGAAGCGATCTTACGACACCATCGGTTTCAAACTTCTCGCTTCCGTTGAATCTTCCAGAAAAGAAATTCAGAATTAGACACAACGAAGAAATCTTTGATTTTTCCTCTGCAATGCCTGTCGATGAAAATTTTGCCACGCTCAGTATTTCTACTCCAGAAATGGAATATTTGCCTAATTGGCTCCAGGAATCAATAGCGAACAAGAAGAGATTGCACTCTGATTTCTACAAGCTTGAAGAATGCGAGAAACTTAGACTCAATTGTGCTCTCAAGTTGCAGTCACTGGAAAACTTCTTGACACCTGATGGAAGTCTCGAAGTAACGCCAATTATCCATAGTGGATTGGATCATGGCCACAAGAACCGGTATAAAGATATCTTCCTCTACGAGCATTCTAGAGTCTCACTAAAGCACACCAGTTCGTTATCAATCTTGAACAATACGGGTACGAAGTCTCTGGCTCCAATTGCATGTGACTATATCAATGCTTCCTATTTGAATTCGTCGAGCATCATCAATGAAAAAATATGGAATGCAGCAAGTGCAGAAGACTCTAGAGTGTTGAAACTGACGAATTGCATTGCCACACAAGGGCCATTACCAAGGACGGCTGGCGATTTTTGGAAGTGTGTTGTTAACCAAGGTTCACTAGTGATAATTTCTTTGACCAGTGAGTTAGAAAATGGTATTGAGAAATGCTATGCATATTGGAAGTCAGGGCTTTACGAGTCTGGTGAAAGTGTTGTTGATGTTTGTCTTGAGGAGACTGAAATCTATGAATCAATAACTATTAGAACACTCGCTGTTAGTGTTGACGGTGGGCCCAAGCATCGCGTGATCCAAATTCATTTGGATTCTTGGTCTGACATGGGTGTTGCACATAACTCGGAAGACATTATTTCCATGATTCATTTGAAAAGATACGTTCTTAAAAGTGCCCGGACTCTTCCTGGATATCCAGCTGTCATTCATTGTTCCGCAGGTTGTGGCCGTACTGGAGTGTTCGTGGCCGCAGACATATTGGTAAATCTTATGCTGTTACTGTATTTGAGAGCCAAGCTAACGGAAGACCCCGTTTACGATGTTGTGAGTGATCTTAGACGCCAAAGGATTCTGATGGTTCAAACAGCTCGCCAGTACAGCTCTATTTACGGCTTACTTATCAAGGGTGTGAAGGAAAAAGATGAAGTTGCAGGGATTTGTGGAACGAATATCGCCAAAAAGTTTGTCTCATCCATTGGCTGATAATAAACAAAAAAAAAAACAAAAAAACGAACGGATAAAATAGATGGTACGCACAGAAAAAAAAATCTTCAGCAAAGATCGGGGTAAGTTCCCGTTTTGCTAATTAATCGAAATTCATAAATTTAGGGTTTTAATGGAAAATAAAGATGGTTTTATAAATGGTGTAGAACATGCTCATATTGATGAGGTAGAACGGGCCATACACAAGAGCAAGTTAACAGGCGGAATTAAAACTACAAAACAAAATCAGCAGCTTTATCGTGAAGATCACATGTGAATTTTTTTCTATTTAAGCGTGGGTGTTCAAAGCTTGCTTCAAGGCGGAGGGGTTTGCACCAATGACCTTGTCAACAACTTTGCCATCCTTGAAGAAGAGAATAGTTGGCATCGAGGAAATTTCGTATTCTTGAGCAACTTCACCAAGCTCCTCAACATCAACCTTGACGAACTTAGCGGAAGTGTACTCCTTGGAGAATTTATCGAGCAATGGCGAAATCATCTTGCAAGGGTTGCACCATGTAGCAAAGAAGTCAACAACAACCAAACCATCGTGTTTCAAGGCTTCGTCGAATTCAGCTTTGGAGGTAAGAATAGCAACCATTTTTGTGTGTATGCTTAATTGAAGTAAATATCGGCAATTAAGGATGTCGAGGATCGTTCGGGAAAAGGACACTGCGGGCTTATATAGTGATTATCTGCACACTGTATTACAAATTAAATCTTAGTAATAGTGGCTGGACGTGGTCTAGCACCAGTCATTCATTTTCCTAGATTTCTAATGGCTTCTTCAACGGCAAAAACCACCCTTCTGTTGGAAGGATCTAGAAAACGCCCTAGCGTATCTTGCTTAAGCTCCAAGTACAGCCGAAGCACTCCATTTTGAGGAAAGTTGAGTTCAATCGAAGACAGGCAGGGCCTAGAAGCTGCGGCTGCGCGCCGCAATAAATTGACAGTGTGTTGAGCAAGCTCACGTACTGCTTTCTCTCCTTCTATTCCGGTTTGTGACAAGAGATTTGACAAGCTGACGTAGGCATTATTGTAAGTCACGCCAAATATGGTGTCAGAGGCAACAACAGCACGGCCCCGGGTTTCCTGAAGTGTTAGGTTCTCTAAAATCGCCGGGAGTTCCTCTTCGGAGACCTCGAACTCCTCGGCAATATCTTTCACCTCAGAAGACCAAGACGGGTAGTACTGTAAACCGGGAATCAAGAGAAGGGGCAAACGGAAGTTTTCGGGAAGTAGGGAGACTGACTTATCTTCTTCTCTGGTCAAATGAACAACTGGATCCACTTGGAGCCATTTCGCTATTTTAGAATATTCCTGGCCCCTGGTACAGTTCACTTCATTGAGCTCCTCATTAAGTTTGTCAAAGTGCCATTCAAGCACCAGAGGGGGTTCGGGCACAAAGCCGTACGTCCGCAAAAACATCTCGATGCAATTCGTGCTGTCGTATCTGATTGTAATCTCCTCGTCAACGCAAACAGCCCGAACTAAACGAAGAACGATGTCATCCGATGCACGATCCACATCAAACACAGAGCTATTATTGAGAGAGTGGTTGGCAAAATCTAAAACAGGAACTAGTGTCACATCTGTAACAAAGCTGTCGTCTTCTTCGCCCAGCTCAGTATCTGAAGAGCGAGGAATTTCCAAAACTCGGGATTTGACTGCCTGATGTAGCTGAAAAGCTGTCTTGAACGAGAAAATGTCTTCTATCTCAGGAACATCTTTCACAAGCTTGTTGTAGTCACGCCGAACCTGCTCTTTTTCGGCGACTAAGCTTTGAATTAGGCGATCAGAAAAGCGTATCAGCTCATCTACATTTAGGATATTTGTAGTCAACAAAACTTGAATGTAAGGATCGATTTCTTTCAAATGCAGAAGGAAACCAGTTTTATCATGTTTTTTAAGTAATGCAAAAGCCCAAACGAAGCTTCGCAAGATTATCATCTCCGACGAATGGCCACCAGCCTGTAAAAATGCATTGATCACCGTGGATGCTGTTCCCGACGAGTCTTCTTTCTTCAAGGAGTTTGAGAGAAGAAGAGCGGTGTTTAAGTCGAGGGCACACGTCTTAGGGATTCGAACAATTATGGACTCTTCCGGAATATCGTCTTTGGCTAGAAGGCCAAGCCCACCTAGATTACTCTCCAGCACTTTCACATGTGGACTGAGTTCAATCCCTCGTGCTTCTGCCCAAGAAAGGTAGTCCATCAAATCCATAACGTCAAGGATGTCGAAAATTTAGGGTTCTTTTAGGCGAAAACGTATGTGCGTAGATGGAAATCTGGGGCAGTTTCGCAACTGATCAGAGTGCGGTCTTGTTTGGCCTTGCTTGGCCTTCACATTGCAATGGCTCCCTATAAAACGAGTTTACTACCATACTAAGCAGCCAGCAAGGAAATATTTTGAAGATAATACGGTACCTGAAAGAGGCGGGGAAAAACGATACAATTAGTTCATAGGCAAAATCAAGACCTGTAAAGCCTTCTGAGCCTCCACTCTCGAAAGACGATGGTTCACTCGAAGAAACGAAAGAGCACAAAAACGTCAGGTCACACAGGAGATCGATCCTACCATGCCCAAACAGGCATCAAAGTTTAAGCAAAAAGCTGATTGGTACTTCTAAACTCCGGAAGCCTCACGACAAGCTCTGCTTTATTCTTTGATGAGACCCGTGCACCAAGCAAAGCCGAGTAGGAGGTAGCTAGGTAAAAAAATACATTTGTTACGCCTTATAGATTAAGTTGAACAACAAACAACGCGCCATGTCGTGGGATGACGAAGATTTTGATGTGCCAACTACATCGCAAGCTGCAGGTATATCTTGGGAGGCAGAAGCAGAGGATGAACCTTTAGTGGACTCGTGGGACGTCGATGAGGAGGAGGTAGCCAGGAAAAAGAAAGAGGCAGAGGACCAAAAGAGAGCGGAACTAAAGAAGAAACAAGAGGAGGCAAAGGCGAAGAAGAACGCCCTTAAAAGTGGAAAGCAAACCCTCTTGGAAATCGACACGGTTGATGAAACCACCCGGAAGGAGTTGTTACAGAAAGCCCAGATGCTGGCGGACTTGAATAACGCTGCCGATTTGTTTGGCAGTCTTGGTGTTGCCGATGATAACTTGAATGATGCGGCAAACACTCATCCCAGGGAAAAGCACACAATCGAGAACAACACACGCGCTTTGACCAAGGACACTCCGTTGAAAGAGCATCCATTATTCCAACCTTCGAACAAACAAGAGTATGAGAAGTTAAGAAAAGCCTTGGGTCCCTTAATGCAAGAACTAGCACAAGACTCGTTGCTCAATTACTCGTCGGCATTGGCTATTGACTTGGTGAGAGACATCGTTCAACCCTTAAGTGTCGAGAATGTTCGTAAGGTTATCTCTACCTTGAACGTCATACAGAGAGACAAGGAGAGGCAAGAGAGACAGGCTCGATTGCAGAAGTCGGGCGGAACTGCAACAGGTGGTGCAGGGAAGAAGAAGGCCAAGCCTGCTGTCAAAACCAATGTCAACAATCCAGGCTTCAAAAAAGACACCTTTGATGACATGGACTACGACGATTTCGGTGATGACGATTTTATGTAGCACTTGAATTACGCTTTTCTTGTGTTTGGTTGCTGGGGATTCATAGACAACACAATAATAGTCTAATCCGTTCTTCTGATTGTAGTCATTAGCTCAAATCTCCACCGGTAACTCTAATGTGCGCACTGCGACTCAGTTTGAAAAAAAAGTTAGATAGCTCCAAAGTTGTAAACTTCCAGTATCAATCACCCTTGGAGCGTATGAGTTCTCTCAAGGATGCGTTGGCCCGGGTCACTCGTGTTGTAAGAAATAATCAGCATGCGGTGAGCCCGAGGTCTCAACCTACTATGCTGGAAGTGAGGATCTCTCCAACCATCGATACGGTAGAACAGCTACGACATCCTGTGTCCCAGTCCAAGTTAGACAAAGTCCGGCCATTTTTGAAGGGCTTCCAGAGAAAGCGCTTCCAGAAATTCCTCGAGCCGCTAGATATGCCCCAGCTTAGGATTTATGACGAGGCCCGACCCCGCTATGATGTCGCGAGAGCAGAAGCAAACCTAATATCCAAAAAGAGTACCGACCATCTTCGAATCTTCAACAATTTTCTTGATGAGCGTCAATTCTTCGACAAGATGATGGAGCTATTGATACACTTAACCCCGCCACATCTCAAGGATGCCGATACCCTCAATAACCTGTCATCTTTGGCCAGCATACTAGAGAGCGAAGATCGCCAATATCGCTCGGCTCGCTATGATCATATTCCAAAATATAACTTCCATGAGGTTCCCCCAATCCCCAAGGATTTAACAAAAGAATCTTTTCAAGAGTATATTTATCGCTTGACGCATCTGATATATCTCTACCGCAACTCTTCATCCTTGACGAGTGGAATTATAGCCGAAATTCTTCTCCATACTCATTACTTAGACAACATGAAGTACAAGCCATACCGCTCAGTGGAAACTTACAACTACTTGATACGGTGGTTTGGGTATGATAAACGTCAGAGTTCCTTCGCTCGAGAGCTCCTACTTGTTATGATAAAAGATGGCCACACCCCAAACATTAACACTATTAATCAGCTTCTAAAGATTTGCCAAATCCACTCTAAGGAACGGAACCTAGTGAGTACATACAAGCTTGTAACAAAATATCTTAAGTTGGCAAAGAAGCTCGGTCTATGCATGAACTTGTCCACGTGGAATAGAGTGTACGATTGCGTTGATAATATCTTCTTGAAGGAGATTTTCCTCAATAAAATGATGGTGGTCAACCTCCCAGTGTCAGAAAACTTTTGCATGCGGATTCTTGAGGATTTTGGCAAAACAACGAAATGTCCATTGGAATTGGAAACCTTTGTAGAGCTGGATCTCCACAGAATACAATGGAGAAAAAATCCCCGCATGGCAGAAAAAGTTATGGAACACCGAATAAGAATGGCTTTAAACAACGAGGGGTTGTCTGAGACTTTCGAAGTACTATTACCAAGTATTGAGTTTGACACCATCAGCCTAAAATCATTAGTCAAATCGATCTATATGAATGAACATCTCAGCCATAAAGCATACCTTTTGCTAGTGATTTATTGCCATATGGCTAGGACAGTGGAAGCTGTACACCCAAAAGTTTTTGAATACCTCATCAAACTGCTTTGCGAAAACAAAAGTGCCACCAACTGGGACTATATCTCCCAACTTGTTCGTGGAATTATCCATCATGACGCAGTGCACTATTTGAGCTTACCTGTGGAGAATGAAGTTATTTTGAGGGCAAAAAGGCAAAGACATAAAAAATCGGCAACAGCAAAGTATGGGGAAAAAATTACCAATTTTCCATATGTTATTCCGGATTATCCTATCAGTGAGAGGTATAGAATTATGAAGCGTTTGACAGGCGAGTTCCTCAATTTTCTTGAATGCCAGATAATCTACTTCAATAGCCAAAAGGGCCACAAGAAATTGAAAATGCCGTGGGAGCCTCTTACTGATAAAGAAGTACTTGAGTGGGAAGCTGTTAAGACCAAACTCAAGAACCAAAGCTCTTTTTGGGACGAAACCTCCAGCAAAGCAGAGGAAGTTGGGTTTGTTTCGGAGGCTCAATCGGCCCCGCCTGACATTATTGCTTTATATTGCAAAATGAACAATTTAAAGAAAAGCTTCACTCGAGATCTTGCGTTTGCCCAAAAACTAAAGGAAGGATTCGATGAGAGCTTGCAAAAAGATTTAAGAGCACGGCGTATTGTGGAATGACACAAAAGCGCCAACTGTGTACATAGAAAGAGCATAATTAACATATAGATATTTATAGAAGATCCAGAATCAAACTCGCAATAGTAGCGAGTTTTGTTTCCTTATGGTTGTTAGTTGGGTACCGCCTGGCATATAGTCGTGGCATGTGAGCAGGTATTACGCGCACAAGCGTCCAGCTACGTAGGAGCCGTGCGGCTCTATCTAGTTTTGATCTACAACTTCTTGATGAGATGCTGACTAACGGCGGTCTGCCCCACTTTGCAAATTCCTATTGGTCTCCCGACTATATCACAGGAATTGAGAAGTTGGATAAGCTCCTGATAAACTCCCTAGGACAGGTTCATGAGCTCCGCAAGTTTGTGTTTAACTACATGAAATACTTCCATTCTAATGGAGAGCATCTAGCTCAACTATCGATCTCATCATACCCATATGACAGCTGTTACCGGTCACTAAGGGGCCAGCGGAATATCAGTGGGTTTCGAAAAGTGTCCAGTTCCAGTATTAAAGACGAGAGTCTTGAGTTTGATTTGAATTACGCGTTTCGCCTGTTTGTCGAACATACGTCTTCCGAGCTGCGTTCCCAACAACAAGTTGCCTCTGAAATTGATTCCGTTATCCTCCATGATATAACTGCCTTTTTGAAGCACTACGAGCCTTTGGTGAATCAACTGATATCGGATCTTTTCGAGCTTTATAATGATTATCGCGATTCTTACGAAACTCTCGAGGCTGCCAAACAACACTATGCCAATATCATACGCGTGGGCGAAATCACAATTAAGCACCCAACAAGCCAAGTCAAAGAAGTATCTCTCAATAGTGAGCGGGCATTTGCAAAACCTGAACATAAGGAGGATGCAAAGCTAGAAGATATGGTTGACTTCCCAATTGTAGTAAGTGGTGCAAACTTGTTCGAAACAGCCGAAGACTTAATCAATTTTTTGTCCCTTTTGATTTCCTCTATATCCGTCATTAAAAGGAAAATACCTTTGCCAGGATATAGAAATGAGATCTTTTCCAGCGAGCAATTGTGTGAGCAGATGAGATTGAAGAAGCCAAGAAGCTTAAATCCAAGTAGATCCAACTTAGAGAAACTTGGACAGGTGCTCTTGGACACAAAAATACTTATTAGTACTGGTATTTTTGCCAAAAAGTTCAATAGTGAAGGCATGTGGTTTGAATGGTCAAACTTGGCCCTTGCCGCCTGTGATAGTGGCTCCAAACTAAGAAGAACTATCTCACCAAGCAGTGTAAATCTGAGAAACGATATGTCCAGCTCAAAGGGTTTAGATGCTTGGAATTCCATGACACATACAACCTCTAAGACTATAGATGGTGTTTTCAAATCCATGCAGAAGTCGCTTTCTAAGGCCAAGTTTTCCGAACAAGATTTGATTGATGCTGAATTGAAATACAACACATCGTACGAAACAGTTCAACGACAAAAACATCTTTTGGAAATGAAAATTTTGGAGGTCTCAAACAGCATAGAGAATTTTGAAAAGGTCAAAATCCAACTTATATTCAAAAGTCTTTCGAATCTTCTGAAGGTAATGAGGCAATTTGGCAAACAGTCTAATGTTTTAATTGAAGCATTTTATACAAGAGTTGACAGAGAATTGAATAACCTGGCGAATTGTGAAGCAGAATTTGCAAAGTCCCTTACAACTACAAGCTCTGGGGTGTATTTTCCTTCATTTCTAGAACCAAGCTCCGAATCCAACAAGCATTTAAGCACGGCTCAGCTCAATACCAACTTCCAAAATATCAAACATGGCTTCAATCTATACAAAGACATATCGTTGCAAATTACTTATGGAGCTTGCAATCCTGAAAATGTTCTTTTAAGCATCAAGTCTACTCCAGTCTTCATAGTTCAGACTTTTGCCAATATTGAACGTTTTGCAAATTCGGAGATATGCGATGTCTGGAAAGAACCTCTTAATTACCAACAGTATTGGCTTATGAAAGATGACTTGATTCATTTAATACTGGGGTTGAACCCTGCTGTTTCCTCGGAAGTCTATGTTAAGAGTGAAATAGAGTATGCTTTGGTCCTGTCTGCTTCGAAGTATCTTGAAGATAAGAATCTAACTGAAATTGTAAACTTTCTCAAAAACTGGCTTTTGGAGATAAGTGATTCAGTGATACCATCTACCGTGTACGACTCACTAATAACAAATTACATAATTTCTATGAAAGAAAATGTTGGGGAAGAAAAAAGGGTAACAGAGACTCTTAAAGTCTTGGGTAACATTCCAAGGAGCAACTTGAGTTCTCTTGTTTATATCCTAGAGCATATTTCACGAGCTTTCGGACTCGATCAATTATCAGGATATGGCGAAGCCGATGAATTTGATCACATCGAACCTTCGAGCAGTGAAGAGTCTCTTAGAGCAGTGAGCACAAAGCTAAATCTGATAAGTTCCATTGGTTCTGTACCCTTCATACACCTTATTATGAGACCCTCGGTTGTGAAGCACTCCAGGGGCTTTATCCCTCCATTGGAGCAGTATAATGCGCTTTTCGCTGATCTTCTCGCCCTAACAACTCGAGAAAAACTATGCCAAACTCTTTTAGTCAATGAAAGGAACTTCATGGCACGACAGAACCAGAAAAAACATAATTTTGGCCTCGTCAAAAAGCAAGAGTTAAGGGATAAAATGGCATCGACAAGTTCAAATCAAAGAATTATAAGTGAGCTGGAAACTTTACATATACTGCTGGAAAAGGATAAAGACCTCTCTCTGTCATCTCCTATGCGCAGTAAAGCTAATTTTGAGTTAAGGCCCTTTCGAACCGGAACTACGCCAAGACCTTCTAGGGCTACATCCCCAGAAAATACAAACAAATAGAATGATATATAGATTTGATGCTTTAGAAAGGGGTCGACTCATTTGGATTTTTGCGCATTTTGTGGAGAAATTCGTGGTCCTTGACGTTACTCATGGTGATTTTCTGAATTTTGTTCAATTGCTTCATGCAAAAAACGAACAAGAGGCACATGCCTATCGAACTTATAATGGTAACAAAGCCAAAGCCTTCATCAGTCTCCTCAATAAAATTTTCCAAGTTCATACCGTACAAAGAGGCAATATACAAGATGATACCCATGGACAACAAACCGATTGAGAGCCTCAAACTTAAGAGCATCAAATTGTTTCTGTTTGCATCCAATACAAACTTGATGATTTCCTCCGATGTTTTTATTTGAGAGCTCAAGTCTTCCACTGTCTGAATCGATTCATTTATGGTAGCGTAGTATGACTCCAAAAGCAATTCTATCTCCTGGTGATGATATGTAAGTCTTTTGATACCTTGCAGGATTTCGGTTAAATAAAGGGAGTTGAGCTCGTCGTCTTGATCGAGCAAATCGTGTAGTAAATCATTTATGAGCTTGGCTTTCTGGTTATATTGCCCGAGCTTTTTTGATTGAATCAAGAGATAACGTAAATTTGTCCGCTCTATGGAGGTCTCAAGGCGTGATAGGATATTACTCACCACAGTTTTGTGGGCGTTCAATTCGATCTTGAGGTTCGAGGTGACATCAACCAAAATGCCCTCCAAAGCACGAAATTCGTAAGGTAGAGCCTGTGCATCGGGGTATGAAAACCGAAGACGGTTTGACATGTCCTTGAGAAAGGATCCATGTGAGAACGACTCAGTAAAGTGTTCGCTTTGAGAATAATCGAAGATGATCAAAGAGTCACACCTGATTAGCGCTCGGATGTTGAGAAGATTAAGTAAAATGCAGTTTTTTCTTGTGACAAGCAGAGGTACAAACTCCATGTGGAAGCTGGAATTTGCCTGGCCCAGATGAGTATGGGACCGTATCATCTTCCGTAGGTCTCGAGGTGCGACATTGTATTCTTTAACAAAGTCCAGCTTGCGAATACTTTTTCCATGGACTGTTATGTTTCCCTCTTTATCATAAACAGTGCACCTGACGTATTCGGTATCCTGTTGTGCTTTATTAGATCGTAGCGTATTGGCTATAAAAATATCATCGAGCCTGGTCTGGCCTGTGAAATTTGATACCAGACGCAACGGAGCAGCACGAATGGGCAAGCGCCGTAGAAGGTGACGCGTGGAAGGTATTTTGAGCGGCAGAATACAAGTTAAGATCATTCTGGATCTGGAAATGGAAGTAGCTGTGCTCGAGATTGAACTGGTGGGCTTGCGAGTATCGAACACTTCGCGGCATGCTGCAGGTTTTCAGCGGAGGCCTTGTAGAGAGATAGCAAAGCTGGCGGTGTACCGATGAAAAACGCAGTTGCTCTGCTTTATTGAATTCCACGTCCTAAGCAGTTTCCTCCGTTTTAATTGGAAGCCCAATGTGGTTGGAAACAGCGGAATGGCGTGCGACTTCCAGGGTAAATCATTCTATGTGGAATCCTAGACGGTATACTTTGTTCCCCAGAAAAACGCGCTTATCAAGTTGTTATTCCTCATGAGCAGAATCGTCAGCTCGAACCAACTAGAAGTATGCGAGGAAGTGGGCAAAGGGGGATTTGGCGTCGTGTACCGAGGGATTATCATTGCTTCCGGACAGGAAGTGGCCATAAAGCAGATTGATCTAGAGCATGAGCTGGCCGACTTCGTTGATGTGAACCGGGAGATCCAGATTCTCTCTGAATGCCAGTCACCGCAAATCACCCAATATTATGGCTGCTTCGTCAAGGGATATAAGCTTTGGGTTATAATGGAGTATGCTGATGGGGGGTCTCTCTTTGAACTCTTGAAAGCGGGTGCTATTGCTGATGATGAGACCATTCTTGTTATTGCACATGAAATTTTATTGGCGTTGGACTATTTGCATAGACTGGGAAAGATCCACCGCGACTTGAAGTCCCAAAACATTCTACTCAACCAGAAAGGGAACGTGAAAGTAACTGACTTTGGCGTCTCGACGCAACTACATTCAAACTTCTCGCGAAGAAATACCACCGTGGGGACGCCGTACTGGATGGCCCCAGAGGTTATCATGAATGATATCGGGGGCCATAGCTACAAGGCTGATATATGGTCGCTAGGCTGCTGTGTTTATGAGCTTCGAAGCGGCAAACCACCTTTGCAAGAGCGGTTTTCCCCGCTACAGGCCTTGAGAAAAATCTCCTCCTGTAAGACCGACGAGGATTTCCTAGCACTTATTGAGCTTCACAAAAAAAGTGATTGGCCTGAGACATTGAAACACTTTTTGAAGTGTTGCTTTCGGATCAGCACTTCCGAGCGGTCAACGGCAACTGAACTCTTGAAGCACAAATTCATCACCCGGATCAATAATTTGAATGAAGGGATGCGTACGAAAAAGATCAGAGAACTTATAACGAGAAAACGCCTATGGGATCAGGAAAACCATGTTCAAAAGTCCCAAAAATATTATGCGCCTACGGAAATCGCCAATAATCAAAATAAATGGAGGACAGAGGGAATCAACCCAGTGCACACCGAAGAGGAGATTCACTTTGATATCAGTACCATAAAGGATTTAGCAGGAGATTCCAGAAGTCCTGAAAAGTCGATTCGTCTGTTTCTGAGTCGGAAAACCGAAGGATCAACGTTCCCAATAGAGTCGTTTCCTGCTGGTGGATCAGAGACCTCCAGAGCGAGCAAGGCGATGCGAGCTGAGTTCTCCAAACTTCTCAATAAATCGTTTGCCAAGATGGAACAAAAAGCGCTGTTGTCAACTGGTCAGTACGATTCTCTTGTTCTCCTTAATGAAACACTTCTAGGCCTATTTGTGCCCACACATGTTTCGGATCTGTCTGGAATGCAAACCAAAATACTTGCATGTCAATATATCAAGTATTTTTTGAAAGAAGCTACCCGTCCTGGATCTTCTGTGAAGTCCCAGTTGCAAAGGGCTATAGTGCCTTCCTCTATGACATCTCCTTTTGTTCCAGAGTCTACAAAGGAAACTTCTGCAGCAACGGCGATCGATGAGATAGAGTGGAGTCTACTAGAGTCCTGGCTCAACAAGACAGAAAAATGACGTATCGCAATGAGCAGCTTTTCACGTAAAACGAAGCATACTAAATAGTTTCATCATGATCAATTTATATGCGAACACTTTGCTCGGATCGGCAAGCCTACAATGAATAAAGCTCTCCTAACTATGGCCAGCGTAGTGGTGGGGTAGCTTAGTGTCTCTTGTAGTCTTGCGCGCTCTTGCAGACGCGATTTCTCTTGGACTTCCACCAACTCTGCTTGGCTACTATACATGGAGGAGCCGCTACAGAAGAAACATAAGCTGGACGCTTCTAGCGAATCACCTGAAGCTAATAAAGAGTATGGAAATGGAAGCGGAAGCGGAAACAGTAATGGGACTATGGCGGCTGGTTTTGATTCCTTATATATCCCAAAGTTCTCACTTCCTAAGCATGATGATGCACTGATAAATGCTGTGAAAATTTCTGAGGACAAGACAAAGCTAGCCACGTGCTGCTCCAAAGGCGTCATACGGATATATGATCTTGAGACTGGCTCGCAAGTGGCCACGTTGAAGGGCCATACCAAAGGTATCTCTGACATTGCATTCTCCCCAAGTAATAGCGATATAATAGCTTCCGGCTCAGACGACTTGACCATCCGATTGTGGTCCATATCCCGACATAAATGCTTGAGAATTCTAAAGAAGCACACGTATCATATTACTGCACTAGTGTTCAATTCCAAGGGCAGCATTCTCATCAGCGGATCTGCTGATGAAACTATCGTGGTATGGGATCTTACCTCTGGAAGAAGCCTTAGAACACTTGCGGCTCATTCCGATCCAATCAGTTCACTCTGCTTGACTCCTGATGATTCTTTGATAGTCAGCTCTTCATACGATGGATTAATGAGGTTATTTGATGTGGAAACCGGCCAATGCTTGAAAACCCTAATATACAATAGTACTTCACACGGAACTGCCACTGCTCTGACGAATGATGTTGTCAATTTTCCAATATCGCATGTCACAATTTCACCAAATGGAAAATACATCTTAAGCTCCAGTTTAGACGGCAAGATTCGACTTTGGGACTATATGAATAACAAAGTTGTTAAGACGTATTCGGGGCTAAATGGCACTACCCCTATCAACCAAAAATACAATAGTGATTCTGTTTTCATGGTCAACTTGAAAAAGCCTGTGGTTGTGTCTGGCTCTGACTCCAGCGGAGTCTTGTTTTGGGATTTGCAGTCTAAATCTCTAGTGTCCCAACTAGAACCGGGCCAAACAATCCTAGGACTTTCTATTTGCAGAAATGGTCTTTATTTAGCGTCGAGCAGCCTACAAGGCAATGTCACTGTTTATGAGTTGAACAAGGACTATGCTAAAGCTACTGCATCCCCAAAATCCGATAGACTGATGCTGCTAAGTCCACAAAGCCAGACTCACGACGAACAATTTTCAGACAACTCCTCTATTGTCACTTCATAACTTGCAAAGTGTTTGGGTTTGCTCGTACCTGCTGAAGCTTCTAATATAGTGACTAAAGCTTTACTCGGAAAAAACCAGAAATGACGAGATTGTTGTCCACCATCTACAATGTTCCAGCATAACTTTCTTGTAATATATTCTTCATTCAACAGTGCCTGTTAATCTATATAAAAAAAAATGAAAAATCAGTCACCATTAGACTCAATATTTGTATATTGATGTACACTAGATTGCAAAGCACTGACAGCAAAACATCAGTACATCCCTACAACTATCAAAGATAGCTCGCTTAGTCTAAGGAGACAAATAATTACCGTCTCGTCAAAATGGAGCAGCAGAGACATTTATTCCGGTTCGATGCCGCCACGTTCCGCCTTCCAAAGTCACAAAAGTTGAGGTCAATTGGGATCTATCTTGCCGGCGCTCTTTTTGCCATCGGGTTCTGGTCAATGGTGGACGCTGCAATTTACTCCAAGACAGTGAACGCCAGTGTGGTCCATGTGACTTTTGTTGACTGGATACCGTTCATTTGCTCTACACTCGGCATGCTAATCGTCAATTCAATTGAGAAGTCGAACTTATTCACCGAGGGCCAGAATCTGTTTTTGGGCGATGGCAACGGGAACGCCTGGGCTGCCAGAGTGATTCTATTTTTTGGGTTTTCTCTTTTGGCTGGTGGATTAGCAGGGTCTTTTATGGTTTTCATTTTGAAATTTTTGATGAAGAAGTATCAGTTCCCAACTCTAGGTATGGGTGTATCCAACATCATCTGCAATGGATGCATCATGCTTAGTTGCATTGTTTTGTGGTTGTCACAAAATATAGAAGATGAATACAGCTACAGCTTGGCATTGAACTGATTAACTTTTGATAAGTAATGATAGGTGGTTCAGTAGCTACAATCGATTCCAGCAACCTAGAGAGGCGAAATCAAATGGAAAACAGCAGGTTCAACAATATTCTATAATTGAGGCCGCAATGCATCGTTATAACTAGTATCTATAAGATTCCGGAATACTTCAGCGCTTATATAGCCCTACTCTTTAAGGGTTTGTAGGAGAAAAAAACAACAACAACATAAAATCCGTAGCTTTGCTAAAATTAGATACATCTCAGACACTGGAAATATCAAGTGTGATGATGTACTACGATTTCCGCAAAAACTCATCTTTCAAGGGACCCATGAGAGCTAGTTCGAAATCACTGAAATTGTTCAAGTTTAACTTGATCGGTTCCAGCGACCCTCTGGGATAGACTTGAAAAGATGGTCGCCTGAGCTCATCGAAGAAAGGATGAAGCAAAATAGATTGAGCAGACGCCCTCGCATCCGGATCATACACAAGGACCTTGAGAAGCAAATCAATGACATCTGGAGGAGAATTAGAAAAGATCCTCTCAAACCTCTCACTTACTGAGCAGCTGAAAAGCTTCGTTGAAAACATATTTCCTCTGTATTGCGGGTTGCTCTTGAAGAAAAACGTTTTAGAGGGCGGGCCCAACAATTTTGAGATTTCTTTAAGCTGTAGTTCAGACGACTGGCCTTGGAAAATGGGTTTGCCTAAGAACATTTCGGCGATGACACATCCTAGGCCCCAAATATCGATTTTCGTAGTGTAAACCGTACAGCCTACGATCAACTCGGGCGCACGATAGTATCTGGAACAGATGTAGCTCACAGAGGGCTGGTTTGGCTCTAATTGTTTAGCACTGCCGAAGTCACAGATCTTCAAACTGACAGTGGCGGGGTCAACCAATATGTTTGAAGGCTTAATATCACGATGAGAAATGTTTAGGCCATGCAAGTAAAGCATGGCTCTCGCTAATTGAAATGTATATGCTTTCATGTGCGGATATGGGATGGTATATTTGGATTGGCGGTAGTATTTGATTTCGTTTTGTAAATTCGACGGCAAGCACTCCATAACAAGATTCTGGTACACTTTACCATCTTGTCGGCTCTTTTTATCGAAGAAATACTTGAGGCAGACGACATTGGGATGACTGACGGTTCTTAGTATCTCTAGTTCTCTGCATTTATACTCAGTTTGGGCCAAGACACGTTTTATAGCGAAGGGCCCTAACCGGTTTGGTTTGGGGTTTCCGTTGCTATCAAGATGGGCTAAAACGGCTTCGACAACGGTGCCAAAGGCCCCTTCGCCGATTTTCTTGTATTCGTTCACGTACATGCGCAGGACCTGCGATGTTTCGTTGTCGACAACTTCATCAAGAACGTATTCCTGATTGTGATCAGAGTCGGTCATTACAGAAGGGAAAGAGCAAAAAAAAAAGTGAAATGGAAGGGTAGTGTTGTGCCTGCAGATTCAAAATGACCACAACGTCGCAAGTTACCTCCCGTTGATAAGAAACGTGGAGAACCTTTGATGAAAATCGGGTTAGTAAAGACACGAATGGTATTCTATTCTTTTCTTTTTTTCCCTTTAGATTTAGAGAGTAGCGTAGTTATCTGAAGCGCGGTAAGATCGGACTCACTCACGTGCTTGACAATAGAGCGGACAATGGCTGAGTGGTGTAACAACATGAACCGCGCGCGTGATTAGAAATTAGCCGAAGCAAGTTTCGTGCGGGCAAGCCGGGGACAGTTTTAGCGCAATAGGCTTTCAGTAGGGCGCGCAAGTTCGGACAATCTTGGTATTATCAGTATTTTTTTTTTTTTTTTTCCTTTCTGGGATAAGCGTTCGTTGCTAGTGAGCGGGAATTCCTCTAGCAGCACGGTGCCGGTTCCATGCAGAAGGTGAAAAGTTTCGGCGGAAAGAAAAACTCAAATAAGGCAAGAAATGGTGGGGTTCAATTGCGGCAGATGCTGGTTATGTAGTAGCGTTATTGGCTTGACCAGCGGCCGCAAAATTGCCTTCTCAAATTTCCCGTAGCTTACCCAAACTCGTTTTGAACCCATAAGCGGTTGGAACCCAACCTTGTCCATAGCTCTGGCCCAATAGACAGAGTCCTTGACTCGTGCTTTTCTGCTTTTGGTGTATCAGCTGGAGCCAGGTTAGAGTGTACTGCATACCACCCGGGAGGTATTCCACCAACTACATCACGGTGAGAATTGAAAATTTTGTACCAGTGAAGCACTGCTCCTATGTTTTCGAGCTTGTTCTCTCTCCGCAAGCCGGCAACATCTTTTACAGGCGGCTCCTTAGCCACAAGATGGCTAACGTCCTCGCTGCGTCCTGCTGTGGCGGCCTCCAGAAGCAGTTTGTCCGCGTGGTCGGGGTCGAGCACAGAGGGCAGAAAGAAAAACGAACGCACTGTTATGTGGAAACTTTACGCCACGTTCCATAGACACAATACGTTGTGCACACTCGTGGAGGTTGTCGAAGACTTGGATTTCTTGAAAAACAATGAACACTTGTCGTACAACGAAAAGGTGTTGTACTACTTGAACTTGCCCCACCATATAAGGGTGCACTTTAGTGCCGGTATGTTAGGGTTCAGAAAGAGTAACAGAGCGGAATATGAGGCTGCGTACCAGGTCAGCACGCGATTATTCAAAGCAATCGAAGAGAAGAATTACTTTGCTCCCAACGACAGAGTGGAGGTGGTCATGAGGGATTTCGGCAAAGGAAGAGAGGCGTTCACTTCAGCTTTACAGGGTAAAGAAGGAGCGTTCGTGAGGTCCCACGTCGTGCGAGTCACGGACAACACGAGGTTGAAATTTGGGGGAGTCAGACCAAAGAAATTGCGTCGTTTGTAGACTTGTCCTCATGTACATAGCATAAATCATTACTCATTTGCAAGAAGTTCCTGGCCTTTGGCCAGTTTCCGTATGCGAGGAGGCTGCGAGAGCGTCGGCTTGTAAAGAAATATAAAATAAACATTGTCATCTGGTGGCCCACTCCGGTAGAGCTACTCACACAAGCTGGTCCAGCACAGAAAGTGGACACCACAAAACTCTCCAATTCGCCCAAACTGCTAGCATGGCAGCGCCTTGATGGACTGCCAAATCAGAAGTGTAGAGTCGACAGGTTACCTTCCCGAAAAGTGGGCAGACGGCCCAGTCGCCGGGCTTACAGCCCTAACTGGCACGTGACAAGTCCAACGAGTCACATTGGCACGTGCTGCGCGCACGTTCCACTGTATATTCTATGTGCAGGTCGGTACATCTCGCTCTCCGTGCCAGTGCGTAGAATTTTTTCCGTCCTCAAGTCGAATCTTTTCCACTCTTAGATATAGACTCAAGATGGCTCCAAGTATGTAACGTCCACCAACGAAACGAGCGAAACCTGTCACCACAAGGCGTGCCGTGTGCTGCGCAAGATCCGTTGTTATATCACAGATTCCCATAGAACTGAGGTGTTAAGATGGGAACTTGAAAGCGTACATGTTGAACCGACTTTACTGCTTCAGTTCCTTGATCGTGTCGGTGAAGCGAGGTTGAATTCCAATTGCACTTACTAACATGTCTAGACACTAAGGCTGCTGCTGCTAAGAAATCTGCTTTGAAGGGTACCAACTCCAAGAAGGTCACAAAGGTGAGAACCTCGACCACGTTCAGATTGCCCAAGACGTTGAAGTTGGCTAGAAGCCCCAAATACGCCAGAAAAGCCGTCCCACACTACAACAGATTGGATGCATACAAGATCATCGAGACGCCAATTGCCTCTGAAACTGCCATCAAGAAGGTTGAAGATGGTAACACGTTGGTGTTCCAAGTTAGCTTGAAGGCCAACAAGCACCAGATCAAGGCTGCTGTCAAGGAGTTGTACGAGGTTGATGTTGAGAAGATCAACACCTTGGTCAGACCAAACGGAACCAAGAAGGCTTACATCAGATTGACTGCTGACCATGATGCTTTGGATGTTGCCAACAGAATTGGTTACGTTTAATCCGCATGAGTGTACTGTAATTAATAAAAAGATAACGGACGAATATCAGCTGTAGATATGTGGAGATACAGGGGCCTTGACGAGGACCAGCCGTCGTTGCACTCCCCACGAATACGTTTGGAGCTGGCGGACCGGAGACTACTCGGTCTATTATCTATTTATCGAGTGAGTTAGGACGGTATTCTTTTATTTATCGACTGAGTTAGGACAGTATTCTTTTATTTATCGACTGAGTTAGGACAGTATTCCATCTTCATATATCGACTCCTAGCTTGAAAGCACGTAACAAGCAGTCGCTACCAAATACTAATTATTTATATTTGAATAATTTATAATTTTATTTTACTAGTACTTCTCATGTATTTACTGAAATTACTATTCTTTTATATTTATTAAATATTTCTCAATTATTTATTTACGAGCCGCAAAACACAGAGCTCTGCTTGGGTTGGGTGGCTTCACCAAACCAAACCACCAAAGGTGGACTCAGATGGAGAGGAGCAGAGGAGGCAGGAGCAGGGGAGAGATTAGAGTGTAGATCTTGCTTGCAAATTAAGTTTACGTGCTGAGGTCAGCTGCACTCGCTGATCGTATTCCGCCATATCGCGCCTCGGTTAAGCAGCGAGCAAAAACATACGCTAGCACAGAAGGCTATTTGTGCCACAGACAAATTGAATTTCCGCCCGCTTCCAGCGTGCCATGACCGGCAACTTTAGCGTAGCCTGCCGCCTTTGCAGTTCTTTGCTTTGGGTGTTTATGGCGTGTCGATGCCCCAGCCTTACAGAAGAAGACCAGTGTTTCCGCAGTCTGGTACCTCTCTTTATGCCAAAGGTGCATGCAAGACAAAGAAGAGCGCGACTCAGAAGACGGCACACAAGTGCGGATCGCAGAACAGTAGCTCAACTGCGCCCAAATATCCGTGGCACAGCATCCCAGCTTTTTTCGAAATGTCTTGGTTTTCCTCCTGGAGATATAGCTGGTACGGTTCCCCAACCCCCTCCCCGAAGATTTTTGACTGCAGACTGGTGTCTGGCCAAAATGTCCCTGCTGGCAGTTTTGCTTGTTGCTGCTAGGCCGCACCTAATCTTGCAGCAGCTCCGCAGTAAGCTGTAATGGTGCAACTTCGCAAACACGACCCATCCTTCGTAGACAGAGCATCCTGGCTCAGCGTGCTGCAGGCCGGAGCCCAGACTTCCATTATTCTCGTGTTTCTCTGAGCCCACGCCCACCGACCGCTGATTAGCATGCCGAGCAGGACGCGGCCCGTAAACCGGCATGCTGGTCACGTGATATTTGTTTTCCGCAGCGGCCCTGCAGCCAAGCCTGCGACGCGCTATAGGCTTTCTATGCCAGTGTTTTCGGATTTTCTTCGACAGCTGTTGATACTCCTCGGTCTTCATCCTGGCCTGGAGATTTACATTTCGAAACCGACTACCCGGCCTTTTGTGCGCTATCCGTACATTGCAGAATCTAAACCACTCCGTGTTCTGCCTGGCGCCTGGCCTTGTTTATACCTTCGCATTCTCACTAAGCCCCAAGTTGTGTTCGGAGATCCTCTGTTGTTTTTTTACCATCTCCACTATTGTTTATGCATAGGGCCAACGTTGTCTCCATTCAATCAAACATTACTGAACTCTCGTTTTGCCTCGTCCCACATCCTCAACACATCGGAGATGCACTTGCAATCGTTTCCTAAATTCTTCTCCAGTGAACTGCACGGAGCGTCGCTCGATTCTCCTTTTCCGCCGTTGAGGACTGACCACCGCTACAAGGGGGTCTACGAGCGGGCTGGCTTCGACGTGAACTTGGGCAGTGACTCGTGTGATGATCGTTCGCTGCGCCTGAAGATGTCGCCTTCCCTAAAAAGTCCCGCTAGTCGGTTTCCAAAGACATTCAACTCACATAAGAATCACTCGTCGGGTTCTCTTCCAAGACTATCCCCCACTGTCAACCAACACACTACCGCATCGACAGCTCTGCCAAATGCCGTGAGCAGTCTGAAGCCGTATGATGCTAGGCCACTGGCTTCTCACCTACAATCCTCCCAACACTCGCTGGCCAAGCTGTCTCCTACAGCCACAAAATTCTACCCTGACAAGAATCACTTCAAGCCGTTCGAGCCAGAGAGAAAAAATTCCTTTTTCCAGAACGGCGTTCTGAACAAGTCCACCTTTGAGGCCAAGAACAAAAATAATCTTACCGTGCGCATTCCCCCCTCGGAACCTTCCAATATTCAGATACAGAGTGCCCCTGTGGAGCGCTCTGAGAGCTCTTTGAACAACGAGCTTCATTATGGTCAAGCTTCTCTCAACAACATTGCCTATCTGGACAATCATTCCGGGAATCCAAGTTCGTCTTCTGCTGTAAGCGTCAAAACATCTGAGCTCGGCAGAGATCCTCCTTTGGCCGTCGAAAATGGTGTTCATCATCAAAAAGATCTCATGTCTAGCTTGGCTGACTTGCGAAATGACGTGGAAGAGCACAGAGTTTATGATCCGCGTAGTCAAAATTTGGCGTCGGCCGCAAACACTTTTACTGCTCCAAAGCATACATTCGTTCCCGTCACAGGAAACCACTTGCATTTATTCAACAAACAATCTTTTGACGATTCAAATGATAGCTTGCAGGAAGAGAACTCCTATGCCCTCAATTCAGCAAGGCATTCTTCCGACACTGCGGGCACAGCTGAGACTTCTAGTGAAGAAATCGACAATTTCTTGCAGGCACGTAACAAAAACGGGAATCATAGAACCTCCCAACTTTCCACCATAAGCTCGATAATCTCTAAACTGGTCGACGAGAATGTCGAGGGAAATGAAAGTGAAGACGAGGTCGAGCTTGAATTGCGTAAGCAATTGGATCTGTTCAAAACTACAGAGAGACCAGATCCCAAATGCTCTAGTGTGAATCAGAGTAATGAATCATTTGTTTCTGCAAGAAACGAGACATGGAATCATGATGAGAATTCCTCCATACCAGTACTCAGGGTGTCCAGCGCTCCTGATGACGAGCCCGCTTTTTCAGAGAATGCTGAAGTTGCGGAGCGTGTCCAGCATGATCAAGATTCTTACAAGCAATTTGTGCATGAAGGACTGCTGATTGACAATGCTGATGTGAGGACACCATTTGTGAATCAATCAAACTTCAACGACCCAATTGCTGAAACACCCGAAACAATCATGCCTTTGAGTCCTAAAAATCATTTCGTCGAGAGAGAATTGGAGGATCTCAATTTTCCCTACAAGGCGAATAAGAATATGACGATAGATACTACCAAGCCCCTAGCTTCGGAGGAAAGCAATGATGAGAGGATTCTTCTGCAGAATCCAACTCCAGTGGAGTTTGAGGCCTTTCCAAGGTCCATCATCGACCCACAGATACCATCGTTTCGAGATAGTACGACAGCGAAAAAAGCACCCCCTGGAACTGGACCATGTCGTTCTTGTGGTATGTCTCTCTTATCAAATGCAAAGGGATCAGAAAAACCCGTATTTTCAAAAGCTGGTGATTTGAGTGGTCAATGGCACAGAGGTTGTTTCAAGTGTTCATACTCTGGCTGTCCAATTTCTTTCAACAAAAAGGTCGTTCCCTACGTTTTGCTTGATAACCCATTTTGCAATCATCATTACCACACTCTCAATAATACTCTTTGTGACCAATGTCACCTTGGGATTGAAGGTGAATGCATCGAAAATGAACTTAAACAGAAATGGCATCTCAACTGTCTCAAGTGTACAAAATGCCATGAGGTTATTGGCGAAGATTATTATCTAATTAATCATCAAATTGTATGTGAGAAGGACGCGGGATGCATGATTGATGAGCTCAACAAGTCTGGACTAATGACGTCAGATAAGGTTGAGAAGAGAAGAACAAGAGTCTTGTTCGTTGACTAACGATTCCATTATTTATACTTTCGCAAGATCATATGTTTCATTCCTATCATTTAAACCTTAGGTACTAACTTAAGTAAGTTTTTAGAAAAAGAAAATGAAAAAAAAAAAAAAAAAAAAAAAAATAATCAAATAAACGTGAATTGAAATGTGCTCAGTAATTTCTGTCTTTATAATTGCTCGAGTCTTCCCTGTGTGATGCCAATGGATCTGTTACCAGATCGCCTTTGGTCGTATAAGACTCGTGCACTTCGTTTTCTTCTTCTATAATGAAATTGTCTTCGTCAAAATCGGCTAAGTTGAGCTCGAGGTTGTTTCCCATCTCTGGATCGTCATCAAAGTTGCCAAAAACAAGTTGGTCGAAAGACGCTCGCCCAACGTTTCCACCATGGTGATAAGAGTCCAACTTCTGCTGCATCTTTCTGTAAATAATCACGCTGGCCAACGAAACGGCACACCCAGTCAACAAGATACTGAAAACATCGAGTATCTTGGCGGAGGTTGGTCTCTCGGCATTGCCCAAGTTCTTGATTGTGTGGCCAATGAATATGTGCATGAACATCTTAGGGGATGTAATAATTGAGGCCAATAAGTATGTGGAGGCAGGCAAGTTAGGGATGGCAGCGAGGGCTCCATTGGAAAGGGAGTATGGAAAAGGACAAAGCCGCAACAATACAAGCAAAAATAGCGAAGCGTCCTCCTTCAAAATCTCCGCAAACGCTCTAAACTTTTCGTGCTGAAGCACCAACTGCTCCGCTCGGTTACGTAGAAAGAATTTGAATACCAAGAATGAGACAAACGAGCCAGAGACGGATGCACTGGCAAGCAATGGCCATCCACCAGGAAAGCCGTATACCATACCGCATAGCATAGATAGAGCGGAAAACCCAAGTAAAGGGGGAAACCCAACCAAAAATACCAGCGTGAAAAGTATCAAGCTGCCGTACTTGTAGTTCTCGAGGAAAAAAGATATATCGATCATCAATGCTATGATGACATCGTGGAAGATCAACACAGTTATGCCAATGAGCAAACCAACGAAGGCCACGCATACGTAAAACACCTTTCGGGCCAACGATTGACTTTGAAACCAGCTGAAACTCTGACGGCCAAATTCGCTGCATGCATCCATCTGGCTGCGTATGAACAGCATCACAGCATTGCTGGCTTCTGGCATGTCAGAGTTGGTAGGAGGAAATGAAGATGTGAGAAACTCGCTACATATACAAGGCGCGGGCCCTAGGCTTAGCGGCACCACGCGAATGGCCAGCAAAGCCCTTATTGACGGTATTTAACTGAGGATAATTCCGGCCAGTGGGCTGTATTTCTGCCCTGTGAGCGAACTTTAACTACATTCGAACATCGAGAGGTTTTGACTCTGTTTAGCTGATGGCCTTTGGTGCTGATGGCCTTTGGTGAGATGGCCTCACAGGGCAATGACCATACGAGAAAGCATTTACGAAAAGTTCAATCCGAGACCCTAGGGCCAATATGTGGTGAAAGTTAGGCCCAGGCGTTTGTCAAACTCAAGTTGATTGCCTTGCCCAATTAACGAATTCTCAATCCAGCCTCCATTCTCAATCCAGCCTCCAAATTCAGTCCAGCCTCCATTCTCAATTCAGCCTCCAAATTCAGTCCATGAATTGGCCAGGCATAGAAACAGGCAAGGCGAGCAATTCGGCACATATATCCGCAGATGGGTTCTTCCGCATTGGGCCGCACGAGGTGCTGAGGCAAAGACACAATGACGTCAACGGCAAAAGCCACAAAGTGAATACGATTGACGTTCTACGGCTGAAGTCCAATGAAGCTTCTGCGTTGTTGCACCCTGGTTGAATGCTGCGCCTATAAAGGCAGTGGGAGCCACTGCGCCCCAGGCACTTGTCGGTGCTTCCTCACGTTGAACTCTGATGCAAGAAGTGCACAGTAAAAAGCGTTCTACGCGCAGCTCTTCTTTATCGGTAGTTCATGTGGAGGCATTCTTCCGAGATTCCGCCCTGTCTTTATGGGTAGACCTGCAAACAGCAACATTGTCGTCAAAACACCACTACAAACACCACCACTGTTCGTATGAAGTTTCATTTGCTCATTTTGGGTGCTTGTGCCGTCGTTGCTGCCAATGGCTATGCTCCTTTCGAAGTAGACTGTCCTTCTGGGGATTTGGTCCGGACCGCCAGTTCGCTTTCCACCGAAGAATCCGACTGGATCGAGCTGAGACACGAGGTGACGAAACAATATCTCAAAGCTTTTCTTGAGGAAGCGGATCTTGATGACTTTGACGCCGGCTCGTTTCTTGACAGCGCAAACCGCTCGATTTCAATCGGCCTAGCGTTTTCGGGAGGAGGCTACAGAGCCATGTTGAGTGGCGCGGGGCAGTTGGCAGCACTTGACAATCGTACCAACGGAGCATATGAAGAGGGCCTAGGAGGCTTGCTCCAAGCATCGACCTATTTGGTTGGCCTATCTGGAGGCAATTGGCTCGTGGGAAGCGTGGTGGTGAATAACTATACCAGCATACAAGACATTATCGACCAGAATGTTGATATTTGGGATTTGGAGCACTCCATCCTAAACATCGGTGGCTGGAACTTGGTGGAGGCCTACGAGTACTACGATGATCTTTATGACGATGTGAATGCGAAGGAAGAAGCCGGCTTCGAGGTGTCGTTGACTGATACCTGGGGACGTGCTCTCTCGCACCAGTTTTTCCCCGAACTGACCCAGTACGGTGAGTCTTTGCGGTGGTCGGATATTCAAGATATCGATGAATTTGTTAACCATGAGATGCCGTTCCCAATAGTAGTCGCCGATGGAAGAACGCCTGGAACGCAAATTATCAGTGGTAATTCTACTGTCTTTGAAATCAACCCATATGAGTTGGGCTCCTGGGATCCTTCGCTATATCTGTTCACCAAAACAAAGTACTTGGGCACCAAAGTGAGTGACGGACAATCTGTCAATGGCACATGTATTGCGGGATTCGATAACGCAGGCTTCGTCATGGGAACTTCATCGACGTTATTCAACCAATTCATCTTGCAGATCAACACAACATCGCTTTCTTCGGCGATTAAAAGTATCATCAGTGATCTTTTGGAGGATGTGTCGGAAGACAGCGACGATATTGCTGTGTATAAGCCAAACCCATTCAAGAGCTTTAGCGAAGCAGGCGTGGAAAGTATTGTACAGAATGACACATTATACCTTGTCGATGGTGGTGAGGACTTGCAAAACATTCCTTTGTACCCTTTATTACAGCCAGAGAGAAATCTTGACGTAATTTTTGCATTTGATAACTCGGCTGACACAGATGAAAATTGGCCCAATGGTACCTCGATGATTGCATCGTACGAAAGGCAGTTTTTGAAACAGGGAAACGGGACGATTTTCCCCTATGTTCCTGACAGTGCCAGTTTCCGCAACTTAAACTTGACTGCAAGACCTGCGTTTTTTGGATGTGATGCCAAAAACCTAACTTCCTTGTTGCCTGACGGTGCCAGTGAAGATGCCGTTTACGATTCTCCGTTAATAGTCTATACGGCGAACAGACCATTTTCGTACTACTCCAATACGTCCACCTACAAGCTTTCCTACGATGATCTGGAAAAGCTCAGCATGATTTCAAATGGCTTTGAGGTTGCATCTAGACTCAACGGAACCATCAGCTCAGAATGGAAAGCGTGCGTTGCTTGTGCCATTATTCGACGGGAGCAAGAACGACAAGACATTGAGCAGAGTGATCAATGCAAAAGCTGTTTTCTGCAGTACTGCTGGGACGGAGAGATTGATGATTCTGAGGTGGGTGTGAATTTCACAGAGAATGGAACAACTTCTGGCGACGAAGACACGGGCAAGACTAGTTCAGGGTTCTCATTAGTGAGAAATCTAGAAAGCAAACACGGCAGGCTCCAATTGCTTGGCTTTGCGTTGTTTGCCGTCATTACTTGTACGTTTACAGTAGTATGATCCAGCCTTACAAGATTGTACAATTTCGATGCACTTGCACTTTTTATAGCTAGTTTTCTCTAATAGAATCCATTGCATGAGTTGCGGGGACACTATATACCAATGCAGGCTATATACCAATGCAGTATGTCGCAGCAACATCGCAACGATATAATCCTGGGAACAAGCAAGGGCAACCCAAGACAATCGTCTTTTTTTCTTCTGAATCCAGATTTGCTCCCTAAACTGAACCTATAGTTGCGAGTGGTCGTCTCAAGCAGACAAAAAACCCACAAATTTTCGATAGTCTAGGCGTGGCTGCAACTCTTGACGTTCGACTATTTTTAGCTGGTGCGGCTATAACATTATGAGCAAAGACGACAGTCTCTCAGAGCTTGACGAGCTATCTATCGATGGAAAAGAGGCCCTTTTCGACAATGCTGATGTTTCTTCCAGCTATTTGGAAAAATCTCTTCTCGCGTCAAGGGCCATTGATAAGATGGGTTTTGGCAGGTACCAGTGCGGTTTGTTCGTAGTGGCCGGCTTTGGCTGGTTCGCTGACAATGCATTTCCAGTGGCAACCTCCTACATCTTGGAAAGATTAACTGAAGTTGACAAAGTTCACTATCCTGCGGGCAAAAGTCCTTATTTAACCTTAGCCCAAAATCTAGGGTTACTAGTGGGAGCCTTTGTGTGGTCTCTTTCCTCAGACATCATAGGCCGCAGATGGGCCTTCAGCTTGACGTTCATGTTTACCTCTGTGTTTGCAGTTGTATCTGGAGCATCACCAACTTTTGCTGTGCTTGGTGTCTTCTGCGCTCTTTGGAGCTTTGGTGTTGGAGGGAACCTTCCGGTCGACTCGGCCATCTTCCTTGAGGCACTACCTACTGACAAAAAATGGCTCTTGACTGTTATGTCAATCTGGTGGAGTCTTGGGCAGGTAATCACAGCCCTAATTTCTTGGGGTCTCATTGCAAATTACAGCTGCAGCGATGGTAGCGTGTGCTATGCTAGGGACAACAAGGGCTGGAGATATTTCATGTTCACATTGGGAGGTCTTTCATTCTTGATGTTCCTTGCGAGATTTTTGTTTCCTGTTTACGAGAGTCCTGCTTTCTACTTATCAAGAGGAGAGAACGAAAAGGCAGTCCAAACTCTTGATAGGATTGCTGTTATAAACAGAACAACTAATCCCTTACAGCTAAAGTCCTTAGAAGAACTAGACGAGAGCGAAGACAGAACAAGCGGGCACTCTCCACAAAACGAGCTTTTAAAACAGCGGTTGCGGAAGTATGGAAGCTCCCATATCATGCAATGTTTCTCCTCCCGCAGACTTGCCTTGTCGCTGGTACTTGTGATTTTCTCTTGGGGAATAATAGGGCTTGCGTTTCCTCTCTATAATGCGTTCCTACCGTACTACTTGGAATCGAAAGTCACTGCATCGAATAGTGTCTACATAACCTACAGAAACGCTTTGATTGTGGCTGTTTTGGGTGTTCCCGGGGCTCTAATAGCCGGATTTCTCGTTGAGCTTCGCATAGGCAGAAAGGGAACCCTAAGTGCATCTTGCTTTATGACAGGTATAGTTCTTTTTGGGTCAACCACTTCGAAGACATCGAATTCGTACTTGGTGTGGAACTGCTTTTTTAATTTTTTTTCCAACATCATGTACGGTGTGCTTTACGCTTATACGCCAGAGGTCTTTCCAGCTAAAATACGAGGAACAGCAGTGGGGCTAGCAGCGTCATTTAATCGGATATTTGGGGTATTTGCTCCAATAATTGCAATCTATGCAGACTTGACCACTTCCGCTCCGATTTTTGTTTCTGGGGCCCTTTTTTTATTTGCTGGTGTGCTAGTCACATTCTATCCTTATGAACCAAGAAATAGAGCCAGTTTATAGACGTAAATGGAGAGCTTGTTCTTTTTATCAACGAGCGCGAAAAATTGCCGTTTATGGTAAATATATCCTGTGCGCATAGACCTAATTGCTTTGGGCGCAGATTATTATTCACCACTTCTTCATTTTAGTCACCATTGCCTTTTTACAACATCATGTCTTTCACTTTAAACGCAGAGATCGCCCAATTCGGCGGAATCTTGCACAAATTGTCACATGATTCTGACACAACTCAGACGAAAATGGATGTCAATGTGTTCATTCCAGGAGGGAAGACCGACAAGATTCCTGTCTTGATGTACTTATCTGGCTTGACTTGCACGCCCAACAACGCTTCCGAAAAGTCTTTTCTCGCTTATTTTGCAGCAAAGTATGGCTTTGCTTTGGTTTTCCCTGACACTTCGCCTAGAGGCGCTGGAATTGAGGGGGAGGACGACTCCTACGACTTCGGTACTGGGGCCGGCTTTTACGTGGATGCAACACAGGCTCCTTGGTCAAAAAACTACAATATGTACTCTTACGTACATAAGGAGCTTTTGGAAAAGCTTTCCGTGCATTTCACTGCATTGGACTTCAAAAATATATCCATCACCGGACACTCCATGGGTGGATACGGAGCTCTTGCCGGATTCCTCAAGAATCCTGGAAAGTATAAAAGTGTGAGTGCTTTTGCTCCAATCGCCAATCCTCTGAATTGTGCATGGGGTGAGAAAAACTTTGGCAACTACTTGGGTAGCGACAAAAGCGAGTGGTACAAATATGACCCTCTGATCTTGATAAAAAGCTACTCTCATAACAGCCAGCCGGATATTTTAATTCACCAAGGTGCAGCAGATGGGTTTTATGCCAAAGACAAGTATTTGCAACCCGAAAATTTCGTAAAGGCTGCGGAAGAAAGCAACTACAAAGGTAAGGTTGACTTGAACATTGTCGAGGGGTACGATCATCTGTACTTTTTCATTAGCACCTTTGCCGAAGACCACGCTAAACACCATGCCAAGGCGTTGGGTCTTCTCGAATAGCTATCGGTAGAAAAGCTTAAGTCTAGAATCTGAAGCTTTTCTCAACACTGTTTGAATGCAGTAGAATCACTAATTTCGGTTGTGTGAATTTCCTTATCCCAAGTACAACTGTGATTGATGTCTCAAGTCAAGCTATATATGCTCGAGGAGGTTTCAAGTGTGCACCGTAGATGTCAGCAACTCTTCATATTTGCTTTCCCACGATGTGCACCATTTGACCTTTGTTTCATTGTTCCTGTTGGCCTCTCTTAATAAACGCAAAATTTTTAAACACAATTTGTCCACCTTCTGCGCATGCTCCTCTGCTAGATCGCTTACATCATGATTCAACATGAGCTCCACTATTAGCAGATCAATCTCACGAACTATGAGCAGCTCAGTAGAGCTGATTTGATCGATTTTGGAACCAGCAGTAATAGTAGACAAAGATTTATTGATCGAGAGGAAAAGTAGCTTTATTAGCTTGAATTTTAGAACCCACGACTTGCAGTACTTGATGAGATTTTCCTTGTCTTCTTCATTTGAGTCGACCTTTTCGAGAGCAGGTGCTTCAACATCATCGTTTTCCTCGTCCAGGCTGTCATCGTCTAATCCAAAGGGATCATCATCGTTAGCTTGTGGGTCCTCGGCCCACTCAGCAAACTCGTCTAATCCATCTTCTATAAGTGCTAAGTTCGTTCTGGTCTTTTTCTCCAAAACTTTCAATTTTCCACCCTCAAGGAGCGTGATGAAAGCATCACAGATCTCCCAAAGTTTACCCACAGTTAGGAGTCTGACATTGGCAGCATCATTGGTCTGCCCACTTTCCTTATCAACGATTTTGCTCTTTGAATTTTTGCTCAAAGCCTCGAGTTCCGCAATAAATTGTGCAGTGGTCAACATGAGCTTCTGCGCCATTGACGTAATCTCGTCGAAGAATAAGCAAGATAACAGAGATGGTTCTAGTTGGGCAAGGGCAGACATGAAAAGAACGAAGGACTTCGAAAGCTCTAAAACGGTATTTGCCGGCGCGCTGTCACTCTTTTGCAAATTACTAGGCTCAAACATGATTCCGACTTTCGTTGTATGAGCTTTAATAAGCTTGACGATCTTCGTCAACTCGGCCACAGGGCTATTGACGTTAGCAGCTTCTATCGACTTGCGTAATTCTTCGGGAGCAGCAAGTTGAGTGCCCCAAAACTTAACGGCATCCTCAAATGCTTGCAAAATCTTACCGAGGTCCTCATTCATTGCACACTTGCTTGTTTAAATCAGTTTACTGATCTACACAGTCTTTTGAAGATGAGCTTCGTGCGCGAACCATCATTCAGTGTATTGGAACAGCTGAAATGTTTAGCCTTTTGAATAATATACTTTTATAGAGAATGAGGGTAGCCTATCAGGTCACCAGTCATCATTATCATCATCGTCATCGCTATCTGCTACTTTTCCTTTCCTTTTATTGAGCGCACTCGCCAATGCGTCAGCCAAAGTCTCAGGTTGACCCGCTCCTGCAGCACCTATACCGTTACCGCTAGAAGGCACCTGAGCAGGCTCTCCACGAGCTTCTTGTAGTAGAACACTGGGTTTTTCCAATTGAGACTTATCAGTTTTCTTGAGCATTCCTATCCCCGAGCCTCTTATAGAGGCCAATAATGCCTCTCTTGAATTATCCACCGCGGGCAAAGCTTGGGAAGGCGCTCCACCGATTGATCCTGATACATCGGCAGGAGGAGGAGGTGGTGGTGGTGGTGGCGCTGAAGAAGATGACGCCTGCGGAGGAAGAGGTGGTGGTGGTGGTGGTGCAGCTGCTGATGACGCTTGCATAGTCACAGAAGGCGCCTGTGGAGGAAGAGGTGGTGGCGGTGGTGGTGCAGCTGCTGATGACGCTTGCATAGTCGCAGAAGGCACCTGTGGAGGAAGGGGTGGCGGTGGTGGTGCCCCGGTCTGTGTTGGCGCAGGCCTAGAGGATACAGCTGGAATATGAGGCACTGGAAGCACATTAGATGAAGTCGTTTGAACTCTTTGTGGAGGAAGAGGCAAGTTTCCCAATGCTTGCCCGGTTACCGGTTGATTATTTCTTTGAGGTGGGACCGGTATTTGGGCAGGTGGGCGAGATTGAACGGGGACCTGCGCCGAAACGCCAGGTATGCTGTGCTGTCCGGTAGAACTTTGCGAAACGGGCATAATATTTGCAGCAGGTGTTGGTCTTGAAGCCCGAGATGGTGGTGGTGGCGGAGCAGCACCTCCCGCCCTTGGTGGAGGTGGTGGAGGTGGGGCCCCTACCGAGCTGCCTGTAGTTCCTGCCCTTGTCGGAGGAACGGGGACTGCACGAGAAGGAGCTCTTGGCGGTGGAGGAGGCACCGCTCTCTGTTGGCCATGTACGGGAGGAGCCGGAGGAGTAGCGGCGGCAGATTGCGTGTTATAATTCTGTTGTGCGCCATAAGATGGATGTGCATTCGGGGCACTTTGGTTGGTTGCTGAGTATTGCGGCGGGGGAAGGGGTGCGTCTGAATGGGATACCTGAGGAATCGGGGCATTGGCAGGGGGTAGCCTAAACTGTCGTTTCGGCTCAGCGTGCAAGGAAACATTGTTGTCGGGAGCATCTTCAGATTCTGAGGCTGTGCTGTGAGTACTTGTGTCTCTTGTGGAAGTTTGTGCGGGTTCAGGCGTGGGTGAAGCCGACGGAGCGGATGGTGTTGAGCTTACCATTGACGCAACCGGTGGTGGCGGAGGTGGTGCCTTTTTGTTCTTCTTGGGAGGTACCACCGGAGCTGCTGGCTTTGTGGATGGTTCTGCTGCTGCTTGCTGATGAGTGTTGCCATGCGCAAATCGCCGAGGAATTGGTGGCTCTAAACCAACAAGAGGTCCACCCTGCTTCGCAATATAATCTTTAATGAATTCCCTGTTCTCTGCTATCATATCTTCGGTGATTCCGGCAGAAGCGAGCTCCTTATATAGCAGTCGCCATTCCACGGGAGGCTCATCATCGTAGTACAACACCCCACGCGCCCTTCGGGATCTTTCGCCCGTAGCAACGTCGATGTACTCTCCTCTTGCACCGTGCTTCACTTCTTCTGGCGACATGCGATCTTTCAAGGCAATTGCATTTTTGTTATTGGCGGTGTGTTTTGAGGCATGCTTCTGTCGAGTGGTCACTCGCTTGAAGAAATGCGCAGCGTCATGTGTGTCTTCAAACAAAAGGCCAGCCAAACACTCCTCCAATTCGAATGTATGAAAGAACGTTCGATCTTGTGAATATGGGAAGTCTATGTAGAGCTCCTGGTCCCAAAGAACTCCTCGTGATCCGGTGATATCCACAAGCTTTAAGAAGAAGGTGTGCCCCACCAAATCGTCAACCAAAGCAATTGCGCCCATCAAGCCTGTAAACGTCCATTGCGTGTGGTCTGGGTACGCGACATAGAGCCGGGCTACTGTGGCATCAATGATCTTATTTGAGGCTTTCGGAACTGCCCTTTTGACTTTCTCTTTATCTTGGGTTGTTAGGATACCCATTGGTGATGGCGTTAGGTGGTGGTGAATAGAGTTAAGCGATCGCGAAAACTACTCGCGGTTGTGGTGAGTGAGATAATCGATTCCCCCAGAAGTCGCTCTACTCTAGTCTATCATAGAAAACGAAGAAAAATTCTCTATATTTTGCACGTCACGATATCGATAATAGGCTATTTTTATTTTATTATTTTTTTTATTTTATTTCTGCTTCTACAACCACGTTTCAAAGGACAATAAACGATTATTTCTTTTGCTACTATATACATCATGGTTACTGAGCCAAGAAGGGAGACTTAGGAATGCTTGCAGTGTGTTTCTGGTTTCTCTGCTTGACTTGGAATTTCTTTGAGCGAGTGAAATTATGCACTTGATTGTAGAACTTTTTAGAGGGTTTGTTCTTCAAGTTGACTTGGCTATCCTCGTCAGCAATAGTTCCAGATTCAGCATCATACGAAAAAAACTGAACTTTAGCCTCCTCCACAGCTTTTCTGAACTTGTCTTTACCGTCTGGTCTACGTTGCACCAACTTTTCCACATTTCTCTTGGTCAAATCATCCAAAGGTAAACTTTGTAACTCTAGACGAGCAACAATCTTGGCAGTATACCAGAATTTTATTTCAAAATCAGAGTCAACAAGCTCTAGCACAGACATTGGAGCTCGATCTGTTCCCAAGCGCGGCTCCAATTTGATGATTCTTGTAAACCCATGGGTTCTGTTCTTGTATCTTTTACTCAATTCCTCTAGGACCTTGGAAGAGAGTTCCCTCTTGTCTGGAGGTTGCAAGTAGTTAAGCGCATCAACTTCTTTGAGTCGAGTAGCGAGCGGCTTGTCAGCTAGAAGTTTATTTTCGTAGAATGCTCTGCCTAAAAAACTTTCGATCTTGGCTTGTGCTCTCTTGGCTTTGGTTCTTCCTGTGACAATATAGTCGTGACGGATTAGATTGGCACATAAGTTTTTGTTCATCAGCTTCACGTGGCGGGCCACATTAGCATCAAATTTCTTCAATGCCGGCATTGCTGAAGCTGAAGCTCTATAACAATCTGCGTTGACTTCAAGCTTTCCTTTGTATGTGAGGACTAAAAATTCTTCAGAGGTCGTGTGAATACCGTGTTGGCTTTGGGGGTATGAATCTGCCGTACTAGTGGTTTCCTGATAACTGTTGGAGGAGGCCTCCATGGGTACCGAAAGTAGTTCGAACCCAATCATTATATTGACATCAGGTTCTTGTGTCTAAGAAATTCATTGACGAATTTCATGGAGTTGTTTTATGGCGTAAAGTAAAAATGCAATAGTAATACTAGATGAAAGGTTTTTAGTGGTTTTTAATCTCTACAAATTCATGTTTTCAAAATAAAGTTGAATTAGATAAATGCATGGTCTTATTTATTTGATCAATTTTCCAAGGGCGTTGACAGTGTTTGAAACCCCTATAGAGATGGATATATAATGACCTCGATGTCTCGAATCTACAGAGTGTGTCAGATAATAAGATGTTAATAGAATATTAGACCTCTCGATACCCCTAGTAAGTAATTTTGAACGTGTATGTAATATACTTTTTCTTGTATCAATCAATATGAATACTTGTAATTCGGTGTAAGTTACTTGGCTCTTGAATCAAAGGGTTCAAGACTCTCTTTTATATTCTTCGCCTTTGGCTAAATAAGGATACTTTACTAGTTAATCCTTATCAATCTTGCTGTCTCGAGCATTTCTTTTCCGAAATGCGAGAAACTATTCAAGTCTATAGCATATTGAGGTGTATGAGCGATTTGGGTAAACTACTAGCATGCAGCAACAGAACGCGACTTCGTGGCCAAGCTGGCTAAGGCGTAAGACTGTTAATCTTAAGATCGTGAGTTCGATCCTCACCGAGGTCGTTTTTTTCTGATGCATTTCTTTTTTGGGGGATAGACAAGACTAATCTTTCTAGGAATAACGTTCACGTCTACAGATTGAAAAGCTCCAGCGACCGAACATTTATAAACTATAGTAAACTTTTTCACTTCTTGCCACTCTTCTTAATTCCACCTCCAACCATAGGGCCTCCCTTCTTAGCCTTCTCAGCCATGGCTTTCTTCGCAGCAGCGTCTGCCTTTTGCTTAGCCTTGAATGCAGCATCCTCTTCATCTAAATCTTGGTTTTTCTTCTTGGGTGCCTTCAAAGGCTTAGCTTTACCACCTTGACGTCCAGACATGTTATTAGTTCAACTAAGACAAAAATTTCCCTGGGGAAGAATACAGGAAAATAGTGAGATTGGGTCACCTGACTACGATAACCTGTGAAGAGAACTACTTAGTATAATCTAAGCTTGTTGGTCTCATTGTCATTTTGTTAACTCTTTGTTAGTCAAAAAGGAGATTGTGTACAAGTGAGATTTGAAAATAGCCAAATTATTGATCACTTTCATATTTAAGTGAATTACTGATTGAGGATAACTTGCACTTGTGGTACCGTAGTTGGACGCACCGCTTTACGTTACTCTCTTTACCCGGTTCAATTGGCACATGTGGTTCACCAATTCCCACTTTCAGCCACGGGGTAAATCGGCGTTGATTATCGGTGCCTCTCAAGGTATCGGTGCAGACTTTGCACAAAGGCTTTATGAGCAAGGCTGTTCTGTCATTTTGGTAGCCAGAACTGAGTCGAAATTGAAGCAACAAGTCTCACGAATTGGTGCGTTGACTGGTGACAAGGAAGAAATCCAACGTTCTCCATTTGTCATGTATTATGCTTGTGACGTATCGGACTACGATCAGTGCTCGGAAATGTGGGAGACTTTACTAGAATCTAAAGGTGTAGACCCTGACTACATCTTCTGTTGTGCTGGTCAGTCGATTCCAAAGCTCTTTGGAGACTTGTCTGGGAAAGAATTAGCTTTGGGGGTGTCGGTGAACTATTTAACGGCAGTGAATTCTGTCCACGCTGGACACAAAGCGATCATACTGAAAAACAATGGTGTGCACCCACGTTCATTTAAACAACGACACGTTATTCTCTTTTCCTCAACGGTATCATCTTTCCCATTTATTGGGTATGGTCAATATGCTCCCAGCAAGGCCGCTATCGCTTCCTTGTCGATCATCTTGCGTCAGGAATTGGCCCCGTACAATTACAGGGTATCCTGCGTTTTTCCTGGAAATTTTCAAAGTGAGGGATTTGATGAAGAGCAAAAGACAAAACCACTCATAACTAGGAAGATCGAGGGTCCAAGCGCAGCAATTCCTTCCATGGTTTGCTGTGACATGATTCTTGATAAGTTGGCTAAAGGCTATGACTCAATTTACACAGACTTTATTGGCTGGCTTCTTGCGTCGTCTATGCTCGGAGTATTTCCACGTTGCTGGGGTTTCTTTCAGGTGTTTGTTTCTTTCATTTTTCTGTTGGTAGCTCCAATCGCCAACATGTTCATTGCTTCAGACATAAAAAAATCCTTTGATAAGAACTCGGGAAATGATGAGACCCAGAGTGAAAAGAAAACCAAGTAAGTATATTGTATTGAATTTACACCAATCATAATGATACGAGAAAATCACGTGGGGCTGTTTATTTAATAAGTATCAGAATTAAAATGACCAAGTTGCCGCTCAAAAGTGCCCATTGTCAGTATTAACACACGTAAGTTTCTTATTTCTTTTCGGCTGCTAACAGCACAAGCTTGTCGGCTAATTTGTTCAACTTCTTGTCGGCTTCGAGACCCAAGTTGTACCAGTTGATCGAGTACATGAAATTAGCAGCTTTGATGATCTCGTCGTTCCAGATGTCTTTACAAGTTTCCCACACTGATGGCCGGTGAGTTATAAACACTCTTCTATTGACCGGGATAAGACTTTCGTTAGGGTTCTTGTTCGAGAGAATACGGTACTTTATTGTATCATCACAATGTTGAATGTTCATGCGGGTGGTTTGCTCATATTGCTTGATGGCTGCTGCCGTAGTGACAGTCAAGAAACCAGTCAAAAGCACTCCCCCGAGAAATCCTTGTATCCGGTTTCCCATGTTATTTCAGATCGCTGGTAGTTCTAGAGCCTTGCAATTGAGTCGCACTGCAATTGGTTTACCTCAGAAGGGTCCGCACCGTAGTCACCACGTGAGATTCCAAAGCACAATAATCAAGAATAACCAAAAAAAAAAATAAAAAAAAAATAGAAAATAAAAAATAGAAAATAAAAAATAAAAGAATAGTAGAGTTATATGTATATAAGATATGTAAAAAATTACAAATTCAGGTCATTTTAAATCTTTTGTTGAATATGCAATAGGCCAGTATACTAAGTTCCCTGCTTTGGGGCTTTCGTCATTATACCAATAGCTGTGTCTATTTACATGAGATTCTATTTTACGACTAGAGCTTGACAACAGTATTTTAAAGCCAAAAGCTTTTCAGGAATTTGTAACAGCCTCATGGCGCCTCTTCACGCGACTCCACGTCCGTCTCTACCTCTTTCCTAGCTTGCAAAGCACGTCTCAAGAATCCGAATACGTCGATCTTATCGATCTTGACACTCTGACCCGATGCACGTAATTCTTTAACGTCATTAACGGCCTCCTCGGTATCACTTAATAAGAAGGGTAATTCTTCCATAACTCCATTCAAAGGCAAGTCGAGAGCATCGGGATGTGTCTTCAAATACTTTCCTAACTTTAAGTCTGCGATGTAGGTGATACCTTCGACAAATTTTACGTTTATGTCCTCATTTAAATCGATTTCTTGCAATTCGGGCTCAATACCAAATAGAGCGTAACGTAAACGAATGAGCTTGTTTTCAAAAGATTGCGCTTGTGTCTCGTCGGCATTCAAGTATTTTTCTTTAAATTCTTGCAAGAACTGGTGCTGTTCTTCTTCGAAGAGAGCAACTCTCTCGTTTGCAACCTGTCTCTCCAAAAGCGTCTGTTTGATCCTTTTTTGAGTCAAGAGTAGTTTTTCGTCCACACTGTTATGTCCCTCAGTTCCAACAGCCCCAAGAGATTCTGCTAAGCGCACTTCCCTTGCGAGAATATTTCTCTCCTTCAACGTCCGATACCAGATTTTGTGCAAATCGTCAAACGATTTTCTGCGCAACTCGGCCATCGTCCATGCTCTAGAATCTGCCGGAAGATTGTCGGCCTCACGAAAAGCAGATTTCAGACCATTTACTTCGGGGAAAAATTGCCATAATGGGTGATCTGGGGAAACATCGAAGTTCTTGTGCGTAGGTACAATTGGCTCTCTTAACCTGATCGACTTAACATCTTTGAACTTGAGCGTCCTTGCTCTTTCTAACAGTCTGCTTGCAGTCAGAAAGCTTCTCTGGGCAGCCTTGAGCGAAATTACCATGGTTTTTGAGTGCAAAGTGCTGTCTGCTACTCTTCAACGAGGGAAAATTTTCTACAGTGCCTATTGATCGGTCACGTGATGGATAACTCTTAAGAAAGGCTTTGTTTCCTGAATGCCAGCAAACTTAAAAATAGGACAGTCGAAAGGCGTATTACATAAGATTGTGGACAATGGCCATACACCTTACTTTCATCAACCGGAACTAGCTCGTTGATTTTAATCCATACTTTTTAAATTGTCGGGACTGCAGATAGTCGTATACTTCACCTAATTGTTTCGCTCAGACATTATCACCGTGATAATACTACTTTGAACAAGAGATGTCCACAATACAAGCTGCCTCTCAACAAGAGGAGCCCCTTGACCTTATTCGCTACCAGCTAGATGAGCTAGTCTTAGTTAAATTGAGGGGGGCTCGTGAAATAAAAGGAAAGTTACAGGGCTATGATTCCCACTGTAACTTGGTGTTGAGTGACGCAGAGGAATTTATCTACGGGGAGAGCGACGAAGATGTGGTCGTGAAGAAAACTGAAATGGTGTTCGTAAGAGGCGACTCTGTGATATTGATAAGTCCTATCGATTAGTCCATGAACTTGGCTCGATTGTGTATATTAGAAACTGAAGTGACATAAATTTAATCTCCGATTACTAGTTTTACAAACTGTAACATATTGTTCTCTCAAAGCTCCAGATTCCTCTATTTAACTCTCATGTATCTATGTCCATATCCTTGTCTAGTACGGATTGCATTTTTTCTACCTTTCTGGCATTGGTTAGCCATCTCTCTTTGGCTTCTGTCCCACGAGCTACTAAGCCCTGAATTTCTCTCACCAAGGTTTCTATAGCTTTTTCATAATCATCAATAACCACATCCGAGCCTCCTATATCTGCATGGCTAGATTTTGAAGCATCATAGTGATATGTGGCATCGGATAACCTTTGGAATGCCCGACCTCCTTGTAAAGTCTCCTCCAAGTATTTCAAAATGCTGATAGCTGATTCTTTTTCCTTTTCCTTTGACTGAGTTTGACTCTCGATCTCTTCACTGATCTCATCCACAGTTCTCAAATGTGCCAATTTTGCCCTCACGTCAGTGAAAAGTAGTTCAAGCTCATCTTTGGAAAAAACTGACGAGTTGAAGTCCAATAGCGTGCTGTTTTCGTCGCATGCACTGTTCTTACTTGACATGAATCTGACATCATGGGAACTTCTTCCCTTGTGAACACCTAACGCGTTCTCGAACTTCTCTGCCAAAGATTTCATTTTTTCTACTACTGGCTTGTGTTTGAACTGAAGATCGTTTAACCTTTGCTTAACAAGCTGCTGTTTATCCGCAAGTTCTTTGGATTGTATAAGTATTTGGGCACAATAGTCTGGGTTTCCGGTTTCCGACTGTTTCAAATTGTCCTGTATATCATCTAAGTATGTTCCGTAAGTAATGTGTAACTTTTCATTTTCAAATTTCAAGCTTTGGAGCTTGAGCAACGTCTCTGGTGTTGCTTTGCCAAACTCTTCTAGCTCATGTTGTAGTGTATCAGTTATGGTTAATGCTTCTTGTCGGAGCCTCAAATATTGCCGAGCAGAATTGTCATTTGTTCTCAAGTAGCAAGATATCGCGATATCTATTAGTTCTTGTTGATCGGCAGTCACCAGAGTCATACTAAGAAGCTGAGATTAACTTTAGTGTATATTCACCTATACCATGTGGTTCCTATAATGGTAGTTTATGCGCCTCCGTACATCTCTCCGTTCATCTTCGAGCCCCAATGGCCCAACCTAGACCCGAAACAAATAATTTCGAAAGCTTTTCGCTGGCTTGCTGCCTCGTTTGGGAAGCTTCGCCTATTAAACCTGTAATGTTATCTTGAATTTGTTCATGCGTGGGTTTCATTGCCTTTCGCATGTCGTCTCCACCATGCAATTCCGCCTCTTCGTACCACCTCTGGATTTCCTGATTTAAATGACGTAATTGACCCACAAGAAGTCTGCTATTATCCACAGTGAATTCTGCAGGCTTTGTGTGCTTCAATGCTAATGATAGTAACTCCTTTTGCCGCAACAAAACTTCAAGTTTTCGCTCTTGAACTTTCAGATCGTAGTCATTAAACCACTCAGGCATAATATATTTACCAACTTGGTAAAACATGAGCCATATTTCATTCAATTGTTCTGATTTTCCAGAAGAAATGTAATGGGAAAGTAGTGTTTTCGAATGGTTATACGCAAAGTCGAAGTTCCCGTCTATCAATGCAGACTCAACGCACGCAGACTGGACTCTGGGGAAGCTGATGGTACCAAGGTCTATCTCTAGAAATATTCCTAAATCGTTCACAATCTTATAGAGCTTCTCATAAGCGAGATAAGATTTGGGATTTTGTTCTAAAACAAGGGATATGAGAGCGAAGGGTGGGAATTTTTCAATATTGTCAGTCTGAGAAAGTTGCTCTAGTATTTGCTTCGGTGTAACCGGCTGATTTCGAACAATCACTAACTTGAAATTCTTGAGACTGTGGATTGCCTTCATGAGGTGAGTGATTTTCGTGACAGTGGCCCTCTCTGACTTAGTGAAATTATCATGTCTTGAAATTGTGTTCATCATGTTGAGACATTGGCTAGCAAGTTTCAATTTACCGATTCTGTCGTCCAAATTCGAAGCATTACCGAAAAGCTCCCAGAACTTCCTAGACAATAGTTGGAAAGCATTTTCATGAGGGATCCGGCGCTCGTCAGGTAGCGACTCAAGGTATTCTTTAGCTTCGTCAAAATCCTCAACTTGGACAAGTCGCTCGAAAACGAAAATATCCATAGCCTGCATCGTTGTTTTACCCTTGTCGGAGAGAAATGCCCTATGAAAAGTAGAAAGGGATTGTGACATTTGAGAGCGGTTTGTGTAGTCAATTCTCGAAAGGAACAACATCGCCTCCTTTAAGAACGCTTTGGACAGGGGGTCCTCGCTCTTCAACCAGAAGTATTTCTGAATTGAGATATCGCACGATGTATTGAGCGTAGAGCATGTTGAAAAAGCCAGCAAGATGCAAGCGAGTGCACTCTCAAGCAGTGCACTAAGTATTTGAAATCCAGGCAGGAGGTTTGAGGTCGCAAACTGTTTCAAACTATCGAATTTTGTCAGGTCGGTATCACCTATCTTGTATAAACTAAAATCAACAGGGCCAGTACCAGTCATCGAGACTAAATGTGTCAAGGTTGCACATATCTGATCCTGTATGCGTACTTTTTCAACGGACTTGATGCCATGCTCTTTTACAAATCCAAAATAGAGACAGGCATTCAAATAATGTCGAACTAATGGTTCATATTCGGTCTTATTGAATGTGGAACCATTGTAAGATTTAAATCCAATGACGGTTTTGAGTATTTCATCCCATAAGAGAAACTCCAGGTGAGTGTCACAAGCAGAGTGCTTGCTATACATCCAAGCTGAGATTGGCATCATATTACTGTTGTTGTAGACAATATTCGGAAGAATGACATGAGCGAAATATGGTTCAGGCAGGATCTTTGATTTCAAGGCGCTGTCTGAAGTGTCAAGAGGGGAAATCAAGAACTCAAATGTATCTTCGTACGAAGTGAGGGCTAAGTACTCGCTTTCAGGTGAACATATGTCATTTGGTTGGGCATAGTTCATATAGTAATACTCATAGGGGGCAATGACACCTTGATACCACGCTTGAAGAGGTCCGAAGCTTCTTATCGAGTCGAAGTAAGCTGGAATTCCACTCACGTCAGCAAAATATGCTGATAGTTGAAGGGTTTTAGCTTTGGCAAAGGCGAAGAGAATGTTCGCCGAATCGGTCAATTCGGGCAACTTCTCAAATCCAAGTTCCTGGGCTTTGACTGCCAAATCTGCTGTTAAGTCGTTCGCTCGTTCTATGAGTTCCTCTGTGTTGTCTTCCCATTGCACTTGGAATTTGTCAGTAAGCCATGTGCATAAGTCCTCCACGTCCGAGACAAGGTCCGTTTCTGAGACATCGAGATCTGCATCGAAACTGTCGGTAATCGATTGAGCAATATTTGCTATATTTGCTATTTCCACAGCCACGGGACTGGCATGAATCAATAAGACCCTAAGCAAATTCCAGGAAGTACAGAAGGTGAGATGTTTGGTTTGCGAAAGCGGGACAGTCGGGGAAAATATGGTGAGGGCTTGATCGGGATGCAGCACTAGAGCTTCACACAACAACACTAAGAGCGCAGCATCTGCTTCTCGAAGAGCACTGGCACACATGGTGATAGTAATGGATAAACCGGTTGTGTGGAGTGCTAAAAACGATTCGCGCGCCGGGCTCTTGCTGACGAGAGATTAAGGTTGTTAGTGTCTTGTGAAGAATTGATCTTTTGTACGATGAGCTTTTACTACATCTATATTATGGAACATCAGAATGTGTTGTTAATCGTTTATTATGGAGCATCATTGAATAGTCATTGAACGACATTGAATTTTTTAGACATGCTAGAGTTGCTCCTTGCTTTCCTAGTTGTAGAGCCGTTCCATGTATTGCACCAGAATCCAACGCGCGCTTGTAGGCTCGACCGTCTTCTCAGGCCCATCACGTCTTCCTCAATAATCTGCCTATCGAAAACATATGCTGCTTTCATGAATTTCATCAAGCACAATCTCTGTTTAAATCTTCGGAGAATGATCAAAAACTCGCCGACAAAAATAACTCATGGCAATATGGATCCGCTGGTGTCACTCCAAAGCCTTAGTCCTGGCACAGCGAAGTTGCTCATGATAGATGACCTTTCAACCTTCCATGAGTCAGATTCGGAGCTACAATTAAAGGTTATAGACGTTGCTTCTGAGACTGACGATGATCCTTTTGATCCTTTAGACTTGGTGGGTCTCATCGAACCAAAGCTGTGTGCTGAAGGTACCCAAAGTCATTCCCAAATTTCCAGTCTGACACCACTACCCTCGCAGAATCAAGCCACAACACGATCTCTTGAACTCAACACAAGGCATGACAAGGAAAGGCTACGATCAACTCCATCCCGGCAAACTTCAAAACAGCATCAGGTCGAGCAAATGCCTTCCCCCTCTCTGGCAACCACCTGGCAGCTCAAGCTTCTGCGATCTCCCTTGAAGCACAAAGTTAATGCGGATGCTGGCTCTTGTTTGCACAAAAGTTCGGTATCTTCTGGTACACCAATTGGCTATGTCAAGCAGCCTCTATCGATTGAACCAAACCCCATCAAGTACACGTCGTACATGTCTCAAGAACAGATGCGACACTTTTCGACGTCTGCTCCCAAACGTCTTGCTCTAGAAGTTCCGAAAATTTCTTCATCGACAATCCAACTAGCCACGCAAAAACATAGGAGTGTACCTCCCATACAAGTGGACGTTGATATGCCCGAAAAAACAGAGGAAGGGCGGGGGAAAGTTGTACGGCCGATTTCTTTTTCAAAAGATCAGGAGTACGTCCTAGAGTTGGCGAAGCAGGGTGAATCATTGTTTTTTACAGGCTCTGCTGGAACTGGAAAATCAATTCTACTAAGTGCCATAATCAAATTGCTCAAACAAATGAAAGGCGCAAATGCTGTGGCTGTAACCGCGTCTACTGGTCTCGCTGCATGTAATATCGGTGGTATTACTTTGCATAGTTTTTCCGGAATCGGTCTAGGGAAGGGAAATGTCAACACTTTGTTAAAAAATATCAAGAAGAACACAAAAGTGAAACGGAGGTGGAAAGAAACTGAAGTTTTAATCATTGACGAAATTTCGATGATAGATGGTGCTTTGTTTGACAAGTTGGATCATATTGCACGTAATATTCGTGGAAGGGATCAGCCATTTGGTGGACTTCAGTTAATTGTTTGCGGAGATTTTTACCAATTACCTCCTGTGAGTAAAGCTGAATACCAGCTGGATGGGACTGGTGTTCGTACTGCTGCAACCTTTGCATTCGAAAGCTCTGCATGGAATTCTGCACTAAAGAAAAACATTATTCTTAAAGAGGTGTTTCGTCAGAAGGGTGATCAAACATTCATCGATATGCTAAATGACATGAGACATGGTATTGTAACCCCTGAATCAGAGAAAGAGTTCTTACGACTTTCAAGACCCCTTGAATGTCCTGCTGGAATAGTGCCTACCGAACTTTATGCTACACGTGATGAAGTTGAAAAGGCAAACAACTCTAAGTTAGACAAGCTCGAAAGTTCTGCACGTCTTTATGTTGCAAAAGATGGAGGTACGCTACCTCCCACAATAAGGAATTTATTCTTGAATAATTTCTTGGCTCCAAGGAACCTCTTTTTGAAAGAAGGTGCTCAAGTAATGTGTGTTAAAAACTTTGATGACACATTGGTGAATGGAACCTTGGGCCGTGTCTTAAAATTTGTTGACAGGGACACCTATATGTCGAGGACAATTCTCAAGGAGCAGCCAAATTTAAGCTTGAAGGAGTTCAAGAAAAGCTTAGCAAAGGAGAAAATTGCGCATGAGATTTCTCAAAACTCAGCTCAGCTGGTTTCAGCTTCTGAAATATCGGATCAGCAGCTTGAAGCTCGTGTGCAAGAAGAACATTTGGATAGTGTTTTTAATTTCCTTCTTGAGTCTGAGTTGGATAACAAAGCTTGTCCAGAGCCTAGTGATATAAACGAAGAAACGCTTACAGAAGACCAGTTACGAGATATTAATATGAAAAGAAAATTGGATTACATCAAAAGAATCGAAGAGTCCTCCACTGGAGAGAAATATCCTTTGGTGCGTTTTATGGCTCCTGATGGTGTCACTACAAGAGATGCTTTGATTGAGCCCGAAAAGTGGGATGTCGTTGATGAACTAACTGAGGAAGTTACTGTTTTTCGTATTCAGTTACCATTAATGCTTGCGTGGGCAATGTCGATCCATAAATCTCAAGGTTTGACATTGCCAAAAGCTCGAGTAGATATGTCGAGGATTTTTGAAAGTGGTCAAGCGTATGTTGCTTTGTCAAGGGCGGTCAGTAGAAATGGAATTCAAATTTTGAATTTCAAAAAAGACAAAGTCAAAACGCATCAGATTGTGGAACAGTTCTACGCTGGTTTGTCGACTTCCGAAGATAGGCCGCATAACTAAGTTTAATTCCTGACTCCTTTATAGGTATGAAATAAATGCATAGAATAATCTAATCAAATGGAGTTTCTTCTATAGAGAGGTTGGCCCCCGCCATAATCTTTACAGTTTGGAACGCCAATACCAGCAATTTTAGGAAACTTTTGCTCAGTCTCCCATTTACTTAAAATCCCGTCCGCGTATGCTAAACCAACATTATATATTTCATCAAACTTCAAGAAATCCAAAGTGGCATAGTCATCGATGGGAGGTCGGAGGTAAATTACACCTGGTGTTTTTTTAGCCAATTCCAATGCATATACACTAGCAACATAGGCTAGCCGCAACTGTATGTCCATCATGTTGGGTACATTTGGATGCTTCGAAAATGGATTAATTCTGTTGAACAAAACCCAAAATCCCGAAAGAGTGTCTCCATAACTCATAGGTGTCCTATCATCCACTGATCCAACATCGACTGCTATGATATGCTTAACACCTCGGTTTTTCATTTCCAGAACCGGAAGATTATCTAAATAACCACCATCTAAAAGCATTGATCCATTATAAGCTATAGGTGGTAAAAGTCCGGCCAAAGACATAGAAGCTCTAATAAACCTCCAAGCATATCCCCTTTCATGAATTTCCATTTTCGAATTCGTAATATTGGTCGAATTGCAATAGTATTTAATCCAAAAGTCCTCAATCTCATGATAGCCAAACACCTTCCAAATACCTCTGTTGAACTCATAACCAGTAATATAAGATGTAACTGGATAAGTGAGATCAAATATATTTCTCCAAAGAGAGCCGACACGAGTTGAAAATTTTTTGGACATGCCATAAATGGAAACAATGTTATTCTCTTTAGCATACAAACCACCCACAAAAGAGCCAATTGACGTGCCGCCGATTACGTCGACTGGTATTCCATGTTTTTCCAAGGCAGTAACAACTCCAACATGTGATATGCCACGCGATCCTCCGCCTCCTAGCACTAGCCCAACTGCTTCATTGGATAGTATTCTTGCCAAACGCATAAAATCACTCTTATGAGCAGCGGGTGTTTCAAGTTTCTTATTGGCCTTATTATTAAGTTTCATCCAAGATGCCAAAGCTCTTGAACGAACAGTTTCCAACGTAAGCTTGATGTTAGGGTTCGCTTTGCTGCTTATTTTCATTGCGAGCTCCAAGAGTATATTATTTTTCTTCTTTGCCCGCTTGACAACATTGTCCCTTGAAATATCCATCTCTATGTGATGGTGGTCTTGTATCCAAATTCTATTCTTAAGCCAAATGCTAGTTGAACCAGGTATTACAGATTTGTCTGAATGAATTAGGCAAAGATCAGTTTTCGCAGTAGTCTTTAATTTCAAAAGTAGCCTTTCATAGTCACCCACATTTGTGGCACATTCATCGTCCTCAGCGTCCGCCAACAACAAGATACAATCACCTTGGGAGATACACGTTGAGGTCCAATCAGATTTTAAGGGCGTATCACAAATATAAACTATCGTTTCGTATTTCTCTTCGAGGTAAGCAAAGTAGCCCGAGAGTTTTAATTGTGCGAGCCTTTCATCAAATGCATATCTACCTAAATGATTCAACGTTGAAGCTCTATCAAGAGCAATAACGTCTCTTCCAATTGCTTTCAAAGCTAGGGTAAGACGTTCTGCAAATTCCCTCACTGGTAATCCACTAACGCTAGGGAGAATTGTAATAGTCTTATACTCTCTGTTGATTTCAGAGGTACGGGAAATATCACTTTTTGCAAGAGCATTCGACTTGATTTGATTGCTTTCTAGCACTCTATTAGCAACAATTCTTGAAACTTTCACCATGATCGCTGGGTTTTGAAGAGAAAGCATTTCAAACAAAGTTCTAGGTATTCTCGTAGTCTCAGAATCTCTAACTGCAATGAGTGAATTAGTTCTCCTAGAGGCAGTAAGTACTTCAACTTCGCCGATAGATTGTCCATGACCATATTCGCCAAGAACGGTGTAATTTTCCTCTTCATCACCAATACTTGGAGCATTTGAATCATCAACAAGACTTTGAAGATGGGTTCGGTCATCATGATCGGGTATGACTTTACTATTGTCCCGTACAACTCGAAAGCGACCACTCAACACAATGTGAAATCCATTCGCTAAGTCTCCTTGAGATGCCAATACTCCTCCCGCTGGAATGTGACACCATTCTAGAGCAAAATCAATAGTCTTGATTAAAGTCGGAAGTAAGCGTTTAAGCTGAGCAGCAACTGGCAATTGCAAAAAGTAGAACTTGTCAATAAGCTTTTGAAAGTCATTGCGTGAAATATATGCTACAACAGCTCCTTCTATAGCACAACTTTTGACAGAGACTAATGATCTAAAGCCAACAATTGTGCTCAAATAGCCTGCAAGACCACCTGGTTTCACACTGTAAAGTTTTCTGCTTTCAGGGCTAACTGAAAGCTTGTCACCGTCGCCTTTCTTTGATGTTGACACGTCCAAGGTGCCCGATATTACGTAGAATATGCCCGTATCAAAGGAGTTCTCGGAAACTAAGGTCGATCCAGGGGCGTAATATTTCACTTCGATATTTTTCCCAAAGGCACTTTTAACTGTAGCGAAATTGAAATCGCGTGCTTTCAGAGAAGTTGATACTAGCTTAGCATCCGATACTTCTCTTGATGGAGTATCTTTTTTTCCCAGAGAGATTTTGGACAGGCGATAAAAGGTGGGATATAATTTTTGAGACAGTGAAAATCCTCCAACTGTTGAAATCGACGAAAATCTAGATTGTTTCATAGAGTCATGAAAGTATCTTTCAATGTTATTCATGGAAGCTGAAGAATCGTTCATAAGAGACGAGAGTCCGACGGTTGAGGAATTGGCTGAAGGAATGGCGCTCTTAAAACCTTGGCCTACAACGTTTTCATCAACTCCAAGTAATTTGAACAAATTCTCTACAATGGCTGTTCTGAGTGATGTTTCCTCGGTTTCCTCTTGCTCATCAGAAAATAATTGAGCTCTTATGTCACCTGAAGAAATCGAATTGACCTTTGGTTCCAAGCCATTGTTCACGAATGAATTCTTCAGAGATATAGTCTTTGAATGTTGTAGGCCATTTTGGTCCAAAGGAAGCTCCTTGTCTGTATTCAAGGAGTTCGAATGTGTGAAGTCGGGTCTTCTTGAGAGGGGAACTGCAGAAAGTAAATCACCAGGATGAGAAGCCTTAGACCTAGATGCAAGTATAACGTATCTAGACGAGCTTTCACGATTCATTTTTCTGGCCTTTTTTGTTGATTTGGGAATGAGGCTGGTTGATGAAGTACTAGAAAAGTCGGGGTCCTCAGTTTTGCTTTTGTCTAAATTCTCCATTACTACATCAACAAGATGAGATGGAAGTTTACATTCTTCGCTCATTAAATTTAAGGCAACCTCGGTTTCAGTGATTTCCTTTGTGAGTCCCAAGTAGTTATGCACAACATTGAATGTAACTTTATAGAGCCGGGTGAGGATCATGGTGACTATGTGTGATGTTGACTTTGGGAATTTTACTAAAACCCTTTGGAATGCCAGGTATGGGATAATTGCTATTGTTGCTGATGACTCTCGACCATCCAGCGACGGTTTTGGTCTAGCGACTACAGAGGGAATAACACCCATGTCCGTAATCAAAGACGAAGAAACTGCTTCCTCAGTGGGACTGGGAGACATAGTTTCGGGATGAGCGTTGAATGAGGGTGAATTCAATGAGTAATCCAAAGGATGCAACGGGCTGTGTTTAGGTGTATTTATTTGATTTCTCGAAGAAAGCTCTTGAGACAGCTCAGATAACCTTGTGCTTGTCACGCTTGTCAGTTGCGATTTAAACAAGTCCACGGTGCTTAAAAGGGAAGACAAGGGAGAGCCACTCTTCACCTCGTTAAGGAGATAGTATTTTCGATTAGAGATAATTAATGTTTCATCCATGTCATAATTTCTATCATGCTCATCTAATTCGACGAACTCGCTGGAATTATCTTCCATCCTAGAATAAACTTGAATAGTCCCCTCCACGACAATTGAAAACCCAACTGATTCGTCCAAGCATAACATTTCATCATTAGAAATTTTTTGAGTGGTCATATTCTTGGTGAGTTCATGGAAGACAGGTTTTTCTAGGTACCCAAAAACTTTGATTGCACTCAAAAACTCGTCTAAGTAATTTTTTGAACCATCTTTACCGGGTTGTTTTTTGGCTCCTGTTACAAAATCAATGCCCTCGCCATATTTGGCGCCATGCTTATGTTTATTTTGTGGCGTAGTATCAGCTGAATATTTCCGTAAGTATCTTTGTCGGACCAAATAGTAAGTTGTGGAAAATGTGAAAAGCAATATAGCAATTATCAGCAGCAACGATAGAGTAACCAGGAAGTTTCTATGGAGCAATTTCCAAAAGAATGACGGGATGACGAAAATAACATAGTTAGCAATTCCCAACATTAGTTTCATAATAAACATGATGGTTGCCGCTAGAGCGGAAACTGCCGGATAACTGGTTAGGTTCGTTTTTCCATCCTTTGAATCATCTTGAGCAACTAGCGTAGGAGGTATCAGCATTCTTTTAAGTTTTAAGACTCAAAAATCTTGAAATGAGAAACTTCCAGTCTTTTCACAGACCGAGATGCTTAGTTCAAGGAAAGTTTCTTTAGGAATTATTGGGCCAAATTCAATAGGCCGGTGCATATACTTGGGATTTAGATTTAAGACTACATTTCGCAGGAACAATCGATATCACGTGCGCGGTTTCCCCAGATTTTCATAGTGTCTCTATTCTATACGTAAGCTAAAGGAAATCGAAATGAAAAAGACGGAACAAGTCCGAATTTTTCTTAATTTTCTAGGCAGCCAAAGCGTCTTAAAACTCTTTCAATTCCGTCCATCCCTCTCTCTAGCTGATGAATTTCTGGGCCGTAACTTATTCTTACATAGTTATACCAAATCACATCCTCAAGTCGACTCAAGTTCTGCGGATTGATCAAAAAGAAAAACCCTGGGACAACTATGACCTTTTCGTGTAGACATTCATGGAAGAACCCAAGACAGTTGCTGAGTTTTCCCGGAAGATGAGAGAGATTGAGCCAAAGATAGAAGGTCGAGTTTGGTATATTTCTCGTAGTAAATTTGAAACCCATAGAGCTCAACCGTTCTATAACGTAGTTCCTCTTCATCCTGAAATGCAACTGCAATGCCTTCATCTCCTGCCGTACCTTTAATGGACTGAGAAAGTTCACTGCCTCGTATTGGAATGGCGCATTTGAGCCTCCATCCAAGTACGAGCCGGAGGAGCTCAAGGCATTGATGTATTCTTCGGGACCCACAATCCAGCATATGCGCCAGCCTGGAAGACGAAAAGCTTTGGTAAGTCCATTCAACATAAGGACAGGGTCCTTATTAACATCGTCAACGTACAGTGCAGATGATATGGAATCACCATCGCAACCACTGTCGTAGTAGTAATGGGAGTAAAACTCATCCATAATTAGAAGGCACTTCTCTCTGCACATATCATGAAGACGAGATAACTGAGACCGCGACATGCATCTTCCTGTCGGATTCCTGGGGTTGGAAGTAAGGAAGGCGGAGACTCCACGTTTTAGCTCCAAAGCGATTGTGTCCAAATGCATATCGTAGTTGTCAACCTCATTGAGCGGAACGGGAATTGGAGAGAAGTTTTTGAATAACGAAAGCATTTCTGCATACGCCGTATAGTCCGGTAAGAAAAAAGATAAGTAACAGTCGCTGATGATTGAAGCAATTCGGATGAGTCCTGCTCTGCCTCCAGGCACAATACATACATTCTTGTAGGTATATTTTGAGGGCTTATCAGCACGATAGGTCTCATTGTAGTAGTTTGCAACTGCTTCACGCAACTCTTTGATACCAGCGGTAGGTGCATACTCCTTACTGACATCGGTGATTGGGATCGAAGTAGGCCTTTTAAAAGAGCCAGGAACTGTGTCGCCATGCTCTGGAGCACCTTGACCCAAGTTTGCCCATTCGTTATCGCCATTGCCTTTAAAACCATACTCTCCAGCTCTTTCTGTCACCCACAACACACCGGTTGACGATTGCTTGGTGTTTAACGCGGGCTTATGGATTTCTTCGTTATAAATCGGGCGAGGAACAGGAATTGGAGAGCCCTCTCTTCCATTTTCGGACTTGGACAATTTTTTAAGCAACCTTTTGTGTTGATCTTTCAGCACATCTCCAACTAAGGAATTCAGTGGCGTATACAGAGTTGGGGTTCGTGACAGAGGTGTATCGAAGTTTCCAGGAGTGCCGGCAAGTTTCTCCAATAATGAAGAAGCACTTCTGCGGAGCGGCACTGGCAAGGTTGACTCGAGTCTCTCAAATTCCGAGATAGAATCGTTGTCGGAATTATAAATCGACATTTAGACAATGGTTTCAATAGACTGGACCGAGGAGTAAGAGCTAGAGTTCTCTTGAGGTATGAGAACGAAGAGGAAAAAGGGATTCAAAACTTTTCAATTCGAAATTCCTGGTGTGTGTAGTGTTGCTGTTGGTGGGTTACTGGTTTCCGGGGGATCGGAACGATGAAGAGTGAGCACGCATGCTATGGTGAGGCAGTAATGGACATAAGGACCGTATATTCGTCCGTGATTATTACAGGCATCTTTTTTAGCATATGTTGCTTTTGACTCCGGTAAGTTTCTGCTTGCACTCAAGACAATTCTTTGTTTATTTTTTTGAAATCTTTACTTTTTTTTCTTTTTTTCGTCTTGTTTTTCTTTTTCTCTGGGGTTACTCGCAACCCGGAAGCATCCATTTGACATGTACTCGTGCCGAATGCCGAACATTTTTGGTGCTCCTTCCGACCAATCCGGGAATTGAAAAAGAAAGATAAAATAGAGCAAAAGAGATCATACGAATCCTCTCCCGGTCGATGCTTTCATAGTAGCAGTATCTAGTCTATAAATTTTGGCTTGCATTCTTTGTTATACTTTTTTGTTCGATAAATTCTCAGTGTTTGTCTCCATGGGCCAGCAAACGTTGTCAATTTACTTTTTTTCTTCCGCAGCCAAGTAATATCGCAAATGGCGAAAGAAGTGCCAATAAATCCAACTTGAACTCGGGGCAGCCCAAAACCTCCCATTAAATGAAAAAGTATGGTTCTCAGCCCGAACGATGCTCCCGGGCATTCTCTCAGGTCTACCGCATGAACAAGGCCCATTTTATCTTGATCATAACCCTGTTTGACAGAACAGTCTGCATGCGCCGTGCACTCTTGATCGCATCCTCATACCCTGTACTTAGAGCTTCCCCGAGAGCGGACTTGAACGGCATTTTCGTGGCCGCGATGGGCCCAATGCGTCTGCGATCAACGACAATATACATAAAAGACTTCGCTTATAGAGCCAACTCCTTCTTTCTTCTTCCCAACCTCTCTTTTCTTTCTTTAAGCAGCTCTGTCTGGTTTCGATTCCCAAAAAGCATTTAACTCGAGCTTGGACCACTAGTCCACTTGGAGGAAAGCCCGGGAGTTGCAGCCAATCACTTATATATCCAGTCGAACTGTGCTAGTCTGCCAAAGCTGAAATTCCGCTGGCTCAGACTGCGGGACGTTGAAATTGGATATATAGTAGCCACGTTCAATTCAAGCCCGAAATTGGAACTTCGTGATCATCATATCCCATACCAAACAGTCATCTGTTACGCCGTCTTTAGGCTCTCTACATTGTTTCCTGTGCAGTAGTATGATCGTCTCCGCTCCAGATCAACGTTCCCCACATACTCCTGATACGTCTTGCTTGACACCGCCTTCCACAGCACATTCAAGAAGTGCCCTCGCTTGTGCAGAATTAGCTTCCTCTGAGCAGTTTCCAACTCACATGGGCCACTCATCACTGAAGGTGGACTGGGGCTCATCCCTTACTCCACAATCATCGGCCCTGAGGTACCGCAGAAACAACGAGATTCCCTCTATCGTATCCGTTCTCAACAACACGTACTCAAAAAACAAGAAACAAGAATCATATGGCAATGCCAAATCCCCATCCTCGTGGGGGGTATGCCTGGACCGAGGTGCTATGATCTTACTGCCTGTGCTCTCCAATGATTCACAGCTCTCAACCAATTCCGCTCTCTCCAACTCCTCAATAACTGCAAACTACACTCTTGTGGATCCGACGGTGAATGTTTCATCCTCTGAGAACTTCTCTCCGCTCCTACTGCTTCCTATCGAAATTTTGTATCAGATCATAGAAATCGTCTACTACGACGAGTCCACAAACTCAATCTCGGCGAACCTAGAGAAGTTTTCGAAGACTGTGCCAATCTTGCTGAAAACTTTCAATCAACTCGCTATCCGCTTTTTGTATAAATACGCCATTTTCAACCGGCCAAACTCCTTTGACAGATTTCTTCTGAATATAATGAACCAGCCAGACATTGGGCATTATGTGGAGTTCATGGATTTTCAAACTTTCACCTCGATTGGCCTTGGAAGAACGGGAAGAATGAATCAAGAAATCCAAATGGTAACCGCCCATACAATTCAACTTGCCTTGAAAGCTTGCCCCAATTTGATCGAATTTCAAGCATCGGAGAATATCCAGGATGACTTGGATGCTAATGTTCTTCTGACTCTTTTCAACCATATGCCAAAGATCCAAGCCCTCGATTTCTGTGGTGCATCACTGGCTCAGTTCGCTGCCGCATTTGATGAACTTCGCATAGAACAAGAGGATGCATCGGATATGGAGTCAGTTGCAACATGCGCTTCCAAGAGTTCTTCTTCTCTCAACCAGTTGTTTAAGATTTCATTTCATGATTGCTCTAAGCTCCCACTTAGAGTATTCGAGAAATTACTTCCTCATTTCATTCATTTGCATAGGCTTGATTTAACACATACCTCCATAACATCCAAAGCATTGTTAACGTATCTTCCAGAAACTTGCAGATTAACACATTTGTCTTTAGCACGGTGCTCTAAATTAACGACTAAAGACTTGATTCATTTTCTTACTAAACATCCAGCAGTCACCGGAGGCTCTTTGCAATGGCTTAATCTTCAGATTGATTCAAATGTTGTGAGCCCTCTAACAGAACAATATCTCAATTTCACTTTAAGCAATCTCAAAGCGCCAGACTTGCGGTATCTCAATTTAGGAGGGATGCCTGTCACCAACAGAATACTTAACATAATCAAGAACCTGTTTCCAAATTTGGAAAGTTTGGCCATATCGCATGCTAATGTTGATATGTCGGACTTATTACACCTTTTGGAGGACAGCAAGGCTGTTAAGTTTCTTGATATCACTAGCTGCAAGGGCGTGGATAGAAGAACTTTACTATCTTTTCTTAAGACCAGCCTAGATTCTGCACTCGAGGCTTTGGAATTCGATTACAAAGTTTTGTATGATCTTACAGGGGGACAGCATATCGTGGTACATCCCGTGCAGACAGACTTTTCGGTCTCAAGTACTACTCACTTGCCAGTAATTTGGAAATTTTATGATAATGAGGGCAGAAGAGCCTTCATATATAAGATCGGCCCAGAAGACCCCGAGTATGACTCTTTGATTTCGGGGAAACCAAGTAATAGTAACAACTCTTCGAATGTCATCTATTACGACTTAGAAACAGGTGCAAAAGTTGAGACAAAAGTAACCAAACCGAAGTTCCTCATATATGCCTCCAGAAAAATCAATTGCTCCATAGGTTATTACAATCTTAATACTACCAAGAAAAAGAAATATTTATCCGGAGAAATACCTGAACTGGTTTGGCCTGTCGAGTTCAGTCAACGGGGAATTTACAATTATTATTCTCTTAATGTTAAGTGAATATTCCGCATCGGTATTAAGCAAGAGTTTTAATAGAATTTTATAGATAGCCATGTGTATTTGCTCGCGAATTCTAAATCCTGACAAATTGACTAACTAAATTACACTACATCAAATGCGAAGAGGGAAAACTTTTGGTAAAAGGAAGATGTCAGAAATGAGAATTCCTCGACCCGCACGAAGAGGAGGTTATTGGCCGAACCGAGGGTGTATCGGAACTTGAGAACAGATCTCCACACAAGAATTTAGCCCCGCGCTTCAACACTCATTCATATATAGCTCTACTAGCGCTATGAGGTACCCTGACGCATAGCTCAGAATAGACAAACTGTCTGTCATACTAATTGTGGTTTTAAAATTATGCCCGAATTCACCGACATTAGAAATCCCATTGATGAGAACAGACTAGCAGATTTACTAACCAAGTTACCAGAATCGATCACTCGTGGAGTTTCGTTGCCAGAATTTACAGAACCATTTGAGGTCAAACAATTCACATTCGGTCAATCTAATCCCACATACTACATTTGTGATGGAAATGGTCAAAGGTTTGTCTTACGTCGAAAGCCCATGCCGAATGCGAAATTGGTCTCCAAGTCTGCTCATGCGATAGAAAGAGAATTCTTTATTCTTCGGGGCATAGCGAAGTGCAACGAGGACATGGATCCCAGATTGAAGGTTCCGGTTCCTGAGGTTTTCTTCCTTTGTGAAGATGAGTCGCACATGGGCTTTGTTTTTTACGTGATGGAATATGTGGAGGGAAGACCGATCAAACGTCCGGATATGCCTGGTATCTCCAAAGAGAATCAAAAACTATACTGGGATTCAATAATGACAACTATCAGTGCTATACACTCGGTAAACTGTTTAAAGCTCGTGGAATACCTCCCTGCTAGGCATTTTCCCCAATTTCAACCTGAACGACTTGCCAAGCTCGATGACAAAAGCCCGTCATATTTCGAGCGTCAAATCAAGACGCTAACTGCAGTTGAAAAATCCCAGTCTCAGAGTGTCGATAGTATTCCAAATTTCAATCAGTTGATGCTGTGGATCTCTGAGCACGCTCCGCGGGATCCCACAAACTTGACATTAATACATGGAGATTGCAAAATAGACAATTTCATGTTCCATCGCACTGAACCTAAGGTTATTGCCGTTTTGGATTGGGAGTTGTGCACTATAGGACATCCTTTATTTGATTTGGCAAATTTCCTTCAGCCTTACATATTCCCGAACAATTTCAATCAAATTATAATGAAGGACACATCAATTGGGATCGAGGATCCCCAAAGCGCCAGCCACGTTCAGTACGCCCTAAAACTATATGAAGAGAGACTTGATCATGTCTGGCGGACCGGAGATCTGAAGAATAACCCACGTGACCTCTGGAAACTTGGTTCTGTCTTTGGTCTCTTGAGGTTAGCTGTCATTTCACAAGGCGTTGCCATGCGATTGAAGAAAGGAACTGCAAGCTCAGCACAAGCTTCAGTAGTAGCCAGTCTTTACGGTCCTCTAGCTGAATTGGCCACAAGTTTTGTCCTGGGTGAACACAAGTTGTGAGGAGAGCTCGAAAAACTAAGATGTGACTCGAGAGTTTTGCATTAGCATGCATAAGAGAAAAATTAAGGCTGCTGTCAAAAATGAACGTGTCGAAAGTTTTAATTGCTTAATATTCACAAATTTTTTATGATCGACGTAGCGAGCCAATGTTACGATTTAGGGCATGGGTTGTAGAGTTAAGGCTATAAAATGCGCGCGATAACTTAGTGAAAGTCTGGGGAATTTGCTTAATCAACCTACTTTGCTTTTACGTGACTTGATATACAACAGTGATCTTACACTAAAACAGCCAATGTCTGCCAATTTCAAGACATTTAGAGATTTCAGCACTGACCTTCCTGACGCAATTGTTCGTTGTCCTTTTGAAAAATGTCATGCCCGAATCATACGACTTAATCAGACTCTAAAATCTTCAGTTACCGAAATAAAGAACGCCCCGGAAATGTGGATCCACTCTGACAAATTCTATGTAGTTCCAGACGTGTGGGACTTTGATAACATAGGAGTGTCAAAACCGTCTTTGGATCTTCAAAACTCGAGCGACTATGCTTCCATTGGCAAGATTGAAAGACTTTTAATTTGCAGTGAATGTGACAAGGGGCCAATAGGTTTTGCTGGATTTACGGATAAGCAAGAAGTAGACGTGAAAAAGCTCACTTACTATCTCTCTTGTGCATCTGTGAAGTACGAAATCTAGAGTTTTGATGCTTTCGACTAGCTATTCGTGCTTAAATGGAATCGTCTACTCTGTTATTTGTTAGACTTCCGTCCTATAATTATGCATATTAATCAAGTACTAAAGTTTTGGACATGGACTTAAGTCCTTGCAAAGAGCAAGTGCCACATGTCTAGACAATGCCATTGTCGAAACCATTGGATTTGCACCAGAGGCGGTAGGCATAAGACTGGCGTCAGCAACGTAAATATTATCGCATTCAAATAAACGCCCTGATGTATCGCAAGCACCATCCTTGGCTCCTTTCCCACTCATCCTACATGTGCTCATTTGATGGGCAGATCCATAAGGCACGCCGTACGTTGTCAAATTGAGACTTGCGCAGTGATTGCGGAACTTTTGATAATCTGGATCACTAATAGACCTTTGTTCCTTTGGCTTTTTTGATTTGAACCTTCCGGCCTTCCAAAATGGATGTATTATTTCCACTGCACCTTCGATGTATACAATATCCATGCCTGTGAGTAAACCTTCAGCAATCGACTCACGATCAAATTTGTTAACGGTGTAGTCCATCACAATTGCATCTGGCTTCTGAGGATCATGAGTAACAGAACCAGACAGCGTGTCTCTTGTCAACATGATAAAAGAGGTTGTTGATTGATACCTTAAAGTGTCCTTTCGGAATTGATCTGAAGACTCCCAGGGAAGGAAAACAGACTCCAACAAAGGAGTGTGTAAAAGTGTTTCGATTTTTGATCCGTGGGCCTTGCCATCACGATCTTCTACCTCACTACACATAGCAGTCATGATGGAGTGGTAGAATGGATCTGTTTTCTTTTCATCCCAGATGGCATTCAAACTTGTGATAGGATGTAATTTGAGATTTTTACCAATATGTTTGTTTCGAAAGCCAGATTTTTGAAGGACAAGAGGTGTGTTTAGTGAACCGCCACACAAAACGAATTTCTTTGGACCCTTAATGATGAATTTAAAACCATTCTTCATATTGATACATTCGAGACCGATTGCAATGTTTTTCTTGTTTCGCAAGACTTTTTCTACCTTGACTCGCTCCATGAATTCCGTCCCATTTTCAGCTGCATCGCGTAACCAATTTGCTAGAGAGCCTTGTTTGACGCCCCATTTACATCCTAAGTGGCAAAATCCACAAGAATGATTCTCATGAGACCCGTTGTTTTGTTCAATTGCTTTGGCTGTATACCCTAATTTCCTTGCACCCTCGAGAAGTACCAGATTGGCCTTGGAGTGAGTAATATATTCTTTATTTGCACCCATTTGCTTAAGGACATAGTCAATATGGTTGTCGTAAGCTTCCGTTGCTACAAAGTCAAGCCCATGGTCTTCATACCATTCCTGGCGTACCTTGAAAGGAGTTTTCAAGCATGCTGACCAATTAACAGTAGTTCCTCCGCCGAAGGTGGCTCCAGCCAAAGCCACTATTTGTGCATTAGTTGAGGTTAGCATACCGCCTTGTTCGTAGAGATTTTTCGTACCCTCGACGTCATCAAAGTTAAGATCGGATGGCTTGAAGTAAGCTCCTTTTTCCAAAACAAGACACTTATGGCCAGCACGAGCTAAAGTGTGAGCGACAACCCCAGCACCAGCGCCAGACCCAACAATTACAGCATCAAATTCGGGAATGAAGAGTTCCACATTATCACTAGAAGGAGGTTGTTTGAATTTATACTCATATTCATCCTTTACGTAACCTTCGTAAAGCTCCTTGCGGCTTTCTCTTTTAGGGTAATCGATAGCTTCGCAATGGAGCTCTGGCGCGTTCGCTATAAATGACAGGCCAGCTAACTTAACGAAAGTTGCAAAGATTTTATTCTTGGCTTCAATTGGTGAGTTTCTCCACGAGAGCAATAGCTGCTGCTTCTCTTCATTGTTCATCTCAGTAACCAACTTGGTGGAGTTGGTGAGAAATGGCGATAACACTCTCAGCGACAACACAGTCATAAGTACAATAAACAACTGCACCGTTTGAGAGGGAGATTTATTGATTGTAGTCTTTATAAACTCCCTCACCTCAGGTATATCAGAAGGCTTAGTTACCGTTTTGACATATTCTTGGAGCTTTGCCTCATCAATTCTGTTGCTCACGTAGGGCCGAATAGCGTCTGCCGTGGTCTCGTGAATCAACCCATCGACAACAGAGAAAAGCACCTCAAAGTGCAGATCTTGTACTTCACTGGGTATGAGAATCATTATTTCCAAGTCCTTTAGAATTTAGATCGAAAATATTCGACTGGATTTTCTATTGCATTTTGTTCCAAACGCCCCATTTGATAACTTTCTTGTGAAAGTAGGGTTTCCGGCATGTGACATGAAGTGAGTAGCACATGCGCTTTATTAAGCGGAGAGGCGAGTAAATCTGAAGGTCCGGCGATTGAAAGCGTCAAAATGATGCCAAGCACCGCGTTGAGACTGTGTAGCGCACATAGCAAGACCGGCAATTCTTACGAAACCAACCCGATTTTCCGACCCCGCAAAACATCACGCATGGTGCCACACAGCTGCTAAGAGTGGTCTGGCCAGTACTGCAAAGTATGCTACATTGGTGTGTTTCTTATCAGTAAGTCATCAATCGTGGATCATTCGCTTATTTAAATCTACTCTCTGCTCTTCTCCTCTACGTCAGACTCGACTGAACCTTGCAAAGCCTCATCTATGCCATGGTCGTGGAACTTTCCTTCGTTGAATTCGATGTTGTATTTCTCCAAAGCGTAATCACGGGCTCTCCATGCACGAACTTCGAACAAGTAGTCAACGGCTTCTAATGGGACACCTTTACTTTCTGGGTACAAGAACCACACGACAACAGGGAAAACAAGCGAACAAGCAGCGAAGAGCAAGTAGTAACCATAACCAATGGCGTCTAGTGCTTCACCTGTAAAATACGCAACGATAAAAGCCCAGAACCAATTGGACGAAGCATTGGCGGCTTGGGCACATGTTCTGACCGACTGGGGGAAGTACTCTGAGCACATGACCCAAACGGTTCCGTTCCATGTAACACCGTAAAACACTGTCCAAATGTAAAGTAATGCTTGAGCTGCGGTACCAGCTGCAGTTTTTGAGGTGTCACCCTCAGCTAGTCTTTTGCTGGGATCAGCAATCTTGACGTATGCACCAATGTACCACATACAAAGACTGCAAGGAATTGAGACGTAGCAAATTGTGAAACGACGACCAAAAGTGTCCACCAAGCAGAAAATCCAAAAGACGGAGGCAGCACCCTTCAAGATACCAAAGATACCGGTAGAAAGTAAAGTAGAGTCTGAACCATCTACACCAATGGACTTGAAGATGGTTGGAGAATAGTATGTGATTGCATTAATTCCGGAACCGTTCTGCATCATGAATAAAGACATGGACAACACCAATCTGTAAAGCATCTTTTTGCTGCCGAACAACGCCTTAACAGGACCCCAGAAACCAGTTCCGGTCTCACGGATATTATCCTCAATAGCCTTGGTAATATTCTCCATCTCGTGGATAGAGTAAGGATGGTCTTCATCAAGATTTCTCAAGTATGCCAAGTTCTTTCTGGCCTTGTCTATTTTTCCTTTAGACACTAAGAATCTAGGAGACTCGGGAATAAAACAACAGAGAATGAAATAAACGCCGGCTGGAGGTAATTGGATAGCAAAAGGAATGATCCATTGCTTTCTCGACACAGAAATGTGAAGCGAGACTCCATAATTAATCCAGTAACCAACAATTCCACCGACTTGCCAGGAGACTTCCCAAAGACCAACCAATTTACCTCTTATGGCAGCAGGTGCGATTTCAGAGACATAGATGGGCGCCAAACCTGAACAGCCACCCACTCCTAAACCAGTCAAGGTTCTTCCGGCATAAATAGGACCAAGGCCATTATCTTTGTTGGAAGCCAAGGTAAGAGCAGATCCAAATACTAAAAGAAAACCAGACACAAGTAAACCAATTTTTCTACCAAAATACTCTCCTATTGGATAGAACATAAGACTACCAAAATATGCACCTACCTGGAAGACAGATTTAACGTTGGATTCAATCTGATTTGCCCTCGAGCTAGACATGGTGTTCAAGTTGAACTCTTCTTGAAATGAATCTAAACTGACAGTTCCACCGATGAATCCAGCATCGTATCCAATAATGCAGGCCGCCGAAGCCGCTGTGAGGGCAACAAGTACAATCTTAAAGTTATAGACAGCATTTGGTACCTCAAACTTCTTGAGGTCCTCGTCCTCCTTTACAGAGTGAATGGACATGGAGTCACCAGCGTTGGACAATCTTCTTTTCAACAGCTTGAAAACACCCGACATTTCGGCAAAAACTTAGTCGCAAGGCTCAGTGGTCAAAAGAAGCAAAAGAAGCAAAAGAGAGCTTGTCAAAATGCGCTGGAAAAGTATCACTCCAGTTCTGAAAAATCGAAGAAAATGCTGGTGCAAAATTTCTTACGACAGAAGACTCAAGTTAATCTGCAGTCGACTTTTGAGGATGACTCAGAATATGCTCAAATATGAAGGTGGAGTGAATGACTTCCGAACTCTAAAGCTTGGACAACAGTACTACGACAAGAAAGCCCGAGTCTTTATAAGAATTGAAGAAAGACTTAGTGGAGATGGAGCGCCCCGCACATGAAGGGAAAAACGTTTCAATTCTCGACGCGCAGACAAGTGTTCCGGAAAAGCTCATACGGCGCGAAAAGCAACGCCAGCAGAATCCGGGGAACTTGGGGTAACGCCGATTTGCCAAAATTGGCAAATGGCAGGTCAAGCAGCCCAAATGGAAAGAAAAGCACCATTTCCCCTTCGAACAAGCTTTGTGTATCCTACTCATGAACGACTTTTAATTCTCCGCTTCGTGTGGTTTAACTTTTCCTTGGTTATATTTTTCCGGAATTTTATGACTCAATTCATCGCCGCGCCGTAATTGCAGTTCAACTCAAAAAATGCCAAAGAATAGCGGATCCTACATGTGGAGCTACACTACTTACGAGCAAGTTCGGTCCTCAGGGAAAACATTTGCAGTATTTTGCAAATGAAACCAACACAAAACCCAATGACATGCAGAAAGTACTTTTTTCTTCTCATGGGGAATTTGCCCATGGTGTGGCTAATTCAGCCATTCGGGGTCCGCTATGGAGTCTTCCCTTGGCCTCCTGCGTATACTGCGGCCAAGCGGGGACAACTACATCTAACTATTGGGCGTTAGGCCCCAGAAGACGTCGCTGGAGACACGCAAACGGTCCGGGTGGCTTTGAAATACCCTCGAAGTATCGTTTAGCCGCACGAAATTGGATCTTCAATAAACTCCGCTTCTCCCTGGCGGCCAATCTGGGGTAGCTGTATGGTGGTGTATATAGTCACACCGGGTTAGCTTTTTCCCGGACGGTGTTTTCGCATCTTTATTTAGCAATCAACCTGGCGGATTATGAAAACTCCGAAACAGTAAATACTCTTTAAATTCTCACATCCCCTTTTTCCTCTGACTGCTTCATTATCAAATTCATACTTAGCCACTGTGGAGAAGGTGACGTTCTAGGAGATGTAGGTGTATCGCTCTGCACACTGTTTTTACGCTGTTTCTCATATTCATCTTTTTTTTCTCTTGGAGGTATCGCGCAGATTTGAGTAGTAGCTGTGCCAGAAATGGACACTTTGGCTGAGTACTCATCGGACGAAGACTCTCAAAGCCCTCTCAATTCGCTGCCACCGGTCGAGTGCCTAGACCTGGAAGAAGTAACAACGTCTGAGTGTACCAACAATCCAGGTTTTGAGTCTAAGAGTGACGAAATCTCATCGCTCTTACCCTATCTGCAAGAGTACAGCATGAATAGAAGAAACCTCATAACGGCATTTCCATATTTACCCTGGACGCCCTCTCAACAAGTCAGAGCACGTCTATGTAAGGTAGGAGATGTGGCCCTCGAGTCTGTGCGTGGCATGATCAAGGACTTCGACGAGAGATACATCTATAATAGTAACGTGTCTCAAAAGGCAGTTGTGCACGGCCATTTTGGCCACTCGAACCTGAAGTCCTTTACTGCCCTACACGTGTCTCTATTTCCGAACTTCCAGTCACCCATGCACAAGATCCGACCGCTCACTAAGAACTTGCAGAGATCTATCAGGTCAATCGAAGTGCCCCAAAGCATCATTACGAAAAAGAAAGCCAATGTTTTAGACGCCATGATTTCGGGTGGAGTCAATCCACAGCAGAAGCAGATCACGCTACGCGTGAGTCCCCGTGTCCAGATTTACTTTCTGTCCAAGACTGGTGGGATTTTCATTGGCTTAGAGATTGTAAAATGGCTCAGCACGAATAAGCTACTGGACGAATTTCATTATTTGGTGAGGCTCTCTCAGGCCATCAATGAGCAAGCAGACATACTGAATGTCAACTACCGCTGGATGCAATTCGGCGTATCTGAAAAGGATGGAAAGCCTGATATGTCACTGATGAAATACCACGCAAGCATAGTGGTGTGCGAGCTTCGGCCCCTGGGGAAGCGTTTGACTGGAGCCGAGTTTCTACAGCTTCGAGAAAGCTTGATGAAGCTTGAGATTTCCCACCTTTTGAAAGATATACAAATCGAATGTGACGCTTTGAAAATATATGTGCCCGGCCAAGTGCACAGCGTGAGTCTAATTTAATTTTCGGCAGTTGCGCTTTTAACATCCGCATCGAGCCTTCCATTAATTTATAGAGCTATTACATACATTTTTCATCCACCGTCTAGTCCCCGCGTGTTCACAACCGCATTGGAAGATGTAAACTTGATGTTCCGGAAAAAGGATTTTGTTCTTTCTGGCACACTATGTGGAGCCGAGAATGGCAGCCGAGAATTCGTTGGCAGGCATAGACACCTGCACATTCTTGCCCGCGAAAGCCCACAGCCAAGATCAAATAGAAAGAGTTTAAACCCCACATCAATCATGTTCCGGAAAAACCAAAAACAGCATGAGAAGCAGATGTTGGACATAGTCAACAACAGGAGCAATGGCAATAAATGTGGGGAGTGTGGTGCAGATTTTCCAACGTGGGCCTCGTGGAACCTCGGGATTTTGCTTTGCGGTCGGTGTGCCAATTGCCATAGAAAGGTACTCTCCAGTGGAGGACCACATGGCGGAGCCATTTCTTACGTAAAATCATTAACTTTGGAAACGTGGTCCGAGCATCAAATTGAATCGTTGAAGAGGATTGGGAACAAGAAAGCTAAAAACAAGTGGAATCCGAAACTGGTACCTTTTCCACACGATGATGATGATGACGGGCCAATAGAGGAGTTTTTGCGTGAGAAATACATCCTTGGCAGATATAGAGACGACAACATTGACTATGGTGACTATGGTGACAAGAATGGTCTCTACTCAGATGATAGTGGGAGACTAACACCAAGTGGAAGATCAAGACTGTCCACTGTGCTGAACACTCAGTCACGTCGGCTGCGGGCAGGCTCTCGGGCAATACCCAATTTGACTCATAGAAAGTCCACCCAATACGAGCAACAGCAATATCGGAATCTTATGCAAAGGATCACTAGGTATGGGTATTCTAATGAGGACGCCATCTATGAGAGCTTGGTTTTAAGTGATGGTGACATGAACTTCGCTTTGGATATCTTAGATCATGACGCACGGGTCAACCCGTCACTGACTGAGGCTCCACCTCAACTCCCAAGAAGGCCAGCATCTCTGGTTTCACAGTTGAATACTTCAAGTCTGGTGAATACCCCGCCAACGTCCTCGGGTTCCGATTGGTGGAGTGCGCAAACTACGAGTCAACAGCAACAAACACAAGCTACTGGCGTGCAAGCAGGACAGCCTCAGATTTACCAGTACACTGATCCAATCACTGGCCAAGTCTCCTACGTCGACAGTAATGGCCAGCAATACCTAGATCCCAGCAATCCTCAGCACCAGCAGATGCTCATGCAACAAACTAATCCGCAATATCTCATGCACCAAGCTACTAAGCAAAATGTGATGTCTCTCTATAACCAACCAAATAATTTCACTACGGATGTTGTTGTCCCAGCAACACAACAAACTGGCCAAATTCAGTCACAACAACCTCAGATGACAGGGTATTATGGTTCAGGACAACAAGTCTATGTGCAACCAGGCATGCAGCAACAATATGGACAAGCACCGCAACAGTTTTGGAGATAGTAATGAAATAAACACCACTTACCTTGAACAATGTAGACGTCGTAAGAGTAGGGTTTTAAAAAAATGCCTTCAGCCAGATTCGAACTGACGATCTCCTCATTACTAGTGAGGTGCCTTACCAACTTGGCCATAAAGGCGAAATCACTGGGAATTGAAACTAGGACGTGGATTTTTGGACACGTTTTGGCCACGTTTCGCGGGCCCGTGCCTCTCATGCACTTATCAACCCATGGTTTTTGTCAGTAAGATTTGACCATGTTTTGCACAGCTTTTTTGGTGGGTGCAAAAATAAAGCATATGAAAGTTTGAACGTCTTAACACCAAAAGTTTTTGGTCTAAGTAGTTTTTACTTTCACCGCAGGTTTTTGGATTTTTTCCAGTGAATGTTTTTGTTTTGCAATTTATTCTGGCATTTACAATCTTTTGTGGAAAGTCTAAACCGCCGTGCTAAATTCGAAATTGGTTTGAACCGAATCTACAATGCCCGAACATGAAACTTTTTCTTTTAAAGAATACCTCTATATTTCAAAGATTTGTATAAGTGTATTTTAACTTGGCAATTCTTTTTTTTCTGAAGTAAAAGAGTCAACTTATATGTCTCTTATTCTCGGACAGGAACAGCCGGTGAAGATATCAAGAGCGCAATAAAGACCAAGGCCACCCGAAATAGACTTGAACCTTTTAGACAGCTTAGATATATAGTGTTGTTATTATAGGTATTGTTTGCTTAAGTCTTTTCTTAAAGGATTCAAAAGAAAATGGTAGGTTTTGAGCTGCCTGTATGCATACGATATCAACATTCTATTTTCGGTTAAGAGCCCTAATGAAGATGCCCCATCAGCCAGGAAAATGGGGAAAGAACGTTATTGAGTACAACAAGAAGCGAAACCCAAGTAAAGATCTGCTTTTTAGTTCGATTTGATGAATAGACTTAGCACTCATTCCTTCACTAAGTTAAAGTGGAAGTCAGTTGCAACTTAAGGTTGAGTTTAGCTTCAAAACAGTACAGTGTTGGTCCGACTACTGTAAAGAAGACTCTCGCCTTGGAAGGGCGTGAGGAAGTTGGCAGATTCACCGAATGGAGTGGTCTCACTGTAGACACTGAAGTTTTCCTGGTGCTGCGGAAACTACGTTCTATGAAGTGGTGGTACTGTTAGATTGCTCTTTTCTCCCTCGTCAATGAGCGTAGCGAATATGCTCGAAAGACAGAAGAAAGAAAATGCAGAAAGCAGGCCAGCACCAAGAAGAAAAAGCAAAATAAAAAAACCCAAAGATAAACTTAACACTCTCACACATCAAATAGCAGTAGCTATATATCGATACACTTACGGCAGTTTTGCACTCAGCTAATTTTGCAGCCGTGGCCACAGTCAATAAACACCATTCGAAAAAAATAATTCGCATACAGGTCGTATCTGAGTGCTAGTGGCCAGCATTCGGTCCAGGCTTGTAATACCCCAAGTTGTGCATGTAACCGTGTCGACCTTCGCCAATCGGCCATAATCCATAATAGCCGGTTTAAAGTAAATGTGACCAAGTATTCAGGGTTAACAAGAACTTCAAATTTTCTTCACACTAGTCAAGTGTTCTTTTTATGGATTCCCAGTAAGCACTGTGAATAAGGAAATGTTTGATTATTGTTTCCACTGTGTTTTAGCTCGTTGACTTCCTAGCCTGTGAATTCACCTTCATCTCTGGAAGGCTGTTGTAGTAGCTGAATGCATGGTCGCCGTTCTATTTTAGTGCAGACTTAATTGCAATGAAATGGCCTGACGCAGAGTGACATGTGAGCCTGTGAAGCCATATTGCGGTTTGGTCTGCTGATGATTCCTGCACACTTTCTAGAAGATTCCGGCAGGACCTGGAACCTTAGGGCACAGTTGTATAAATTAGGTTGCCCTGGCCGCCCCAACGGAATTCTGGATAACAACCAAAACTTGCTAAAACATGGATGAAACACAATTTACTGACAATGCTCTTCTGATTATTCAGAGAGCCACTCAATTAGCCAAGGACGGTAGTCATTCGCAGATACTTCCATTGCACTTCTTGGCTGCAATGGTACCTACGGACGACGAAAGTTCAACACTTTACCTCAAGACATTGGTGCAGAAAGCTAGATACGAATGGCCCGATTTTGAGAGAATTGTGAATAGACACTTGGTCAGATTGCCTTCCCAAACCCCGGCACCCGACGAAGTGAGATTGAGTTACGCTGCGGGCCAGGTACTCACTAATGCCAACAAAATCAAGGCGCAACAGAAAGACAATTACGTTGCTCAAGACCATATTCTTTTGGCTTTGTTGGAGGACTCCTCAATCAAAGACATCTTCAAGGAAGCCCAGATGAAAGTGGACACCATTAAGACGCAGGCAATTGAGCTTAGGGGTGACCAGAGGATCGACTCTAGACAAGCTGATTCCTCATCATCCTTCGAGTTCCTCAACAAATATTGCGAAGATCTCACGGAGAAGGCCAGAGAAGGCAAGATCGACCCAGTTATTGGACGTGAAGAGGAGATAAGACGGGTGATTCGTGTCTTGGCTAGAAGAACTAAGTCAAACTCTGTCTTGATCGGAGAGGCCGGTGTTGGTAAGACTTCTATTGTTGAGGGCGTCGCGCAAAGAATAGTTGATGGTGATGTTCCTAGTATTTTGGCAAACTCTAGGCTTTTTGCTTTGGATTTGGGTGCATTGACTGCAGGTGCCAAGTACAAGGGTGAATTCGAAGAGAGAATTAAGGGCGTGTTGAATGACATTGAGAAATCGAAAGAAATGATCATTCTTTTCATCGATGAGATTCACATGCTCATGGGTGACGGAAAGTCAGATGCCGCCAACTTGTTGAAGCCAATGTTGGCAAGAGGTGCTTTGCATTGTATCGGAGCAACCACGTTTGCTGAATACAGAAAGTTTATTTCCAAAGATGGAGCTTTCGAGAGGAGATTCCAGAAAATTGATGTCCCTGCTACAACCATCCCTGAAACTGTTGCAGTTTTGAGAGGGTTACAGCCAAGATACGAAATCCATCACGGTGTACGTATTCTTGATTCGGCTTTGGTGACTGCTGCTCAGTTGGCATCGAGATATTTAACATATCGGAGCTTGCCTGACTCCGCAGTCGATCTTATTGACGAGACTGCAGCAACTGTTGCAGTGCAAAGAGATTCAAAGCCAGAAGAGTTGGACAGTTTGGAGAGACTGTTACACTTGGTTGAAGTCGAAATCAATGCCCTTGAAAGGGACAAAGATGCTGACCAAGACTCCCTTGAGCGTTTGGAACAGGCCAAGAAAATGAAGTCTGAATTGGAGGAGCGTCTCAATCCTTTGAGAGAAAGGTTCCAGCAGGAAAGAAAGGGCCACGATGAATTGACTGCTCTCAAGCGGAAACTTGATGAGTTGGAAGTCAAGGCACATGATGCTGAGAGAAGACGCGACAATGCCTCAGCAGCTGATTTGAGGTACTTCGCAATCCCTGATGTTATTAGACAAATCGAGGAATTAGAAGTGAAGGTCGCCGAGGAAGATGCCAACAGTTCGATGCTCAACAATGTGGTTGGTTCCGATGCTGTGGCCGAAACGGCTGCTAGATTAACTGGTATTCCCGTCACCAAGTTAACACAAGCCGAGAACACCAAATTAATCAATATGGAGAAGGTATTATCATCTGAAGTTGTGGGCCAGCCTGAAGCGGTGAAAGCTGTGGCGAATGCAGTGAGACTCACAAGGTCTGGATTAGCCAACCCTAATCAACCAGCATCGTTTTTGTTCCTTGGATTATCAGGTTCAGGTAAGACTGAGTTAGCCAAAAAGGTTGCAGGCTTCTTGTTTGCGGACGAGAAAGCTATGATTCGGATTGACTGCTCTGAGTTAGGTGATAAATGGTCAGCCTCGAAATTATTGGGAGCTGCTCCAGGTTACGTCGGCTACGAGGAAGGTGGTATACTCACAGAAGCTGTGTTGAGGAGACCTTACTCGGTAATTTTATTTGATGAAGTTGAGAAGGCTGCTCCTGAAGTTTTAACGGTTCTTTTGCAAATCTTGGACGATGGAAGAGTGACTTCGTCTCAAGGAAAGGTTATTAACTGTTCCAATGCAATTATAATTATGACATCGAACCTTGGAGCTGAGTATATCAATGCATCTAAAGGTACAAAGATTGATTCACAAACGAAAGAATTGGTTATGGAAGCTGTTCGTCATCATTTCAGACCGGAATTCCTCAACCGTATTTCTTCGATGGTCGTTTTCAATAGATTATCGAAGAAAGCAATTGCTAAAATTGTTCGCATCAGACTTAACGAAATCCAAAACCGGTTCTCAGCTAATGGTAAGGCTGTCACATTGGATGTGGATGACAAAGCACTTGATTACCTCTGCACCAATGGATACTCTAGTGATTTGGGTGCTAGACCCCTTAATCGTCTCATACAAAGAGAGGTGCTCAACAAGTTGGCTATCTTGTTGTTGAAGGGACAAATTAGAGACAAGGAAGTTGCACGTGTGACTTGCTCAGACAAGGGTCTTGAAGTTTTGCCTAATCATGAAGCAGAAATTGTTGATGAAGAGATGGAGGATTGGGAATCCAGCGAAGAGGATATGGAAGATACTCCAGAACTCGATTAAGCCAAGAGACAATTTAATGGGGAGGTTCTACCCTAATTTTACTTCACAACTAGCGTGAAAAAAGCGGAAGAACATTAATAGGAATACGCATAATCATATAATAAATAACTGAAAAAAGATTGTCGTAGAGGAAGTAAAGAATCGACCAAAAAATGAATTTTCAAGACAGTTCTTGTCCGAGTCTTTATTGCTGAACCTGTTGTAGTCAAATTAACTAATAACCCCCAATGGGAGATACTGAGGATCATAATTACTCAAGTATCCATCATCGACGACAGCTAAACATATGTATATTGAGACTAAGGCTTTACATGAGATACAGTTTCACCTACTTCAAATGAGACCTACTGCATAAGCTAGTGGAGACTTCCTCGTGCCGAGAGGGATGCGAAAAGTCTATCGAGTCTGCATGTAATCTGCCACCAAGCTAAGGCCCTGGCGAATTGCAAGTTCTTACCACAAGACTCCTCGGACCATAGCTAGAAGGTTCATGGATTCATTGGACGGAAGCGGCCACAAAGGTCAGGAGGAAACAATTGAAGCTCTCCAGGTGGCGAAACACCATCGCATGAGATGACCATTTATGCAGGAAAAAGGTTTCCTCTGTCCAGTGTGCAATGGATTTGAAAAAAAAAAAATAATCAAACTTTTTTACTCATTGTGTCTCCTGACAGAAATGGCGAGCAGAACACAGTTTGAAAACTCTAATGAGGTGGGAGTGTTTTCCAAGTTGACCAACTCGTATTGTCTTGTTGCAGTTGGTGGATCGGAGAACTTCTACTCTGCCTTTGAGGCAGAGCTCGGTGATGTCATCCCAATAGTCCGTACGACCATTGCTGGCACTAGAATTGTTGGCAGAATGACTGCTGGAAACAGGAGAGGTTTGTTGGTGCCAACCCAGACCACTGACCAAGAACTCATGCACTTGCGCAACTCGTTGCCCGACAGTGTCAAGATCCAACGTGTGGAGGAGAGATTGTCTGCTCTTGGAAATGTTATTTGTTGCAATGACTACGTTGCATTAGTTCACCCTGACATCGAAAGGGAGACAGAGGAGTTAATCGCCGATGTTTTGGGTGTCGAGGTGTTTCGCCAGACAATTGCTGGAAACGTTTTAGTGGGTTCGTACTGCTCTTTGTCCAACAAGGGTGGTATCGTACACCCCCAAACATCTATACAAGACCAGGAGGAATTGTCGTCGCTTTTACAGGTGCCACTAGTTGCCGGTACTGTAAATCGTGGTTCCTCAGTAGTTGGTGCTGGAATGGTTGTCAACGACTGGTTGGCTGTTTCTGGTTTGGACACATCTGCTCCTGAATTGTCTGTCATAGAATCCATTTTCAAGCTACAAGACGCTAACCCAGAAGACATTTCTGGTAACTTGAGAGACACTTTGATCGAGACGTACTCTTAAGTTCAACGTATTTGCATTGGGTAATGGTAATGTAATGTATAGGTAATAACACATCGGGCAAATCCAATATCTTCGATCTGTAGCGTTAGCGAGGTACAGAGAGCAGTAAATATTTAAGACTGGTTGCAAATGGCCTGGCCTCTCTTTCTCCCACTATAACTGAACTAGACTATGAGATGTCCGGGTGAGACAGTTGTGCGCTCGACGCTGTGCGAGCTCGAAGTGCTACGTAGAAAAGCAGATATCAGCATGTGCGTTGAATGACAGAGTTTTTGGAAAAAAGTTAGGAGCCGGGCTAAAAAGTAGAAAATACACTAAAATACATTGGAAGGTTTCATCTTCTTTTTGTAAACAAAATTAGAGCAAGAAAAAGAAAAGCATGTGACTGCTAACCGCACACCGCAAGTTGCTGCCTTACGCTCCTCATCTACTAACTAATGCGTTCCGTATTCTATGACAAGGCAAAACAAAAACACGCTATGTAGCAAAGCCTAAATACGTTTTCAACACATGCACTATTCTAAAGAATTTTTTTTGGCTCGAACTCAACTACGCTTTGACTTTACCCCGATACGGTTATAAATCCTGTATGCTCGGCCGTGTCGAAACCACATGTAGTCTGGAGAAACTCTGGGCTCCAAGACTCGACCACCAAATATCCCACTATCCGGGTAGTTTGAACCATATCCTGAAAAAGTCTTCGGTTCAATCTTAGTGAAGGCGCCGATGGACTACTTTGGCATCAAAAGAGGCACTATCCGTGCCCAATGCTACAAGAAATTGGGAGAGTTAGCGTTGTCGAGTGGTTCAAAGTCATTTTTTCCAAAGAGCAAAAACCTAGTAACCTTGCTGAAAGACTTTGCCTCCGCAAACGGAGCTAAAGGTGCTATTTCGTTGAACGAAATTGAAGTTTTACTAGCTTTGTGTGAAGCCACCCAGCACACCATTACTTCCTCCGAAGATGCTGACTATTTGGCTCAAAAGTTTAGACTCTACTTGCTAGAGTTACACAAGCAGGAGTTCACTGATAAGGTGTATGACTTCACTGGTACTGTATCGCCTTGGCTTCTTCTCGGCGAGAAATTAACAAGCGGGTTGATCAATTTGTCTATTCAACATGGCGAAAGCTTGACACCGCAGACGGAGGATACCTTCCAAGTTTTCATCGAAACCATCTTCTCTTCAGAAAATCTTGAACTCTCCAGCTATATGACTATCCTTGGGTTTTTGAATTCTCTCAATGAAAATCCCTCATTCATCACATCGACCAAGTCCGCATTTAAAATCCTATACCTTTTGGATGCGTGTATAGACAACGTTGAATTCTTGACTAATATTGAGTACTACGCCAATTTCCTCACTTCTTATCCCAAATCAAGACAGTTCCTACTTCATAAATATGTGCTTGACTTCTCGCCCATATTGTTTCTCCAGTTGTTGAGCAATTTACTTAGTAGCATAACCAGCTCCATGTTGCACAAGAACTCAACAAACACTTCGTTGATGGAATACCTCTTGAAAAAGGTATCTGCAGACAAAGCCTTCGTTCTGAAACCAAATGTTTCAAAGGCTAATGGCTTTGTTCACACAAATGGAAGTACAGCGGCTGAAATCAACCCAACACTCTCTGTGGGCAGCTTGACTAATCTCACTGACGAACTTCTGCTTGCTACCGAGAACTCATCTCTAGAATTGTCAATTACTGAACTCGATTATTTGAAAGAATTGTCTGAAACCTCATTGAAGAAAATGCTCTACTTAGATCGCGGAGAGAATTTCCTTGTCTATTCTTCAATCAATAGATTAAAGCTAGGCTATAAGACCAAGGCCGAATTAGTCCTGGTGATTGTGTGTGGCTCATTAGCTGGGGTAGTTGATTTGGAGGAATCAAAAAAGATATTTTATAATTCGATTGGTATACATGATGTTATGTTGGATCCCCACCTCGGCTCTGCTATCATTGAATTGGGTTCGGTTCTTGTATTTAAAGATTCGTCCATAGGTTCGCAGCTCACAAGAGCATTCACGAGCTTAGTTTCGGACCCTGCTTTGTCTTTCAATCAATGTCAGACAGTATCTAGAAGTGTGGGGCTTGCCAGTTTGGTGCTTTCTCAGGATACTGTGGTGACTACTATTTACGCATTAGCGAATTTACTTTTCGTTAATACTGAGAGTCTGCAAATTCAAGTCAGATCCAGAAGAAGTACCGGCTTGAGAAACAGAATCACATCAGAATCGCATGGAGCACATCATTTGACAAATGCAAATCCTAATCGTCTCATTAGAAACAATACAATCACCAAAAGAGCAAGCTTCAGTGAACAATCAGGCTCTTCTTCATTAGAATTCGATGAGCAAGAATGCAAAACTATATTTAAGAATGCAGTTACAGCGATTAGTGAAGTTGTTGGCGCATGTGGTGATGAAAGTGTGAGCACGCTAGCAGTTGCAATCTTGACGCAAAAAACCACAAAGTTGAATACTATGGTTGCTCCTTATTTGCTTGAAGGTTTGGTTTCTTGTTCTCCATTCCTTCCTGAGAGGGAATTTGTTGTGCTAGTAAGACATCTTCACAAATTGTCTTTTGACGCTTTTCAGACCCAAAATACAGAGCTTATCACCATTCTTAGCCGCGCTAGATCGGATATGGCTGCTGCTATCAAACGTGATAATCCACTTTACAATATTTACCTTTCAGAAATATTGTTGGCAATTGTGAGTCTAGGTGACGTGCAAGAGTTGGATCATCACAGATCACATAAGGAAATAAGTGCTGTTGGTGTACAGATTTGCCACTACTTGAAACCCTTAGCAGAGCTCTTGCCAAATGTGCATCTAGGTGAAAAGCCCCTCGATATACGGGATGGCCATATACTCAACTTGTTCCGCAATATATGGTTTAACATGGTAGTACATGGGTTCTCAATCAATTCAGATTATGCGCAGTTTTACGAAAAGGAGCTAGAAAGAATAGCATACAACACACCACCTTTAGCGTCTGACCTTTCTTGGAATAGAACAGAAACATCCTTAGAGTTGAACACTGTTTTAAAAAGAGGCTCCTCCAATCACAATGTGAAAGATCACAAGCATATTGTTGGAGATGTTTTTGAAATCCCAAGAACGATGTCGTACTCAAAATTAATGTTTTTGGCTGCAGCACTATTTGTGGAATCCTTGAGAGTAAGGTCAGGTGATTGCCATACAATCTTGAAATACTATTCCGATCCGTCAATGGGAACTAGTGGTGTAGATAAATATCTCGGTTCCATTGCATTCAAAATCAACAAAGAATACATTGACTTAATTGATTGTGGAGCTGATAAGCAGTTTTCCGCCCCCAACATCGCAGATCAATTAACCTCGATTTTGATTCTCTGTTGTCATGGGCTTGAGGACTTACAAGATGCCGCTTTCCGGTGCTCCGACTTACTTATAAATAGAGTGCCTTCCTCGTTGTGTCACCACAGCAGTTTATTCTCGCTCTTTGATTTGCTCACCCTCTTGTATGACAGTGTGGTCGACTCCGAGGTCAACCAGTATAATCCCGAGTTTATCTTTACGGCAGAAAAAACAGGAATACAACTTAAACTTCCGGATTCATACAGATGGCGAAGTGAAACATTCACAAGATTTCATGATAAAGCAAGAAATTGGGTAAGATTTTTATTGTTGAAGTGCAATTATGATACCAAAAGCTTGATTCAGTCATATGTGACTGAAGCTGATTCTTTTCAACCATATAAAAATATTAGATTTGGAGTTTCATTCGCACTAGAAATGGCAGGTTCAATCACTGGAGTAGATCGTGAAATGATTCATCTTCCACGTATTTCAAATGATTCATCTTTCAACTTACTACCTCCCGTGATTTCACAATTGTCTTGGCGGTCAAACTTTGTTACTGACATTTTGAACCGTGTTTCCTTTAATTCCACTGAGACTACAAGCAAAGCAATGCATGAGCTACGCGAACAAGTGACGTCTTTTAAAGCTTTCATTAGCAACCCAGATAACCACGTGCCATTAAATGAGATCACCGATGTGTTAAGTGAAATTGCGGGTTATGCTTTGGTACAAGAACACAATTTAGCTGAATTGATAAGATACCTCGTTGAAATTCCATTTACAGTATTCGAATCTAGCTCAATGACAGCAGCGACAAGTATCTGGGGAGCTGTGATGAAAGAGAGACCAAATCTATCTATTCTTGTCGTTGCAGAAATAACAAAAAATTGGGAAACTTCTATTAAATTGAAACAGGGTGTGTTTTCCAAGGCATTTGACTTGATAGATCCTAAGTTCTGTAGAATGGAATATTCGCCAAGCGATTTCAATCAAACTGAAAAGGTTGCTGCCAATGTTCATAAATCATTTCAACCCCAAGCAGAGATTATAAAGCTTTTGTCATCTAGTTTTGAGGCGACTATGAATCAAAGTGATCACTTGTTGAAAATTTTCACCAGATTTGTCAACTTAGGTTTGAGGAATATGGTAAATGGAAGTTTGCATCCTTTTTCTAGATCAGTGAGATTCGAAATGACTAAATTTGGGTTTGATATTTTGAATTACCACAAAAAACTAGGATCCAGAAGTTGCCAAAGATTAACCGAAACTATTTTTGATAGCACATTGTCTTGGTTCAAATTGAGGTCTTGCTATCCGTTTGGATCTAATACGTTGAAAGTGAAAGCTGATTTTACATTATTGAAAGAAGTTGCACTTCTCTTGAGCCAGACTACCACATTCAAGAGCTCTTTGTTAGAACTGAAGAAAGCGCTTCTCTCACTCTTTATGGATGATGAAATCAGCAAAATAGGAGTTTGGTTAAGTCCATCAAAACCTTTGGATGTCAAGGCGTATCATCATACTACGCATCTCAGTTCTGAGCATCTTGTTCGTGCTTATTCAATAGACCCGCAATTAGCTATCAATTTGGCTCAACGGTATAAAATGAAAAACCTAGATGAACTCCTACAAAAGCTCATAGTTGAGAATCCAGTACCAGCCATTAACTATTCTGACGCTGTTCAGTATTTCATAGGTATAAATGCGGGAACATACATGCCTACTCATCATTTGTTGTTTTGGAAGGAATTATCACCAATCGACGCAATAACTTTATTTTTACCGCCCTTTGGCAAGGATCCTTTTATTTTGCAGTATACAATGCGTTCCCTTGAGCATCATGATGTCAATTTGACTTTCTTTTATGTTCCTCAAATTGTCCAATCGTTGAGATATGATTTAAAGGGATATGTAAAACGATTCATTCTTGAAACAGCCCGTGTGTCTCGACTCTTCGCACACCAAATCATATGGAATATGCTAGCCAATAGTTATAAGGATGAGGATTCCACTGAGCCGGATTCGTTGAAACCTACTTTGGACAGTATACAGCAATTAATGTTAGATAATTTCAGTGATGATGATTTGGAGTTTTACAAAAAAGAATTCGGTTTCTTCAATGAAGTCACTTCTATCTCAGGAAAGTTGAAGCCGTACATCAAGAAATCAAAAGCAGAAAAGAAAATTAAAATCGACGAAGAAATGAGTTTAATTGAAGTGCAACCCGGGGTCTACTTACCTTCTAATCCAGACGGTGTAGTAGTGGACATCAATCGAAAATCAGGGAAACCTTTGCAGTCACATGCAAAAGCTCCATTCATGGCGACTTTTAAAATCAAGAAAAACGTTGACCAGGTCGACGACTATGGCAAGGTTGTAAAAGTCGAAATCGAAAAATGGCAAAGTGCGATTTTCAAAGTAGGAGATGATTGCCGCCAAGATGTTTTGGCACTTCAGCTTATATCAGTATTCCGGTCGATTTGGTTACATGCTGGCTTGGATCTCTTCGTGTTTCCTTACAGAGTCACTGCGACAGCTCCCGGGTGTGGTGTTATTGACGTTTTGCCCAATTCCACAAGTAGGGATATGCTTGGCCGTGAGGCTGTTAATGGGTTATACGAGTATTATATTACCAAGTTTGGCCCCGAGACGTCAATTGAATTCCAGCAGGCTAGAAATAACCTAGTCCGCTCTTTGGCGGCCTACTCTATCATATCCTACTTGTTGCAATTCAAAGACAGACACAACGGAAATATCATGTATGATGACCAGGGACACGTCTTACATATTGATTTTGGCTTCTGTTTTGATATCGTACCGGGAGGAGTGAAATTCGAGGTGGCACCATTCAAGTTGACGAAAGAAATGGTGATGGTGTTAGGAGGATCTGACACGACCCAGGCGTACCAATGGTTTGAAGATTTGTGCATCAAGGGATACTTGGCTTGTAGGCCATACATGGAGACGATTGTACGGTGCGTGAATCCAATGTTGGACAGCGGGTTGCCATGTTTCAAGGATACTACTATCAAGAAGCTCAGGAAGAGATTTGTTCCCAACAAGGATGATAAAGAAGCTGCACATTTTTTCAAGGGCTTGATCAAAAAGTCCTACGAGAGTTTTTACACCACAGGATATGATGAGTTCCAGAGACTCACCAATGGTATCCCATATTAGAAGCATATTAGATAAAATCGCATTTATAAGAGTCCGTTCTCGGAACTGATCGAACAAAAAAGCTTTTAAAAAGAACAAGTTCAAGTTTGCTTAGAAGGCCCAGTCTTGGGGCTTATTCGGGTAACAGTGCCAAGCACAAGCTTTGTGTGCATGATAAGACTGGTGAAAGTTGCAACATTTTGTGTAAATCGTGAACGAATCAACAACTCGGAACAAAGCAAAACCAGTGGTATTTTCATTACACTCTACAACATCCATGCTTTTCCTTCTGTCTCTCAATTTTCTACCAAAATCTGGCCAGGAGTTCGGCACAGTGTTGGTGAGAATATATTTATAGTGCACTCCCTTCTCCCCACTGGTAGTGCTCCGTAGATCGACCTACGAAAAAATCTCGCGCTCACAGCCTGCTTTCTATGTGTGCAGTATTCGACGTGCCTCGCTGGGACTTCTCCTCTGGTCAACTTGATCAGATATTCACTTCCTTCAAGAACAAAAAGTAGCTTATAAGATTTTCAAAGGTCCTCAAACCATTCTTAAATAAGGATTAAAGTTTGAATTGTTGTGGTTTTTTTATTTGCTTTGAGTTGCAGTCGAGATAAACAACAGGACCATACAAAGCACCCTTGCGGTTTCCCCCCGTGCAAGAGATCCCTTGACGATAGTGTTTAATCCTATTGTACCGTGATTCTAAAGTCAAAAGTCGCTGTGATAGGCATAGACCGCTTGTTGCATACACTCTTTTGTTGAACCGAAATCGCTCAAGATGAGAGTTTTCCTGTTGCTTCCGATATGGGTGTTTTTCATCGTGGCCGTTGCGGGTCAAAAACTACTTGAGGCGTCATCTTTGTTGACGTGCATGGACAATTCACAGTTGTGGGCTTCTTACCTTAAGGTTGTGTACTTGCCCAACAACAACACTGTCAGTTTCGATGTAGAAGCGGTGTCCAATATAAACAACGTTGATGTCAGTGTGGACGTCAAACTCATCGCCTATGGGCTCAACATTCTTGATCGGACTGTTGATCTCTGTGATTTAACGGAGTATTCAGAACTTTGTCCTTTGACTTCAGGACACTTGGATATCAGTTTCGACTACTCTGTATCTGAATCTATCAAGAAACAGATCCCAAGCGTCGCCTATACAATTCCCGATTTGGATGCCCGTGTCAGGCTCGTTTTGTATAGCACAGATTCAAAGGAGGACTTGGCATGTGTTGAGGCTGTTGTTTCCAATGGAAGGACTGTGCAAACCAAGTACGCAGCATGGCCCATTGCTGCGATCTCTGGCTTCGGTTTGATCACTTCTGGTGTCATATCTGTCATTGGACACTCGTCCACTGCCGCTCACATTGCTTCCAATTCGATGTCGTTGTTTGTTTATTTCCAGGCTGTGGCAATTGTTTCCATGTTGGGTGTCGCTAAATGTCCCCCAATTGCGGCTGCATGGGCTCAAAACTTCCAATGGTCCTTGGGTGTTATTAAAGTGGGGTTTGTCCAATCAATCGCTAATTGGTATCTCCAGGCGACTGGTGGAACACCAACTTATATTTTATCCAACACGCAAATTTCTATTTCGGTGCAGAAAATTAAGAGGAGCCTCGAAGCTTTCGCCGGAAACCTTTTTGGGCAAAACAGAGTTCAGAATCTAGTAAAGAGAGTGTCTATCTCCCTCGACTCTGATTCATCTTTGCAAAATGACTCGTTGAACTCCACATTGTATACTACAAACGAGAAAACTGCAACTCTGGGAACTAAAATATTGATTTTGCGTGGTATTCAAAGAGTGGCTTATAAGGCTAGAATCGAAATTACCAGCCTTTTCATGACCGCCATTATGTTTTTGCTCTTCTTCACCTTTGTTCTTCTCGTCTGCATGATGTTTTTCAAGGCAATTGTTGAAATATGCATCAGATCGAATATAATGCATGAAGGTAAGTTTAATGAATATAGACAACATTGGTCTAATATCATCAAGGGTGCTTTATATAGACTTCTTCTTGTTGCCTTACCCCAAATTCTGGTCCTTTGTTTTTGGGAATTCACGGTACACGACTCAGCCGGTATTGTTGTCGTGGCAGCTTTCTTGCTCCTCGTTGCTTTTGTTTTACTTGGGTTTGCTGCTTTCCGCGTCATAAATACCGGTAGGAAGTCTGTGCGAGAACACAAGAACCCAGCTTATCTTCTTTACGGAGATGGTGACTTTCTCAACAAGTTTGGATTTGTGTACGTCCAGTACAGAGCAGATTGTTATTATTTCGTGGGATATTCCTTACTTTATGTTGTCTTAAAGACATTTTTTGTTGCTGTTTTGCAGACACATGGAAAGATACAATCGCTTATAGTTTTCTTCATTGAGCTTATACATTGTGTGGGTGTTTGCTGGATCAGACCATTCATGGACAAGAGAACAAACGCTTTCAACATCACAATTGCAGTTATTAACACGATCAACAGTCTTTTCTTCGTTTTCTTCTCATATGTGTTTAAGCAACCTGAAGTTGTTGCTTCTGTCATGGCTGTTGTATTTTTTATTTTGAATGCGGTTTTCGCTTTGTTTTTGTTGATCTTTACCATTGTCACCTGTGTCTTGGCACTCGTGTACAAGAATCCAGATGCAAGATATCAACCAATGAGGGATGACAGAGTTTCATTCTTGCCACGCTTGGGTTTGAAGGGTGGTTTGAAACATTCTGGTGATAGCGACGATATTGAGTTGAGTGCGTTGGGAGCTAGCGCTATGAAAGGTCATGAACATGCCAAAGAAACAGGCTACGGTGACTCTTCGGATGAGGAGTCTAAAGTCAGGAATGCCGCGTATCATAGCAGTAGCTATGAGGATACTGAGAGTATTTCCAAGAAATCGTATGGCGATACTTACGAGGCGCAACAACCAACCTCAACACTTGTTGGTAATTCCAGCAACGCTTATCAGAATGTTCAAACAACTTATAGCGGGAGAGGTGACCACGATACATACCTGGGTTACTACGGAAGGGATGCTAGAAGTGGCAGCAACAACAACGTTACTAACAGGAATATTCTTTAGCAAACTTATATAAAAATTTACCATTGTGTTTTCAGTATCCAGCTTGTAGTTCATGAAGTAGAGCATGGTTTCAGGATAGTTATTCATGACAGAATTTCTTGTTTCCAAAGATACTATGGTGAAAAACATTATACCAAGTGACAGGCACACAGTCTTTGTCACGCTTCATAAGATGTGACGGGTTGTCCTCATGAAGTCCTTGCCTATACTCTTCTGACGTATCAGACTCAACAGAGTTATCTTCTACCTGAGAGGGTACAGTCTCATCATTTTCAAGTATTCGAAGCTTCAGTTCGGCTTCAAAAACATCTGCTTCTTTTTCATTCCAGCTCTCATCTATTCGTCGAAAAGAACAAAGAAACCCACTACATTTTGGAAGCACATTGCCTGTTGCCTTGTGTGAGTCGAAATCTGTCCCTCGTGTGTAAAACTTTTCTGGGTCGGTCTTCATCTCATTCGCATTTTGAACGATTGTTAGCTCAGGATACCCTAGCTTAGCAGATGGTAAATATAGACATAGACACGAGGGTAAAATAATAAGAAGACGAAATAACCATGGAGTTAATTTTAGCAACATTCCTGATGATTGTTGCAATTTCACTTTTGATGAAACGGGTGCAAAAACAGAGTGAGTGTGCGGATAATTGGAACTTAGATTGCATTAACATGCCGAGTATATTTTTTTTTTTTTTTTTTTTTTCAAAATACATGCTCCTTAAAAACGCAGATGAGCCAAAATCAAAATTCATAATTACGGGTATTTGTAAAGCGTCATAAAGTACAACTCATGTGAAATGGCCAGAGTGGCGAACGTTATACTTGTCTGAGGCTAACCTTCCCTCCACTTCTGATTGATAGTTGTGATGCAAATTTAGATTGGACACCCCGGAAGGCAGATGTACTTTCTCATCATTGTAATTTGGTGGCAGCTGAAACAGTTGGTCATAGGCGTTGCTGAGGTTACCAGAGTCATTCGACAGCATCGCTTGCATTCGAGAGACGTAGAGAGCAGAAATGTATACGATTAAAGCCACTATCCAAAAGAAGAAGGACAAAATGGTGAATGCGGCCAATACTTTTTGCATTTGACAAATCTTCAGTGTAGCGCAAGATGTGTTTGTTGTCAAGACAGTGATGGTAAGCACTAATGACACAGCGCCAAAAAGATTAGCTAGAAGGCAGAAAACGACCCCGTTCTTTTTCTCAAAGTTTATAGTCTGGGACACGAAGAGTATTGCAATCACTAGAGAAATCACTCCATTAGCTGTGAAGAAGCGATAGATGTCAAGGCTGCCCTTAGTGTCTGAAGTTCCTAGCCAAGTACCCATACTGATATTGATTATTGCGCATATGATCTGAAAGACGTAAACAATGTTTGTTGAGGTCACAACACACCCGACTTTGTCAGAGTGGTCGTGATCCTCAAAAACACTCTTGGATCGTTTGCGACCCAACGAAAGTATTGGTTTGTTCAAAACACGACACATGATTATTTTTCCACTATAAGGTGCTTTTCGCAGTGACTTCTTGGCTGCTAACAAGTCTTGTTGCTGAGTAGCATAATCTCTCAGGTCATGGACTGGAGGAAGATCTTGCTTATCATGGCGATTCAACAGTATGTTTCTGTGGCCATACCAGTTTTCGGTTTTTTTTGGCGGCATGTTTGGAAACGGCATTTGATACTTCACTTGTTTGGCAGGAGTTGGATTCTTGATCAGTGGAGCAAACGTAACAAAATCATCACTGGCACTCCGGCCAGAGCCGACTATATTGCCAGCATAAAACTCATGTGAATCATCTCTGGTATCATGAATACTTGAGCCATGAGCCAGCTCGACCATTTCGACCATGTTGGATTGATTCCGGGGCATCTGCGTATCTAGAAAGGCTTTTGCAGCCGGTTCGGTTGGTGTCACATTGCGAGATCTGTTTCGGGGCACTTGTTTCCCGTAATCAAATCTGGAAAGGTCACCGACCACTCTAGCATCATGACCAGAATAAGGACGGATATGTTCCATTCTGGAGTAATTTTAACGAGATTATTCCATAGTTGATCGGCCTCATGTGTAAGAAACCAGCTTCGCAAGTAGCTGATTCGGCTGAAATGTAAACACACTAGGGTTCCCCGCAAAAAGAAGAGCACATTCCTGAGCATGCGGCGGAGTCAAAGAAGAGGTATATTACAATCCTAAAGTGAGCACATCTACCTAAGTGGTAATGTCAGATGTAAGATGAGAGACAATAATATAAGTATCAGCCAAAGGCAAAGGTACAGGAGCCTCGAACACAGCCTTGCTAGCTCAATGGCTAGAGCGTGAGACTTTTAATCTCAAGGTTGCGGGTTCGACCCCCGCGTAGGGCTGGCGAGTTTTGTTTTTGCCTCCCTTTTGCGTTTTGTTTAGAAGCACGCTTGTTTGCTGAGCTGAGGTAGATCTTTGAGTTTAATGGCCGCTAACAAAAACGGTTTTCCGCGACTCATTACTCTTTTCGCAGGGTCGCGTATTGCACCTTGAAATGATTGCTGCTTCGCTTCCAGACACTTTTTGCAAGCTGAACAAGCCACCTGGTTTGCGGTGTTTTTCACTCCGCTGGAACGGGGAAAATTCCCAAAAGCCAACACATCAGGCTCCGTATGAGTAGTCGAATTCTGGGCTGAATGGGGCGTTTCACCAATAACCGGTTAATTCCCCGGAAAATGACTCTGGGTCCGCTGGTTCGTATTTCGCGGCCATCCATTGGTTGGCCCCGGAACTTTTCGGGCATGGGAGGTGCTCAATGGGTAGAAAAATCAGACACCAAAAAAATGCATATATTACTTTTACTTTTTATTACAAACCAACACAAACAGTAATCATAGTTCAGAACAATGTTGTCCAGGACCTTGAGAAGTAATATTCGTCGCTTACCTAAGGCTGCCAGATGTGGCGTTAGAACCACTCCTTCGGTACTTGCTAGGTCCTTGGTGACCGGAACAACCCCGAAGTTCACCTCGTTACCAGGCTTATCGTTCCAAAGATTTGCCTCTACATCCGTTAAGGTGCCGGAAATGGCCGAATCCATCACCGAAGGTACCTTGTCACAATTTAATAAGGAGGTTGGTGACTTCGTCAACCAAGACGAGCTTATTGCTACTATCGAAACAGACAAAATCGACGTCGAGGTCAACGCACCAGTCTCGGGCACTATTACCGAGTTCTTGGTGAGCCCCGAAGACACTGTTGAGGTTGGCCAAGAAATCATCAAGATCGAAGAGGGTGAGGCTCCTGCTGGAGGTTCTAAGAAGGAAGAGCCTAAACAAGAAGAAGAGTCCAAGGAGGAACCCAAGCAGGAATCTAAGAAAGAGGAGCCTAAGAAGAAGGAGGAACCCAAGAAGGAGGAACCCAAGAAGGACTCCAAAAAGGACTCCAAGAAGGGTTCTGAACAGAGCTCTGCTTCGTTTACGTCGTTCTCCAGGGCCGAGGAGAGGGTTAAGATGAACAGAATGAGATTGAGAATCGCAGAGCGTCTTAAGGAGTCACAGAACACTGCTGCATCTTTGACCACCTTCAACGAGGTCGACATGTCCAATTTGATGGAAATGAGAAAGTTGTACAAGGATGAGGTTTTGGAGAAGACAGGTATCAAGTTTGGTTTCATGGGTGCTTTCTCAAAGGCCGCAGCTTTGGCTTCCAAAGACGTGCCTGCGGTCAACGCATCCATCGAGAATAACGACACAATGGTTTTCAGAGACTACATGGACATCTCCATTGCTGTTGCTACTCCAAAAGGTTTAGTGACTCCGGTTGTCAGAAACGCGGAATCCATGTCCATTTTGGGCGTTGAACAAGAAATTGCCAGATTGGGTAAGAAGGCAAGAGATGGAAAGTTGTCCTTGGAGGACATGGCCGGTGGAACCTTCACCATCTCCAACGGAGGTGTCTTTGGCTCCTTGTACGGTACCCCAATCATCAACTTGCCTCAGACTGCCGTTTTGGGCTTACATGGTGTGAAGGAGAGGCCTGTCACCGTGAATGGCCAGATCGTGTCCAGGCCTATGATGTACCTTGCATTGACCTACGACCACAGAGTGTTGGACGGCCGTGAGGCTGTTACTTTCTTGAAGACCATCAAGGAATTGATCGAGGACCCAAGAAAGATGTTGTTATCCGCCTAGATAGCCTGAGTGCATTGTTACTATTTTGTGAGTAGATAAATCCATCAATTATACTGATCTAGTACTCGTGAAGTTGCGAAACACGTGATTGTCTATTTCTCTGGCCCCGTCATAAGCAGCGACCCCAGAAGTGCCGCGGAAATCTCCCATAGTGTAAGGTAAGTTTAGCTAGCAACGGCCCCAGTGCCTGCTCAGTGGTGATTTGACACTAGTGCGCTCCGCATAAAGGCATTTACCCCATCTGGGAGCAACGTAAACAAGCCGTGTGTTTATCTGCAGTACATATATATCCCGCAATTTGACCTGTTGTCAATTAGTACTAATCGGGAAGGCTAATCTTTCAAGATGTTCTCTAAGTACTGGCCTTACTCTGATGAGCCGCCAGATCGGGCAGCGTGGGATGCTTCCGTGCAATCTTTTGAGCAAATACTACATTATCTCACTGTTTTTCTGTGGACCCTTGAAGCAAGTTCATTTTTTCAACCTACTCACCAGCTTTGCAAGTATACATCCAATCCGGATCTCTTGCTTGCTCCGAATCCCGTTTCCTTCTCTTTACCCAATTGCCATTGTGCTGCTTTTATTCTCCATTTCCTAGCTCAGGTCAGCATTCTCATAAGAAAGGACAAAACATATACAACACCCTAACTCCACCCACGATTTGCCCTAGAACCAACGTGCCCAATATCGATCCACGCCGTTCATAGCCAGACTTCAATCATGGATCCTATCACAGACTGGGAGAATCTAGTTTCTTCTAAGCACGAAGCTGACACGATCACTGGGATGCCACCAACGGGCGAGGAGGACATTTCCTACTACTTCCAAGAGTACAAGAACTTTGATAATCTTTTTCACGAGGCTCTTTCAACTTTGCAGGATTTGGACGTCCCATCGGGCTTTGTTCAAGAAAATTTGAACCGAACCCCACGGGGTCCTAGCAAGAACCAACATGGTCAGGCAATATCTCACTATAAACATGCAAAAAAACCTAGTGGTACTGCCATTTTTGGTTTCCTCGATCACAACCGAGAGTTGTCCCTCAGCGGAAACTCAAACGAAGAGACCCCCAAAATGTCAAGAGCTCCACTGGAAACCGTGAAATCGATCTCTCCTGCTCAAATAGCAAGGGCCTCCCACCAGGGTATCTCGAATGATCAGTTGGAATACAATTTCGACCAACCTGTGGAGCAATGCCCACCCATATTGTTAAAAGAAGAAGACGAGATGCAAATGAACACGAAGAAGGAGGCTGACATCATAGTTACCAATAAAAATCCACGATCCTACAAGTTTCCACCAGACAGTCCCAAGCAAGACGAGCCTACATTCATAAACAACTCGCCACTTAAGTCTATCCAACACTCAGCATCTCAACGGGGCTACCCCGATGAAATTGATTGTGATATGCCTGGCGGGCGTTCTAAAATGAAAAGATATGTGCCTATACCTGTTCAAGAGCCCATGATTGGGCACGCCTATCCTTCGTCATCTCCTCATTTGAATCTACAAACTTCTGGGAGTTCAAATATTGCAAATAAACAGGCTCATTCACCGACCCTCGTCGCCCATCTGCCGGAAGCCAATCACAATTTGAAGCATGATACACCGATGTTCCAAACTAACTCTTTGTTAGGTAAATCGGAGGCACTAGGAATGAACATGAACGTATTTTTACCACCTCCTTCGACCTGTTCACTGAGTCAACCTTCTCCTGAACCTCATAGCCCACTGCCACAATACTACTCCTCCCCAATACGAAATAGAGGTGAATCAGAAGCGATATATCATAATGATCGGAATCTCTTTTACAATCCTCAGTTCTTCTCGGACGATGTCGATTATTACTGCAATGAATCCTTAGGTTTCCTGAGCTCATCGCCCATCCGAGATGATAGGTTTGATCCACGTTCATCTCCTTATGCATCAGATAAGAGAGGTGCTGATCCCGCAGATACGACCACAGATGCGAATGAGACTATTGTCCAGTTGACTCCCCTTAAAAGTCAAGTTCCAATGACTCCAAGTAGTAATAAAATTACTCTAGAGTGGAGTCCCATTATTTCTCCGAACGGCAGAGCAATAAGAGACGTACGGAAGGCTATTCAAGATCTCTCTCCCAGGAAAATGGTAAAGAAAACTTCTCTTTTACCTCCTGGAGAGCTCGATAGATATTGGGAAGGACCCGATGACGAGAAGTTCTTTACTTGCACATACAAAAACTGCGGGAAGAAGTTTACGAGACGATACAATGTAAGGTCGCATATTCAGACTCACCTAAGCGATCGTCCATTTACATGTTCATACTGTCCTAAAAGTTTTGTTAGGCAGCACGATTTGAATCGGCATGTAAAATCACACATATTAGCGAAGCATTGTCGTTGCAAATGTGGCAAAGAATTTACTAGGATTGAAGGATACCGAAAGCACCTAGCTAATAGTGTCTGTCTGAAACCGCACGAAGAAAATGGAGCAGTATCGAAACCTTACAACTACCGGAAGAAAGGTGATCCAATATTGGATAACTTTACATCTAACCGGCTTAATGAAGACTTGGGGATCAGCATGAATTGAAATATGGTTGATCCGCTTGATAAAGATTTCAATTTCAATTCTTTTTTGATAGATTTAATCGTGAACTATCTTTTGCTCGATTTTTCCAGTCAATTTGCATTCTTCCGATGGTTATGAAGTGCAGCGCCTGGCTTGTGAAGCCCCACTTAGTGCAGTGAAATCGTTTCGATCTGCTGAATTATTAGTGAATATTTTGTAACTTTATAATTGTGATTAACTAATAAATGGTTATGAAACTAAGGTATGACCAACTCGCAAATTCGTCAAGACTAAGTCAGGACTCCAATATAGTAGCCTCAACTTCATCTGGCTTATGAATTTTTAAGTGCTGATTGAGGTTGTCTGCTCGACTGAACTTTTTCTGGCATATGTCACAATTGTATGGTTTTTCTTTCGTGTGTAAAGAGCGAAAATGCCGTTTTAGATGCTCTTGTCTTTTGAATCTCCGATCACAAAATCCACATACAAAAATTTTTGATTGATCTACCATATCAGCAGCTTTATTCTCTTTGCGTCCACGCGTCCGAGTAGTTGAGTCATTCGTTTCCAATATCTCAACGTTCATTGGAATATCAAGTGAGCGAAGGTCCACCTCCACGACATTACTCTGGGGCTGCTCGAGTTTGAGAGCAGAGCTCTTTTTCTTCATGAGTCTCGACCCCAATATTCTTTTCGAAGCATTAGCAAATGCCGAACCAGAAGCTGGTGTGTCCAGTGGACCAGAGTCTTTAGAGTTAAAGAACTGTTGGCTAGAGATAGGCAAGCTTCCGGCCAGTATATTTTCCGCCGAGTTGTCGTTACTCGATAAAGAGGCAGTAAGTGCATTTATTTCGACATCGTTCTCAACTTTAACAACAATATCAGATTTCTTTTTGTTTTTAATTCCAACGAGATTCCGTCTTTTTCCAACGTTAGTAAACAAAGCTGCATAATCAGGTTCTTGAAAGTTTTCTCCTTGCATCAGTCCAGCTGAATCAACATTTTTAAGACTGCCGGAGGTCTTCGGAAGAAGATACTGACTAGAAGCTTGTGCCGAGTTTTTTAACGACAGAGGATCCGACCTATCCTGTTCTTCTTTGATGAGATCAGACAGAGACCAGCTATCAGTTTTCAATTCATCAGGTTTTGGAGAATCGGGCCTAAATTCGGCAGAATCTTGTACTTTGCCTGGCTTGAACCTTGTGAACAAACCACGATTATTTTTTTTTGATTTTTTCTGGGCTGATCCCTCTGGTTCTGCAAACTGCTCGGGGTCCAAAACACCGTTTTTGTGAAAGTCATTCAAATATGCCTGTGGATCATAAGGTAAGTTTTCAAAGTCAAGTTCTGGGGCATTTTCGTTTGCCCTAAAAATACTGCGAATAGACTGGCGAGGTTGAGAGGAAGGGTTTTGCGGCCAGCAACTCGGAGGAGAATAATTATCTCGCGGTATTGGCAGTTTTCTGTCCCTGTCTCTGAAATGAAAGTAGCTTGCAAAAGATCTTTGCGACCTTGCCGGAGCATTAATGCCCGAATTCGAGCTTTCTATCGACTGCCTGCGGCGCAGGTACAAGTCCATTGAGACTCGGCTGACCAGTGAAGGAGGCTGATCGAACGAAGTTCTGAGGAATTGTTGGGCAGAAAAGAAAGACGGTTGAGTCAGATGAAGGGAGTTCACCGAAGGAGTGAAGGAAGTGGTTGTAGTGAGAGGCAGTAGGTCATGCCCGGCAGCCAGAATCGATGTCCTATGACTCGCCGTATCTCTCCATTCTGCGGACACCCCGATTCCAGGAGGCGTCCTTTGTGGCGCTGCCGACATTTGAGAGTAGAATTTTTGACTGTCATCCGTAGTATTAGGACTGTAGTCCATGCTTGGGCTCTGAAACAGAGCACCATTTCCAGACGAGTTGTACACAGGTAGGTTTGGCTCCTGAAAGTGTCTTGGAGTGTCCAGGTTTGGTGGTTGAGGCATATCACCATAGTCGACCCTTGCAGTGAAGTCGTTTGGAACTTGAAAGGAGCCGGATCGTAGCATGGAACCATTTTGTGCTTCCACACTCGGCGACGCATATTCCTGATGAACAAAAGCATTTTTTGCCCCCAGAAAATTATCGGTGTTGTTTTCTTGGTTAAAATTTGGAATCCCACCTTCAGCAAAGGCATCAACATTGAAAGTTGCCGGTGCGTCTAAGTCCATTCCATCATCAGGAGAAGACTCAAAGGCGCCCGGCATGTGGCTGGTCAGGATTAGTTGCTGAATGTTTTTCATGGGGTAAATTTTGGCTCCATTGGTAGTGTCATCGATGACATTCAAACTCTGATTCAAGAGAGGATCATCATAGGAGTAATGCGAAGGATCTTTCAACGTGTGAACGAGATCATAGCTTGTCTCGAAATCCATTGAGCTATCTTGTCGAAAGTTCATGGCAGCATTTGCGTCCCAAGAGCCTGCCGGTCCTTGGCTTTCGCCGAAGCGGAAGTCATCTGGACCTGCTTTATTCATGGAGGGACCACAGTTGAAAGCTATTTGGTTCGCAAGCTAGCAAAATTTTAGAGTAATTCCGTTCGCAAGTCGAGTCCACGCTCCCGTCCACAAAAAATTTCCACTTCTGGCTCGGGTTTGACTGTATCTTAAGATTTGACGATGGTGTTGGGAGCCGTGCAGGTAAGTGTCGATAGTGTGCTGCGGTCCGGTTCCGCGAGAGATTGGGCTCGGGGGCCGGAACAGATTCAGGTTGGACTAAGCGGAGAAAACAAGCGTAGGCAGAATCGCGCTTGATACGATAGCTTGGACATAAAAATAGAAATGAAAAGAAAATAGAGAAAAGAAAATAGAGAAAAGAAAATAGAGAAAAGAAAATAGAAAAGAAAATAGAGAAAAGAAAATAGAAAAGAAAATAGAAAAGAAAATAGAAAAGAAAATAGAAAAGAAAATAGAAAAGAAAATAGAAAAGAAAATAGAAAAGAAAATAGAGAAAAGAAAATAGAAAAGAAAATAGAAAAGAAAATAGAGAAAAGAAAATAGAAAAGAAAATAGAAAAGAAAATAGAAAAGAAAATAGAAAAGAAACAGAGGAAGACATGATGAAAAAGAAAACTTGGTGGCAAAAGTAGTGCTTTCTATTTAGCTGAAAACCATTAAGTGCCACGCTGACCAGCCTTGTTGTGATAGGATGCCTTCATGTGCAATCTGGGGTGCTCGCACTGCTTGCACGATCTGTGATCTTTTAGCGATAAGGTGTGGGTTCTCTTTGTACAATAACCAAACAAATAAAGTATTGTACATGGTATGACGTAATGGATCCCGTCACCTATCATTTAGAAACATTTCGTAGACGAACACTCTCACCGTGCAAGGATTCTGCATCGGGGTTCACCACCCGGAGTACCGACTTACGTTTCGAGCTAACGAGCACCTGGACGTCCATATTGTCATCAAAGGACTTGTCATCAGCGCGAGCCAACCACGAGTCGCTGACCCCGATGTGGCCCGGGTCGAAATGTGACTTTTGTCGAAGAACTGGCAGCTGTGGAGGAGTTTGACTGTACAGGAAGCTTTGTTTAAGCTGACCTAGTCTCAACGGCACAGCCGAGACTGGGTGGGTTTTCTGCGTTGGAGCGTCCGGCGTCTCTTCTCCCGACAGTGCACATTCAGCCGCAGAATCACTCTCGTCGTCCACTTCTTCCGGTAACGAATTCAATGTCTCGTTAGAGGCCAAGTAGCTATCTCTATTAAGTGGCCGCTGTTGTGTTGCGTCATATTCTTGCCTTTTTCGGACCCACGAATCCATCGAGGCGACGTCCAAGGTGGACGACGTCTCGTTTGATTGTATGTAGAGATTCAAGGGTTGACTGCCTAGTAACGAGTACGGCTGTTCCAGCTCCGTACGGTAATGGCCAAGCTGGTAATCCATCGGATCGGCGATACTGGACTCTTCTTTCGCAGCTTTCTTGGTCTTCCAGAAATAAATGCCCACAACTGTGCCAATAATCAGGGTCAAGGCAAAAAGTGGAACTAGGGTGCCGACCAAAATTTTTGTAGTTTTCGAGATGGCGCTCGAGCTGGAGCGCAGACTCAGGCTTGCCGAGGTTGCTGTGCTACTTTTCAAATCAGACACAGCTTTGAAATTATCATCGACATCGAAAAGGTTCAAAGTATACGTTGTTTCTTGCCGTTTTGTTTTGGAAATGTCTGCCGCAGATCCATTGACAACAACCAAAGTGTTGAAAATTATTGCTGCTCCATATACATCATCGGACTGGAGACTAGGCAGTAAGACTTCCCACGACCAGGCATTATCCTCATATGCCAATTGTGCCCACTGAAGGTCTTCAGAGCCGTTTGAGTCCCCTCCGAACATAATTACTTTCGACACACTGTACTCTCTGTTGAAAGTGCTCAGACTATTGTCGGATAACACACTAAACACCGGGAGTACTAATGGGCTTGTTCGAGAGGACACGGTCTCCGACCCATTCTTCATGATCTCTTCAGACAGCCACCCAGACAGAAAACTCCAAGTGGCTAGCTGATACATATTGAGCCAGCCGTCGTCTGAGCGGCCGCCGATGACAAACAGCTGCAGAGGGGTCGGGGCCCACACGCTAGAGCCTCCATAGAACGCCTGTGGCGTTGTTGCAGTGGTGATATTCGAGAACAGCATTTTGTTTAAGTCAAACGAGAGTAATCTGTCGACAATCTCGCCAGTCGCTGAACATAACCCCCCGTATATATAGATTTGAGACGCGGAAGACGATGTTAGGTAAGTGGAGTCTTGGTAGAACGAAACATCATCGACGTTGGAAAACGCCATGCTTTCTGTGGCATGGTCCCATGTGTTATTTGCCGAATCGTATTCTAGGAGCTGGAATATTCCATCTCCACACTTGTCGTACTCGGCCAAATTCTCGTCGACGGCGCCGGTGAAGGCATAGAGCGTCTTGTCTTGCACGAAAAGAGACGAGTTCTCCGGAGGAGGAGACAACAGCTGGATTGTTTGATCCTGGTAAAGATTATAGTACGATAACGAGTCGGAGGAGATATCTCCAAAGCCGGAGAGAGAAAAGTTCAACGCGATGAAATCATTGTTCTTCAACCTGAGGTATATTAGGCCCTCTTCGAACGAGTAGTACGTGCCCCACTGGGCTAGTGTGACTTGGAGTAGGAGTGTCGCCAAAATAAGTGAGGCCCGCATCCTGGTCGGGTCCAATGGTGATGGGAACAGCGGGAGGTATCTGATATTGATGGTCAAACCAGGGGCTGTGTGGTATTTGGATATCATCATCCATCTCGAGCGTTGGTATGCTGGTGGACTGTTTTGTTTTTGCCTAATGCGGAACCACTATGAGTTGCGTCGAGGGGAAACGATGTGGAGCGCAGAACTTAACGTTTAACGGGCAAGCCACAACGAAACTGGGCTGGTGAACATTTTAGCGACACCAAGCGAAAATACCTATTTTGACCGAAATGCAGACCCGGACATTCCTCTCGGAAACAAGGGACGCTGGGGCCGCTCGTTGTTCCGGAGTGGCTGCGAAAGTAGTCTGTTGAGTATGGATTGCGAAAATGAGTCAAAAAGTGATGCGGAAAAAAATACTCGAAAAAGCACACCGTACAAACCAGCCCATCTCCAAGCAAAATGTCCACATTCGGAAAGATCTTCCGTGTAACAACATACGGCGAGTCGCATTGTAAGTCTGTTGGCTGTATCGTCGACGGATGCCCTCCGGGCCTCGACTTGACCGAGGCTGACATCCAGCCCCAGTTGAGTCGAAGAAGACCAGGCCAATCGGCACTCTCCACTCCCAGAAACGAAAAGGACCAGGTCCAAATCCAGTCAGGCACCGAGAAGGGTAAGACATTGGGCTCTCCAATCGGCATGTTGGTCTTGAACGAGGACCACAGGCCCCATGATTACTCTGAGACAGACTTATACCCCAGGCCATCTCATGCAGACTGGACTTACATCCAGAAATACGGAACAAAGTCGTCTTCCGGAGGAGGACGCTCGTCGGCCCGAGAAACCATTGGCAGAGTTGCTGCTGGCGCTATAGCGGAAAAAGTGTTGCAGAAGGCCAACAACGTCGAGATTGTGGCCTTCGTGTCCTCGATTGGCGAGGTTGCAATGGACAAGGACCCGAAGGATGCCAAGTTCCAGCAGTTATTGAACTCTATCACGAGAGAAGAGGTCGATGCTTCCGGCCCAATCAGGTGCCCGGATGCCACTGTGCGTGATCAAATGACCAAGGTCATCGAGAAGTACAGAGATGCAAAGGACTCCATAGGTGGAGTCGTTACTTGTGTTGTGAGAAACTGCCCTGTGGGTTTGGGCGAACCGTGTTTTGACAAGCTTGAGGCCACCTTGGCCCATGCCATGTTGTCGTTGCCAGCCACCAAGGGCTTCGAGTTCGGGTCTGGGTTTGCGGGAACCGCCATTCCTGGCTCCAAGCACAACGATGCGTTCTACTACTCGGAGGAGCATCTGAGATTAAGAACGAAAACGAATAATTCTGGCGGTATCCAGGGGGGCATCTCGAATGGGGAGAACATATACTTTTCTGTCGCCTTCAAGTCTGCTGCGACGATCTCGCAAGAACAACCCACCGCTTCGTACGACGGCAGGGACGGTGTTTTGGCTGCCAGAGGCAGACACGACCCCTCTGTCACTCCGCGGGCTGTTCCTATCGTGGAGGCGATGGCAGCTTTGGTTATTGTTGATCAGTTGTTGATGCAAAAGGCAAGAGAGTACGGCACTTCGATTGTGCAAAAATGATCTCGCAAAAGTACCGAAACTCACTTGAGTGTCTCCAGACAATTCCCCGAAATACGAAGAATTGTGTATAAACAAAAGGTAGGTTCAAATTTTTCAAATTTTGTTAGTGTAGCTCCAGTTCTAAGTACGTCTTGCAGTTCTAAATATGCCTTGTCCAGTATGATGCACCCGCAGACAATGGTCAGCTCAAGAAAACAAAGCCTGACTAAGTTCTTTTGCTCACCAAAACCACCATATCCGCTATCACGTGGTAGTGACAGACAGCCGAACTCGATAAATCAAATTTGCCTCCCTCCGGTTCATTTCCGCCTGTGGCTCCTTTGTGGGTATATGGCTCCGGTGTGCACGTAGGCCCAACTTAGATTACGACGATGTAGGTGCGGTGGAATTTCCTTCACCACTTTGAGAACGGAGTCGATCATCAACCATGGACAATGTTCAAAAGAGCCTCTTGGCCATAGTGCTAGGGCTAGTGTTGATCTTGGCCTTTACCCAGTTCCTGAACCGCAAGGCTATCGCCAACAAAAAGTCTTCCAAGTACTACCGGCCAACGTATTTGATACTTGGTGCCATTGGGTCGGGGAAAACTAGTCTTTTCTATCGGTTGACCCGACCGAACGAGGGCTTTGCATCGACAATATCGTCGCTTGAACCGAATGTGTCCCTCATAGCGCTTCCTTTCTCGAACTCCTCGATCCAGAAAAAATACCAGCTCATTGACTATCCTGGCCACTTGAAGCACTCGCAGCTTTTACGAAAGTTGATTTCCGACGACATCACAGTTGAGAATGTCAAAGGAATTGTCTACATGGTTGATTCGTCCAGTGCAAGCTTAGGCGAGGATTCGAAGGTTACTGCCATCGCGAAAGACTTGTTCCAGCTCTTGAGTACTACAGAGAAAATAAGCAACGGAGTAGACATTTTATTTGCTGTTAATAAGCAAGACTTGTTTGACTCTCGCCCGGTGCATAGGGTGCGTCAACTACTAGAACAGGAGTTGGCCAAACTCATCGCTAACGAGATTAGCGGGGAAGGCGGTGTGCAAGGGAAAAGTGGCATAGACAACGACGACATGGAAGACGACGGTACTGGGATCAGGAAGGACGAATCAGTCAGAGAGTTCTGGAAAGCTGCAGTGGGCCTGAGGCCCTTCAAATTCGACCTTTTGGAGGGCAATATGGAGTTCATCGGAGGATCGGTGCTCAAGGGAGCTATCGATAATTGGGAGAACTGGTTTGACGAGAGGGCGGTCAACTATGGTGGTATTTAACTTGCTCCACTATGGTGTATCTAATCTGCTCCACTATGGTGGTATCTAATCTGCTCCACTATGGTGTATCTAATCTGCTCCACTATAGTAAACATCAAAGCTCTAGCTTCTTAACGTAGAATTATACAAACCCGTTTTGACCATGTGCATGGACGCTATGTTCCCGGTAAGTCGGTGGGAGTCTCGGGCTCTAATGATAAGCGATCTGCCACACACCGTGCGTAGCCACACCGTGCGTGTAGCTACATGTCCAACAATGTTCAGCCAATGGATGTGTTCGGTGTAGTGGGAAAAATAGCGCCACTTTGGATTTCTTGTTGTCTCTTGGCTCTGACTTGGCTCTGTATGACAGCATTGACCCTGTTTCTGTAGATGTCCTTGTTGAGCGTGTACTCCTTGAACGTATACTGTGCTATGGACGAATTCACGTCAATTAGATCCTGCTTGAGGCGATTGCCTCTATCCACATAATCTTGATATGTGTTCGTCTTGGCCGTGTCAGTCGTAGGCTCATCGTCTTTTTTTTCGTCGGTTTTATTTTGACCTTCAGTGTTCTTGACATCACGGGTTTCCTTCCAGCCAATGTTGGTCATGAGTTTATTCCAAGAATATGGCTTATTGGCTTCGGCAATCTCGTTTGCATTGCGGACATCGCTTTCCAATTTCGCTTTGGCCTGCAAGAGCAGAGTATACTCTTCGCTGTGTACTGGACAAGCGAAGCTCGTATCTTTCAAATGCAGTGAGCAGATGTAGAAAAAGTCGGCCTTGTTAGCAGAGACCATAACCGAAGTGGTCGGCTTGAAACAAATATAGCAGGGTCGGGCATCGCGGTCAGCTACCCGTCGGCATCTGTAGCTGTTGGGAAACGGAGGCTCAGGCATCCTCCAACGTTTCGAAATGCTCTTGCCGTACCCCAGCAAAGGCACTCGCTGTGCATCCGTGCCTCCTCAAGAGAGGAAACCAGCCGGCCCGCACCAAGACGACTGGTGGTGGTGGGATTAGGTGCAAGGGTGTGCCGCGAAGTTACCACCTTGGCACTAACCAAAACAAACCACTCGCCCACTTGATTCGGCGGCACAGAATGTCGCAGGAAATCGCGTGCAAATCTCTGACTGGTTGCGGAGAAGCCTAGAACCTCGTAAGCGCATGATTCGATTAGGTGGACCGCCCCAGGTTTGATTTGATTCTTTTTCGTACGAGACTCTCAAGAAGAGAAAAGAGGACGCTGGTCGTCTTAAGTAACGCTTCGTCACGGCACGTGATAGACGCTTTTGCTTTGAACAATATGGGCGGGAACCGCTGGTGCCGCCGAACAAAGATTCGAAGCGCTGATGCCGAGCAAAGATTCGAAGCGGTGCGGATCTCAAAATGAAGCGGCCGCGCTCCATTCGACCGGACCAGCGTGCTAGCAAGGGAAAGGCGAAAAGGGCACCATGTTCTGTTCAGACTTTCGGCTGCAAAGACACTGGCGGGAAAATGAATCAGTTGCGGCCGCTTACGGGCGCGTGGAAATGTCGCGTTTTACCGGAAAAAAAATGGCGAAAATGTCGCGCCACTTCATCCCCTAATTGCTGCTCACCCGCTCTGCGGTCCGAAACAATTTGGGTTATTGTTGTTACATCTTTTTCTCTTTTGGTGGTCTACCTACTATTCAACACTTGAACCTAGGGCTCTCTGGTCCCTTTTCTTCTCCTCCTTTTTCCCGCAGACCTTTGCAGACCTCATCGGTTCCACGTGGACTGTTTTGAATCTTCGGTGGCAAGCTATTAATCTTATTGGGCTGTGTTTGATACTCGTGTCGAAAAGAGAAGTTCCAATCAAGTTGAACCGTCACTCCTACGTGTATAATTCCTTTTTCAAGAAGGTAAAACCGCAAGAAACTCGAAACGGAATTCTTGCCGAGGGCTTGCAACTGTTACCCAGCAACCTTGTCCACAAAATTTGTTGATTTTTTTTTATCGATACTTCCCACCTGCAAAGATCCAATATTCTCTAATCCGTCATGGCTGAGCACCAAGAAGCTGATATCGACTCTATAGTCGATAGATTATTGGAGGTCAGAGGGTCTAGGCCCGGCAAACAGGTCAACTTGTTGGAACACGAGATTCGTTACCTATGCACCAAAGCCAGAGAAATATTCATCCAGCAACCTATATTGTTGGAGTTGGAGGCTCCCATAAAAATTTGTGGTGACATCCATGGGCAGTACTATGACCTATTGCGACTCTTTGAGTACGGGGGCTTTCCACCAGAGGCAAACTATTTGTTTCTAGGCGATTATGTTGACAGAGGTAAGCAGTCGTTGGAAACAATCTGTTTATTGTTGGCATATAAGATCAAATATCCTGAGAATTTCTTTATCTTGAGAGGAAACCACGAATGTGCATCCATCAATCGTATCTATGGTTTTTATGACGAGTGTAAAAGAAGATACAATATCAAATTGTGGAAAACATTCACGGATTGCTTCAACTGTTTGCCTATCGCCGCCATCATCGATGAAAAGATCTTCACGATGCATGGTGGCTTATCTCCTGACTTGAACTCTATGGAACAAATAAGAAGAGTTATGAGGCCTACCGACATCCCTGATGTCGGGTTATTGTGCGACTTATTATGGTCAGATCCGGATAAGGATATTGCGGGTTGGTCAGAAAACGACCGTGGAGTCTCTTTCACATTTGGTCCTGATGTGGTGTCTCGATTTTTGCAAAAGCACGACATGGACTTGATTTGTCGGGCCCACCAAGTTGTGGAAGATGGATACGAATTCTTCTCGAAAAGACAATTGGTCACACTATTCTCTGCACCCAACTATTGCGGTGAATTCGATAACGCCGGAGCCATGATGAGTGTCGATGAAAGTTTATTGTGTTCCTTCCAAATCTTAAAACCTGCCGATAAAAAACCCAGGTACCCCCCACCAAGTTCTGTGGGCAACAACAGACCGGTCACGCCACCTAGAAAAGCCAAGCGTGGCTCGAAGTAAGGCGTTCAGTATGACACGGTGAGCAGGATAAATTTGCATTGTTGGAAGTGGGCTCCAAGAGTCCAAAGTTCAATTGCGACCTCCTGAAGGTCGTGTTTACGAACAGGCTTTTACTTATGTGGATTTGACCTGCTACTTGCATCTTTTTGTATTTCCAATCGCCTCATTGCATCATATTCCATCAATTGTGGGACTTTGACCATCTTTCATTGTGACAGACAACCGATATCTCATGTTCAGTCTATGTGTCCTATATTCATTGATACGCGGTTCAGTTTTAGTTCCTCCCTTTGTGTCGTAAATATACCTTTTTCTGCTCGAGGAATACTAGGCGGAAACTCTCGCGTTGAAAACTAACAGTTTGTGTAAATATTCATGTTCGTGGGGTCGTTGATAAAGTAAAGACAAAAAGCGAACAATCAGATGAGAAAAGAGGACGGCTTGAGTGTCGTCCAAGGGGGAGTCTAGTCTAGCATCAGGAGTTTGCAGGATACATCATCCTGACTCGTCAATGGACATGAACCCAAACTAAATAGTTCTCAATAGTATTAGATAGTAAGTATATGGCGAGAAGTACAGAGTGAAGACGGGCTTTGCAATGAGCAGGGCATGCAAGTCGATGTTTGCTTGATGGCTACGGTCGATGGGGCGGTTGGATTTATAATAAATGCAATACATAAAAGATTAAAAACACCATAGGCTACATCTACTAAAGCATGATCGGTAGCTTCGAAACCACGGTTATCAAGAAGGCAGGCCCAAAAGCACGTCACGGCGAGCACGTGATACCGATGTGGGCAAGGCGTCGTACTGCGTCCTATACTTCTTCACCGGTGGCCCCAGCGAAAAACAGTGTGCAAGTCTCTGCAGGACATACTCTCGCACGTAGCTGAAAAAATTATCAGTTCCTCTACCTCACAGAAAGTCGATCAATAAACACACAAAATGGTATGTACTGGCCATCTTTTCCGCTAGGCGGGGCTCTCCGCGGCCTGTTTCCGTCTGAGCTATGCTCAAGTTTCTAGACATTCAAAACCCAGCGTGGACGTCAAGTTTCCAGGCCTTCAAAGACGTCAACCGAGACATTCAAAGCCCAGTTTGGACAAGCTTGACAAGCAATTCAACTGAGATTGAGTGTTTCGGCCGAATGGAATTACTAGTTGTTCCATATAATTTGGCCCGTAAGCCGAGGCGAGAGACGTTCGAACTCGAACGTGTTTACGTTGAAGCTCCAGCTCAGCTTCCTTGACAAGGCATAGCAATGTACTAACGTGGGTAGGTTTTAGTTCAAGACTTGTTGCACCCTAACGCGGCTTCGGAGGCGCAAAAGCACAAATTGAAGACTTTGGTTCAGGGCCCAAGATCCTACTTCATGGACGTCAAGTGCCAAGGATGCTTGAACATCACCACCGTGTTCTCCCATGCGCAGACCGCCGTCACCTGTGACAACTGTGCCACTGTGTTGTGCACCCCGACCGGTGGTAAGGCCAAGTTGGCTGAGGGATGCTCTTTCAGAAAGAAGTAGATTTGAGCACTTTAACTGGAAGATAGTCTAGGAAAACACTATGAAAAGTTTACATTATATAATAATGCATATCAGTATAAGAACAAAACACTATGAAAGGTTTACATTATAAATAATGTATAATCGGTATAAGAACAAAAACACTGTGAAAAGTTTACATTATATAAATAATGCATAATCAGAAGAACGACGGCACACGGTTGAGTTTGGGGACGTTGGTCGAGTTTGGTTGAGTTTGGTTGACGTTGGTTGACGTTGGTTGACGTTGGTTGACGTTGGTTGAGTTTGGTCGACGTTGGTTGAGTTTGGTTGTCGTCGGTTGTCGACTCAATCGCAGTCAATTTTAACAATGTCTTGCACGGGTCGCCTGCTTCTCTCTGGACAACACAATCTCTTACTCATGACAAACCTCATTGAGTCCATCTTATAACTTGGATTTGGAGCAAAAGCGGATCACCTCGTCAAACGCCTCCGCCACTTTCTTCACATTTCCATCGTTCAACCCCGCTACGCTTGCTCTTCCGGAGCTCACCAAATAGATCCCGTGCACCTTCTCCAATCTTGCCACCATTTCGGGCGACAACCCAGTGAACGAGAACATACCGGTTTGGTTGGTTATGTGGTCCCAAGTGCCAGGTGTCTCCAACTCCACCAACCTGGATTTCAACTCGTTTCTCATCTTAATTATTCTGGATGACATCGTCACCAAGTCCTCCTCCCATTGAGCTCTCAAGGACTCGTCAGTCAAGATGGTTGCGACAACCTTGGCACCATACGCGGGCGGATTGGAGATTTCGGACCTAGTAATTTTGTTCAACTGGCTTTTGATTGCTCGTTTCAACGCCTCGGTCTCTTCTCTGTTTCCGCCAGATGGCAACACAACGTGCAAGGCACCCACACGTTCACCGTACATGCCCACATTCTTAGCAAACGACTGGCAAATAAGGATTGGCGAAGCCACAGACCCCAGCTTGATAGCCTCCCTGATCGGAGCTGCATCCTTGTCCAAGTTCCCGGAAGCAAATCCTTGGTAGGCAGAGTCAAACAAAGGCAAGTGGTCGTTGTCGGCAATGGCTTTCAAGATCTTCGTCCACTCTTGAGCCGTGGGGTCCAACCCGGTGGGGTTGTGTGCACATGCGTGCAACAAAAAGATGGAGCCTTTTGGAGCGGCCTCAATGGCCTTCAAAAACCCGCCAATGTCTAATTTCTTGTTGTCGGCATCCCAATAAGGGTAGGACTCGACCTTCAAGTCCAAGGAAGTGAATATCTGGTTGTGGTTGGCCCACGTTGGTTTGGACAAGTAGACCGTCTTGTTGCCGGCATAAAAGTTCTTCAAAAAGGCCCCTGCCACGTGCAAAGCACCTGTTCCAGATAGCGACTGCTGGGAAACAACAAGCGATTCGCTGATGGCCCTGGAGTCGTTTCCAAGTATAACTTTAGCGGACTCGGTAAGGAACGGCTCGTAGCCGGAGATGCCCAAGTACTCGTGGTTGTAGCCTTCCGAGTCGATCAACTTTCTTTCTGCTTTCCGCACAGCAGGCAAAATCCACGGCTTTCCGGAGTTATCCCGGTAGGCGCCAATTCCCAAATCGACCTTGTCGGAGCGGGTGTCAGCGGTGTATCTTGCCTTGAGTCCGAAGAGAGGGTCGGGGGGCAATTCTTTGATTTCTGTGAAAAACCTGGACATTTGGTGTGGGGTGGTGTGTGGGAGTTTGAAGCGGTTGGATTTGTTAGCAAGAGTCCCTGCTAAAAAGCTGAAGTAGGTAAATGAAAATCCACTGGTGGTGGTGGTGGAGGTGAAATGAGGGGAATTTATACGAGGGAGAGGCACGAGTCAAAGCCGAAAGAGTCACCGGAAAAACTAGAAAAGGCCCGGCGTAGTGAAAAAAAGGGAGGCTCCAAAATGGTTTGTGTGGCAGCAACAGACAATTTAAACGTCCGTCAACTCCAGCGTATCAACCGATTCCACTAACACCGTTGATGTTTTGTCGTACGACTTCCTTTTGGCCGAGCTTCCCTGAATGGTACCGCGGAGAACCGTCAACGCATGAGCTGAGGGGCAATCTGGGGAAGCCGCGCAGGGCTTGCTTAGCTCCAGCAGATTCCGGTTGGTCCGCAGCGGCCGTATTTCTGGAGCTTTTAAGTGTTTGTGTTTGTGTTTGTGTTTGAAGTGTTTGTGTTCGAAGTGTTTCAGGACTGTTTGAAGGTTGAACTCAGACCCAACAAGGAACTGCATCGGTGGATATAAAAGCAGCACCATTTCCGGCGGTAGCAAGCCAGACATGGCGAACGCTTGACTCGGCCATAAGACCTACCGCGAGCGGAGTGCGGCTCCAGGCCCATTTCGATCGTACGTACGACGCTTGCCTAGACGTTGATTTACTGGCAGAAGAGCCCATGGAAGACAAAACAGTTGTTTTCGTGTGTAGTACGTGTCATTTTATAAACTTTACTTTGCTAACTGCGACGTCGCCCGTTCCCACTCCAACCCGGCTAGGTATGACGATCACAACACCGTTGATTTAGACTGAGCGTACTTCGGAATCTTTCGATTGAGCGTACTTCGGAATCTTTCGACTTAAACTGAGCGTACTTCAGAATCTTTCGAATTAAACCGAGCGTACTTGTTTCGACTTAAACGAGCGTACTTCAGAATCTTTCGATTTACACAACCGAGCGTACTTCGAAGAACCTTTTCAAGTAGTAGATCTGGAACAAAGAGTTCACGGCCACCAAGAGAATTTGGAACACCGACCACCACTTCACACGCGAGTTGGTGGACTCTGCTGTGTTTCGGTGAGTTCGTTCTCTGATGACCAAGTACTTCTGCTCGGCATTGACGTCACTGGTCAACTGATTCAACCGCAGAATCGAGTAGTCCAACGAATCAGAGTTGGGGTCGTTGACATCAATGTACACAACCCCATGAACATTAAACGACACGTCCATGTCAACCCTGGACGTCTTCTCGTTGGAGAAACAGTAGCGATACTTGCCATCCAAGTCCGCCTTGAGAGTCTCGTCGCCATGGTCCTGGCCATATAGAGCCCTTTCGATTCTGTCATTAGGACCAAGGATGAAAAAATCGATGGTGAGTTGCTCTGCGTTCCCTGGATCTCTTGATCCGACCTGAAAGCTGATTGACAACACATCATTTCTCTTCAAGTTCTCGAAGAAGCACTGTCTGCCCAGAGGAGGCAACAACACAGTGTGAGCACCGACAAGAGCTGCAAAGAAGATCCAAAGTGGGACGTATCTCATGTTAAGTTCGAACCCAAACGACCGCTGACGTGAAAAAAGACCAGAGGTTTTCTTCGCTGGGTGTTGCCTATGTCGAACGCGGTGCGCGCACGTTCACTTCACGTAGTCTGGCCCATAGCAAGTCCACTGACCACCACCTGTTTACTTCGGGAGAAAAAAAAAGCTCTTGCCTCCGAATACACGGGAGAGAGAAGTTGTTGAGGTAAGGACCTTTTCACAGTACCATTCCACAGTACTATAAACAGCTTTGTAAAAAAAAGAAAGTGATCAGCTATGGCTGAATGCGCATGTCTATATAATCCTCCCAAGGCAAGGTTGCGGGTCCGCGGTGTGACAATCACAACGGCTTCATAATTTCCTCGTAGAGCATCTGCTTCAATTCTTCTATCGAAAGCTCATCCTTTCGGCGGTCAAAATCGAAGAAGTCCTCGGGAATTGGTTCGCACACTGGCTCGTCGTTCGGATCGTGGTAAAGCTCTAGATACGGATGTTTCAACGCTTTGTCGACAGTGATCCGCTTAGTTGGGTTGAATGCAAGAAGCTGCTCTAATAAGTCAAGAGCCAAAGGGTTCACGTTAGGGATTTGATTGAATAATTCTGCGAACGGAACCTTTTTGCAGAAGGGAAGCAGGCGGATGTACTCACGAGCCCGCTTCAGCTTGATGTTATAGTAGTCTTCCAGGTTTGGCGTGCCAAGAACCTCCATGATGAGCCAAAGCTGGTTATGGTAGTCTCTGCCCGGAAAGAGCGGTCTCCCACTGAGCATCTCGGCCAAGATGCAACCAACACTCCAGACGTCAATGGCAGTGGTGTATTCCTGGAAAGTGAGCATGATTTCCGGAGCTCGGTACCACCGGGTCGCGACATATTCTGTCATGAAGCCGAAATTGTCTTCGGAAGATGCAACAGATCTGGCTAGGCCAAAGTCACAGATCTTGAGGTCGCAGTTTGCATTGAGCAACAAGTTGGAAGGCTTCAAATCCCGGTGGAGCACGTTTGCCGAGTGGAGTGTCTTGAGAGCTCGTAATGTCTGGTAGATGAAGTATTGTATGTGATCATCCGAGAGTTTCTGGGTGCGAATCACCTTGTGCAAATCAGTCTCCATGAGCTCCTGAATCAAGTAGATTTCTGTGAATGTGTCGTACGACTTGGGCCGTTGCAACGCCAAGATGCTGATGATGTTCTCGTGGTTGAAGTTCTTGAGGAGCTTGAGTTCTCGTAGCGTACGCAAGCAGAGCATCGAGCGCTCGAACGGCTCGATCTTCTTGATTGCTACCTTCTGCTGCGTGGGCTTGTGAATCGCCAGGCACACCACGCCATACGCGCCCTGGCCCACCACTTCTAGAATTTGATAATGGTCCGAGACGTTGAAGGCCACCGCCTTTTGGCTCTGCGGGCTGGACGACGGGTGCATCTGGGGTTGTGGGGTGGACGGGTTGTCTGTGGGAGGCATATTTTCGGCCGCGTTGAGTTGGGGATCCGGGAGTGCTGGACCCAGGTGCTGCTGTGGCTGTGAGGGATACGCAGGTACCGGCAGCATGGATTGATCGCCCAGTTGCATTTGCGGAAATATATATAGGTGACAGGCGCCGGTGCTTTATAATTGACGGCGGTTTCAGACAGTAATGACCAGAGTGAATCGCGCAGTGGCGGTGCAGGATAAATTGGGCACAAGAGCTGCAGTGCGGCGCAAATATGCTGCCTCGGCGTACGCCAGTGCTCGGGGAAACGTTTCGTGTACCTGAGTGACGTTCGCGGTTCCGGGGATGAAACAATCATAGCCTGCTGACTATTGCACAATATGGGGAAGGACGCGGCCCGGTTGAGACCAATTCCAAACATGGCGAGCAGGATGCGCCAGACGCGATTCATGGCTGAAACGTGTTTTTATCTATAAGGTTTGGCATTCCTCCCCACAGCATCTACAACAGCAAATGGTTCGTCAAATCATTCCGACGTACTTATACAATTTTGCCGGCGCTGTTACACAAACAAGACCCTCGGGCACAGACTAAAGTACAAAAACAGGAAAGATGGAAAAATGCAGTCCAGAATAAGAAAATACAGTCCAGAATAAGAAAAAAAAACAGTCCCTTCAAGAACACGCGTTCTTGCCCGTGGCCCTGACTCGCATGTGTCAACAGGCCATCACCACACAAAATTGGTACGTAGTCGATCAGCCTCCACTTCCCCGGAGTCAACATGAAAGCTCCCGTTGGTTGTTGTTTACTTCTTCCTGCCAAACAATCCCTTCTTTTTCTTCTTCCCCTCGGGCTTTAATGACGATGCACTGTAGTTGTTAGCCTGATACACCTGCTGGGCCGCGTTGTTGAAAGATGCAATCGGCCGCGAATAGCCTGGGTTGGTACCTGCAACCTCACCATCCTGTGGCACCAAGTTGTGATACGTGAAATCCTCGTGGAATCCCCAGCCTAGACGTGTAGTTTCGAGCTGCTCTCTATAAGAGTGGTCTCCGGTGATTGCATACTCAAACGCTCTGATGGTGTCCAACGGCCTCTCATTTCGATCTCTGGTGGGGTTCAGCACATCTGCTTGCCTGATTTTGTTGCCGAAAACGTCCTTCAAGTCCCCACTCTCCTGCGACAAATACGAGTGTTTTCTGGTGAACTGGGCCTGGTTGGCCTCCTCGAAAGGTTGCGCCTCGTTAACCGCCATTAAGATTGGGTCGTGAATATTCGAGCCATGGTACTTCGAATCTGATCCGTGAGAGTTCCTGCGCTCGTTCACGTCTGGTTTCTTAGATGAGCTTTTGAAGACCGCCATTGTAACGCGAGTGTGATCTGGCCGTTGTGGCGACTATGGGAGCTAGCGGCGAATGAAGAGGAAAACGGATCAATAGCCGGTCAAATATCCGTATTTCGGTAAGATTAATGGTAAGCGTGCTTTAACTGACAAAACCGCTCAAAAAAAACTGGCCGTGAATCACGGAACTTATAACCCCCGAAATTCTCATGCGTTTTCTCGCACAGCCTTGTAATAGAGCGTTGATGCAGTTCTGCAGCTGGCAATAAGGCCGAAGGGGGGGCTTTGTGATTGAACGCCTAAGCCGACAGGAAGGGTTTATATTTAAACACGAGGCAACGGCCAACTCCTGTGGCGCAATTGTACGCCCGCCCTTTGGACGATAATTTTTGTACAAAAGCTTGGTGTTCCGGCTCCAACATTGGTGCGGAGGAGCGAGTCACTTGGTATGAGCGCGTGCCCGTGCCAGATTTTTTTTTTTTTTTTTTTTTTCTTTTTTTGGCCGAAGGTTCTATCTTCCGTTCTATCCCGCCACCTGCAGGATATGCTACAGGAATCCATCTTTGACAAACTCGGGTCTTCTTTCCAGCTCCGGAAACTTTGAACCATCATTTCAACAACCGTAACGACGTTGGGCGGTCTCTTTGAGAAAACAGCACGGCTGAACGGAAGCCGACAATTCGATGCGCGGTGCTGCCTCCATCGAAGTTAAGTAGTTAAGTGCGCTCGCCCCACCGTTGAACATTGGCGTTAGATCATTATCACTATACGCGGGGAATGCAAACGGAGAGTCCAATTGCGGAAATAATTGTACCTTATGCTTTCAGCCGCCTTAAGCAAGTGTAACGTCATATAAACACCATAGTACTTTATCAACAAACACTGCTGGTCCAATATGGTAATTGTCCGATATAGTGTAACGGCTATCACGGTTCGCTTTCACCGAGCAGACCCGGGTTCGACTCCCGGTATCGGAGGCTACTGCACTTTCTTTTTTAAATGTTTTATTTTGTTTGTTCAGTGTCTCCTTAGTATCTTCTACAACTGTGTCGATATTTCCGAGTATAAAATAAAATTCAACTTTCGGAAGATTTGGCTTTATGCTATACTATGCTATGTTATTCTGCTTTTTGAACTCATCCCACGCCTTATTGAGAGTGACAAACACAGCCAGACATATCATCTGATCTTCAAGTGCAAAAGACTCGAGTTTGTCAGGGTGGATATTACTTATCACTTTCATGTAGTTTATCTTAACCTTCTTGGTGAGCATCAAGTCATTCATCGTGATCTTTCTGTCAGCCACAAATGAAAACCCTAGATGCTGCGGAATGACAGCGTCGAGTGACATAAGTAAACTTCTTAGGTTATCTTCCTTGCCGCTGCTCCAAGCCGCCACTTTCTCATAAACTTGATCGTGCAACCTGAATTTTCTCTCTTCCTCAAGCTTTTCCTTTTCGTGTTGCTTCTTGATTCGCTCAGTCTTTTCATTGGTAAAAGACGCTGTTTTCGACTTTTCACTTGGCTTTGGCTCACTCTTTTTATTTGGCGCTGGTGGATGCACCACGTTGTTCACCCGGCGCTTTGCATCCATCACCTTTTTGTCAGTTACGCCATATTTGCTGATCAACAGCATATAGCATTCCAACGCCAGAGGGAAACTCTCAATTAGTTCCAAACTCTCTGCCTTTCTCGTCAATAGTTTAACGTACCAATACTTAGCATTTTTGCCGTTGATATACCACAGCACGTCAGCCATCGCGTCCCCAATTAAGGCCATTCCCTGCTCACAGTACTGTTTGGCGGACTTATAATCTCCGATCTTAATGCATGTCAACGCTAGATTTGATGTAATGACAATCCTGAGTTCATGGCTTGCCGGCAAACTGTCGAGACACTTGGAATATGCTGTTAACGCATTATTGTAGTCACCATTGGTAAAGAAAGACGTCCCTTTCTCTTTATACGTTTCATAGTCGGATTGTGCGAAAGCGTTCAAAGGCTCCGAACTTGCTGGCCGTTGGACACAACTTTTCGATTTTGTAGAGTGTGCACTGGATGAAGCGCCCTGTGCCGCTTCTGATGATGCCATAGGATTGGTGACACTGCTATTTTCCTTGGGCGGGGCCGAATTCAAACCGAGCAAATCGAACTCTTCATTTTCTGTTTTTTCCACTGAGTCTGTCTTCGGCTCGGCTCTAGGTGTAGACACCCGCTCCACAGGGTTACTAGCATTCTGTGACACTGGAGTGAAGGAAAGAGACGAACTGCTAGATTTGGTATGTGGTTTCCCTCGCGGCGTTGCGTCATTTGAAAAATCTACTGGCTCTGGGTAATATGTCGTCTCTGAGTTTGGACGCACAAACGAGCTACGCTTGTGTTCCTTTGCATCATCCACATTGCCCACATTTGCCATGCGCTGCCGTTGGCGTTCGAGATCTTTCTGGCGCTGTGCCTTGATTATCCGTTGCACTTTCGCCTTGTCTATGTTATCCGCATCTGTGCCATAGTCTTGATACAAATTGCCCTCACCATTGAGCTCGGATGCCATGCCTTTGTACTTATCCTGGTTTCTGATCCATGCTGGCATCCCATCATCACCAGCTCGGCTATTCATATGCTGCTGGAAGTTGCTGATATTCTTGATCACCGTTTTCTTTGATCTGTCGAACAACCAGGACGCTTTCTTGTACAAGTCGCTCGACATGTCTTGCAACGAGTCCCCGAGCTCTTTCTGCGGCGTGGGGCGAGGGTTACGAGCTGTTCTCGAATTGATTTTTAGGATATGCTCAGCACACTTGTGCACATCCGGGCCCACTTTGCGTATCGCATCATTAGCTACCTCGACAGGGAAGCCTTCAGATACCAATACTGCCAAAACGTGATCGTTATGTTCTTCTGTGGTCATGAAGGAGAAATCGTCGGCCATCTCCTCTGCTTCACTGGCGACGCCAGACGAGGCTGGTTCTTGCGGCAGTGGCTCCTCATCAAGAACAAAGGCATCAGTGAACTCGTCATCTAGCAACGCAACATCATTTTGGATGATCCCCGACCTCGCCGAATTGGACTTTAGCGGCTTTGTGTCCACTTTCACATCCAGGACTTTTCCCGGTTTTTTCGGGTTTTCCTCAAAGAAACCAAAAGGATCATCTTGTACTACGTCTTTCGCGCCAGTGGCCGGAGAAGAAATGGATGGAGCATTGAAAATTGCAAAGGGATCCTCAGGCAAATTCTTAGTAGCGCCAATCGGAGGTGAGTTAGAAATCAGTAAATTGAAAATACCTGGCGTCTGCAGCTGACTGGACACGGGACTCTGGGTCAGTTGGGGCGAAAGCACGTCCAGATCAGCCCACTTCTCCGGGGCATTTCTCGAATACGCCTTCGCCTGGTTTTTCTGTGCAAGATCGTTCATCGACGAGCTCAGCGAGTTCTTCAGCAGGCCATGGGCATACCTGAACAAGTCAGAAAATGCATCCTTCTTAGGCGGAGCCATGGCTGGTAGTGCTGGAGTGAGCTTCGTGTCTCATTGAAGCACCCATTTCGGGAGGTACGGGTTTTTGGTGCCGTCTTATCGCCAACGATGTGAAAGAAGTGCCAGAAAACGCCACTGAAGACTGTGAAGCCAAGCCCTTGCGGGATGCCCTCAGACCCAAGTCAGGAACAGCTTTTCGTACCTACAAAAGTAGATACCACGGGACGATACTTGCAAAACACCCGTGCACCACGCTCATCTCAGGTAGAAAAATTATTGAGCCCACCAAACCTTTCATCCGGCAGAACTTTCTAAAATGCATTTGATGTACACCATTGGTCCCGACGGCAAACGTGTCTATACCTTGGCGAAGATCACCGAGGATGGCGAGATCACCAAGTCTGCTCATCCCGCAAGATTCTCGCCTGATGACAAGTACTCCAGACAGAGAGTGACGTTGAAGAAGAGATTTGGGTTGTTGCCAACTCAACAGGAGTAAGGGAACTGCAAGAGCGGCGATGCTGCTGATTTATGAGCCGCTGTGACACTCAAGTTATCTTGTATACTACTAATATTGTTAATAACATTCATTCATGGAAGAAACCCGTACTATTGGTGTGAGCCAATAGATAACTAGAGTTTACGTAGACTAAAACAGCGTTTCAGCCTTTCTGGTCTTCTGATGCTTCGCATGAATGATCCAAACTCCCTGGCTGCTCCTTGGGGAAACCGTACCACCGTTCTTGTTCTGTTTTACAATATTTCTCTTTTCATGTTAACTTGTTTCCTTAATTTGTTTCCTTAACTTGTTTCCTTGTTTGGCACTCATGAGAGCTTGTCTGTCTTTCCAATCAATCGACGGAAGCATTGGCAAATGGTGCCCAAACATCCATGACTCTAGCTTGGTTTGGAAACCAGCACCAATTTAACTAATCGAGGCTGTTTCACAAACACATGCCCTCACTGCAGCGAACCCGCACGTCCAGATGTCGAACACGTCCAGTCGGAGCAAACAGGCCCTCGGCGAGTCTGCGGCGAGTCTATGTGATTCTATAACGGGTCCCTCGTTTGGCCAGTAGCTTCGATGTTGTATTCTGCACTCTTTGCGTAGTTCTGCCACATCTGCGCAAGCACCTCCGCATCCTTGTTTTGGTTATTGATGTCGTTGAGTGTCAAATTCATATCATGCACGGATTCGTTCAAAGTTTTCTATACGTTAGCATGGATCATACAGCTGTCCGACAAAATGACGTACCATGTTGTTGATGATGCGCGATAATAGCGCAACCTGGACTTGCTCATGCGGGTTGTCCATTATGATCTTCCCTGATGACGACATGGTCAAAGCGGTAATCTCTGAAGATGGTAAGCAGCCGTACTTCAGAAATCGGATGGGATTGTTTTCGTTGATTCCCACGCGGAGTTCCCACGTGATCTGCTGCTTTATATCCAACGCGCAGTTTTTAGATGGACTGTGCGTCGAGCTTGATCTAAGAAGACAGTAGCTCATTGGAATAATGCAAAATTCCCGTTGAGAAGATCGAGTTCCAAAACTGTAATCCGGAGCTGTGCATCGTCTCGGTCTTCACGTGCACGACTTTTGTGGCTAGCCACAGTAGAAGCAAACCTCGTTTTCTGATGATCAAGAACAACCAGTACTGGATTGAATTATTGATGTGAACTGAGGAGCCGCGTAGGAAGTACATCTTGAGTCAAATAGTGGATTCTACCTTGTTCAAGTATGGAAGCCAAAGTCATTCATGAGACTATCAACATCCTTCCAGAGCAAGTCGTTGTTCACATCAAACAAGTTCAGGTCCATCGTGCCGACCGTATCGTCGAGAATATAATCATCCTTTTTAGTAGCATTTAGCTGTTGGCTATGCTCGGCTCCGACTGCAATGCCGGTTACACTTAGGCCAAGGCCTCCTAGCGAGCGTGTTGAAGTGCCCGTGGTTGGTTTCACACCACCGGACGCAGGGGAAGTGGTTGCAGCTTTAACACTAGTATTAGGTGACGAATTAGTGCTGGAATTAACCACCTTGAATATGGAGCTGCGATTCGGGGCAGCAATCGGCTGAGGATCTAGCGGGATCGTTTGAATAATCCTACGGGCCTTGGATTCAGCATCATGCACGCCGGAGAGCGTTCGCTTCTTCCGGATACGTCCAGAACTGCCGTTGCTGCCAGGGGTTCCCTTTTGACTCTCTCCTACCAGCGGACGAGATTCACTTTGTGCCACCTGCTGTGCACCATTTTCATCCTCTGAGACCACAGCAGACGCAGACCCGTCAGCATAGCGAGCATCGTCGTCGTCCTCGTCGTCGTCGTCATCATTGGACGCTGCTCTGTCCTCGCTTTGCTCTCTAACATCGGTGCCTATATTTAATTTCGCCATACCAACCTTGTCACGCAAGAGAGACAAGCAGTCGAAAAATACCGATGCTGTCATTCTTGATTTTATTTTCAATGCAAGCCCAGACATATTGCTTTCATCAAGCAGGCGAAATAACTGCCACATATTTCTCATAATTCCACTGGCTCTATAGGAAATGTCATGCCGCAAAACAGAGGCCTTTGCAACCAAGCGGATAGCAGTCAAATATGTCTCCTTTGCAGGCTCTACATCAATCACGTTTTTCAAAGGTGAATTTGCCAATTTGACAATGATACAGGAAGCTTGCCAAATATGTAAGATCGAAACAACTGGTAAATATTTGACAAAGTCTTTGTATTTGGCATCACACATACTAACATGAGTAATGAGCGATAGCGAGCAATTGAAAAGGCTCACGAGTCCTTTTGACAATTCGAAGGGAGGGATGTTTTTCGTGTCCATGAGGTAAAACGTAAGCAAGTGGATTCTTGCTACAATATAATGGAATTTTCTATGCCCATCTTCTTGATTGCACTCTGTATGTAGTTTGATCTCGAGGTCATCTAACTGCTTGAGGAGAACCTTTACCAAAGCAAGCTTCTCATTCATGTGAGAAAAACCAGTCTCTGAAAAAGTTCCCATTGTCAAGGTCTTTGCAACCTGATCTTCAAAATGTGCTATTTCCATAATGTGTCGCGTGAGAATGGGAATATCACAAAGTTGGGATGGAAGATAGTCAAATTGTACAAACGCAGGGAATCCAAAAGCAGTAGCGATGTTCTGAGAAACAATGTTGCACATGATCCAGGTCCTCATTTGCTCCTGAGCCAACTTATATTGTTGGGAATGCGAACTTTCTTTCTCTTGCATTAAAAGCTGGCCCGAAGAGTGAAGCCCAATTCTGATCGCATGAAAGAGGGCAACGCCTATAGTGTTCCACGAAGAGTCTGCGCTCAAAGACGATGTTAAGGGTGGCCACAACGAGTACAAGATGAACGCTTGCACCGAATAGACAGAACACGCATTCATGATTGGCTCGTCTTCCTCCGACGGATTATATCTTGTGATGGGGGAGATGGAGATTTCAGCAAGAATCGTTTTGACGAGGGGAGAGAGGCTCAAGAGCAACAGTTTGTCATCGTCATACCGTCGGAGTGCAACAAACATGATGACCCAGAAAAGAGCAGGACATAGACGGTATATTTTTTCGGGCCCCTTGGCCACATCAACGAGCGGCAAGATTGGATGGTAGTGTTGTATGTATTCCATGAAAAGCAGGCGTATGTTATCGGGAGAAAGCGTAATGTTCTCTAGCGTTTTCTCTTCACAAACGAGAGAAACATCAACAACACATGTGGGCTCCGCTTCTGCTCTACCCGCGTAGAAATTCTCGGGGGAATTGGCAGGCAGCGACCTGTCGTTCGTGTGTCGTTCTCCAGGAATCGCTCTGAGTTGGTCCCGGAAGGCAGGGCCGCGGAGCGAGAGGTGCTGGTTATGGAGCAAATAAGCACCGTTTGAGGGAAGTGATTGCAACGTTTCAGCGGACGGAGGAGATGCACTGGAGGAAGTAATCTGGTGGTCTGCAAGTGTGGCTAGATGAGGCACATGGGGGCCCTGAAATGATCTCTTGAGCTCGGCAAACTCCCGCTCAATCGAAGCAAGCCGGGCACGCTTGCCCACCCGCTTGAAGTCCGGCTTGATCTCACACACATTGCCCTTTTTGACACATCTTGTGCACGGCTGTGGCTGTCTATCGGCAGCATCGCACTTGGCCTTCTGTTGTCTGCAACTTGTGCAAGCTACTCGCTTGCCCTTGTACTGTGGATGGTCCAGAAGAAGCTCGGGAGATGCGCTAGCATTCACCAGAGACCTGTACCCGACATTATGTTCTTTGTCGTTTTCCACATGGAGATCCAGTTCACCGAATCCATGACTCATGTTAGCTACATGAGCCAACTTATCAAGAGAGGACTTTTCCATTAGTACCCGCTCCAGTCAATTCTTATTGGTCCGCGAGCTTCCCCACACTGCTCCGCAATCGTACAGGGGATATCGTAGAAGTATTGGTGTTTACCTGGAAATACTACGATGGCCGATGGGCACCTCTCGGCAAAAGTCGCCGCGCGCAGATGGCCGATGTTCTCTTGAGGTAAACTGAGAGAAAAAGCCTTTCCTTTTCTCGTGGTAAGTGAACCAAGATCTTACTGTTCTGAGCTAGTTGTCTGTATTTTTCTTTCTTTCAATACTCTGTTTTTGCGCCGTTACAGTGTGCGACGCTAGACATCGGATCCACTGAAAAGGCTTATCCAGCGATTTTGTAGTTGGCTCTATAGACTGTTTCTGCTTAATGTTATCCAACTTGGTACAAGCTTCGACGGATGTCAAGATCCTAGTTTTGTCTGTGGTCCTACGAAGAGCCAGTTTTGGTTTCACCAACCAGGTTCTAGCTTTGTTCTTGGAGGTGGTTGGTATCTCGCGGTCAGATATTGGAACATTTATGACGTTCACGTTGTTGGGAGACTCGGTCATCTCATTGCTTCTCACGTGGTTTTCGGACCGGCTTGGCCGGCGTCTAGTCATGATTGTTGGCTGTGTTTTGATGCTTGTATCGGGCTTGATATTCGCTACGGCTACTAACTTTTGGGTCCTTCTCTCGGCTGCTATAATCGGAGTCATCTCCACTTCTGGTGACGAAACGGGCCCCTTCAAAACCGTGGAAGAGGCCTGTCTCTCACACTTGACCGAGCCTAGTCAGAGAGCACCGATATTTGCAATCTATGGACTATCCGGGCTCTTCGGGTCCGCCATTGGCTCCTACGTATGCGGAGTTTTGGTCAATTACTGGAACACAAAACTTCACTGGCAAATCTTGCGATCTTACCGTGCCATATTTTTGTGTTATTCGGCCGTTGCCTGCTCGAAGCTAATCCTAGCTCTCTGCTTGTCGAAGAACTGCGAGATTCTGGTATCCCCAACCACTGGAGAGACTGCTAAAAGCGGGGCTACTGAGACAACGACGCCTGTCACGTCTGAGCCTGAAATTTCGGGCTCGACTCAACAAGCCTCAAGCAATGTGGAGGGCACGTCAATCTCCGAAGAGACTCGGTTATTGAGTGAACATGTTTTGTCGGAGAATGAAACCGCCGATAACCCCAAGCCTGTCACATGGAAGTTTGGCCTCAGGCCCCAGTCCAAAAGACATCTTTATAGACTTCTTGTGGTGTTCATGTTAGATTCGTTCGGGTACGGCTTTATGCCACCGGCGTGGATCGTCTACTACTTCCATAAAGTCTTTGACGTTTCCCCCACTTCCTTGGGCTCTTTGTTCTTCTTCACAAATCTAGTTGACTCGTTTTCGTCTGCTGCTTCGCTTGCCACTTTTTCGAGGTTTGGCCCGATCAAAGCCATTTTAGTTGCACAACTCCCGAGTGCTATATTCTTTAGCGTGATACCATTTTGTCGAACGTTTCTCACGGCAGGAGTGTGTTATTTTCTCTTCTGTGCATGTGGTTCAATGGATGTTGTACCACGCCAAGTCTTGCTCACCTCCATCATTCCAAAAGAAGATTTGATCAAAGTGTTTGGAATAGTAAACATTGCAAAAACATTTGCTCGATCCGTGGGGCCTTTGTTCACTGGCCATTTAGCCCAGATGGGGAAGCTTTATGTGGCATATTTTGTGAATGGTGGCTGCCTCTTTCTAGCAGATTTAATACTTGGCTTTAGCTTCATTCACCTTGATTCTACAATTTTAGCATATGTCAAATGAGCAATCTTCTGTGAGAGGCTAATGGAAAAGAAATCTATAAATTGATTGAGTAGCATGACTCAGACTTATAAAACCTTGGGAAAATGCTAAAAGAGGGTTTTCCAAACTTTCTTATGGTAAGGCAAACCCTTGAAGACTTCTTTCTCTTCGGCAAGCTGTGATCGCAATAAATCGAAATCTGTTTCACCACGTCCAGTATCGATATCCATGGAGTCCAAAGGTACGATTGTATTGAACTTTCTTGAGTATATTTTGTGTCCCAAATAGAATACGACAACAATTACTGCACCTAAATAATTCTGGAAGAAAACCTTAGGATCAGGCAGCGAATTCAAAGGGAAAAGTGATACCCAGAATTGGAGACCCATAACAGCCACCAAACAAATTGTTGCATAGTACGAGCCCCATACGCCAGTGATGGAAACATAGGGCAACTCAGAAAGGTCCCTATTTCTAAGCGCCATAGCAGCCCTAAAACGAATATGAGCAATAGTACAAGAAGCCCATGTGAATAAACTTGACAATGCCGAGAGCGCAACCAACCAGTCGAAAACCGCCGCTTCTTGTGAAGAGGCTGACACGAAAGCGAGAAGGCCGACAACAGCACTCACAGCTATTCCAACCAATGGACGGCCAGCACGATCGACATACGAGAAAATCCTAGGTGCTAGCCCTTGTTCGGATAAAGAAAGAATTGTTCTGGAAAAGCCGTACACGGCAGAATTTCCAATGGAAAGAAGCGAGATGAGGACCATGACGTTGAAAATCGAGGGAAGGGCTGTTATTCCGCCCTGTTGAATGGCAATCACGAATGGGGAAGCAAATGCAGTGGAGCCTGAAACGAGTTCGGAATTATTGTAGGGCACCAAGAAAGTAATAAGAGTGAGAGTCAACATGTAAAAAATAATAATGCGGTAGAACACCATTTTGATGGCGTGGGGCAAAGCAGTTCTTGGATTTTCCTTGGATTCGGCAGCCGTCAAACTGACCAACTCGGTACCAGCTAAAGAGTAAGTAGCAGAAATCAATACACTAACAACACCTTTGAAGCCGTTGGCGAAGGGCCCGGGCTCATGCCAGTATTTGACACCAATGTAGCCCGTCTTACCTCCACCACAAATCAAAATTATGGCTAGGATATCAAAACCAACAATTCCAACCAATTTGATGAGCGAGGCCACTAGCTCGAAGTATTCGAAGCCAGAGGTACCGAAGAGATTGAGGCCAATGATTAGCACAAAGAAGATGGCCACCCACAATGCCGAGTTGATATCCGACTGCCAAAAACTGATTGTAAGCGAGGCAGCCACAAGTTCTAGCGGCAACACAATGACCCAAAACATAGCGTAGTTCCAGCCTGCGGCAAAACCAAAAGAAGGGTCTATGAACCTAGTGGCATATGTGGCGAATGCACCAGAAACGGGAAACGTGGACGACAACTCGGAAAGCGCTTGCATGACACAGTACAAGAAGGTAGATACTATCGCCCATCCGATCAATATGCCTGCCGGCCCGCCTTGGGAAAGCGAGTGTCCAGATACAATGAGAAGGCCAGAGCCCACGCACCCTCCCAACGCAATGAAGGCCTGCGAGAGGGGGCTGATGGACGAATGTAGCTCCGTTTTGGCGGTGTTTTTCACGGCCCGCTCTAGAACATCGAGCTGCTCTTCTTCGTTTTTTTCCTCGGCTTCAGCTCTTTTGAAGCTATTCTTAAATGCGGCCCATTGCGATGGCTGCGAATGCTCAAAGGAGTAGCAGCATTCAGCCGAGGATGTTTTCTCGTTAGACGTAGTTACGGACATTTGAAAAGACCAGCTCACAAGTCGCCAAAAATCTCACCGGGGTGAAAGCAAAGCAAGATGTCCTCTTTATGGAGAAAACATAATGCCCTGACGGAGATGGTCGCTTTGCCGTGGTGGTGCATATTGGGTTGCGACCGGCATTGTTCAACGTTCTTGTTGCAGTAGAAAAAAGAAACCGGAGAAAAAGAAACCGGTGAAAGAAACCGGTGAAAGAAACCGGTGAAAAAGAAACCGGTAAAAAGAAATCGGCAAAAAAGAAATCACTGCCCCGGAACTCGGCGCCAGAAAGAGCGTGCTGGTAAAGCCCAACGACTCGTGTGAAGCAACAACTGCCCGTCCGGCTCAGACGTTTCTAACTGCAGGCGCGCTCCGTACGGGTTCCTCTTTATAGCGGGCCAAGCCACCTGTCAGCCGCGCGGTCCAGCGAGCGCCGCCCAGGCCGTTTCGCAGTCCGTTAGCGGAGAAAAGAGCGGCACTGGCCCGAATGCGCGAGCAGGTCGGATGAGCGGTTCGAGGGACTTAGTTCCGGGCCGCACACCGGAGAATACGCCGATTCTGGGGCCATGCTTGCGGTATGCCGGATGAGGGGTAGGCCTCGTATGAGCATCTGGCAAACCGGAGAAACACCATCTTGGTTCTGGTGATCGATACGGTCAGTCTGTTTCCAGGAATTTTGTTAAACAGCACACAGTACACAGCCATACTGGGCACAAAAGCATAGATCCGTTTTCCCCGGATAGTTATTTTCTCGCTGCTCACCAAAATGCCTCGGGACTACCGCATAGAAACTACGGTAGAGCCCAAGAAGTTGTTGCAAGTGTTTGCTCTCGCAGGCACGGATTGGGCCGGTGAACTTGATGCACAGAAGTTCGCCGAGGTCGAGGTCAAGTCGCTCGTGGACTTCATCTTAGCCGGGAACCCCGGGCGTGCGTTCTACGTGGAGTCGAAATCCGGTGAGATCGATGCCATGTGCTCCATTACCCAGCACCGGGCGCTCTTCAAGGACGCCAGCATAAGCTCGATAAGCTCTATCCCCGACCCGGCGCTGTTCGGAGTGAAAAACATCACTGCCATAAAACTCAGCTACGTGTTTGTACGGAAGGAGAAGCGGGGCCAGGGCTTGATGTCTAGCCTCTTGCTGAAGGCAATTGAGTATACGGAAAAGGAGATTTTGAAGAAGGAGCTTGCCAGGTCTTCTGACAAAAAAGACAGCTTTAAGCTGATGGTCATGGATGGGAACGAAATTGACCACAGCTTGGTCCAACACTACTTGGGAAAGAAATATGTCTGGTACTTGTATTCGGCAATCGGCACAACATACAGCCGGTTTGGCTTCAAGGGCTATCCATTGGAGGGCTACAAGCTCTCGCCTTGCCTTGCCAAAGGGGAGACGCAGGGGTTCGTGGAGAAATTGCTATCTCCCGGCGCTTCCGAGACAGCTGGGAAGAAACTTCGTCTTCTCGATGGAGACAAAAAGCTGGACAGGGATTTGATCGTTCAAATCTTGCAGGGCAAGGAACTCGATTTACTTACGGAGCTTAACAAGAACATTTTCCACTCTGAGCTTTCCGGTGGCCGTCGCTCTTCACTGTCGTTGACCAACCTTTCCTCTGCACTTTCGTCGGCCAAATTAGGATCGCACAGCGAACTCACGGCAATCACGGAGAAGTTCAGAGAAAACACCATAGGTGATGAAAAGGAGAGTGGCGGCAGCCTGTGTGGACTTGCCAACAGAAGGAAGTCGGCAGTTCTTCAGGAATCATGTGCCAAGATTGCTATCTTACCCGATTTGAGGCAGTTCGAAGCCAGGTACGGCAATATTCAAGCTTCTGCAAGAAAAGCAAATGACAAAGAAAGAATCGAATACACCAAAGTCTATGGCGCAATTCTAACCAACGAGTTCCAAAAGAAATCGTTCTATGTTTTATGGATGCCCGTAACTTCCAGTCTACTCCATGTAGTAGGCATGGGCGAGTTGAAGTTGGATTTGTTTGGAGCAATGGCAGATCCTGCTGGCTATACCAATCCCATAGGCCGAAGAAGGAGCTCGTCTTTCACCGGCATCAATGAAATGGGAGGCTTCAATTTCCAGGACTTGGACTTGTTGTTGCACGCGGCTTTGTACGTCAATAAACGCATTGGCGGCGAGCACAGAGATCTTTCGGTGTATGTGAATCTCCACGACTTGCCAGATAGCATTCCGGGGGTTGTTTTACACGATTTCTTCATGAACTACTTGCCCAACAACTACTTAGCCACGGCCACGAAGGTCGACGAAGACGATGCGGACGAACCGGTAACTTTCATCTCGAACTATGATTCGATCAGATTATTACCGATGTTGAAAAAGTTCGGCACAAGCAATCCAGATTTTGAACTTGATTGGATTGCTAATAGCGTCATCAACTGGGGCTAGTCCCCATCTGGTTTCGTTGACTTCAAGTCCCCCTTGGAGGAACAAGGCTCATCAATGCATGTCCATGCGCCTGAGTATCCTTAGCGTCCGCGATTTCAAAAGCCTGTTTGTTTACGACGCAAAAGCCTTGCTTATCGCTTTAGGTAGAAGGAGACTAACGTCAATTCAGATTCAGCTAAAGATGTAGCAATAAGCCTCCTAAAATTACGCCTCCTAATAATTACGAGGTGCACTTCCAACACCGTTGTGTAGAGGATGGAACATTCCAAGTGTTGTTTATTTCTTTGTGCTTTTATTGTGCTTTTATTGTGCTGGGATGTTAGTTTTACTCCCGTGTTTCCACTTCAAGGTGTTTGCTCTATCTCGGAGTATTGCTCCTTGTCCGCCAAAGAAGGCAACTTTGAGCGATCGAGGTATACGGAGATTACCGCGTTCGACCTGAAAAGACGCAGAAGGAAGTGGTTAACTGCCGTGCTCACTGAGTGGGCGGAGTTTTGAATAGGCAATCTGATATCTCGAACGATTTGACGGGCTATGCCAACTCCGCCGCTGCATAGAAGATGCAGAAAGCCGAGCCGGATGCATGCAGATAACTGCTACTGTCTCGGTCTGTCGACTCCTTTAGGAAGCTGCCATGCATGTTTATATCCAAAACGGATGACGCAAATCCCGACATGCCGTCCAACAGAATAGGCTTGCCAACAATAAACGGGCTTTTTTTTTCTGACGTAATTTTGTGGAGAGTGACGATCTATTTTTATTGCTTCGATGATTTGTCTAGTATAAGTATAAATAAACAGCACACGGCGTGCCGTTCCTTCCGGTTCTTTTCCGGGTGTTGTCTGCGAGGGAAAACAAGACCGAAACTTGCCTCGTAAGTTCGGCTTACTCTCGTGCGGGGACACAAAGCAAGCACATCCATGAGAAGTTGCCGCGCCTGTTCCGAAGGCTGAGCAAAGGTACTAGACTCTATTTGAAAGACCGGGGGTGAGTTATCTGCAAACTGTATGCGCAAGCCTGCTTTCAAATACCGGGAACGCAGCGGACGCACAACCTTTTTCACCCACATGCATGATAACTATCCCAGATCCTCCCTGTCAAAAATGTATAAAGGAGACATGCATCGCCGCCGGCGTTTGATCGTAAATTTCTTTGTATCAGCTCCAGTTAAAGCCAGCTTCAACTAGTATACCCAATCCCACCCTTGATTTTTTGATTGTCAGCATGAGCCACATGCTTCCTCAGACATCTGGCTTCGGCTACCCCATCTCCTCGCCTTACTATCATCAAACGGCTTACCAACAAGTGCCCCAGAGGGTGTCGCCAATGGAAGCGAATGCTCCGGAATTGCTGTACCAAAAGGCACCTGCCTTATCCATGAAGTGGATAGGCCAGTACAGGACCAACCAGGGCCAAGGGGAAGAAATGTTGTCTCCTATTTCACACAACAATTACCCATTAACAATGCAGCCACAGGTTGGACCGGGACCACCGGTTCAATATGCAACTGGGCCAATTCTTATTCCGAACACGTCCATCGGCGTCCAGGTTCCCCGGACTACTCAAAATGACAAGGGAGCATACATGAAGCACGACGACAGTTACGAGGTAGTCGGCGAGGGTCAGCACTTCCAAATCATCAGGAAGGTCAGCACCCCTTCATCTATGGCCGGTGCTGTGCCTAAGCCCAATTCGCCAAGCAAGTCGGATATCAAGAACCATAAGCACGAATCCTCCAATGTCTGCAAAGAATGCGGCAAGAGCTTCCAGAAGCCCTACAATCTCAAGAGCCATATGAAAACGCATTCTTCGGAAAGACCCTTTAAGTGTCAATTCTGTCCCAAGACTTTTGCCCGTTCTCATGACAGGAAAAGACACGAGAACTTGCACAAAGGCCAGAAGAACTACAAGTGTGAAGGGTATTTGCAGAATGGCGTGACCAAATGGGGATGTGGAAAGGCTTTTGCAAGATCGGACGCTTTGTCGAGACACTTCCGCACCGAGGCTGGACACCTTTGTATCAAGAAGTTCATGGAGGAGAAGAGGGAATGGGAGATGGCGGAGAAGGAAAGCATACGCCGAGCAGATAACAGATACGTTGAGCCATACTCGGTTCAGCCCGGGCAACAGATGGATCCAAATTACCGTGTTTCTGATATGGTTCATGGGTCCAACCAGATTCTGTTACCACGTCTTCTTTGGCACTAAACACGAGAGTTACTTACATTTGCATATTCATTATTTTTACTTTCTTACTATATCTTTTGGGAACGAGCTTGAGCGTCATTACATATATACAGACTTAGTCTTATTCTTTTTTTTTGTTGATTACTTTCTACTAATCTTAGCGACGTAATCTGAAATGCGGCATAGAATGGGGCTTATCGGAGATAGGTCAAGGCTGTGTCCAGCCGCTCTGCATGAACCTTTGCCGACATATGCGATAGTTTCCGGTACTTGACGTTCGTATCGGAAAAGTAAGGCTGGGCGCTCGAAAACGAGCATACCGGCAATTGAAAATCACCGGCCAAAAACATGTAGCCCGGAACACGAAAGAGAGCCACCTGCGAGGGTAAGCCATCTCGTCTCTTTCGGATTCTTAGCTGATCTTGACCCAAGACTCCCAACCCCCAATACACGAACCGGATTACCACTTTCCTGATCCTTGTTTTTTACACTCTGGTGGTTTCAGAACCTGCATATAGTCGGGATTTGGAGGTGGCCGGAGGCACCTATCTCATTTTTTTTTCCTTTCTGCAAGCAGTAAACAGTTGCATGATCCCGTGAGAGCCGGGAACATTCTGCTCATGCATGCTGCACCGATTCGAAGTGTGTTGGTATCCGTATGCAGCCCAGCCCATGATACCCTGTGCCTGCTCTATTGGAAAGACTCAAACCAAGAAACCTGCTTCGAGTTGATATAAATCTCTGGCGGTGGCAGCCATAGTCAGCCCATGTGTGTGGCTGCGTTTATCGACGGGCTGGGTATGCGTCAGGCAGAGTATGCGTCAGGCATATGATATGATGCGCATGACCGAGGAGTATGTGTAGTCCCCGGCGTTGCACATGTGCTAGCCACTTTTCAAATCCCGAAGTTGAAGTTTTAAGCCAGTTCCATTAGCCGCGTTGGCTCGCTAGAAAAGAATCCAGATGACGAACAAAGCCTTCGGCTAAGGAGAAAGATTCCCGACTCTTCATACACAAGCCCGAAGCCTTTGTCCGGTCTGCTATGAATTGTAGACAGAGGCATCCAGGGCCGGGTCAGAGTAGTAAAGGCTCAAGCCCCAAAGCTATACGAATTGCCGGTTCCGAAATTGCCAGAAAAAGCAACCGCAATTTTCAAAGAAATAAGAAAATGGAAGACGCCCTTACACCAATAGCCATGGAGAATAGGGACGGCTACGTGAGGCAAATAGTCAAGACACGAAATTCCAATTCTAGAGAAAATACAATATGAGCAAAGGCAGAACCAAAAAAAAAAGAGCGTAATCTACTATGATTAAGAAATGGCCGCGGCCGAGCTACGGCAAGAGCTACGGCAAGAGCCACGTGACTCTTTTTCCCAGCGGCGAGAAACGGCGCCGGACAATCCATGTTTCGGCGTGGTCCAGTTCGGCGTGGTCCAGTTCGGCGACAAAGCTGGGTGGGCCCACCTCTGGCCCCATATCGCACCGCCGGAGTTGGCCCTGGCCGAAAGCTGGTGCCAGAGGTTTCCACTAATCGCAACAATGGCCAATGTGCACTCCTTCCCCACAAATCATAGGAATTCCTAGTGTCTTATGGCCGAGTCAGCCAATGGTCATTTTTTAGTTGCAAAACTTGGCGCTCTCTAGAAACCCTCATAAACCTGTGCTGCCTTCCTTCCACACTCATCCTTTTTGTCATCACCAATGCACGTGCCTGAACCCATTCCCTCAGCCATGAGGGGCATACTCCGCTTGGAACACCAGGTGCCCCGCCTCCCAGTGCCTTCGCTCAACTCTACTGTGCAGCAGATCTTGCTGGCGTTGAAGCCGCTCTTGACTCCCGAGGAATATGACGAGGTCCTCCACGAAGCCTCTGAGTTTTTGGTCCATGATCTGGTCACTCTTATCCAGAAGCATTTGCAAGCTGCGAGTGAGAACCCCACCGTGGGGTGCTATTTGAGTGCCATCACGGGCGAGAGTTACCCCGGAATATACGGCGATCTTCGTGGAGATATTCTTCCTAGGAACCCGTATCTTGTTCTCGAGGAGGACCCTTATGCCATGACCATCAACCCTCCAAATCAGGCTCAGAGAATGGCCACCTTGGTTAACTCCACCTTGAAGTTTATTGTGACGTTGCGCAATGGGACATTGAAGCCTGACTTCACTCCCAAGTCCCATAAGCCTCTTACCATGAACTGCTACCGCAACTTGTTTGGAACCACCAGAGTCCCTGAGAAGTACCACCTGGTTACAATTAAGAAGTATCCGCATTTCAATGACTCGCGCCATGTGGTGTTCATTTGCAACAACCAGTTCTACTCGTTGGAGGTGTTGTCTGAGTGCAACGATGAGTCCGCGAAATCTTTGCATGAGCTCTGGTTCGCCGATGCAGACTTGGCGTCCATCGTGCAGTGGATCTTGGACGATGCTTCCTCTGTTGATCGGGTCGCGTCCGTGAACAACGGCATTGGCTCGATCACCACTCAAAGTTACGGCGTGTGGGCCAACGCCCGCTTTGAGCTCCAAAAGTCCTGCGGAAGCTGTTTGGAGATGATTGACAATGCTCTTTTTATTGCGGTTTTGGATAATACTGTGTCGCCTGTCACAGACCAAGAGAAGACTATGGCTATCTCCCACGGAACCTCAAAGCTTGCTGAAGGCACTAATATTCAGGTTGGCTCCTGCACTTCCCGGTGGTATGATAAGTTGCAACTTGTTGTCACTGCGAATGCTGTGGCGGGAGTTGTTTGGGAGTCTTCCTTGATGGATAGCACTGCTATCTTGAGATTCATCAGTGACATTTACACCGATCTGATTTTGAAACTTGCAAAAAACATCAACGGAGCAGAAAGCACCCTTTTCGACCAGAACATCAAGTTTGCTTCGGACAAAGAGCATCCTTCCAAACCACTGGTTGTGCGCTTGATATTCACAAAGAGTCCAGAATTGCTGAACTTAGTGCATTTGTCAGAAACGAGACTCGCGGATCTCCTTAACCAACATGAATTCAAGACATTGACAATGAAACTTGACTCACACCTACTTTCCAAATTTCTGATTCTGACTGATTCTCTCTTGCAAGTAGGGTTTCAAATCGCATATTATGCCCTTTATGGTAAAGTTGTCAATACATTGGAGCCAATCACGACAAGAAAATTCAAGGATGCCAGAACAGAACTCATTGCTGTACAAAACGAACCCATTGCTGATCTTGTCAGACTTTTTGTCACGTCCTCCGAAAACTCGAAAAAATGGGAGGCTATCAGGGCTTGTTGTGCAAAGCATACAACCCAATACCGCGATGCCATGGTTGGTAAGGGCTTTGAACGTCACCTTTTTGCTCTATACCAGATTTTCAGTAAGCCGAATGCAATTCAGAATTTGAATTCGGTAAACAAGAACTCTGGACTTCCTCCAATCCCCGATTTGGAAGACTTGCTTGCAACTGATATTCCCCTTTTATCGGGTCACATGTTTGAGAAGTTGTCCAACGCAGAACTTTTGATTTCGAATTGTGGAAACCCTGCACTCAGATTATTTGGGATTTCTCCAGCAATTGAGCAGGGATTTGGAATCGGATATATTATCCATAAGGACAAAATTGTGGTCACTGTGTCATCAAAACACAGACAGACACAAAGGTTTGTGGATACTTTCAACTCTGTGATGTCTGACATCAAGCATATCATAAGTGCTGAGGCAGACCTTATGTTGGAGCTGGCGGATACTGAAATTAGACGCAAGGAATTCAAAAACTTGAGGATACAAGCAGAATTGAGTCGCGTCAACAACAACTTGTCTCTGACCAAACATCCGATCGACATTACCCTCAACATTGGGCCCGAAGCTAGTCTGATGGATTTTGAAGCAAGTAATAAGGATAAAGATAGCGAGCAGGAGGATGAAGACTATCATTACCTTGGAGGCTATGGCTATTTTGATGTAGATCAGGTGGCGATGAGAAGCGATCAAATCTCGCGGGTTCAGCTGTATCTAAACAGTCCACTGCACTATGCCTCAGCACACTCGTCTAACGTTGGATCCCGGCTGCATTCCCATTTCAACTTGAGCAGTTTATCCAAGAAGATGTCCCATGCGAATGACGTCAAAGAACGGTTTTCTTTGAGCGAGAAGATCAGGGACAAATTGTCGACTAGTGCCAATAATTCTAGTCTCGATCTTGGTGCTCAAGAGGACAATGATCCTGCCAAGGAAAGCAGACCAAAGCAGGAAGTTGGCAGGCTGATTGATACTGTTTAAAGAAATTTACGGTTTCCGGCAAAGTGAACTGTGAATTATGTTTTCTTTGCAGTTTGAGACTACAGGCGTATATTGAATATTTCCTCTCTTCAACTTCTTCTTAGTCGAAGGAATGCGTCTCTACCCACCCGGGCTATTACCACATCTCTATTTATCTTGGCGAATCCTTGGTATTGGTCTTGTTGTACCATTTTCGATTTACGGGTGTAGTTTTAGCATTTGCAGTCAAGAGAGTTCTTAACTATGATCGCGCCGCGAAAATGGCTTTCTGTAGATACCTCGCGCACAGCTTACCAGACATGTCTTCTACCGAGCTCTACAGAACTTGACTGAAATGGCGGGACTTGCTAAGCTCCCAAAAAGCTTCTTGCGCATAAAGGGGCCAGATGCGTCGACGTTTTTGAACGGGCTCATCACCACGAGGCTTCTCCCTAATGTGGTGAAGAAAAAGCAGCATACGATCTCCGATAACGAGAACCGACATATGGAACTTAACAAAGTCGTCGATCTCCGGAAAAACTGGGGCGTGATGCATGAAGATATCTATGATCCCGAGCGGAACATCTGGGTGAGGCGTGACGGGATATTCTCGATGTTTCTAAACTCCAAGGGCAGAGTGATCAATGACTGTTTCAATTTCCCGGTGCCCTTTCACACGCTAGACGATGGTTTGCAAAGCACATTCGACGAAGGACCAAATTATGTTTTAGAATTGGATCCGAGGTATGAGAAGCCGCTATCTTCAATGCTCAGAGTTCACAAGCTCAGTGCCAAGGTAAAGTTTGACAGGCCTGCCTTCTGTTCATACTATTACTACAACGATACTGCAGAGTTCGAGGACTGGCTCGAGAAGCTACAGAATAAATACTTCCGCAGCCAAACTCCGCAAGATGCTTTGGAGCAGGCGAATAGGCTTATCCAGGACGACGTGGTGCTTTCGAAGCACATGGCGGCCCGCATCGTAGGGTTTGCAATAGACAATCGCATTCCCAATTTCGGTATCAAGATCATTACAGACAAAGAGATCGGACGCCCAAGCGATTTATTATCCACAGATTTCTTGTCTCGGTTTTCCACACACGATGTCACAAGTGATGGTATCACCGAGAGACGGTTTATAAATGGGCTTTTCGAGACGGCTGACGCACCCTTGGGACAAAGCTTGCTACCGTTTGAAACCAATTTGGACTACGTGAATGGGCTCTCGCTCGAAAAGGGATGTTATGTCGGACAGGAGCTCACCATTCGGACCTACAACGGTGGAGTGATCAGGAAGCGGGTCGTCCCAGTGACGTTCGAATGCGATGTGAGCGGACTTCTATCCAACGCCGATCTTTCTTCGGTCGAGATATCCAGGCCCAAATCGCAAGAGCAACAAAAACAGCCGGAGGTCAATGCGGCCGATGAGCCACGGCACCCGGCGGCTTCACCATTTGGCTGTTCCGCAACTTCGACCAGACGAGGAAAACTAGCCAAGCTACTCTCATTCCACGGAAGCTACGGTTTCATATTGGTATCTGTGGGCGAGGTGGAGAAAAGCCCGGATTTTATGATGAAAATACATGGCAGATGTGTGTCGTTTGAGGCCAGCTTGCCGGAATGGTGGCCACAGTGAACTGCAAATAGACTAGCGCAGAACCTCTGTTTTCTGCTTCATCTTTACTTAGTGTATTGTGTCCGATTCGAGTTCTTTACACTACAATGGCTACGGTCTAATTTTACTACCAGGTAGTGCTGGTTATCTACTCTTATTTTTATACCTATCCGTTCTCAGCCTCGCTGCTTAGCTCGCGTTCAGGACTGGTAGACTGGATATAGCTTCTCGACTGTAGAAAACGTGATTGAGCCCCCATCAGAATTGAAGGTATCTGAGAGCAAAGAATAGAATCAACCAAAACGATGCCGCTCTTGCTCGCCAGGCGCAAGATCCTTGTGTCGGTGCTTGTGCTCTTGGTGTTATCGGGCGTGGTATACTTCTCGGGCTACCAGCATGAGGAGGTTCTTAGCCAGATGAGGAAATACACGGAGCGCCCAAAGTTCAATAACGTGTTTGAGTCGTCTCATTATGAGTCCAGCGGTGGCACGCTTAGCATGGTCGAGAAGGTCTCTGAATATTTGGGCAACTCGCAAATGATTGATCCTCTTGACGGCAAACCGATGGCGGGGGTTGATGACCCAGATCTCCAAGAGAAGGCGACGAAGGCCAAATCCAAGACCACGCCAAAACCGAAGCTGAAGCTGAAAGGCAAACCAAAGCCGAGTCTGCAGCCGAGCGATGTGAGTCAGCCAAAACAAAACATGCAACCTAAAGCAAGGCCCAAGCCCAAGCCCAAGCTGAACCTGATGTCGCCTGATTTGCGGCTGTCGCCAAGCGGGCAGCCATCACAGGTAAAGGAAGTGCCAAGCGATGACGCCGTGGAGACGGCGGATGACGACAAGTCGTCTGCCAAAGGTGTAAATACTTTGCCAGGATTCGAGTCTTCGCAGAGCGAGACTCCGAACTCGAAGGAGGATGATGGGGAGGACATCTTCGTCAGTGGAAAGGTGACGATTGCGAAAGTGCCAGAAAAACAATATCCAGCTCTTCCCGAACCCAGTGTCGAAAGCGTGAAGAAGAAATTGGCGTTCCGGTTCTACTCCCACAATGTCAAAAATGGCGCACATGAAGATCTAGACATCGGAGAGCTTCCCTGGACGTTGCGCAAACAAGGCATCATCAATTCGATCAAGCAAAACGCTGTTGCAAACACCATCGTGTTTTTGCAAGAACCAATCAAGTCTCAGCTTGATGATATTATGGGTGGCCTTAACATGTTCTCGCCTCCCGGTGCGCCTGAATGGACGTATTTCGGTGGGGGCCGAATTGATGGTGTGCTGGAGGGTGAACACGTGCCCATCATTCTACGTACATCCGAGTGGCAGGTGATATACAATGACACCATGTGGCTCAACGGCGAGAACCCAAGATCAAGCTTGGTCGGCTGGGATGCAAAATACCCTCGTATTGCTACGTTCGTCACGTTGAGGCACCTTCAGACAGGGAACTACCTCAACCTAGTCAATACGCATTTCGATCACAAGGGCAAAACGGCACGTTCCGAATCGGCCAAGCTTCTTATCAGTAAAATGAAGTCTATCAACAAATGGCCACTGTTCCTCATGGGCGATTTGAATGCTCTACCCAATGACGACAGCCACAAGCAACTATCCAAGTCCTATGTGGATATTCACGATTTGGTTCCAAACTATTCCCGCTATGGCCATCCAGACTACTCCGTGACAGGATTTCTGGGTAAGTATTTGCGTGATGCAAAACGCATTGACTACATCTTTGCTCCTCGCTATACCAAGAGGCTCTCGGAGAAGATCTGTGAGGACAAGACTGCGTTTGCACTCCAACTTCAAGGCTACGGTCTCCTACATTCGAAATACGGCGGTTCTTACATTAGCGATCATCGGCCCTTGTTAGCCGATTTCGTCATGGTCCCCTGTGCCTAGGATGTTTGTTTTAGTACGATTGCTTCTTCGCATACTCTGGGGACAGTTCTGGGCTTTCAGGAAGTGCGAACGAGCTCGCTCCCTCGTGCTTCACTTATGGAATTGCGGCTATTTTACTTATTGCTCGTGTGTTATCTTTTAAGCTCTATTTTTAATTCATCTCCATAGTTTTTCTATCTCCTTCTCTCTTGGTTACTCGGCATTCGAACCTCACAAGCAAAAAATGGAGCGCGGGCCAGCCGGTAATCGCACTACCTTGGGCAGAAGGAAAAAAAAATCTCTGGCTACCAAAGATCAAACGTCATTCCAAATGTCATACGACGATATCGACAACGCAGTTCCTGACATCGTGATCGGCTCCACGTTGCCGGAAGAGGACGATGCAGACCAATATCAGCACGACGTGGAGTCCGGTGCAGAAGAGCAAGAGGCCGAGGAATTGCCCAAAGAGAAAAAATCAGTCGCTTTCGCTGGCTTAGAGGATGAATACGACGAGGAGGCGGCCCGCAAGGAGTTTGAAGAAGGTGGAGGGCTTCCTGAGCAACCTTCGAATCCCGACTTTTCCAGTTTGACGCCTCTTTCTCCCGAGATCATTAACAGACAGGCCACACTTAATATTGGTACCATCGGACATGTGGCCCATGGCAAATCCACTGTGGTGAGAGCCATTTCAGGAGTTCAAACTGTCCGTTTCAAAGATGAGTTGGAAAGAAATATCACGATCAAGTTGGGCTATGCCAACGCCAAGATTTACAAGTGTGACAACCCCGAGTGTGCGTCACCTGGTTGCTACCGCTCCTTCAAGTCTGACAAGGAAATCCACCCCAAGTGCCAACAGCCCGGGTGTAATGGGCGCTACAACTTGGTGCGCCACGTCTCGTTTGTTGACTGTCCAGGTCACGACATTTTGATGAGTACCATGTTGTCGGGTGCTGCTGTTATGGATGCTGCGCTTTTGTTGATTGCTGGGAACGAATCGTGTCCTCAGCCCCAGACCTCAGAGCACTTAGCTGCGATCGAGATCATGAAGTTGAAGCATGTGATTATTTTGCAGAATAAGGTTGACTTGATGAGAGAAGAGTCCGCCTCGGAGCACCAGAAATCCATCTTGAGCTTTATCAGGGGTACTATTGCTGACGGTGCTCCTATTGTCCCAATATCTGCGCAGTTGAAGTACAATATTGATGCTGTCAACCAGATAATTTGTGACTACATCCCCGTTCCTCCCAGGGACTTCTCTGCGTTGCCCCGCTTGATTGTGATCAGATCGTTTGACGTCAACAAACCGGGCGCGGAGATCGACGACTTGAAGGGTGGTGTTGCCGGAGGTTCCATTTTGAGCGGAGTGTTCAAGATTGGTGACGAAATCGAGATTAGACCGGGAATTGTAACTAAAGATGACAGTGGTAAAATTCAGTGCAAGCCCATCTTTTCTAATATCGTTTCGTTGTTTGCTGAGCACAACGACTTGAAGTTTGCTGTTCCTGGTGGTTTGATTGGTGTGGGAACCAAGGTCGACCCCACGTTGTGCAGGGCTGACAGATTGGTTGGTCAGGTTGTTGGCTCGAAAGGTAATTTGCCTTCCATATACACAGACATTGAGATCAACTTCTTTCTTTTGAGAAGATTGTTGGGTGTCAAAACTGAGGGTGCCAAGCAGGGTGCCAAGGTCCGGAACTTGGAGAGTGGTGAGGTGTTGATGGTGAACATCGGCTCCACTGCTACTGGTGCCCGTGTCATAGCTGTGAAGGCAGATATGGCTCGTTTGCAATTGACCTCTCCAGCTTGTACTGAGGTGAACGAAAAAATTGCGTTATCGAGAAGAATTGAAAAACACTGGCGTTTGATTGGTTGGGCCACTATCAAAAAAGGCACTACATTGGACCCTGTTGCATAGTTGCCTGATATTTCTTTCCAGTTCTGTATTTATAGTCATGTTACGATCTATGTAACAAAGTCTCCACTGCACGCATGTATTCCTCACTTTGAATGAATTTGGGGTATGAATCCATCTCCATCATCCGGTAGACTGTATTCGAGATTTTACTGAAAACTAAATTGATGCGATTAACAATCTTGATTGTTTCAGCCAAGGTATCCGTAGGTCCGGCCACGTCGAGCTCGGCCGTTTTGGAGAGCCCTTCCACAGAATCCGATCCATCCACGGCATTTGATTCTTCGCTTGTCGTTTGCGATTCGACATCCAAAAAGAAATCTTCCTTTATCACGGGGGTCTTCAAGTACACGGAGAAATCATTTTCAGAAACCTGATTCTCCTGTGACAATCCACCCCTGATCAACTTCACCACCTCGTCGATTTCCTCCTGTAGTGCGTAATCAATATTCAAGTCGCATGAAGAATCCACACTGAAGTACCTAGTACATAAGTACGAGGCCATAGCAATACACTTTTTTGCAATATTATCTGCTGCCTCCAGCAATCGCTTTTTCTTGTTGGTATCAAGCGTGCTGTTATAATACTTCATGAGCTGCGTTAACTTGCGCTTTGTGTTATGGAACTCCTTGAGTTGAAGATATGCATTCATATTCTCGGAGCATTTTTCTTTTTCTAAATGGATTTTGAATAGATGCCTTATGCCGGGGTCCAGTAGTGCTCGATTGAAAATATTTCTCTTGACATCCAAGTCTACACTCGCGTTGGGGCTGTTATTGTTTGCGTCGTTCGAAACTGTGGCCGGGTTACTCTTCCATCGACACAAATGCTGTTTATCCTCGGACCAGACATAAAAGGCATCCCTTCGATTATGAAATATCTTATGCGGATTCAGACTCAAAGCCATAACAGGAAGCAAGAGACTGTAATTAAGCATAAGCTGGCCAAACTCAATTGCCTCGTCAGAAGAATACAACGTTGTGCAGTCGCAAAGCCATTGAACAAACGCTTTTCCAGAGAAGCAGTACTTCACGCAAACCTCTCCGTTCGTGTCTTGAAAGTTCATATCTTCAAATATTCTCATGCCCGTACTGGATTCATAATATTGAATATGCGCGTCAGACTCTGGATTGGTAAAATAGCGATGGTGAAACAAACTCACCCTGGGGCCATCGTTGGAGTGTTGGTCCTGTTTTGCTTCCATCAGCCTGCAAAACAAAATCTGATCAGAAGCAATTTCAAAGTCTAAATCGTCGGATTCAAAAAGATTAATCACTGGAGCGGGCTTTGCGTTGGGAGACCATACGTTTGGCTTTGGGCCCATTAACTCCGAGATGAGCAAATGGTTTAAATACTCAGAGTACAACACACGCTTTGTGGAGCTGGATCTATCAAACTGGAATAGCTTCATACTGTTAAGGTCCGATTTCACGACTTCAGGCATGTGTCGACGTTTCATTCCGATGTTCTTGCAAAACTCGTAGAGTATGGCTGTTCCTTTTGGTGAAATCTGGGCGATACCTCCGAGACTTAAGCTCGTTTCAGTTCGTGAGATAGGATCATGTAGAAGATGACCACAGAAGTACATTCTTAGCAAGGATAGTGCCATGGTATGATCAAACGAGAAGGAAATCAGGTTGTCAAGAATCTCCAGATCGATCTTCAAATGCAAGTTTTCCATGGCGGCGATTGCTTCGGAAACTTTGAACGAATAAGGATACGACCTCGTGAACAGATTGAAGAGTTGCTTCTTTTTTGCAACGGGCTGGAGATTCAATTGTATCATCAAGAGTGAGAAGGCAGCAATGTAGTTCTGTTCATTAATCTCAAGCCACTTTGCCGGCACTAGTCGTTGCTTGAAAGCCATCATTCAGGCTCGGGTTATTTTCCAGGTTTTGTTTTTTTCCAATAGTGACTGCTATTGTTCTTGATATTTTATTTTCTTCTTTTTTTTGCACCCAGGAAATATCACCGAGGGAAGAAAAAAAGAAAAAAATAATTATAAATATAAAGCAAAAAAAGAAATAAAAAAACCCTTTGCAAAACAGGGGTTTTGGATCGAATCACAGGACTGAGTTTCGAAGCTTCTTTCAGAGCTGTCAAATGATCACAAGCTTTAATTTAAGGGGCTGAAAACCTGGCTAAAGAAGCTTTTCTTTATATGCGCTCAAGAATGTGTGTATGCGTGTGCGGCGTCACAACATGAAACTTACGCTGCATATTGACGCACTATAACCGAGTGAATCGACTATAGTTGTCGTTATCAGCAAGAAAACGCCCGAGCTCCTCCAAAGACACATCTAGCTGAAGCATCTTTGAATCATCAAGCACAATCTCCTTGTACATGTTCGTATTGTTGTTAGCGTTAATTTCGTTATTGCTTGTAATGACATCAAACAAAATGCCTGTCCTGTATATGGAGCTCCAACATGGCCGGAGAACTTTAGCCGTGTATACGCTGCGGGTGACTTTGATGCCCGCCAAACTCATGTTATCAATGTAAGACGTTTTGGAACTTAGAGTGGTGGCCTCTGTGTTGAGGGATTTCATCATTTGCAAATACTCCTTGTATGCCAACTTGAAATTGACCTGAGGAGTATCAGACTTCGCGACCCACCGCGCAGCCGACACCACCAAAATAAGCTGCATTGCAGAGAGAGAAGATAATACCGACTCTAGACAGTCCACATTGGTCTTCAGGTATATGCAGAAGTCTTCCTGACGGGGAAAAGGTTCTTCCGCTGTGATTTTGCTGAAAGGCACAGCACACGAGTTGTTGATCTGGCGGTACGACTTGGTAATGTAGAAGCTCTCGTACACGAGCCTGGTGAGAGCGGTCCCCTGTCTATAGAGTGCTTCGATTTGCAGGTTCCAACTTGCGGGATACGCCGTGTTCGAAAATTCATCAAAACGCTTGCTCGGAACAATAAGCGATAGTCTGACGTCTTGCCAGAAATCTTCCAACGAACTTGGAAGCTTCCGCAAGATTATCCGTTGGCTGAAACGGCTCCGCACTCGCTTCTCAAACAACTCTCTAATGGTGATTTTCGTAGTAACACCAATCACAGAGATTGGCACTTTGGACGTCTGGGTCAAGTCAAGTAGGTTGTATAGTAATGTTTGCTTCGGCGACTCGGTGAATTTGTCTACCTCGTCGATGATAAACACCACTCGGATCGGGGCCTCTTTCCTCGGCTCACTGCCGGCTTGGGTGTCCAGCACATTGAGAGTTAGAAGAATGTTATGAAACGTGTCGCTGATTGCCCTCTGTTCGAAGGTGTTCTCGTTGGAAACCGGCATAAAGCTCTTGAGTTTGGCATCGAGCTGGCGTGCTATTTCTCTGATAGCATGTTGGTCTGAATTGTGCAATGAGCCCGAGAGCCTTACGGCAATGAATGTGTCCTTGTACTTGTTTGCCAAAACTTCCAAGGCTCTGTGTAGTGCAAACGTTTTTCCCGAGCCTCGTGGGCCGATGAGCAAAGCTGTGTGGCTCTCTGAGTCGCCTAGCGTACGGTCGAGGGTGGAATACAATTCCCTGTATGTGTCCATGAGAGAAGATTCGGCAATGTTGGCGAACAGGTTGCCGTTGACCTGAGCCAATACTATGGACTTCATCAACGTTACATCTTCTTCTGTCCTTGGAACACTGAGCTGCTGTAGCAGGAAATTATGATCAAATGCGGGCTTTTGAGACGAAAGCGAGTTCTTAGCATCCATAGAAAACTGTACGGGGTCCTGGTCGCTGACGTCTGAATCGTCGGAGACTTCGATTGCGTGGAAAGACAGCGAACCAGCCATGGAAAACTCGTGCTCGTCAGTGGCATACTTCGAAGCTCCGGAACCAGCCATGGAAACGTGCTCATCGGTGGCATGGTTCGAATCTCCGGGACCCGTATTGGCAGAACTCTCTTTGCTGCTGCGGCTGCTGTTGTACTCGCTGTGCACGCTTTCATCTGTGCTACCTTCGATGATGTTATCCAGATCTATAGCCACTGGTTGACTTTCATCGAGGCCGACATACTTCCTTTTCAACTTTTCAAGAATGCCTTTCCGGCTAGCCTCGTCCACCGGTACAAGTAGGAGGTGTGTTCTCTTCCGTCCTAGCAGTTCCGTTTGCTTTTGTTCTTCTGTTTTCGGATTGCTTTCTTCTTTCTTGGCAAGATACTCGGCCAATTCCTTTTTCCCGGAGAGGAAAAGCTTCCTTCTCTTTGGCGGTGGACAAACAAGGCCCTGCAGTTTTTGCGTATGTTGACGGCCTTGGGGAATGTGCACTTTGGGAGAATCTTCTCCTGCCGGCGGGCCATTCTTGCCCTCGTTCTTGTGACGAATGTCCAGCTGGACACTGAAGGCATAGTTGGTCTTGGAGATGGTTCTGAGTCTCTTTTCGTTCTTCAACCGTAGCAAGAACTTGTCGTGTTGCCACGCATCGGGCGGGCATTCCTTGATGGGGTCGAACTCGGACTCTAGGTCGTGGAATTGGGGCATCCAGATGTATGTGTGGAACAGCTGAGCCTAGGCGAGAGGTTCGCGTCGTGCTACTTCAGTTAACTTATAAGCGAGCTAAGCACAATAGTACCAGACGGAAACGGCGGACTGAAGCGAAAATACTACATCCACAGCGCCCTCTTTTCCGCCTGTCTTCTACATTCATTTATATTTGTTTCTCTACTGTTCTTCCATTTTTGCATTTCTGACGGCTTCTTTGACTGAACATTTACTGGACCAACCTCAGAAAACCCTCGCACGGTAAACCAGTGCTCACCGCACTCCGTCGTGGCCCCAGTATCGCACTACGAGTCTCTTTGTCACATCCGTCAATCAACATACCGATCCAAATGTCCAGCGAATTACCCGAGTCGGTGATCAATCTCTTGAAGTCCAAGCACTACGTGCACCTATCCACGTGTCTCAACAACTCTCCACATGTGTCGCTCATGAACTACGTGTATTACTCACAGGGCCCGGCCCACTACATCATCATCTCCACACCCAGGAACACCACCAAGTTTCGGAACATGACCCACAACCCCAAGGTCTCGCTCTTGGTGCATGACTGGATCACATCCACGCAGGCAGAAGGCGGCCGCCGAAACTCGCTCTACGAGCTCTTAACCAACATCAACAAGGCCGAGACCAACAGTGTGTCGGTGATGCTCGATGGCGACGCCTCGGTTGTCGACCCCAGCGACAGGAACCACGCGCTCTACAAGTCGTTGCTCTTGAACAGCGGCTTCAGCGACGAAGTCCAGGCGTCGAACTATGTCACCAGCGACGACAATGCGCTCGTTGTCATCACCATCAAGTCGTGCAAGGTGACGGACGCAGAGAACAACGTGCAACTGTACTAGGCAGCCGGCCAGTCTGGTGGTTGGATCTACACTGTCGACAGGTTGCTTTGTAAATAAACCGTGCTTTGTAATAAACCGTGCTTTGTAATAAACCGTGCTTTGTAATAAACCGTGCTTTTAAAGTGCTTTTAAAGTGCATTCTTTATTATCTAACGTCTTAGTTGGTGAACACCATCCAGATAGAGCTCCAGCTAAAAAGAACATAATGAATGGCTTCTAACTAAAACAAAGCATCCAACGTACAGCACACACATAACGCGGCCAAGCACCCCATCAAGCAGTCGTTGTTGTTGTTGGACTTCTGCTGCTGAACGTAGTACTGCTGCTGCGGCTGCTGTTGGTAGTACCCGCCCTGTGGAGGGCCCTGCTGGTATCCCTGCTGGTATCCTTGGTTGTAGCCACCGTATCCCTGCTGCTGGCCACCGTATCCTTGCTGCTGGCCACCGTATCCTTGCTGCTGGCCACCGTATCCCTGCTGGTAGTCTTGTTGCTGGTAGCTTGGCTGTTGCTGGGGCGCATAGCCTCTTGAGCCGTTGTGCCCCAGATCTTGGTGCGCTGAGTTCTTTGCGTCCCACTCGGGAGGGGGGCCTGTGGGTGGATTGTACTTCGACATTGGCCTGTGAGTCAGTTGAGCGGTGCAGTTTTATACCACTGGAGGTGGCCATGCTCTTCCTGGTTATCATGACCGGTGCGGGCTGTGCGCAGTACCGACCCAAGCCGTGGCCCTATTTCTGGCAGCGTGGTTATTTTCATGCAACGGAAGTGTCAAAAGTAAAAGTGCAAAGTGCTGTCGTTTCTTAGCACACCAACCTTTTTGTGGCGAAATCCCTTTTTTTTTTTTTTTTTGTTTTCACGGTTGTTCTCGGTGAATTGTCTGATTGTCGGCCGTGAGCCTGGTTCCGGGAAATTGGCTTAGACGTTTCCGCACCGGCCGTTGCGTGATCAGCTACGTAGAGGGCCCTTATCTTAGGTAAATCCCGAAAACAAAACGGAGAAATGGCAAAACCATTTTGCAAAAGAGCTGGAGAAAGGAGAGTGCCTGCACCTTCCCAAGAATTTAGAGGTTTTTTTATTTAGTTTCTCTTATCTACGACTTCCGCTCAATACTGACCGTTGTCGAGCACAGCCATGAAATGCGCACGGTGTAGAAAAGCAAGTCGACACAGGCTTTTCCGAGAATTTCGATACGAAGCCAGATACAGAGCAAAATACGCCATTGAGATCTAGAGCCTTCAATTGGAGGAAGAGCTTCGTTGGGTGCCAAACATCGCCAGCAGCATGCTGCTGTTTACGCGTGCCAGTCCTGAATTTACATTGCCTAATTGGCGCGAACAAGTAAAAGCGTAGATAAAATTTGCTATGCTATATGCACTCCGTAGAAACCCCAGAATTTGCAATCGGGCGGTGGCCGGAGTGAACGCTACCTAGTGATGTTTGGTCGGCGTTGAAATCAGCCTGCCGTGTCCCAAATGACGGAACAATCAGGCGTCCGTGAAAACCGGACATTTTTCCGTCGTCTTGGGCCTGAGCTAGGCAGTACGCCCAGAGTAACGGCTGAGCGCAGCAAACGTCAACTTTTCTCGCCCTACAAGACTCCAAATCCCAAAGGTGACGTCCCATTCCCGCCTCACGGTACCCCAAAGCAATTCCCAGTAGCACGGCAAGTAATCACACCCGTCTTCAACGCAAAACAGCCACGGCGAGCCGGAGGCCGCTGGTCACGTGCACAGAGCGAGGGTTTACGTCCCGGAAGCCCTAGCCGCTTTCGGCAGGTGTGCTGAGACGTTCGGCGGGGAAGCCGCTCGGTGCGAAAACACCAGTCCGCGGTCCTGCACCCAGCACGCGATTCTTCAAAAATTTTCTTACCGAGCTCTGTATTCAGCCTACTGTACATCTCAGAACCCTCTTTTCTTCCACTTTTCTTTCCCAAGCAAACATGTCTGACGTCGAGGAACAACAACAAATCGAGGAGCCAGTTGTGCAGCAGGAGTTGCAGTTGGTTGAATTGGCCACCCCGATCCCCGCCGAGATCCAAGCTGCTCAACAAGAGATCAAGTTGTTCAACAAGTGGACTTTCGAGGACGTCGAGGTCAAGGACATTTCCTTGGTCGACTACGTCCAGGTCAGATCTCCCGTGTTTGTGTCCCACACTGCCGGCAGATACGCATCCAAGAGATTCAGAAAGGCTCAGTGTCCAATCATTGAGAGGTTGACCAACTCGTTGATGATGAACGGTAGAAACAACGGTAAGAAGTTGAAGGCGGTCAGAATCGTGCAACACGCGCTTGAGATCATCAACGTTGTCACCGAGCAAAACCCCTTGCAGGTTGTTGTCGACGCTGTAGTCAACTCTGGTGCCAGAGAAGACTCCACAAGAATCGGTTCTTCCGGTACTGTCAGAAGACAAGCTGTGGATGTGTCTCCTTTGAGAAGAGTGAACACCGCCATTGCCTTGTTGACCATTGGTGCTAGAGAGGCCTCTTTCAGAAACATCAAGACCATCGCTGAGTGTTTGGCTGAGGAGTTGATCAACGCTGCCAAGGGTTCTTCCACCTCGTACGCCATCAAGAAGAAGGACGAGTTGGAGAGAGTTGCTAAGTCTAACCGTTAATGTGGTGCTCCATATATTGTATATTCTCATAAAGTCATTAATCTGAAGTCGCTGTTAGCGTCCTGTAGCCATTGCACGAAGCTTGCTACTCTGTTCTGGCGCACGAGGTACATTTATCTATTCGAGTCTAGCCGTTCCAAAAGAAAGACTTACACATGGATGGGGTAGAACATTCGGCGAAAGAAGTGCATGGGGGTGTTGCCTAGCAACTCGTTGTGTTCTTGAATACTACGTTTTGCAGTTTCTGCCATGTTTTCACCTGGTCTCGGCCCATTACTGTGTGGTTCACTTTCGCTTTGCGTGTAGATGTTTTGTTGGAGAGATGCCTCTGCCTCTCTTCTGCTGAGGAGTAGTTTCTGACGAATAAGCCATTCTCGAATAACAAGCAAAATCAATGCTCCGCAGAAATAAGTACATGCACCAAAAATCTGTGCATGGCGATATAAATTGGTGCCTCTCTTGGTCTGCAAGCTCAACGCAATGACCTCAGCTGGAAGCGAGAAGAATCCAACAATGATATTGATTCCACCCCAAGCCGCCGGGATCTTTTGAGGAATCCCGCGTAGGGTCAAAATATCATGGGCCATTGATTGTGTCATCAAACTTGGAATACCAAGCGGGCCGCCGATAAGCGCTGCTAGAACCATAAAGTCGGCGTAAGTGGTGCATTTCATCCAAAACCCGGTAAGAAGGATTCCCACAACCAAGCAAACTACACAAGATGTATTGTTTCTGCCGAGAGAATCTCCAATTTTGCCAAGAGCTGGTCTTCCAACAGCAATCAGGGCATTAAGCACAGCTAAACTGTTTGAACTTTGGGTGCTGGTCAACCCAAGTGAAGTTGCCACAGCCAGATAAGAGTACAAGACGCAAATGTATCCCATTAGAACAATGCCAAACCATATAGCAACGGCGATTAAGGGGTAGTTACCGAAAATTTGAAAGTCAAACCCAACCTTGAAACTCGACTTCACAAAACTCCGGTTCATTTTACTTCTTAGAGATGTTTTACTCAGGTTTCTTGGCCTCATGAAGATGGCTCCTGTCGAAGAAACAGCTAAGTTGATGAGGCCAGCTGCTCTTAGAGCCCACTTCTGGTTCCCTGTTTGCTCGATTATTCGGTTCAATGAAAGACTGAAAACCAAACCTCCAATCCCAGCACCGGAAACTGCTATGCCCATTGCTAATGCTTTCCATTTGTCAAACCAGGTTGGAATGACAAGTGTTCCTGGTATGAAAATGAGGGAAAAGGATAAGCCAACCAATATGCCTTGGCAAAGGAAGAGCTGCCAGAACTTTTTGCATTCCGCAGCGAGAAAGTAACCAAGTGTTTGCAAGCAAATGCCGACTATATAAATAGGGGTCTGGCCGAAAACACGAACAGTAAAGGTACAAAAAGGCGCCAATGCCTGAGCCAAAAAAACCACCACCCCACCCATCAAGGCGAAGTCATACTTTGTTGCGCCCGGAAAGTAGTCTGCATTGAGATAATAGTTCAAGAAAACACCAAAGGCACCATTAGCGCCCCAAGTCAGAAAGGTCATAAGCATCACTAAAAAAGACTGCCAAAATGCAAACTTACCATCAACGGGATAATCTGCGGCGGCCTCTGCATTGAGGTCAGCTTTGAAGCTGGGGTTCTCGAACTCTTTCTCCGGCTCAACGGCGGGCAGCCCATGGTCATTACGACGGCCCGAAATAAACTCCGGTGTTCCAGACCCGTGGCCTTCATTTCTGGCAATTTTGCTTTGGTCGTTCGATCTGGGAATATTATTCGCTTGACTGTTATGGTTGCTGTACCTCGCACCGTGGTCAGTTTCGTCACCCAGTCTTTCTGAATCGCTCATGTTCCCTTGGTGGAAGACTTCAGTCGTATTTAGTCAACGAGATAGTTAGGAAGCAAGCTCAAAGAAAAACTATCAAGCAAACTACAATTCGGCCTTTGCAGCAAATGGGTGCAAGTTGGAAGAGCGAGTGGTTGAGATTCAACAATTGGCTATGTAAAACCGCCCGAACGGCCAGCTACGGACACATATAAATAAAACCTCGTTCCATGATGACTAATCTTACACCCCGGTTCAAGCACCGTTCTGACTGTTGACTTTCAGGTCTTCTGTAGAGTCCTTGACCCAAAAGTGAACCTGCATGTGTGTTGACAGATTACACCTCAAGCCGTACGGCTTTTCATAATACAAGCGCAGAATAGACCGCAAGCTGGGTGTTTTACCGATTTTACTTTCTCGGGCTTCACCAACGCCCGATGGGCAATTCTTGTTAGGCAGTCGGCACTACGCTGTGGGACGAAGCAGCTTACACTGAGCCTCTGTTGTGCGGCGCACACCCAACCTAGATGACAAATCTCTGGCCCGCATAGCGGTATGGGACAATTGTTCGGCAGCTGCGGCCCTTTAGTTGCCGTTCCGTAGCCGAGTTTTCCGCGTAAGTCCATCAATAGCCAACCTCCTAAATTGGAGGTCATTACTAATCGGTGCATGTTCTTCACTGCTAACAGCCGGACCACCAGGCCAGTGCGATACGGTAACGCATAGGACTTGGCTACCTGGTCGTGCGGTGCTCACAACACTGGCTATCTTACGGCAAGTACACTTGATCGCATTGGTTATCGTCACATGTCTGGGGCTTCCGATTTCCTAAATAAGGGTATTGATCTTGTTCAAAAGGCCATCGAAGCCGATACCGCCACCCGCTATGAGGAGGCTTACAAACTCTACTACAATGGCTTGGACTACTTGATGTTGGCGTTGAAGTATGAGAAGAATCAGAAATCGAAGGAGTTGATTAAATCCAAATTCACAGAATACCTCACGAGAGCCGAGAGTCTCAAAGAGCACCTAGAGAAGCAGCTGTCCAAATCCAACAGTGCCGAGGCATCGTCTTCGGGCTCCACCAAGGCCAAGAAATCTAATGGCGAAGGCGACGACGACGACGCAGACACGAAAAAGCTCAGAGGTGCGTTGGCTGGTGCAATCTTGTCGGAAAAGCCCAACGTGAGCTGGGATGACATTGCCGGCTTGGAAAATGCTAAGGAGGCGTTGAAGGAGGCTGTCATCCTTCCAGTCAAGTTCCCCCAGTTGTTCACAGGAAAAAGAAAGCCCACGTCCGGTATTCTTTTGTATGGCCCTCCTGGGACGGGCAAATCGTTTTTGGCAAAGGCAGTTGCTACCGAGGCGAACTCGACATTTTTCTCGGTGTCTTCCTCAGACCTTGTCTCGAAGTGGATGGGTGAGTCGGAGCGATTGGTCAAGCAGTTGTTCACCCTCGCAAGAGAAAATAAGCCTGCGATCATTTTCATTGACGAGGTTGATGCTCTTTGCGGTCCTCGTGGCGAAGGTGAATCCGAGGCGTCTCGCAGAATCAAAACTGAACTTTTGGTACAGATGAACGGTGTGGGAAATGACTCCAGTGGCGTTCTAGTGTTGGGCGCCACAAATATTCCCTGGCAGTTAGATGCTGCAGTGCGCCGAAGATTTGAGAGGAGAATATACATAGCATTACCGGATGCTGAGGCACGCAAGCGCATGTTTGAGTTGAATATAGGAGACGTTCCTTGCGAGTGCTCACAGCAAGATCTCAGGGTGTTGGCTGACATGACGGATGGTTATTCTGGGCACGATGTCGCCGTTGTTGTTCGTGACGCATTAATGCAGCCTATTAGAAAGATCCAACAGGCGACGCATTTCAAGCGTGTTGGTGAGAATGACGAGAAATTGACACCATGTTCGCCAGGCGATCCAGGTGCAATAGAAATGAGCTGGCTCGATATTGGCACCGATGAGTTGCAGGAACCCGAGTTAACCGTCAAAGATTTCATTAAAGCCATTAAAAACAACAGGCCTACGGTCAACGAACAAGATCTTGAGAACCATATCAAGTTCACCAATGATTTCGGGCAAGAAGGTAACTGATAGTATGAAGTGTAGTCGGTAGCTTGTGAATAGCATAATATCATTCTCATTGATTCAGTAGATTCCGAGAAAAAATTTCATGTACTTGCAAAGTCTATTTACTTTTAGTAATACGTATTAGCGTCTGCTGGGTGATCTATCTCTCAATCTCGATGCGAAGAGGTCCTCTTCGTCTTCTTCTCGTCCTCTCCTTCCGCCTTCGGTCTTGAGTTTGCTAGCAAAGAGATCTTCTTCCTCAGTGTCGTTTCTAGTAAAGTTTCCACGGTCCTCGCCTGTCTTTCGTGGTCTGCGGGGCTTCGATCTATCCGGCTCACCATGGAGCAAGTAGTACCTGGAATACGCCGCAGCGTTCTTCACTTTGCGATCGGACTCGAATGCTTGTCTGATATAAAGAACCACCGAGCTTCCATCGTCCATTTCGTTTTCCGCCACTGCTTGTTTTTCCTTCCTCTTTTCTTCAAACAAATCCTTCTCTTCCTCGGCCAAAGCTAGTTCCTTCAAATGGCTTTGGTATTTGTTGAACTCGATGGACGGTGCGTATGGTTTTGCTTGTCTTTCTTCAATCAATGCGTTCAAGTAATTTTCTGAAAAAACGGGGGAGTCGGCACCCGCATCTGGAGAGTTTTGCACGTCGGGCCAGCTTAATGAAAGTCTCTCAAGGGCCTTCAACGAATCTTCGTGGGTGTGGAAGATTACGTTTGCGTTTGAATCATCGATCCATTGTATGCGAAACCATACGCTTTCCTCTTTCTTTTGGTATGGCGAACTGACGGTGTCGTAGTTCAAGTACAAATCCACAAAAGATTGAATCTGCTCGGTTGACAAGTTGTCCACGCCTCTAACATGAATTGTGTTTGGGCGCAACATCTCTTCTTCTCCATTAAACAGAAACGTGACCTTCTGGCGATCGAGCAATTGCTTCTTTTCATTTTCTTCATCTAGTGTACGGGTCATGAACCCCCCATAAGGCGCAGGCTCCATCTCGTGGTTGTTGGACGAGAGTTGTCTATGCGCGACCACTGAACTCAGTAGGTGTTGATATAGGCTACTGCTCCAACAGATAGATGAACTCTATTCCGGTTACTTAAGCTAATAAATACGTATACTATCATAAAGCCAGAACTAAATAATCCAGAGCTAAATAACTTAAGAAGACGATGTGAGCATGATTTTACTTTGGCTGGTACCCAGGTGTGGTCCACTTGTTAGGCCAGCTTTAGCTTAGTACTAGAATGTGGCTCCGCACATAACATGGTGGATCTCTCCAGCCATTACCACGTTTGTCACTCATCCGGCCAATGCGTTGTTTTCTCTGACAAAAAGGACATTGTTGCAGCGTATAAACACCTCGCCGATCGTCTCTCCTTCTTCTCCCTTCGTGGCCTCGACTGTGTTCTCCAACTGTAGGTTCATGTAGTTGTCGATGGCCACGAGTGTGCCCCTGTACTCCAATTTATTCCATTTCAACCGAACCACCACCGGTTTGTTTACAAGAGACTTCAAGAACGGCTTGGGGTTAATGGGTTGGAACTGCTAGGTTAGTATTTGGTGCAGTTTGACGCAGAAATGGGATTCACATACCGTAGACATCTAACAAATAAAAAGCACTAGGGTGTAAGTGAATGCAAAGATTTGCAAAAGGGAAACCCAGATATATTTGCCGTTTTATCCAAGACTCGTATTAAATAGTCTACAAAACTTCGTATGCCTTCGCGAAAGTTGGTATTATAAGCAAGACGGTTTATTGTAGTCTCGCGCACTCGCTAGCTTCCACGACTCGGCGCCCGGACCCAACTCTTCCTGTTCCCATCACAGCAGCTTCACCAGCATCACCCAGCTAAGGCTTCCAGACCGTTTTCCGCTATGTCGCTACCGACCGTTCTTTTGGCCGGTGCGGCCATCCGCTTTTTCCTCCCGGTAGCGTTTCCTCAGATCACCGACATCTTAACATCCACCGTCGAGGTGTCCACTCCGATTGATTCGTTTAGATCACTCCAAGAGGCATTCTTCTACGTGGAAAATGGAATTGACGTGTACGACGGTGCTATGGTGCACCACCCGCCTCTCCTTGTGTCCGTCTTGAAGGCTTTGCATGACGTTCTGCCTGACCATGGCTATGTGCTCTTCAATCTCCTCTTCACCTTGATCGACGTGGGTATCGCGTACAAGCTTACACAGTTGAATCGCTGGTATAACGCTCATCAGTCTGAGAAAGCTGGCCATAAGCTTGTTGGCTTGAGCGACAATTTGATTGCGTCTTTCTATCTCTTCAACCCATTGTTGATCTTAACTAACTGGTCGCTCTCGACCAACGTCATTACCTACTTTTTGATCGTGGAACTGTTGATCCAAGCCTTGGTAGACCGCAATTTCTTCAGGGGTATGATAGCCTTGGGTGTGGCGTCCTACTTGTCGTTCAACCTGTTGTACCTCATCATTCCCTATATGGCGCTTGGTTATGTTGCATCACCATTCCGTGACTGGCAGAAAATCTTTGTGAGAGGCCTGGTGATCTTTTTTTTCTCAGTCACGACCTTACTTATGATCTCGTTTGCGTTATATCCTCTGGCGGATTTCCTCTATCTGTGCTACTGGTCGGTCATCCTGTTTGAAAAGATCACTCCTAACTTAGGATTGTGGTGGTACATATTTACTGAGATGTTTGATTTCTTCACTCTGCTCTACAAGGGCATATTCAATCTATACAACTTTGTGTTCGTTGTGCCTTTGACGCTCAGGTTTTTTGAATATTCAGCAAATGGAACGAGAGGAGATTCGTTTTTGGCATTTATCCTTTGTATGCTTTGGATATCCTTTTCAAAGTCTTACCCTGTCATTGGGGATTTGGGGTTTGCGCTATCGTTTTTCCCTATCTTCAAAAATACCGTGATTCCATATGCCAAGTTTTGGTTCATTACAGCACATATGTTGGTAACAAGCTTACTTTTATCGCCCATTTTTTACTACTGCTGGATTGTGTTGGGTAATGGAAACAGCAATTTTTTCTACAGCATGAGCTTGGTGTGGGGTGTTATTCACGTTCTTATTTTTTTGGATACGATCTGGGGCCGTTTGACGTACCAATATATCCAAGAAAACGATGTGACGAATACTGAGAAGCTCAGATTGACACAAATCTAAAACACGTGGCATTTTTCAATAGGCGTGCTCCATTTCCTCCGTGGAGGTCGTTATCTAAAAGTAATTAGTGCAGCCACCAGTGTAACTCAGCTAGAAGACTGTAGTTGGCCGGTAAACTATAAACAAAACAATGTCTGCAGAAGTAAAGAGAGAGTTTTTTGCACCAATATTGATGGGTCGGCGTAAGTTTTAGCCTGCGATCTTTTCTAATGAAAACTATTTTCAAAACTTCCTTTCCAGATCAGAATACATGTTCACTGCTTCCATGAAGCGGAAGCTCGGGTCTCTTAAGACGAACTGGACGCCCGAGAAAGCCCATGAACATTTGTCTCAATTGCGCCTTTGAGCATTTACAAATTTTAAATGTTATAAAAATTTCCTACAACTTCTCCGATGTGTCCAGTTGATTAAATACTAAGAACATTGGTTAAGGTTCCAGTTGGCAGTTTCTGGGGCATTGTCGCACTAGGCTACAAATCATTTAGCGAACGCCAATACAAAGAAATAAATTCGAAACGTAGTCAAATTAAAGAAAAAAGGATATCACACAGACCAAAAACAACCCCAAACAAATCTACAACAGATAGAACGCGGAAAATTCGTATTGCAGACTAAAATCGAAAAAACACAGTTTCAAAAAGATGCCCATGGACTCAGCCGGACTGATGCCTGGTCCGCACGCTCAGTTGTAGCCTCACCAGGAGCTCACGTGACGTATAGCCAATCATCGGCACCATTTTTCGCATTTTCCACACTATAGCCCGTCATAAAAAAAACCACTTGACTCGATAAGCTCGCCGAAAACTTCTTAGACTTCCACAGAAATGTTGTCCCGTGTTTCAGCTCGTGCATACAGCACTGCTCCCGTCAAGTTGGTATCCAGAGATGCCGCTGGAAACTTATCCACCCTCTCAGTCGTTGTGAACAACGCTGGTTCCAAATCTGGAAAGGCTGGTGTTGCCCACATGTTGTCCAAGTTTGGGTTCCTTAATACCGAGGTGAAGTCCGCGTTGAGATTCACTAGAGAGTCGGAGTTGCTTGGCGGAACCTTCTCGTCTCATGTGACCAGGGATGCCATTGTGTTGTCTGCTCAGTTCTTGAAGCCGGACTTGCCATACTATGTAGAGGCACTCGGTAACGTGTTGGCCAAGCCCTCGTTCAGACCTCACGAGTTCACCGAGACAGTTTTACCGGTGGCCAAGCTGGAGAGCGCCGCTGCGCAGGCCGACAATAAGTTTGTTGCTCTTGAGGCATTGCACTCGCTTTCTTTCAGAAGGGGTTTGGGCCAGCCATTATACTATTCTCCAGCTCACAAGGTCACCTTGGACGACGTGACCCAGTACGCTTCTGAGGTGTATACGTCTGGTAATGTCAGCATTGTGGCATCTGGAGTCAACGAGGACGACTTGTCGAGCTTTGTCTCACAATCCGCTTTTGCTGAGTTGCCACAAGGGGCCACGAGTGCTCCAGCTGTAAAGTCATACACCGGAGTGGAGACTAGAATTACCGCCACTGGCGAGTCTATTGCAGCTATTGCGGTTCCTGTTTCTAAGAAGGATTTTGCCAAGTACGAGGTCTTTTCTGCTGCTGTAGGAACCTCTGTCTTGCCTGGTAGCGCAGCACCATTGTCCAAGATTCCTGGAGCAGACTCCAAGTTGTACATGTACCAAGACGCTGGCTTGTTCGTGGTTTCTGTTTCTGGCCCAGATGCCACTGTTGTCGCAGAAGGCATTAAGGCAGCCAAGAAGGCTCTCAGCTCTGTGTCCGCTAGCGATTTGACCAATGCCACTAAGGCCGCACAGTTGTCTGTCGCTTTGCAACACTCTTTCGAGTTCCCTCATGACAACGCCGTCTCGGCCGACAGCGGAAAGGGTGCTAAGTTGGGTGCTTTCAACTACGTTGCTGTGGGAAACACCGATGTTTTGCCATTTGCTGACGAGTTGTAAACTTTCCTAATCCACGCATAATCTACACTGACTGACTAGAGGGAGTCACCGCATGATATTATTCACACTGAGCATAAGCAAGATAAAAGAAGACACGCTCATGGGTCATGTAAAAATACCACTATCATTTGCACATCACTGTAGAACCGTACTTCTCAGCAATAAGCATCTATTTGAATTCGAAATCTGCAAAACATCCCAGCTAATGCTTGTGCCTCAAGGCGAAAAAACTCGACTATCCTGCACACAACCGCCTCTCATCTTCATCCATCAGCACAGTCCAGTTTGTATTGACGCTTCAGGACAATGTCAGACGCTGAAGAAGCCTATAACGAGGCACCAGAGAACTTCGATGACTTTGACGCGCCAGACCACTTCTCGGATGACGACTTTGCAGACCCCGAGCCTGCGGGCGTTTCGAACGGAGACGACACGCAGATGAAGGCAGAGGACGGCCGAACTATTGTCAATGGAGGCTACAGTGAGGCGGATGCCCAGGTCCGAGCCAAGACCGCCAGGGCGTTGGCAATTCCCCCAGAGGACCGGACCACCACGCCATATATGACGAAGTACGAGAGAGCCAGGGTGCTAGGTACTCGTGCATTGCAGATCTCGTTGAATGCACCTGTTTTGGTAGACATCGAGGGTGAGACGGACCCGTTGCAAATTGCCATGAAGGAACTAGCTCAAAGAAAGATCCCTTTGGTTCTTAGAAGGTATTTGCCAAACGGGTCATACGAGGACTGGGGCTGTGACGAGTTGATCATTGACCATTAGATGCGGCCTACTAGGGCCTGCAAAAAGAGGTTCCATTAGAAAACGTGAAGATAAAAAGAATGTAATGAAGTACGAGTAGTACGAGAATAAATTGATAAACCAAGACCCAAAAGTATTTTTTCGTAGCTGATCCGCAGTTTGCAGTTTGCAGTTAGCCAGTTAGCCAGTTAGCTTGGGCCACTCACTGTGCCATCTACTCGACGTACACCTCTAGCCAGGCCGAAGCATTGAAGATCCTTTTCCCATCCATCTGCTCCTTAACGAAGTCTTGTGTCAACTTATCAAAGGCGCTCCGTGATAACCGGTGGTCACCTGAACCGATCTCCCCGAGCTGAACCGAGCAACAAGCTTCTTTTAGCTCGTCAACGTCGATAGTCAAGTTGTGCGAGTCCCGGTCCTTGACGAAGACCTTCAAAGCATTACTCAAGGTTGTCTTGTCATCAATCTGTGCAAGTTCAGCTGCCATGGCCTGCGAGAACTGCGCAAACGAGAGCAGGTCCCGGCCTCCTAACATGGTTTGCAAAACAACTTCCAGGGGCACCTCGAGCGCCAAAGTTTTGTGGACGTTGACTAGATCGGCCGACGTGATCTTGCCGTCTTTTGAGTCGCTGTCAATCAACGTGAAAGCGTTTCGGACCTGAGCTTTTTGCTCGTTCGACAATGTGAGAAGCGATGCCATAGTGAAGGCCCACCAACCAAATTGCACCGTTTCTTGAGTACCAAATGGAAACCTAGAGCCGAGAAAGACCAAGCCTGAGTTGTCAACAAAAAATAGAGCAAACTGGTATTGCTGTGGCAGATGTGGAGAGGCGAGTTCGCACAAGCCAAGTGCACTTCGTTCTGAACGTAAACAGAGTCTGCGAGCGCCCAGAAAGAGAGTGCAAGCAGCAGAAAGGCTACTCAAGACAGGCCAACACAGGCCAAGGCAGCGCTGGCAGACATAACAGAAAATCCTACGCATACACGACGAGCTTGCTTATTTCAGAAACAGGCCCGTCTGGCTCTGCCCTCGGTGCTCGAGTCCATACACCGTTCCGTCAACTCCTCTGGTCCTCCAGCTAGCCGAGATCGTACATACCGCACTCCAACAACTGTAGGACGCGACAATCTCACAACAGCCATTATCAATACATGGAAGAGGGAACTCTCTACAACCAACCAATTGTGATTGACAATGGGTCTGGTAATATCAAGGCTGGGTTTTCCGGAGAGGAAAAGCCCAAGTCTTTTGGGCCGTCGTTCGTGGGCCGTCCCAAATACCAGCGGATCATGGCCGGCTCTCTGTTATCAGCACTCGAAGAAAGTGCCCTTGACTACAACAACACCCACACCTATGTCGGAGACGTGGCCCAGGAGTACCGCGGCTTGTTGAAGCTTTCGTACCCTTTGGAGCACGGAGTGGTGACGAATTGGGATGACATGGAAAGGGTATGGCAATACACTTACACCAAACACTTGCGTGCTACACCAGACGACCACCCCCTTCTAATCACAGAGGCACCCATGAACCCGCGTGCAAACCGCGACAGAATGTGCCAGGTGTTATTCGAGACGTTCGGTGTGCCCTGCCTCTACGTCTCGATTCAAGCCGTGCTTTCTCTCTATGCATCTGGGCGTACCACCGGAGTCGTCATTGATAGCGGCGACGGCGTGAGCCATATTGTTCCGGTCTACGACGGGTTTTCCCTTCCCACATCAATCAAACGGATGGATATTGCTGGGCGAGACATCACCGAACAGCTATCGTTCAACATAAGGAGAATGTCTGGTGTACATTTACTGTCGAGCTCCGAGTTGGATATTGCACGTATGATAAAAGAGAAATGCTGCTTCTTGTCGAAGGATCCTCAAAAAGACGAAAGACTTTACCTGGGTATCCCTTATTCACATTATCTTTCTTCGGACTTGTCCACCAGAGTCAATCCCGAGGGCTCGGCCCTTTTCACCTCATACAAGCTTCCTGATGGACACACATTGAACTTGGGTGTCGAGCAATTCAGATCCCCCGAAATCTTGTTCAATCCACAATTGATCGGAAATGAGTCCCCAGGTCTCCACGAGCTTACTGCCCTATCGATCGCGAAAACAGACTTGGATTTGAGACCGGCTCTCTATCAAAATATAGTGTTGTCTGGCGGCACAACCTTACTCCGAAATTTTGGCGACCGCTTGATTTCGGAGCTCAAAACTCAGCAAAATGTCCAAACAAACTCCATATGGAGTCCCTCCAGCAGTACAAATAAAGACACACGCATGAAGATCAAGATCTATGCTCCGCCGGAGCGCAAATATAGTACCTGGATAGGAGGATCGATTTTGGCCGGTCTTTCTACATTCAAAAAAATGTGGGTAACCTCCAAAGAGTACGAGGAAGACCCCGAAATAGTGCATCGCAAGTGCATGTGAGATTCAAGAGAAGTCGACATCATTATTAAAAATAATCAAAGCACTTAAAGTGCCTTGCAAAACTACGGTTTAAATGCAGTAGTACCTATCTCCAAAATCCCCCAAGCCAGGAACAATGAACTTATCGTCATCTAGCTTCTGGTCCACACCTCCGGTAATAATTCTCACCGCAGGATATTTGTCATGGAATGCCTTGATGCCTTCGGGCGCAGCCAACAAGTTCAAGAACAAGATACGATCCTCCTTTACACCTCTCGAGAGCAAAACTTCCACAGCCATCATGGCACTACCACCAGTAGCTAACATTGGATCTAATAAAAACACGTATCTCTCACTGATGTCCTCTGGTAACTTCTCATAGAACAATTTGGGCAATGCAGTTTCCTCATCTCTTTGAATCAAAATTTTGCCAATCTTCACCGATCTGCAACAATCTCTCAAGCCCAGCTCCATGGATTCACCTGCACGGACAATGGAGACACCACAAATCTTGCCCAAGAATCTAGCGCCCATGTATGTTTGGTCACCATGGCATTTAATTGCTACCCTTTCGACAGGCAACTGGTTCAAACCTTCTTCCACCAAGAGTCTTATAATGCGATCGGCATAAAAGACAAAGTCTCCTCTTTTGGTGGTTTTGTCTCTGATTATGGAATACAATCCTATGAGTTGGTTGGTTTGGGGTAACAAAATGACATTTTCGTTGGTCATGGTTAGTTTGGATGTGAAGATAAGCAAAAACTTCGGGGTGCGGACGGCATGCCATGTGAAGTTCAAAACTAGAGAAGATGCGCGAGAAGAGGTGGTGGGGCAGGGTTGGCCAGCACCGAGAAACGTATCGTTAATGATATATTACTTTATTTTTCTAGAAATCAAAATAGCTATTGGCATCCCAGCTCTTCAAGACAGACTGCCGTGGCCGGGATGTGTTTGAGATGTGGAAAGGAGATAAAGGATCCTCGAGCCGGAAGCACATCACCAGGCCCAGCACAATGCCTTTTTGCTACGTTCGTACAAGGAATTGAGGAATCGATCGATTGAACAGCATTCCACTGCTCAGTAGTCCCGTAAACTAAATTGAGATATTTGCTTTCATGATGGCTAATGTGCCTCCTCTTGGGGAACTGCGAACGGATTGGCAATCAACTCAGTGCCCTCCAATGGAGAGAGAGTCAACATCTGCGGACCTCGCACAATAACCTTGCCTAGCTCCCTCGTGTTTTCAGTGAGAGTAGACTCGTCCTCAGGGTCCCTGAGAGTTTCAACGACGTCCTCCAATACCAAGTTCATTAATTGGTCGTAACCTTTCAATGTACCGACAACAGACCTTCCTCCAATGAACTTCACGCATACTTTTTCGTCATAGTACTTCTGCAAGTCCATTATAGCTTCCTTCTTCGGCCTGTCGTGTTTTTGCGCTGTTTGTCTTCTGTCATTTCTGTCGTTCGACTTTCGGTCGAAGTTCTTGTCGCTTCTCTTATTGCGGGTTCTCTGTAGCGTTAGTTCGTGTTGATAATACTACCAAAGGACATGTGGTAACGTAGCATCTGGTGTCAATGAAACATACATTCTCCATTTTCAAGCAGATTGGGATTATTGGGTAAAGGGTGTTTTGTAGCAGTGGGTTGTCTTTTTACTCGTTTTTTTTCGAATCTAACTGTGGTGAACAAGGTTCGCACTGGCTTGGAAACACTGTGAGAACATGTATTGCACGCACAAGGCACAAGTTAACTAAGGAGCACTACAGATTGGGAGTAGCAGACGCCGAGTTACTACGAAGATGGATATTTCTGTTTTTTTCACGTCGGATTTGACATCTTCAGAACGCAAGATATCCACCCAATGGACATTGGCGTATCTCAAGAAACGGCTAGAGCCCATCACGGGAATCAAGCCCGAGTTCCAGAAGCTCCAGTATTATCCTGACCGCTCGAGCAATGAATTCCGGGTGTTGGAAAGTGCACACGAGGACTCCGCCATGCTTCTGGAATTTGCAATATTGCCATACAGCCGAGTGCACGTTGAAGACAGCGACCCAAACTCGCATCTCTCGGATTTGAACAGTGAAGACGCACACGTACAAGGCTTCGAGCTATCGGCGGAGGAATACAGCAAACGGACAAACTCCGTGCTTCAATGGAAGAAACAGAATCAGTTGGGGCGTTACAACCCCCAGTTCGAACAAGCCCGTAAGGATGTAAACGAAAAGAACGAGACTCTGGCTGGGTCAATAGAAGTGGGGAGTCGGTGCCGCGTAATCAACATCGAGGGAGAACGTCGAGGATGCGTCAAGTTTGTCGGCAAGATCGGGGTTTTGGATGAAGGCAAAAGCCCGTGGGTCGGTGTGGAGTTTGACGAGCCCGTGGGCAAGAACGATGGTACAATCGATGGAATGAGGATCTTTGATTCGAAGCCTGGCCATGGAAGCTTTGTTCGCCCCAGCAAAGTCGAGGTGGGCGACTTTCCCGCATTGGACCCATTTGCCAGCAGCGAAGATGAACTTTAGCTGCATTGGAATACACCGAAGAGTTTGCCAGTTTGGCTGCGAAATCCGTAACTTTATCACCAGCTTTTCAAGCCTATGAATCCAGCTCCCTCTTTCAGTATGGCAACAAAAAACTGCATAACAGAGAGAAAGCAAGGCGAAAGAGAGAAAAGGAAGAAGGAAAGAAATAGTTAATGAAAAATCACGAAAGACCAAGAATCTCACGCTGTAGTGGGATTCAAGCCCAACTCAATGACTCCCCGTGGCTAGTGGCACGTAACAAAGCTACGAAAAGAAACCAGTGAAGAGAAATATTTCCACGACTCTTTATTGAATTTTTGGGTGCTGAGATTCTCCGCACTTTCTTGTTTCTTAAAATGTTAAATCCTTTGTCGTCTCTTGATTTTCTATTTCCATTTTCTATGGCGCACATTACTGCCAAGATTGGTTCCCAGTTTTTCCAGCTTAGAAATCGCGAACTCTTAGTCTACTTGCCGAACTTCCGAGTGCGTCCAGTGAACTTCACCAACAACTATCATGGACAAGCCCGATCCTCCTCTCAAGTTCATTTATAACTACGTGGATGAGGAATCGTTCCACAGATACTTCCGTTTGACCATCATAGTTTGTCTTTACATCTTCGTCAGAGGCTACTATTCTAATTGGGCTAAACAGAGGCACATCAGAACCCAGCTAGAGCTCGACAAGAAAGAGAAGGAATTAGAGCAAGAAAGAGAAGAGAGCCAAGAAGCTGAGAAGATTGAGCGTTTCGAAAAGGAGGCCAAGTCTTTTGGATGGGGGAAAGCAACCCGCAGAAATGTTAAGCAGCAAGAAAGAATCTTGAAGGGTGCCATCGAAGAAATCAGAGAGGGCAACCAGAGTGCGTACGATGCCGCTGAAGATCACGACATAGACGAGTTCTTAGAGTAGAAAGACCATGGACGGCATATCTTATAAACAACTTTGCTCTGGCATTTTCTGCCTTTGGTATGTTGGCTTCGCATAGCCTAGGATGGGAATCACTGCTCCCTTATAGTGACTCAAAAAAGTAGAAAATGCAAAAATTCACAAGAAGCAAGATTTCCACCCTTTAGTGCCGGGTAAATATACCGATATCCTTTCACTCTAGCTATTGTAGGTGGATATCATCTCCTCCATCAGGTCGATGCACTCACGTGATCCAACAAGTGATGGAGCTAGCCATCTCAAAAAATTTCGGTTGGCTTTTCATCTCCGCTCGACGTAACACAGAAGAGGAAAAAAATGGCAGGCGACCCGTTCCTTTCTGATCCCACAAAGAAAAGAAAGCGGGCTAGTAGGATCACCAGTTCCGTGAAAAAGAGCAAAAAGCCTGTTGCCTCTAACGAAACGGCCGGCTCAGACATTTCGAGCGGCTCCGATGAGCCTGGTGCGACACTGTCTGAAGACGAGGAAAGGTATGAGAGAGAAGACGGCGACATATCTTCCGAGGAAGAGTTTCAGGAGGAAAGCGCAGCCGATAAGCGAAGAAGGCTTGCTAAACAGTATTTGCAGAACCTCAAAGCCCAAGAGATTGGCGATGGTGACTACGACGCAGCCGACTTGGACGAGGACATATTGGCCAGAAGGTTGCAGGAGGATGTTGCAGAGAACAGGGGGAAAATATACAAATTCTACGGCCAGAAGATCGAGAAGCAGTTGGCTGATTTATCCGTGCTGTCCACGAGAATAGCATCGAAAAACATAACAGCGATGGCTGTTAAGCACCCCTACATTTACACTGTTTCGAAGGATATGGAGCTTATCAAGTGGAAAGACACAGCAAGAGGCAAGCCTCGAAAAGTTAAGTTTTGTCGGGGAGGTAGTCGCTACGTGAAGCTAAATCGCAGCAATCCAAGTGCAAATCATCATTTTGACCATATATATTGTGTGGCAGCTTCTCCAGATGGCAAATACGTCGTGACAGGCGGCAAGGACGCTCGGCTCATAATATGGTCTGGTGAAAATTTATCCTGTCTCAAAGTTTTGGAAACCAGAGCAGCTGTAAACTCCATAACCTTCCGCAGAGGAACCGATCAGTTGTACGCAGCATGCGCAGATTTACGAATCAGAACTTTCTCGATAAATCAGTTTGCTCAGTTGGAGATATTATACGGGCATCAGGATAACATCACTGACATAAGTGCTTTGTCCAGAGAGACGTGTGTCTCGGTTGGGTCTCGAGATAAGACAGCGATGTACTGGAAGATATCGGAGGAATCGAGATTGACCTTCCGTGCTGGCGACTCGGAGAGGAAACACAAGGCGAAAGCAAACGAAAGTGAAGATATCGCCAAGCATAACGAGGGATCCACTGATTTTGTCTCAATGATAGACGAGACTCATTTTGTGACTGGTTCGGACAACGGTAATCTTTCTCTATGGTCTTTAGCGAAAAAGAAAGCTCTATTTACACAGAGATTGTCGCACGGCTTACTTCCACAGCTCGAACCTTCTCAGGCAAGTGCAGAGACAGAGACAGCTCTTGCTGGCAGACAAATCCCAGAGAGACAACCATACTGGATTACAGCTGTGCATGGGGTCCCATATAGTGACCTCTTTCTTACGGGATCCTACAGTGGTGAAATCAAATTGTGGAGCATAGAAAAGGAGGGATTCAGGTCCTTCAGTCTCGTGGGCTCCGTTCCTGTGAAGGGCTGTGTCGTGGAAATTGCTAGCGCAGAGGTTCAGGATGACAATAAGTTGGTGGTTTACGTAGCCGTTAGTAAGGAGCACAAGTTTGGAAGGTGGCTTGGAAAAATTGGGGGACGAAATGCTTTGATGTCGGTCACCTTTCATATTTAGCATAGCATCATCGGTTTAATTAGATGTACATGATACAAGTAAACAGGTGTTGAATGCATTGTATGTCTATTTAAAAGGCAGCCTCCTCGTCACCGTCGTCTGCTCCCTCATCATCGCCGTCGTCAAAATACTTTTCCGCGTTGTAGTCGCCATCGTCTTCATCTTCAAACTCGTCATCATACTCCTCCTCCTCAGGCTCGTCGTCGTTTTGCTGAGCAGACGGATCCGCATCTAGCTCTTCGGCTAGTGTTTTGAGCTTGTCTAGCATAGATTCGGCATCCAAGGAGTCCAGCTGAATTGCAAAGTTTTCGAAACCACCATTTGCGTTGTACTTGGATAATAGAAGTTTTTTTTTCTTTTCGTGACACCCATCACCGAGTTCAACTCCTCTGGAAAAAATTCTAGATGGTATGGATACTCGTCGATAGAACGTCTCACCCGCTTCACCTTTACATACCGATCGGAGTACCTCTCTATGGGATCGCAAACACCGGTCGCTGGCTTATCGCTGGGAGAGCCCGTGAAAAACTCCCCGTCATAGAGTAGTTTGGACAATGCTAGGGCCTGCCTCGCAGACGCTGTCTCTTATACACAT